>CM034147.1:904295744-905495744 GCA_019776745.2 Taxus chinensis | reverse complement strand
TTCATGAGTTTGTGATAATTATTTATAATTTATAAATTTTTATATGGTAATATTATTACAAAATAATAATAATAAATAACTCATTTAGAAAAAAGAATTTAAATTTTTAAGTTAGTGAAATCTAAACAACCCATCCACTCCATCCTTCACGGTATCTCCCTACCCCTTCATCCCAACTCTCATCCCAGATGACCCATATCCTCTCTCCTCGACCACTCATCCATTCAAAAATCTCACCCCATTTCTCCCCACTACTCCATTAAATCACCTTACTTTCCCCCTTAATTCATAATCAAGACTTCCCAATCCCTTACCTCGAAAAGCTCTCCCACCAAGTCTTCCAACTCTATCCTCTCCTCTACCTTCACCCATTTCCCTAACTCATTAACCTCACCTCTCTCCAACTCCCACCATCCACTTATCTCCTTTCCCCACCAAACTCAGCTCCACTTCTACCATTTCCCACTGCAGCTCTCATCCTCCACACTGCATCGAGCTCTGTCTCCCCATCGCACTTCTCTGTCACCCTTCTTCCATCACAACCTCCCATCTCCCTAACTCCACATCCCATCTCAACTCACTGCACCCCTCCTTCACCTTCTCTCTCCTCGAGCTACCTCCATTCCCAAATCCTCCCACTCCATTTCCCCATAGCTCCCACATCCACTGAGCGACTCACTTCCCTTTATCCCTACTCCTCCTCACCGAATCACTCCTCTCTCCACATCCTCCATGACCTCTCCACTCCTTTCCTCAACCTCACCTCCTACTCAGTCACTCCACCTCACTTCCCACAGATCCTCCACTCCAACCCTCAGCCATTCCACATGGCATGAGCTATCTCCCCTCCCAAGCCAAGTCATTCCTTCGCTTCCCCCTATACAGAGAACAAATATAAACAATATTTCAGTCTTAACAACTTACAACAAGAAGAAATTTTATTATAAATCACCGTCATCTCAACAGGATTTCGAGAAAGTGAATATCAATATAGACTCACAAGATTTCCTTGTTTTCAGCTGTTTCCATTTCTTTTGAATTCACACGGCTTTGTCCTCCCGTAGTGACCCACTTATAGTCGCTTCATAGAAATAGGCTCGTAAATACAAAATTGGACGCATATAGAATAAATTTATTGAAAATCTTTAGATAACATCAAAACTTCCACCCCTATGAAACTTGTCATCAAAGCATCAGATTATTTTTCATTTGTCTTAGCTTCATCCTGTTCAACTCTTTCCAGATAAATTACAAATTCATGCATACTGTGAATATAGGAGATTACTATACAATAACATCCTGTGTAGCAGGCCAAATACAGTCCAACTGTAAGTTCTCAATCAGTTTAAAATTCATGCACGAGCTTTGTAGGTAGTGCCTGTACAGTCTCTTTACAGAATTGGTTTACAATTCTTTTCATCACATCTCAAAACAACTATGTTTCACCATAACCAATTATATATTCTTGTTCAGATTTTCTTGTTCCAAGAGGATTATATATTTCTCATCTTGCCGAGTTCATACTCTTTGCCTATGAGTTTTAGCCAATTATAGCCAATTCACATCGTAGCCGATTATTATTTCTCGTTTATATTTTCCGTGAGTCTCATTATGTAATCAAATATGTGAAGAAACACGTCCATGTGTAATATGACTAACCATTTTCAATCTACCCATCTTCCTAGATTCAACTTTTGACTTTTCTTTTCCTAAAGGCAAGATTTGATTTGGTTTGCTTTTCCATCAAAATGATCCATCATTTTTGTAAATTGATCTACCTTTTGGAAACACTCTTCCCCATGTAGAATGACCCATTGGTATTTGCTGTGGTGGGAAGTCAATTTGTTGGTCCCACACATGTGGGTGAGTAAAGTTGAGACACCTTTTGCATGTCTGACTGAAAATAGTCCAACTGTAGCATAGACACGCATCAACAATCTATAAAATGCCCGCGTTGTGTGTGTGAACTATTCCACTTGAAGAACTAAATGCATTCCTCATCTCGAATCGATTTTGAATCAATTAATCTACTCCAAATTCTTTTCGTAGATCCATTTCATAGCTTCTTTCATAGATTATTATTATTATTATTATTATTGCGGATAGTTTATAATATATCTTAGCATTGAATCGTTTATTTCACCATTTGTTTTCTAAGTTTATTAGTTCATAGTTTCTTTGATCATTTATTTTAATAAGAATACCAATTCTTAGTTTATCCCTTAGTTTATAGTCTATTAATATATTTCGTAGCTTATTTCCTCTTATTGTATACGAATGTCGGTCTACAACTTTTTCTTAATTAATTAGCTTCATTATTGTTATCTTGTTTTTTTTACATGAAGTAACTTTTTGACAACATCTATATCTTCTTTCTTAACCATATCAACTAATTATATTTATCTTATTTTCAAGGTGAAATCAACAAATTCACAACCATCCAACAACACTGTCAGATATCACTTGCTTTGCAAAAAAAAAAAAAACACTCATTTTTACTGGCCTCATCTGCAACTCTAAACGGTGCCATTTTAGGGTACCCGAGTGTTTCAGGTCACTAACTTGTGCTTCTAAAAACACCATCATCAAGTGCAATCACATAACACTGATAAGCGATTCTCCAGGTATTTCTCATTTTTCTCTATTTTCTCTTTTCTGCATCAAACTTTCCTTTTCCTGAGTGTCTGTATACATCGAACGTCACATTTCATTTTGGTTTAAAACAAACCTTCTGCATCCTGCCTGATCACATAGCTTAAGTAAAGATTTAACTCTCTACATTTCACTTATCACACACTGCCTGAGACTGCACAAACATAATTAACACATCAAAACATTCCTCTCACCTGGTTAACTGATTGGGACCTAAACACCCAACAGGAAACCGTCTCAGACATCTCCCAATCCATAACTACCTGAAACCAACCTTAGACTTCTTTAGGCACCTTCATTATCTTTTTTACCTTACATCCTCTAAATTAATCATGATGATAAAAAATATTCTGCTTGATTTGTTTGTCAACAACATACATAAACAGATGTTTCTCTATTTCACACCTATTGTCGCTCTCTCTCAAATCGAGACAAAACAACCATCTGCTCTATCCAATGATCTTACTTCTTCTGACGATCTCGACTGACAAGATTCTAAACTCAAAACCACGTCTTCAGTCACTCAATCTCCAGTCTCCATGGTCTCACCTCATGAGAACCATGTCATACAAAATTCTCCCCACCTTGACACCAACCCTCATATCCCTCGTCAAGCCAGTCTTCCTAAATCGATCGCACCACCATCTCCTGCTCCTCTAGATACACTTGGGCCTCCTCCTAACCCCATATATGACTTCTTACTCCAAAAATCTCCTATAATCTCTCAATCCTCCCAATCTCCAAAATTGGTGGATCGCATTCCACCCACATCCCATTTTGACAATTCCATTAATAGGCCTGCCCAACCATCTCCAATTCTTAACACACATATCCTCACTTATCGTCATGCCCCTATTGCTCAACACCAACCTATGCACAATCCCAACCTGTGACACATGTTAGTCTTTGCCAAGTAGCTCCCCAAACACCTACATATCCACAAATTAATCAACTGTCTTATCAAACCATTCCGCAAACATCCTATCCACAAACTTATCAACCACCTTATCAGACGCTTCCCCAACTACCCACACACCCACAAACACATCATTTGCCTTATCAAACTACTTTTCAAACCACACAACCAATCCAATCTCAACCTTACAACACCTTGAGTGATTCAATTCACACCTTAATGAATCGGTTAGCCAGTTTAGAAACCCTTACCGTACCACCCAAGAACACCTTATCCTATGAACAAATCTGTAATGAACCGATTCATCCGTCGGTTCCAATCAAACCCTATCCTCCTCATTGGAAACTTCCTGCATTTAATAAGTTCAACAATAAAGAAGATCCCCAACAACATCTCCTCACATTTAAACACACATGTTGTCTTATTGTGCATGATCATGATTTACTTCTTCACACTTTCCCCATGTCTTTGTCTGGTCCCGGGTTGGACTGGTACAACAGTATCCCATGACATTCCTTATTCTCTTTCACTCAACTTGCATAGTTGTTCTTAGAACACTTTTCTATCAATATCACATGCAAAACCACTATCGCTGATCTATATACCATTTGACAGTATGAAGATGAGCCCATCGCCAACTTCATCGCACATGGCATGATGTTATAAACCAACTATCCTTCACTATCCCACAAACCAAACTCATCGAATTATTCTCGCATTCGTGTGCCAAACATATATCATCCACTTTGTAGATCCAATCATTCCGAACCTTTGATGAAGCTTTCACAATGGCTCGTAAGCTCGAAACCTGTGCCATTGAGCAGGGTCATCTTAAACTAAGTTCAATTAAACCAAAAATTGAATCCACCAAACCATTCACACATAATGGCAAGTTCAAGGCTGCGGCCAACACTGTGGTCATTGAACCCTCATCCCCATCTACATCAAGCACATGGTCTCAACAATGATCTCCTCAATCAACAACCAACTACACTCCTTTAGGAGAATCATATAGTTCTATATTTGATAAGTTGATGAGCGTAAACTCCATCCAACTTCCTCCCATACGACCCGTGGACAACTCACAAGCCAAGCCTATTTGGTATCACGAAGCCCACTTTTGTAAATATCATCGAGTCAAAGGTCATGACATTGAGAGATGTCATTCCTTCAAAGATCGTGTCCAATAACTTGTAAATCAAGGGGATATCCAAATTGATACCTCCACTGCACAAACTAATCAACCACTAACAAATCACGTCACCCCCTTTACATCTCAACTATCAAATGCTTGTATGGTTGACACTATCAATCAAGATCTTATCTTATCACCAACTCCACATGTTCCCACAGTGGACATTATTCCCACCTCTTATTTAGAACCTGTCACACCTACATCAACTTTCACTACCTGTCCTGAACCTACACCTTCTCCTATCCTTATCACATCCACATCAAATTCAATTATACCATCCACTTTCCTCACTTCAAACATACCCCAATCTACCACATTAGATTCATCCTTAGCACTTATTTCAGCCCCACTCATATCCACACATATCCCTACATCTCTCCCATCTATTTCTTCACCCACATCTGCCTCAAATACACCTGTTACTACACCTACATTGCTCACAACCATCCCAACTAAACTCAGTTCTACAACATGCACCCTTGCAACCCCACCTTCAACATCAACCCCTTTAGCAAACATATCATTCTTACCCCTCAAAACATTTATGAAACAACCAGTCCCTTCTACTTCTACATCCGAAAATGCTCCTGCATTTGCTGCATTACCCATACCCATAAGGTCTACTCCATCGGTTATCACATCACTCACATCTCCACATATTCCAAAAATTGCTTACATCTTTATCTATGCCAACGACCCCTATACCTATCATGTCAACAAGTCCACCTATCTCTACCTTGACAACCTTTCCCGCTCATGGCCACATCACCCAGTCTACCCCAATACTCTTTACCTAATCCTTCTATCACACCAACCAAATCCTCTTGATCTGCAACCCTATCAAAGATACCCTTTGGATCATCCTACTGTACCAACACATCCACCTAAATCAAATAAAGATGCTTTACCTTCTCCCTCTACAAAATCATATTTCTTCCATGCCAAAACTGAAACAATCCACATCTCACATAGATATCATTAATCACATCATACAAACACCTATCTCTTCATTAACATCCTTTGTCTTGTTTTAGGACATTTTCTCCATTAATAACCACACCACTGCTATCAGATCCTCCGGTTGAAATTATTGTCATCCCTGCTAGAGGTAAATATTCTCAGTTGAAGTCTAAGGCTCAGGGAAAACATCCCCGATAGTCCCCTGTGCATCCTCAGAAACATTCAGGTTTTCCCTCTTCTCAACAATCCAATGCCACAACATCTATGTCAGGATCAGTTTTCCATCTACGACATCTTGCAATAATCAATCCACATCCAAACAATACCATCCTTCAACCAAATTTGATTTGTCCTCCAAAACATGAAATTCACACATCCCAATCTACATCTACTTTTTCTCCTAACTCCAAGCTGAGATATCCTATCAAAACCCACAAAAGTTACCTTCCCCATGACACTTCAATGGGGTCATACGCAGATATCCTTTCGACATTTAACTCAAACATCTACCATCAAACTTCCTCCTATTAAAGCCTTTAATCCCTATGGTCCCAAGCCATCATGGTTCAATCCTAATTGCAGTTGCACTTATCATCATACCCCAGGTCATGACATTGAACATTGTAAGGCATTTCGGTCAATCATCCACAACCTTATTGAGAAAGATGATTTCCTCATTCAGGGGAAAGTTCCTTCTCCATCTACCTTGAATCCAATCCATATCCCATCTGTCGGATCTCCCATGATCCCTCCATCCACATCATCCCTTAATATCCATCCAGCCCATGTCATTCCTCCTAAGGAATGCCCTCCATTGTTCATCAATGTCCTTATCTTACTAAGCACACTTGTGGTCTCCAATCGTTTACCCCATCCAAATCTAAAACAATCTCATCTAAACTCTTTCGACATCCTTTAACTCCTTCACATTTAACTTATTGGGGAACAACCTTCCCTCACCCTTGAACATCATCATCCGTACAAATCCCTTGTTACTAGGGGACTTCGCTCTTTGACATTGTTTTGTCTACCTCCTTCACATTCATCCAATCTAAACTATTTATATCCAAATCCTCATCTCATTCTAAGTCCTCCATTTTATGGGGGCCATTTTTTCTTGAAGTCCTTCTCTCCATTGAGGGACCATTTTTCTCAAAGTCCACCATTGTGGCCATATTTGTGTCTCTTTTGGGGCACCATCTATTTCGAAGTCCACCATTGTGGCTATATTTGTGTCTCTTTTGGGACACCGTTTATTTCATCAAGTCCACCTTTGTGGCCATATTCTTTTATGCCTCCTTTTGGGGTATCATCTTTTTCATTGAAGGAGGCCATGTTTGTCTCTCCATTGAGGGACCCCTTTTGTCTCTCCACCTTTGGGCTATATTTGTGTCTCTTTTCACCATCTAAAGTCCACCATTGTGGCTATATGTGTGTCTCTTTTGGGACACCATTTATTTCATCAAGCCTCCTTTGAGGCCATGATTGTCCTTCTATGTTTATGTCTCTCTTGGGGCATCATCATTTATTTTCATCTAAATCCACCATTGTGGTCATATGTTCAACTTCCTTTAGGATATAGTTTTTGTTTCCTGGTTGGTATCATCCCATCTTATTGCAACTACATTGTCTTCCCTCTCATGGTGGTAAACCAGAGACAGAACCTCTTAATGCAACTTACACTTGCAACCAGTCTACTATTAGCATATCTACCAATGAGAACTTAGTTACATCCTTAGATTGTTCTGCCATCTTTAGCCCCTTCCATTTGTCATTGTAATGATCTGAATTATGTGGTCCGCCTTCACTACTTTGATGTGACCCTGTAACCATTACATCCATCACCTTCTCATTCTCCTATTGCAGCCATGCGAAGGGTCCAGGGTGTCTCTTGTACATTCCTTATCCCCTCTTAAGTGGTTTACTTAGCTATTCCCAGCTCTCCCCCATGTGAAGCTCAAATTCATGTATGCAAAAGGAAAAATCAAAGTTATCAAAAAAGACAAACTGATCCCTCGAAGGACAGTTGTTCATGCAAAAATAAAAAAGAAAAAAAAAGAAAAGTATACAAATCAAAATCCAAGCAAAATCAAAAGAAATAGACCAATCCCTTGAAGGACGGCTATCATATTATTCTTGTCATCCATATTATGTATAAAGTAGACCATACCCTCGAAGGATGGACTACTCTGTTATTATGGCATCTGGAAGGTTTTCCACATTGATCAACCTTCTTTTATCAACATTTTCCAAAAGCTTCCCGCATTGATCAACTTTCTGCTATTGTTCTTTCCCTTTCCCAGAGTTGGGGCATAGACTTAAGGAACACCACCTTTGGAGATCCCTCTTCCCACGTACAAGTCACATCTTCGATCCCTTTGTCATGTCAACATTAGGATTACGAGCATCTTTCATCCATATCTCCCTCATGATCTTTTGGTATAACTAACTATCATTGGTTATGTGTTAACACCTGCTATTGGCTACAAGTGCAATGCTTTGAGTGGTAACCTTTCTTATTTATTTCCAATCCAGTTTGAAACATAGTTTCCCTGTACACCCTTGCTACAACTATGTTCCATTCATCTCATCCAAATCATCTTTTATAAAAATCACATCAAATTTCACACTATGAATTCTATATCTATCCATCATCTCCAGGAATGCATTTGCAAATACACTTTTCGGTTTGCGAATTCTACTTGATCACCGTTGCAGTTTGTGAATCCTACTTGAGGATCTTTCTCAAGGCAAGTTCATTATCCTACAACTCCTTATCTCTCAACATGTTCAACACCATCTTTGATCCATTGCTCCTCACTCTCCATGTCCACTCATCACCATTTGTCTCCACATCATCCTTCTCACCTTTTTGTCCCCTTGCACGATGCCAGATATCTTACTTGTCTTTCCTCTTGAGTTTCTCTTTTACTCTTCCACTTTCAGTTTGACAATCTTGCTTAACCATCCATATAGCTAGAAATCTTAGTTAAGGTATATCTTCTTCCTTGGATCCTCCCGCTATAGAAGCTTCTCCACCATTTCCTCTTTCAACAGATGATAATCACCACCACAAATGTCTTTCCACTCCTCCTTTTCCACTTAACACTCTTGCATCATCACTACCACCACGTGGGCATCCCAGTTAAGGATTGCCCTTACATTCTCCATCTACGTTGCATATGTTCCTCCATCCACTCATGTCACACTCCTTTGTTTCTTTGTTATCACTTTAATATCACCTCCTTTCATCTCTTGTTCCATTTTGGTATACATTGCTCAGTCTTTTCATGTCATTCTTCTTCTTCTTCGGTTTGGCGATCCTACTTAACCATCTCCGTCAAGGGTAATCTTACTTAAGATTTTCTCTTAAGAATGGTTGGTTGTCTGATTCTTCCATCTCCCATCATCTCTTCTTCATCTTCTGTCTTCTGCCTCTCATCATACTTATCCATTCCAACCAACCCTTCCACACCTATGCATCCAATACAATGTTGTCTTTCTCCTTCCATATTGTCACTGCCGGTTTGGTGATCTTACTTAAATCCTCCTGCAACATGGCGATCTTACTTAAGAGTCCCTCTTAAGCATGATTTATCATCCTGCACTCCCCACTACCCCACATTCTCTCCATCTACATTTTCTCATCATTCCCCATCATCACATCCTCTCACCTCCTCTTCCATTCACACAAACACCACTTCTTACTGGTCCCTTTTTCATCTCCATCATCCGTCGCTGGGTAATCTTACTTAACCGTTGCTTCTCTGTTCATTTCGTGTCTTGTTTCTTCATTTATCTCTCATTCATTCTCATCCACTGCATCCTCTCCTCGTCTTCATCTTCCTACACATCGTTATCCCTCCTTTCTTTACTCTTTCCACTCCATCTTCTAGAGTTCTCCCACATATCTACTCCCATGTTTACCCATCATTGTCATTGATCTTCCAATTCTTTCATCATCATCTTCCATTTCCGTGCTAGAATTATCGGTGGAATTCTCCTAAAAATCACTCATCTCCATTCTACACAGCCTGAATCCTTTTCTTTGACCTCCTCCATTCTATCTTCATTCCTTCCTTCCTCCGTGTCCTCTGATCATTATCAGAGGACTTCTCCTAATGTCCCTTCATTGGCATTCCCCCTCCCATTCTTCGTTTACTTTCTACCTTGTCTCATCTTTTCCTACTGATCATTATCGGTGGATTTCTCCTAACATCCATTCACTGGCATTTACTTTCCTATCCCTTCCTTTCTTTTTCCTTGCCACCTCTCTATCTTCTGTTCTTCCTTGCCAATTTCTTCACTGTCTTCATCATACACCTTCTCTCTATTTTCTCATAATCAGCATATCCTCATCTCATGCATCTCCATTTCTTTTCCAATCGATGTCATTCCTTCCCTCAAGTTTCTCTTTACGTTCCTTATGCTTCTCACTCTTTATCAAATATCTTCGTTATTGGTTCTCTTCCTTCTACATAATTTTCTTCGTTGTCTTCTCCTCCTTTTTGATCTTCATCTTATTTCACTTCCTCTACATCATCCTTCTCCCCATTTTACCTTGCACTTCCTCCTTACTTCCCCATCGAAAACCTGACTCTTCAGCGTTATCCCATTTCCTTTATCATCTCATCATCCACATGCATTTCCATGCGGTCAGTTCCATATTCTTTGCCTTGGATTTCCTCACTATGATCTGTTTCCCTCAATTTTCTTTGCTTTATCATCTCTTTCATTTTCTATTACCTCTCTATTTTCCTCTACTCCATCCTTCATCACGCCTTTCGTCTTGAATAACTCTCTCTCTTTTTCATAATTTCATCCTCTGCTCTCTTCTTTTCTTGTCTTCTCTTTGTTTGTCCTTCTTCATTTCCCCATTTCTCTATAATCCTTGTTATCTTCTTCCTCCCCTTTCATTCCTTATTTTCTCCTCCTCCATCTCCGTCCCTCTATTCCATATCCTCGTCGCCTTCATATTCAATCTTTCTTGCTCTTCTCATAATCAACCAATCCTCATGTCTATTCCCTTTTCTCTTTCTCAACATCCCTTACATCTGGCATTCACAGTCAATGCCAATGTTTCTCCATTTATGTATCACCATCTATCCCTTTCATTACCATTCTTGTTCTTCTCTTTGCCATATTGACCTCTTCTCTTTTTGAGAACCCTGTCACATCTTTTATCTTTGTCAGTCCTCTCATAGGGACATCATCATATCTATTGCTAAGAATCTCTTCCCATCTTCTTTTGACATTTTTTGTCTTGGAAGATACCATAACGGCCATCACCTATCTAATCTTGTTCTCTTCCATGAATATTTTCTCTGCTTTTTTTTTGTCGCAAAAGTATCTCTATCATACTTATCGAAGAAACAAGACTTCTTTGTCTTCTTCACCTTCTAATTTGCTAACACTTATGCATCTTTCCTATGAAACATGATTGTCATTATATTTATCACCCTTTTAGAAACATTTTATCTCACCTTTCTATCCTATTTGCTCATCTTGTCCACATTTATGATTATTCTATCTATGTCTTATGTTGGGGCACCTTTTCATCCTTGTACTTGTCAATGCATATAACTCACTTTGTGTCCTTCCCGTGCCCTGTGCTGGGGCATCATTATCTTCATTCTCATCCATTTTTAGACACATGATTTTTCACATGATTCCTCACAGACAAAGGATTGCGCACATATTTCACATTCACTTGCACATATTTTGATGTTTTCCTATGACCCATTGGTCATCTTGGTTTACAACCATTCTGCAGTGGTCTTCACCCACTCACTGGTCTGTAGAAAGTTGTTGTCTGTCTCCATTGAGACCGCAATTGTCCTCTACCGATGTGATATTGGAGTCACCACCATACATTTTTTAATTTATTGCAATCCTTTTTTGCCTAAGGCATTTTGCCTTTGGTCATGTCTTCATCCACCCTCGAACACATATCTCATCTAACCCTTTTTGTTTTTTTCTCGTGGCTTGCTATCACAAACCACTCAACAAAAAGGGGCAAATGTAGACACCTATTTTTGGTTATAGCGCCCCTCTGTCATCTCACATTCACGTAATTTCCATTCTAGCATCTCTTTCTCTTAAATTAAATTAAATTCTATCTATTTACTCACATTATTTGATTAATTATCAAATGGGCTCCATGTAGACCCATTTGATAATTCAACTTTTGGCATATCCCCATCCTTCACAAATTATTTAATCCATGGGTATTAATACACCCATCTTACACTCCTTTTTTTAATGGAATATTTTATCACACCCACCATGTCAATCATGCTCCCCACTACATCTAATAATTCAAGTCATGGTCCCCACGTGATCATATCATATCCCTAACTCAGGTTACTTTACTCAACCTTGGTTACTTGTTAACCCCAATTTAACCTCACATCTAAGCTATAAATATGGGTTTTTCCCCATATCAAGGACCCTAGACAGAAGAGAGGGGGGGGGATCGAAGACTTAAAAAAAAGGATCGAAGACCCAGAGAGACCTAGGCCTAGAGAAGAGAAGAAAGAGCTTAATTAAGTTCTACCAGTTTAAGAAAAAAATATTTGGCATGGTTCATTATCTTGCCATCTTGATGCCCGGTTCATCTCTATAACAGAGCACAAGCTAAGTCCTCTTATCATTTTAGTTATTTTTCATTTATTTTCCATTACTACTTTTCACGATCTATTATTATCTTGTCTACACGGGGGTTGACATCCTCCAAGGGAGTTAAAATCCTCTTGGAATCGGCACTGTCTAGGGCAACCCCCGCATATTCTGATCTAATCTTATCTATTTTAGTTTTGCAGATCTAGCTTCTTTATATCATACATCTATCTTATTTGCACCCGTATCATCCATCATCATCTCCAAGGTACTAAGCCCTTGTATACTCGACGTTGTTTAGTATTTTTTTGATTACTCGTACACTCATCTGAATAGGAAGCTGGAAATGTAGATCAACATGAGGAAAAAATGTTGATCTGCGTTTCTAGCTTCCTGGTCCAGATGAGTGTAATGAGTAATCAAGAAACACTAAACAATGTCGAGTATACAAGGACTTAATGCCTTAGAGATGAACGATGGATGATACAGGCGTAAAGTTGATATTAGACTCCTCGGTGTGATCCCAGCAAACTTGCAATTCACATAGACTAGAAAAAATAATGATTAGAGATTTTATGCAAGGGCTACCTGAAAAAGTAGATCCGGGAAGCGTTAACTCCCTCGATGGCTGTCAAACCCTCGTGTGATAAGAATAATAATAAAATAGAGTCCAAAATAGGTAACATAGAAAATTGATGAACAAAAACAACTTGGATGATACCGGTGCATAAACATAATTACTGATCTGATGCATGCAACATGAATCTCATCACATGAACCCAAATCACGAGCAGAATGTCATGAAAAATTCCACGTGTTATCAACAAGATAGAATAATAATGATATTATAAAATGACTAAAATCTCCCAATATTCACCTAAATTTTCTAATTTTTTTGTTCTTCCCAAATATGGGAAAAAAAACCATATTTATAACTTAGATGTGAGGTTAGATTGAGTTTAACAAGTAACTGTCAGGGTTGAGTTAGAGTAACCCAAGTTAAGACTTTGGACATGATGTGATCACGTGGGAACCACGGCTTGAATTATTAGATGGTCCTGGGGGAGCATGATTGACATGGTGGGTGAGATAAAAAATTCCATTTAAAAAAGGGGTGTCATAGAGGTGTATTAATACTCATTGGATTAATAATTTGTGGAAGATGGGGATAATATCAAAAATTTGAATTATCAAATGGGTCTACATGGAACTAGATTTGATAATTAATCAAATAATGTGAGCAAATAGATAGGATTTCATTCAATTTAAGAAAAAGAGAAGCGAAAAATGGAAATTGCGTCAATGTGAGATGATGGAGGGGGCGCTATAACCAAAAATAGGCCTGTCTACATTTGTCCCTTTTTATTGAGTGGTTTGCGATAGCAAGCCATGAGACAAAAACAAAAAGGGTTAGGTAAAATATATGTTTAAATATGGATGAAGAGATGACCAAAGGCAATATGCCTCAGGCAAAAAAAAGGATCGTAATAACAATGAAAAAAAAAGTATGGCGGTGAATCCAATATCACATCAGTAGAGGAAAATTGTGGTCTCAACGGAGATAGACGACAACATTCTACAAACCAGTGAGTGGGTGAAGACCACTACAGTATGGATGTAAACCTTAAGATGAACAATGGCTGATAGGAAAAACATCAAAATATATGCAACTGAATGTGAAAGATGTACACAATCCTTTGTTTGCGAGGAATCGTGTGAAAAAATAAATCATTTGTCCGCAAAAGGGACGAAGATGAAGATAAAGATGCCCTAGCACAGGGCACGGGAAGGACACAAAGTGAGTGATATGTGTTGAAAAGTATATGGATGAAAAGATGCCTCAACATAAGACATAGATGGAATAATGATAAATGGGCAGGATAATGTTAGATTGGATAGAAATCTGAGATAAAATGCCCTAAAGGTGTGATAAATATGATGGTAATCATGTTTCATAGGAAAGATGCATAAGTGTTAGCAAATTAGAAGATAAAAGCAATCCTACTTGTTTGGTAAGTAGGATAAGAAATCAATATACTGTTATCCATATTTATCCTCGAGCTAAATATTGGATCGAATCATGACCCCGCATAAAAGGGACTGAGAGAACTCATTTTAATCCTAAAAATTGGTTGCAAAAAGATTCAACAATAAAGTGACAGAGAGAAAGAAAGGGGCAATGGATTCTGTACAAAAGGAAACGACTCTGTTAGGCCATCTCTGCACATTAAATCTAGTCTCAAAGTTACAGGCAAGCATAACCATTAAATAATAGGGTTGGATAACCAAGGAAGATGCTATAAAGGATACAAAAGCAAGAAGGAAGAAGAACAACGAAGATTCGATGCCCTCGGGCTTGAAATGGTTCAGGAAAGGCCTAAAAAATGACTAAGTATGAAAGTGTAAGCGGAAGAGACCATGTGTCCTAATGAAGCTCCAACTCTTGTAAATCCAGAGGAAGGAACTCAAACTTGTGCCGGCCCTCCATGTATCAAATGGTCAAATAGAGTCAAAGGTGGATAGGGCGGGCCTCAAAATCCATTAAGTATGAAAGTGTAAGTGGAGAGTGCCATGTGTCAGTCTAGTGCATTTCCAAGAGTTGGCCCAAAGGTGGAGACCCAAATGAGCACAAGCTCGCCACATAGCCCAAAGTCTAAAAGTAAGAAAGACTGTTAAAAAGTCCACAGACCGGCAGAGGCTGACAAGTGTCAACTTGATGCTCCTTTAAAGGCAAACTTTGGGTCGGGTTTGCAAATAAGCGCGGTGCCTCCACGTGTTCTATCAGCAGAGGTAGAGTTAGTTGAATAGTGAATGCACAAACAGGCTAGTAGAGGCTGTCAAGTGTCTCAAGGGCATATGTTTCAAGGGTAAAATGGAGAAAAGGTTCCCAAGTGAACACCAGGGTGACACGTGTTCCAGAAGAAAGTGGGCAATGTCGGAGAAAAAGTTAGTTTTTCGCCCTTTGCCTTAAAAGGGAGTAAAAGTTGCAAAATGGCCCGCAACTCCACCCAAGGAAAAAGTCAGCATTTAGACCTGAGTCAAAGCCAAGGTGGTGAGTTGGGGGAAAAGGTGAAAATTTTCCTTTTTCCCAAAAGGCATAAAGGTAAAAATGGGAGCGCATTTCCCATCCAACCAAAAGGAGCCACGTGTTCGTGCGGAGCTTCGAGGCTGCGATAATTTTTTAATATTTAGTTGTTTTTTGCGCAAAAGGATAAAAGGTGAATTACAGACCCGCGAGCCCAAATTTTGTTCCAATCTGGATGCCACATGTCCCAATCTAAAAGGGGGACCCATTTTTTCAAATTATTTTCCTACTCATTTGTACGGAATCGATTCAAACTTTAAAGGGGCATATCTTTAGACCCAGGGCTCAAAATATTGCAAATCTGACACCATTGGAAAGATCTTGATCTCTTCTACACCATGCGAGTCTGAAACTTTATTTTTTGGGAAGTTAGGTGGAGGTAAAATGGAGAAATGTCTTAGATCTTTCAATGCAGGATCATTAGTCTCAACAACTAAATCAGATTTGATCTATTTTTCGTAGTTTCCTCTTCCTTCAAGGCCCCAAACCAAGAATCTAATGTAGTAAAGATGGATTTGGGGTAGATTTTAGTAGATGCATTAACAATGGTGGTTGAGCCTTGACCCGCATTTTCCCGCTTCTCTCTCTCTCTCTCTCTCTCTTCTTCTCTCAGGCTGAATCTATAAAGATGAATGCAGGTTTCATTGTAAAGGGTTAGATATTCTTAGTTTTGTAGGCTCCCTTCTCCTTCTAGCAAAGGATTTGTGGGGTTCAGGCCTTTGATTAAAATTGCAACACATTTCTACCTTTTAGCTATTCTGTAATGAACTGTATCAATCTATAGAGCAATACAATATGTTTGTGATCAATCTTAGATCCTTCTTGTTTCTTTTACTTCTATCTGGTCTCATATTACAAGTTTGGCTATCTGTGCTTGTTTATGGTATGCATTTTATTGGTTCGTATCGAAGGCAAACTAAGTATTCATCATTCCTTTGGTGCATCACTTGGTAATTTAGTTATTTCTTGTTTTTGTACTCTTTTATCCCTGTCTCTTTGGTAAAGTTTAGATTCAAATTAATAACATACCCTCTGCAAGTTTCTACGTATGCACCTAAACAGAGGAATAAGGAACCAACCTTTAATCTGGAGAGCTTTTCTAATTTGCAAGGCCCCACACCTTAGGAAAAATTCCATGTTATGCAATCACACTAGATGAATCTGCCTTAGAGAAGCAGATTTTTTTAGAGCTCATATGGGGGTACTGTGATTTTGCACTAACAAATACTTTTGAAGCGACAAAACAAAAGCAGAGAAAATATTCATGAATGAGTACATAATCAGATAGATGTTGGCCATTATGGTATCCTCTAAGACAAAAATGTCCCAGGAATATGGGATGAAAGATGTGGATGATAAATGATAGAGTTAAGAGAAAGCAAACATGGTTAGGGTAGAAAATACATGGTGGAGGAGAGGGATCAAATAGTAGAGAAGGACAATAAGATAGGTGAGAAGATAGATGAAAGCACAAAAGAGAGAGAGTGACATTCAATAAGAGGGTAGTGGAAAAAGATAAGGGGGAAATAGATAGGTAAGGTACGAGGGACTTGGAGAAAAAGAAAATAGAGAAAGAGAGGAGGATAAGAAGGGAAGAAGGAAGTCTAAAAAAGAAGAAGGTGAGATGAGAAGGGAAAAGAGATTAGAGGGGAAGGTGAATGTACAAAGATATATCATAGTAAAGAAGCAACAAATATAATAAAAAGGAGAAATGGTGGAAGAAAGAAATGATGAAGGACAAAGAAGAAAATAGGAAAATGGCAAAAGAACGGATGAAAGGGAGATGGAGATCAAAATAGAGGGAGAGAAAGAATGGATCATGAAAGAGATGACAGAACTGAGAAAGAGAAGTTGTGAAGAATATGAGAGAAGGATGATTGGACAAATGAATATATATAGTAGGATGGGAAGATGAAGGAGATGAAGAAGATGAAGAAGTTAAAGAAGATGGGGGAGGAGATAGAATGGAAAAGAGAAAGAAAGTCACTACGAGGAGCTAGGAAGATAGGGGTGGTAGAGAAAGAAGTTCAGTAATGGGGGAAATGAAAATAAGAGGGAAGAAGAGATGATAGAGCCAAAACAAGAAAGGAATTGAATATGAATCAGAATGCATGGAAATGCATGTCGATGGTGAGATGATCAAAAATACGGGACAATGCTGGTGATTCAGGTTACCAATGGAGAAGTAAGACAAAAGTGTGAGGAGAAGAGGAGATGAAGATGCTACAAATGAAATGAAAGAAAACCAGGGGTAGAAAGGAGGAGAGGACAACAAAGAAAATGATGCAAAGGAAGTATGTGATGAAGACAATAGAGATATTGAAAAAGGTGAAGGGAAGATGAAAAAGCAATACCGGCAGAGGGATGTTAGGAGAAATCCTCTGATAATGATTAGAGGGCACAAAAGAAAAAAGGAAGGAAGAGAAAATGGAGGAGGTAAAAAAGAGTGAACTGGTATTCGTAGAATGGGGATAAATTTTTTTTAGAAGTCCATTGATAATTCATAGCGTGAGAATAGAAGATGATGATGACATAATGTTAGATGAACAATGATAATGACGAGTAAATATGGTGATAGATATGGGGAAGTATTCTAGAAAATGGACCGGAAAGAGTAAAGAAAGGAGGGATAACGATATGTAGGAAGATGAAGGAGAGGAGAGAATGTAATGGATGAAGATGTGGATGATGATGAAAGAACAAGACATAGCAAAAGATGGTATGAAGTAGTTAAGTTAGATTTCTGAATGAAGGATGATGGAGATGATATTTGACGAATTTTGAGATTTTTTGTGTGAGGAAAAAGAGAAGGGAAGAGGATATGTTTGTAGGGAATGAAGAGAAAATACAGATAGTGGGAATATGAAGGAAAGAGGAAAGGTAAGAAGAACAACCATTCTTAAGAGAGACTCTTAAGTAAGATTCCCATGCCGTAGGAATGGTTAAGTAGGATCGCCAATCCGAAGAAGAAGAATGATGAAAATACTGAGCGGTGTATACCAAAACGGAACATGAAATGAAAGGAGGTGATAAAAAGGAAACAAAGAAATGTGACATGAGTGGATGGAGGAATGTATACAGTGTAGGATGGAGAATGTAAGGGAAATTCTTAAATAGAATGCCTATGTTGTGTGAGTGATGATGTCAGAGCGTTAAGTAGAAGTTATGGAGTAGGAAGATGTTTCTAGCGTTGAATGGAACAAAAAACAATGAAGGAGTTTCTACAGTGGCAGGATCTCAAGAAAGAGTTGCATTGTGATTAAGAATCCTGAGTGGAATGGATGATTAAGTAGGATCGTCAAGCCGGAAGAAGAATGAAAGGGAAGTAGAACAATAAAATAGATGGCAGTAAAAGGATATTAAGAGAAAAACACAAAAATAATGGTCCGAGTGGATAACATGTGAAGTATCGAACAAACAATGGAGAAGGACGAAGTGGGTGAGAATAGCAATGGAGAATGAGATGAGGAAAATTTTATGATAAAATTAGGTTGATAAAGGGAACTAGGAGGAAAGAATGGTCAACATACATGATCACAAATGAGACCTTGTCTAGAATGACAGGTCTACCTCGAGTAGGGTTTTCGTGCTACATGGGGAGTGATGTAGATGTGCCTAGCTGGGGATGAAAGGTCTGTGATGATGAAGAAGATGATGTCAATGCTAGACGACAAACAAAAATAAGAGTGATGGGAAAGAAAATTGGTGAATGATTATAGAGAAGAGAAGGATGATGAGAGAGAATGGATGGAGAAAGATAACAATGGTCATGGTGGAGGATGAGAAGTTGCCATATAATGAATGCTACTTGAGAGATAATCTCAAGTAGAATTCACAAACTGCAACAGATATCAAGTAGAATTCCCAAACCGAATAGTGTATTAAAGAGAGTGTGTAGAAACAATAACATACTTCATAGATTTATGTATGATATTGATAGGGGACATCCTTAAGAGTAAAAATATATAGATGCAGATTTAATGATATAAAATTTGATTATAATTGTAATAAAATATGATTTTGATGAGATGGGTGTCACATAACCATAACAAGGGCCATGTAAGAAAGTTATGATTTTAATCTAATAAGAGGTAAACAAGAAAAGGTACTACTTAAAGCATTGCACTTGCAGCTGATAGCAGGTGTTAGTACATAACTAATGATATTTGATTATATCACAAGACCAAGAAGAAGATATGGATGAAATATTTTCATAATCTTAATGTTGACATGATGAGGGATTTGAGATGTAACCTGTATGCGGGAAGAAGGTTCTCGAAAGGTAGCGTTCCTTAAGTCTATGCCCCAACTCTGGGAAAGGGAAAGAAAAATAGCAGAAAGTTGATCAATGTGGGAAGCTTTAAGAAAATGTTGATAAAAGAAGGTTGATCAATGTGGAAAAGCTTCTAGATGTCATAATAATAGAGTAGCCATCCTTTGAGGGTATGGTCTAATTTATACATAATATAGATGACAAGAATAATATGATAGCCATCCTTCAAGGGATCGGTCTATTTCTTTTGATTTTGCTTTAATTTTGATTTGTATACTTTTGTTTCTTTTGTATTTTTAGTATGAACAACTGTCCTTCGAGGGATCAGTCTATTTTTGATAACTTTGATTTTTCCTTTTGCATACTTGAGTTTGAGCTTCACATGGGGGAGAGTAGGGAATAGCTGAGTAAACCACTTAAGAGGGGATAAGGAATGTACAAGAGACACCCTAGACCCTTTACATGGCTACAATAGGAGAATGATAAGGTAATGGATGTAATGATTACGGGATTCTCACCGAATGGGAGAACTTATCCATATTGAATATGCTATAAGTAGAGCTATTGTACTTATATTCAAGGTCATATCAAAGTAGTGACGGTAGACCACATAATTCATATCATTACCATGACAGATGGAAGTAGATAATGGTGGAGAGATGGTCTAAAGATAAGACTATACTCATAAGTATGTGTACTAACAATATAATGGTTGTAAGCGCAATGCATTAAGGGGTTCAATCTCT
Source organism: Taxus chinensis (assembly GCA_019776745.2). NCBI lineage: Eukaryota > Viridiplantae > Streptophyta > Pinopsida > Cupressales > Taxaceae > Taxus > Taxus chinensis. The sequence goes on along the minus strand of CM034147.1, from coordinate 905,475,299 downwards.
AGCTTACCATCAGGAGAGGCTAAACTATAAGCCCTAGACCCATACTTATGTGTGATAATATATGGTCCGATCCAGTTGGGAGAAAATTTTCCCCGTTGGCTTCTTTCTAAGGTAGTGACATTTTGATTTTATTTTAAAACCAAGTCACTTATTTTAAAATCACGCTCTTTGATGTGTTTATTATAAGCACATTGGATACGATCTTGATAGACATGATGGTGCTCAAGAGCAAGAAGGCAACACTCGTCTAATAACTCAAGTTGCATTAGATGTTCATGGCGATAATATTCATCAGAAATGAAGTTATGAAGAGACACATGTAAAGATGGAATTTGGACTTAAAGGGGAAGAATGGCCTCGGAGCCGTACACTAGATAAAATGGAGTAGCCCCCGTGGAAGTGTGAATGCTAGTACGATAGGCCCACAGAGTGAATTGAAGTTGGAGATGCCAATTTTTTCCTACTCGGTCAATAGTTTTAGCCAATATATTTCAAAGAGTTTTATTAATGGCCTCAGCTTGGTCGTTAGCTTGAGGATAATACTAAGAATAAAAGCTAAGTTGGATCTTAAATGTATCACCGATATTTTTAAGGTCCTTGTTTTTAAAGGACTTTCCATTGTCCATAATAAGTTTATGAGGAATGCTAAAGTGGCAAATGATATGTTGATATATAAAATTAATGATTGGGCCAGATTTAGTAGAGGTGAGTGGGATTGCCTCCACCCATTTAGTGAAATACTTAGTAGCAGTGATGATAGAATGATGTTGTTGTGATGAACGAGGATTTATTAGAAAAATAAGATCAAGGCCCCACAGTGAAAAGGGACATAAATCTTGGGTAGGCTGTAAATCCTGGCTAGGAATATAGATAAGATTAGAGTGTTGTTGACATCTTACACATTTCTTGACATATTCACAACAATCATGATTTAGAGAAGTCTAATTGAAGGCATTGGAGAAGGATACCATCAAACCCATGCTTGTAAAGAATACCGCCAAGGATTACATAATGAGTAACACGTTGGATAAAATATCTCTTAGCGTTTGTAGAAAGATCAAGGGGAGTAATGGATTTGGATAAATAATAAAAAAATTGTGAATACCAAAGGTCTGATGAATTAGATTCAACCAAATGAATCTAAGATATGTCATAGAATGGTTGTTTACGATGATGTATAATAATTGAAAGCTTGGACACATGCATTTTCCAAGGGATAAGGGCCGCAAGGGATGCCATTGTATCAACAAAACTATTGGTCGAATGTGGGATAGATTGAATAGTGTAAGAATCGAAGGCTTTAAGAAGATGATGAGAAATATCATGATATTGTTGTAAAACATCATTTCTACACTGATACTCTCTAGTGAATTGCTTTATTATTAGTTCATAATCACCAAAAATGTCAAGGATATGAACGCATAGAAATATAGCAGTTTCTAGTCCTAGTATAAGGGCTTCGTATTCTGCCATATTTTTTGTACATTCAAAATCTAATTTAAAAGCTAAGGAGATTGGGTAATCCTCGAGAGGAATAAGAACAACTCCTGCCCCTCCACCTTACTAGAATTTAGAACCATCAAAGAAAATAGTCATTTTAAGGGGATCATAATGAAATTGATTGATTGATTCATCTAGAAAGTGATTAGAAGGAGTTTGCGTATTGGAAAGACGAACCTCTGCTAATTGATCTGTAATAGCTTGACCCTTAATTACCTTTTGAGGAATGAATTCCAGGTCGAGCTTGGCCATGAGAAGGATCCATCAGGTGATGTGATCATTGTGATATGGCTCAGAATGCATTACTTTGAGGGGTTGAAAGTTAATAACAATATAGGTTTTATGATTAAGAAGATAGTGTCAAAGTTTTGATGCAAAAAACAAGATAGCACAACACAATTTCTCCGCTTTAGAATATCATGTTTCGCAATCATGGAGAGTACGATTGATATAATAAATGACCTATTCACATCCCTGATCATCACGGTGTGCTAACATAGCTCCTAGAGCATGATCAGTTACAGAAACATATAAATAGAAGGATTCTCCTTCGCATGGAGGTGTGAGTACTGGTGGAGATAAAAAATATCGCTTAAGATCTTCAAAATCCTTTTGATAGTTTTGGTCCCAATCAAAAGTTATGTCTTTTCGAAGAAGGTGATGAAATGGATGACAACGATCAGAAAGTTATGATATGAAGCGATGAAGAGATTGAAGTCAACCTTGAAGACTGTGAAGTTACTTGAGATTGGAAGGAGGAGGCATTTCAAGAATTGCTTTGATTTTTAAGGGGTCAACCTCAATGCCTCTGATAGAGACAATGAAGCCAAGGAGTTTTCCAGTAAGAACTCCAAAAACACACTTTTCTGGATTGAGGTGAAGGGAGAAACGAGTGAGACGCTCAAAAAGTATCTCAAGGACCGAGAGATGGTCCAATCTATGTTTAGATTTTGCTAAGAGGTCATCAACATAGTCTTCTACGATTTGATATAAGATGTCATCAAAGATATACATCATAGCTCGTTGATATATATCCCCAACATTCTTTAAACTAAAGGGCATGACATGATAAGAAAAGGTACCCCATGGGGTGATAAAATATGTCTTGTGCTGATCTTCAGGTGTAATCAGAATCTGATTATAACCAGAAAAACCATCCATTAAAGAGAGCATCTCATGTCCCGCTGTAAGATCTACAATTTGAATAATACTTGGAAGAGGGAAATCATCTTTAGGACATACGAGGTTAAGATCTCGAAAGTCAGTACATATACGAAGCTTTCCAGACGCTTTTGCGATGGGTACAATGTTAGAAACCCATTCGGGATAATCAATGGGAATAATGAAGTTGGCAGATAGGAGACATTGCAATTCTTCTTTCACAAGAAGAGCAATTCGAGGATGCATTCGATGAAGCTTCTGTCTAACTAGTTTGGCATTAGGGATAATAATGATGTTATAGACAACGATGGAGGGGTCAAGACCTGGCATGTCCAAATATGACCATGCAAATGCTTGGCTATGTTTGGACAAAAATGAAGTGAAGGCTTTGAGATCTTGATGTGTCAAATACTAACCTATTTTAAGGATGTGGTGCTTCTGAGGAGATCCAATAGTAATTTTGATAGTGGATTCATTTAGGAGATTGGATTTTTCTAGCAGATGAGTTTTCTGATCTTGAGAACCTTCAGCTCCCATGAAGGAGAGAATGGAAGTTTCATGATCGCATTGAAAAATGTCAATGATAGGGGAATCTTCCTCTACCATCTATAAATATTTAAGGGGAAAATACCGGGTTTCATTTTGGCTTGATAAGTCATCGGTCCGAGAAAGATGGTGGAAATAAATAAAAAATTTAGGGGGAATAGGAGCCGTATCATCTTGATCTAGATCTATGAGATAATTGGATGGAGAAAAATCATTATCTGAGCTGGAAGGATAGTTGGAAGGAGATGAGATATTATTTGAATTTGTAGGATAGTCAAATGGAGAAGAAGTATCTTCTGAATTGGTAGTATATTCGGATGGAGAAGAAATGGATGAATCAATATGAATGGGAGAAGATGCAGATGTGTCGGAAGGGTGTATGGTGGGATCATCATATCCCAAACCAAATTTTTGGCATGATTCATGGACTTGGGAAAAGATATTGCCATGAGGGTCCTGTTCATAGCGCCCCAAATGAAACCCCTTCCATGCAAAATGATAGAGGTATGTGTGAGTGAAAGATGGTTTATTGAGAAATCCGAAATCACTTGTATATCATTTAGTATGAAAACAATTTTCAGTGTGAGAAGAAGGCTGATCAAGGCCGCCATATACTAAATTGGTTTTGAGGGAAGAAGGGCCAAACAAGACAATTTCCCCAACATTTGATTGATACATAGGGGATTTATCAGGGTGGCTGAGGCGATTGGGAGAAGGAAGGGTATTGAGAGTGAGGAGTTGATATTCCCCTAAAGCAATATTTTACATTATAGTATTAGAAGAATCCATATGAGTTAAGGTAGATGGAAGTACAGATGAACTGGTGGATGCACATGATAAAAATTGGTTTTAGGAACAATGACATCTTTAGGTATGTAGATCATGTGACATGTCTTGGAAGGGGAATATAATCCAGAAGAGCATAAGTAGTCCCTTCATGTTCATATTTGATACACCGATGAAGAGTAGATATAACACAATGCATAACACAAATCCAAGGACGTCCCAACAAGAGATTATATTGGAATTATCCTTCAATGATGTAGAAAAGTTCGTGGAGGAGTTTATGGCCAACACAGATAGGAAGAACAACCATTCCTAATGGGGGGGTGACATCATCGTTGAAGCCGCGAAGAACAATAGGAGACTTGGCAACAATGGTATTGGGAAATTTAAGTTAATTGAAGGTATGAGAAGAAATGATATTAATACTGGCACCATTATCAATCATAGCTCGATGGATGCATATGTCATCGATATAGACTGTGATGAATAATGGTAGATCATGTTCTTCTTGTGGTATCCTAGGGATTTCTAAACTTTCAAATGATACGGTAGTAGACGTTGCGAAGGCATGAGCTAAAGCTGCGAAAGGCTGGGGCTCATCGGAGGATACCGGGATTTGTTGCAAGACCTCCATAAGAGCTTGTTTATGGTGTGGAGAGCTTTGGATAAGCTTGTAGAGTGACATCTTGATAGGGGCCTGGTGATTTTTTTTAATAATGGTGTGTTTAATGGGTGAAGGATTCGAGGCAGCCAGAACAGATACCTTGTCTTTAGAAGAAGATGAAGATGTTACTGTGGGATGATTGGTAGGAGCAATGATAACAACCTTTGGCCGTGATGGAGGTGCGGAGGCAGCAAGCTCCGTAGGAGGAGGGATAATGACATAAGTCTTAGGGGTGGACGGTGAGGCGGAGTTAGAGTTATATGGCTTTGAATGGGTGGTTATCTGAATAAAATTAATTACAAGAGGAGGACGATCCTTAGGATCATCCTCTTTTGATAATAAGTTGGTGGCATCATTGGTTATATCTTTATTTGGTAGTGGAATACTGACAAGATTTCTTAATGAAAAGGTTGGTCGAGATGTTTGAATAGACGCATGTTGGGATGTAGAAGTTGACGGAGGAGATGGTAGAATTGGTTTTTCATTTTTAATATTTTCATTGACAAAATGATGCACGATGGCTTGGAGAGCTTTGCAATGTTCAGTGTCATGTCTAGGGGCATGGTAAAATGTGCAAACAAGATTGGAATTAAACCAGGAAGGCCTTGGCACATTTGGATCGAAAAATTTAATTAGTGGTGAAATGATGGCTAAGGCTTGGACTAGTTGGTGAAACATAGTGGTATAATAACCTGGTGTTATCAACGAAGAACTTTGGAATGATGCATGGGAAGGTGGTGATGTAATAATGGATTTAGACATTGTTTTGGATTTGGAAAGGGCAAATGAATGTGCCTGATGCGGGATAGTAGTGGAAGTCACAAACACCTTTGAATTTGCTTTAAGATATTGGTTTGGAAAAGGGTGGTTGCATTGTTCTAGTAGTAGTATGTGTTTTTGGTGAAGGGAAGGTTCCTAAAATGGAAGAGGAATATGAGGGGTGTGGTCCTAAAATAGAAGGAGACGATGTGGTTTTGAGGGAGATTCTATCGGGAATAGTGAGGTCTACTTTTCGACGAGGATGTGAAGGAGAATGCTTGGGAAATGGGGGTCTAGGTCTTGTATATGAATGAGGATTGTTAGAGGGAATGCCCAGAATCTCTACAGGAGGAACTAGAGATATTGAAGTGGATATTTGTGGGGACTGTGCCGATGTGTGCGTATCTAATGGTACAGAAGAAATGGGATGATAATTTGAAAATAAGGAATGCTGGAATGTTTGCCAAAAATCATCGAGTAATGACATGGCCATGGAAGAGGGAGATGAGATAGATGATTTTCAAATAGTAGATGTAGTAGGTGTTGGTAGAAGTGCAAAAAGAGGGATTGGAAGAGAAGCTAATGATGAGATAACAGGTAGAGGTGGGATAATTTGTGACAAGGTGATTGGTATTAACAGAGTAGATGTAAGGGGTAGTGACACATAAGTGATATTTGCATCTAAGGAGGGGGTGGTAGGTGTTGAGATATATGTGAGTATAGGAAAGGGTACCGACACAGGCATGGATGTAACTAATGCTGATGTGGAGATGAATGTTGATACGTTTGTGGATGTAGATAATGTATCAAAGGGGACTGGTGTAATGGTTGATGAAGAAGGTAAACTTGTGGGAGAAACTAGACTTTTATCGCCGACGTGGATAGTGTTTATGGTGTGGGTACTAGGGGTTTGAGATACAAAAGTAGGAGCAATATGGTTTATGGATGTGGGTGTATGATTTGGAAATGGTCGTTTAAAAATATCTAAAGGTTGATTGGATGAGGCATTCGGGTTATCAACTTAAAGTTCTCCTTGATCAATGAGTCTTTGGATAGAATATTTGAACGTCTGCAATTTTTATATGTCATGTCCTTGGACTTGATGATACTTGCAGTAGTGATCCTCTCGATACGACACAAGTCATGGTCTAGATTCATTAACAGGTTGGATAGGCGGTAGTGTGATCAAGTGTGTTGTTATCAATTTGTCAAAGATGACACTATATGATTCTCTTAAGGGAGTATAATTGGGCATTGGCTGTGTGAATCGTTGTTGAGTTACTATGGTAGATGTCGGGATAGGAGATGATCTAACAATGACGGTGTTGGCAGTTGTCTTTGATTTATCATTTGATATGGATGGTTTGACAAATTTAGTTTTTGGCTTATTGGTCTTTAATTTTAAATGCCCCTGTTCTAAGGCATGTGTCTTAAGCTTGCGGGCCATGGTGAAAGCCTCTTAAAAAGTGCAAAATGATTGGATTTGCAAGGTTGATGAAATATGCTTAGCACAAGAGTGCGCGAAGAGTTGGATGAGATCGGTTTGAGGAAGTGGAAAAAATAATTGATTTATCATATTACGCCATCGTGCGATGAAATCTGTGATGGATTCATCTTCAAGTTGGCGGATAGTATACATGTCATTGATGGTTATTTTGCACACAATATTAATGGAGAAATGCTCAAGAAATAATTGTGCAAGCTGGGAAAAAGAAAATATGGAGTACTGGGGAATATTATTATACCACTCTAAGGTAGGACCAACTAAAGACATGGGGAAAGTATGAAGCATCAAGTCTTGGTCGTGCGCAATGAGATAACATGTATGTTTAAATGCACTGAGATGTTGTTGAGGGTCATCCTTACTATTAAACTTGGTGAACTTCGGAAATTCCCAGTGTGGAGGATATGGTTTCATGGGCATGGATGGATGGATGGGTTCATTACATATTTGTTCATAAGACAATGTGACTTTGGACCCTAATGTAGTAGCCTCTAGATTGGCTAACCGATATCAAGATTTACATGGGGTCATTAGGAAGTGCCTATTGAGCACTGAAAGGTGGTGGTTGGACTTGCGTATGTGTGGGTATCTGAGAGACTTGATATGGGTGAGTGTAAGCTATGTGTGATGGTTGAGGTGGTTGTTGATAGAATGTTTGTTGGTGAGAAACATGGGCATGGTATGATTGTTGAGATTGTGTAGGTTGTGGAAGTAACTGCTGAGTGGGGATATGGGTATATGTGTGTTAATAGATTGGAAATGACACTGTATGTTGCCAAGGTATTGTTGGAGGAATTTGAGAAGTGAGGGTATAGACCTATGATGTAGAAGAAATTTACTGTTTGGATAAGGGATTTGACACATGGGATGGTTGAATGAAGGTACTAGTGACCATCGGAGCTGTTGTAGTGGTAAGGATGATAGTCGTGATAGTCATGTTGATGTGAGGAAGATTGGGCAGAATGGGCGTGACTACCTGGGTGGTCTGTTGTGCCGATGGGTTGGTGGAGGATGACGCAAAATCATGTAAGGCCATGGATTGAGGAATTTTAGAACTAGTATTATAAGGATAGACCTACTAAAGCAGTGGGCCATCCAGAGGGAGGTGTATGTATCTTCTTAAAAGATAGTCTTGAAGGGCCATAGGGTTGGCGTTAAGAGTCTGTCTGAATTCTAGATCCCCAAGAGGGAAGATGGAAGTACCAATAGGCTCTGATCTGACAGAGGGTGGAGTGGCTGGCCTAGATGGGATGGAATGTTGGTCTAATGCTGCAGTGTGGGTGAAAGGTATTGAATGAGGTATATTAGTGAGAGAATGGGTGCCTGTGAGTGAGATAGGAAAAAACATGGATGATGAAGTTGTTGATGTAGTGATTGATTGGGATGAAGCACTATGTGTGGCGAGGTTATGTTCCATATTTTTAGCAGTGGATCGAGTAATTACGAGCATAAAAGGTAAATTGTTATTATATCAACAAACAAGTGAGGCAAACAATTTTTTATTTTTTATTTTTTATTTTAATCAAGAACGTTGATCTGCGTTTCTAGCTTCCTATCCATCTTCAACATTTGGCAATATAAAATGCACCCTTGAAACCCCATCTTCAATATCAATCCCTTTAGAAAACATATCATTCTTACCCCTTGAAACATTTATGAAATAACCAGTCCCTTCTACTTATACATCTAAAAATGCTCTTGCATTTGCTACATTACCCATACCTATAAGGTCTACTCCATTGGTTATCACATCATTCACATCTCCACATATTCCAAAAATGCTAACATCTTTATCTATGCCAACAACCCCTATACCTATCATGTCAACAAGTCCACCTATCTCTACCTTGACAACCTTGCCCATGGCCACATTATCCAGTCTACCCCAATGCTCTTTACCTAATCCTTCTATCACACCAACCAAATCCTCTTGATCTGCAATCTTATCTAAGATACCCTTTGGATCATCTACTAAACCAACACATCCACCTAAATCAAATACATATGCTTTACCTTCTCCCTCTACAAAATCATCTCTTTCCATGCCCAAATTGAAACAATCCACATCTCACATAGATATCATTAATCGCATCTTACAAATGCCTATCTCTCCATTAACATCCTCGTCTTGTTTTAGGACATTTTCTCCATTAATAACCCCACCACCACTATCAGATCATCTGGTTGAAATTATTGTCATCCATGCTAGAGGTAAATCTTCTTGGTTAAAGTCTAAGGCTCGGAGAAAACATCCCCGATAGTCCCTTGCGCATCCTCAGAAACATTCAGGTTTGCCCTCTTCTCCAAAATCCAATGCCACAACATATATTTCAAGATCATTCTTTTCATCTACGACATCTTGAAATAATCAATCCACATCAAAACAATACCATCCTCTAACCAAATTTGATTTGTCCTCCAAAACACGAAATTCACCCATCCAATCTACATCCACTTTTTCTCCCAACTCCAAGCTGATCCTATCAAAATTCATAATAGTAACCTTCCCCATAAAACTTCAATGGGGTCATACACATATATTTCGACATTTAACTCAAACATCGGCCATTAAACTTCCACATTGAGAGAAGTCATTCCTTCAAAGATCATGTCCAACAACTTGTAAATCAAGGGGATATCCAAATTGATACCTCCATTGCACACACTAATCAACCACCAACTAATCAAGTCACCCCTTTACATCTCAACTATCAAATGCTTGTATGGTTGACACTATCAATCAAGATCTTATCTTATCACCAACTCCGCATGTTCCCATAGTGGACATCATTTCCACCTCTTATTTAGAGCCCGTCACACCTACATCAACTTTCACTACCTGTCCTGAACCTGCACCTTCTCCTATCCTTATCACATCCACATAAAATTTAACTATACCATCCACTTCTGTCACTTCAAACATACCTCAATCTACCACATTAGATTTATCTTTAGCACTTATTTTGGCCCCACTCATATCCACACATATCCCTACATCTCTCCCATCTATTTCTTTACCCACATCTGCCTCAAATACACATGTTACTACACCTACATTACTCACAACCATCCCAACTAAACTCAGGAAAATAATATAGAACATACAAGATGGGGTTGCAAGGGTGCATGTTGAAGATGGGAAATATAGATCAACGGAGTGTCTGACATTCTCATAAATCACAATGAAGGGGTACATATAGGAGTGGCGTGTAACTCTTATGCATGACACATGTACACTAACCCTATTGACCTATTCAACCTATGACCTATTCTCACTTAGTGAGATGACTAACCAACTAGGTGGACAAGACGTCAAATGACGACAAGTATAGTCATATACACCAACAAAAATGGTGGTAATGTGTTATGAAGTAATTACAGAATGATTTTAGAGGTTTAGAATGCATAATAGGATATTTAGGGTCTCTACATTTACCCCTCTTTAAAGTGTTATTATGAATTAATAATGTTTTAACGATAATAGACGCATCTAGATCAGTGAACAAATGATGAAAAAGTGTGGTGGATTGCTTGATTTTACCTAATAACACATTTGGATGCCCCACCGAGTCTAGATTGTGCTATGGGAGTGCCCCCTCAAATAGATGGGTGACGTGATAAATTAGTGGATAACCACTTGATAGGATTAATAAGAGATTGTTGTGGATGGTTTTATTCATTTGTACATTGTTATATATATATATATATATATATATATATATATATATATATATATATATATATATGTTAATGTGACTATGTCAGTGATTATTGAATTGTGTTGATAGGATGTTTTTTTGTTTTTTTGAATGAGATGTATGAATGAATGTAACTACAATATGAATAACATTTCTCGTAGCATGAGCTTCCATTTAGAGTTTGTATCTTAGAGCAACTTGTTTTAATTTTGCAAAATAGAGTTAACACCATGATTATTAAAGAACCATGGTGATTAACCCATTATGTGTGTAAACACACATACACACAACAAATAAAAAGGTAAAAAAAACTCAATATACACATTAGATGTTTGCACCATGGCTATTAAACTAAGATGTCAAACAATAAACTTTGAATTAATCAAACAATTAACTATGAAAAGTAAAAACAAACCCAATATATGAGGTAGATGGTCGTACCATGGCTATAAATTAACCAAGATAACAAACTATAAACTTGTAATTGGTCAAACAATTAAGTAAGAAAAGTGTAAAAAAACCCAATATACATAGTAGATGGTCACACCATGGCTATAAATTAACCAAAATAACAAACAATAAACTTGTAATTAGTCAAACAATTTACTAAGAAAAATAACAATGCAACACAAATTTCATAAAGAAACCTAATTCTGTCCTCAATGTGTTCCATCGTGAAGATTGAGTGATTTGGTTTTCTCCTAGCAATGATGTGTGCAAGGGGTAAGATGATTTGTGAATGATTGGGTCATTTCCCCCAAGCAAGGATACATGTAAGGGAGTAAATGAGAGTCAAGATTGTCCCAAGTGAGGGTACACACAAGAGATTTAAATTAGTTTGTTTTGATTGATTGATATTTGAAATGAATGTCACGATAAGAGTCAATGTGTTGAGTTTGTGAATGTTTGGTTGTAAAGGTTTAAGATTTTGTGATTATTTAGATGTTTAGCATTTTTGGATGGTTTTTGATTTTTTGATTTTAGACTGGTTTATATGTTTTTGGTAGTTTTGGAAAAAAATTGTACTATTTTTTGTGAATTTTTGGGATTTCTTTGAAACATAATTGAATGTTTATGTAGCCAATGAGATATTTTAGGCAATCTAGGACCCATATGAGCATTCATAAGAAAACAAGAGCCTTATTAGACCAAGGGATGAATGAAATTGGATAAGAGTGAACATAGATAGTATAAAAAATGGTAAACAAATGAATTATGATAAACAAATGACAAAACAGTGGTTTGAAATTGGGAAAATAGATAGGATGAAGGAGTGATATAGGTGGTTGTACCAAAATGCCCCCAACACAAAGAGTACTCGTGGATGATTCAAGAATATAATCTTTTCAGGTGAACCACATTCATGGGCTCTTTAAGCTCTTGGCCATCTCCAGTGAATAGATTGTATGCTCCAGATCTAAATTTTGTAGTGATAATATAAGGAACTAACCAGTTAGGTTCAAAATTTCCTTGCTTTTCCCAGTCCTTAGTTATAGTTTTCTGATTTTTTTTAATTACAAGTCGCCAATCTCAAACTATATGGGTTTTATCCTTTTTGGTACTTGCAACAAAGTCGATTTTGATACACTTTCAAATGGTTTAAGGCATTAAGTCTCTTTTCATCTAGGAGGTGGAGTTCAACAAGACAAGCTTATTTGTATTCATCTTCATTGATCAAATATTTGAGGGATATACGAGTGATGAGAGCTCAATCTCTATGGGTAATATAACTTCAAATCCATATACAAGTGTAAAAAAAGTGGCTCCTACTAGAGTAAGATAATATGTGCAATAGGCCCAAAGGGCATGATAAACTTGTGTATTCCAATTGTGATCATGTTTATCAATAATATTTTCCAAAATGGATTTAAGTGTCTATTTGGATGCTTTAACTTGGCCATTACATTATGGATAGTATGGAGCGGACCAATGGAGGTAGATATGGAAGCATTTGGCTAGCTCTTTAATGGTTTTATTTTTAAATGACGTATTTTTATCACTAACAATAAAGGAAGGGATGATAAAAGACATATGAGATTGTTAAATATGAACTTGGAAATATCAGTACTAGTGACATAAGTGAGAGGCAAGGCCTCTACCCATCTGGTAAAATATTCAGCTGCGATGATAATGAATGTATGACCATTAGGAGATGTTGGTTTGATTTTTTCTATAAGGTCAAAGCCCCCATCGCGAGAAAGGCCAAGGTGTGGTGATTGTTTAAAGAGCTTGTGAAGGTGCACGAATGAGATTTCCATGTTGTTTTCATCCCAAATATTTCTTGAAAAATTTATAGGCGTCAGACTCCATAGTGGGCTAGTAAGAACCCACATGTAAAATATTTTTAGCTAAAACCATGCCACTTGTGTGTGCACCACATATACCAACATGTACCTTGACTAGAGTTTAGTGTGCTTCATCTTGATTGCGACATCTTAGGAGAGTCCCATCATAGCCTCTTTGATATAAGGTGTCAACAAATATAGTGTAGTGTAAAGTACATTGTGTTAGTGCTCATTTGTGTTGGGAATTTATATTTTCAGGGAAATTTTTACAGTGGATGAAAGTATAGATATCATGATACCAATGGTTTTAAGACCAACTACTTCACATATCATGGTCGACTCAGGTAAATCGTGTAGACACCTTAATTTCACATCTGTCTTAAATCAATTAATTCCCCTACCTCATTTCCCACAAAAATGCACTCCGAATTAATCAAATATAATTTGATTAATTATCTCTTTCAAATCTAAAAATAGCCTAATCCTTACCACATGTAATTATTCTCCATGTTTTTCTACTATTGAATTAAAAATCTAAAATCAAATCCTCACCCACTCTTCGTGGTCCCCACTCACCTAAAATCCTCCACTCATGAATTAAAAAATCTAATTCAAATCCTCACCCATTATTCGTGGTCCCCACTCACCTAATCTTGCCCACATTTTCAAGCCATGATTACTTAAATTACTTTAAGTTAATCACTTCTCCAAGCTATAAGTACAGCCTTACCCCTCCCCTCTAAAACATGGAGAATAAGCTTGAATGCCCTGTCTAAGTTCTTGCATCATTTGAGCAAATAACATCCCTCCACCTTGTCCTAATGCCCAAATAGCCTCATATTGAAGCACCCCAAATCCATAATTATTTTATCCATTTGGTACAAAGTAAGTAGATCATTGTCAGAGGAAGGTTTTGCTCCGTTTCGAGAAAAAAACCTTCATATCACGCAATCAGGGATCATCCATGTTTCCTGGCTCATTCTGAGGTTTGCTCTTCCTTGTTAGTAGTGTATTTTTTTGAAAATCCCTTCGTACCATGATCTTTACACCTTCATCCATGATAAAACATTTCCTACCAACATGAAACCAATACATAAAATTGCTTTAGCACAACGTGCCTCTCATCACACCATTTTAGCAAAAACTCTTTATAAACGAGGATATAATGACACCCTACTCTGACATCTTAATCAGGAAGAAGCCTCTAGTGTCCTAATTGAAGTCCATTCTGGTATCTATGGAGCGCACACGAACAGTACGGCCTTAGCCAAGAAAATCCTGCGAGCTAGATATTATTGGCCCACCATGGAAAGTGACAAATGCCATTTTGTCAAATGATGTTAAGCATGTCAAAATCATGGCAATATTATCCATGCACCTTCCTAAGCATTACAATCGATAACCACACCATGGCCCTTCTCTCAATGGGGACTTGACCTCATCGGTAAAATTAGAGCAACATTGTTCTATGGACATAAGTTCATCATTACCGCTACCGATTACTTCACTAAATGGGTGGAAGCTATGCCTCTCACCTATGTTACTGGTAGCCAAATATCGAAATTCATTTTTAATAATCTCATCTATCGATTTGGTATTCCATCCGCTCTTGTCGCAGATAAAAGTAAATCATTTAAAAACCAGGATGTAAAAGACCTTGCCAAACGTTTCTGCATCAAACTTAAGTGGTCCACTCCATACTACCCTCAGGGTAATGGTCAAGTAGAAGTAACCAAAAAGACGTTAAAATCTATCATGGAAAAAATATTCACCCATGGACATAATTGACATACTCAAATTTACCCCGCTCTTTGGGATTACCGTACATCTTACCGCACGCCTACTGGAGCCACCATATTTTCCCTCATTTATGGTTGTGAAGCCATTTTACCTATTGAGATATAAATCCCATCCTTTAGAATCTCCATTAAAGATCTAATTAATGAGAGTGAATACCGACGGTCACGACTTCATGAGCTTGAGCTTCTCAATGAAAAATGACTTAATGCACTCAATCATCTTCAAGTCTATCAAAACTGACTGCAACATAGTTATCATAAAAATGTAAGACCCAGAGAATTCAAAATTGGTGACCTCATTTTAAAAGAAAATAAAAAGAATACCACTAAAGAGTGAGAAAAACAAGGAAAAATTGAGCTTAATTGGTTAGGACCCTATGTAATTACAACCAAATTTGGCTATGGAGCCTATAAGTTAGCCACTGAAGATGGTCAAGACCTTGATGAACCAATGAATCTAGTTCATTTAAATTTTTTTTATCCTTGAGGCGTTCACTATTATGGGAAACAATGATGTGTACATTGTTCCTTCTGTCTAGCTCATCTCTGAATAATTTAAAGTTATTCATTTCCATTGGCAGATATTTTTATTATCAAAATCACATCTTCATATTTATCATCATGAGACTGGTGCTAAGATAGATCCTATTAAGTTTGTGAGCGTCATAGTTCTTATAATATCTCCCATTTTCAGTTGCTTTCACCTATGGTCATACGTAAAAGCTTCATGATGGTAATATATTCCCTTCAAAGATATTCTCTCTTTCATAACAAAGCTCAAAATTTCTATACTCAATTCATTTGATCGTCCATCTCAGTCTTTGGTGTTGAACCCTCGCGTCATACTAGTTGTGTGGGGCTAAGATTGGGGCAAACGTTCCTTCCAAAAAAATAAAGCACTATTGTAAAATTCCATCAATTCAATAAATTATGAATAATTCATTGTCACATCTTTTGTCTTTCATAGTCTTTGGTGTTGAGCCCACACTTCTTACTGGTAGTGTGAGATTGGGAATTGAGGAAGGTGCCCTTACTCATCTACGTCTTGTCTTCGGTGATAAACCCTTCCCTCTTATAGGTGGCATGGGGCAAAGCGTACGGGGCCATTCTCATAAAATCATAAAAATATTGCAAAAAAATCAAAAATTAAAAAAAATACATTCAAAATATTCAAAAAATAAAAACGAAAATGGAATTTACTCGCCTATGTTTTGCCTTTAGTGATGAGCCCTTACTTCTTACTAGTAGCATAGGGCAAGGCATAGTGAGTCATCTCAAGAATACAAAATCTTATAAATCTAACAGTGCTTAAAATTATAGAATCCCCAAATAAGTAATTTAGATGCCTAAGTGAAGAGAGAACTATCCCTTCACCTCATATCTTACCATTCAATAGGCCACATAATTGTCTAAGTCTAGCATGTGACCTACCAGGTGAAAGTCATTTTGAAACTAATTCAGTAACCTTAAGAAGAATGGATTCGACATTTTCCAAAGGGATTTTTGTTATCACTTGTCTCTATATTCATTATTTACCTCATGCGTCCTTCTTGATTCTTGGTGATGAGCCCTCACATCTTACTAGTTGTGTGGAGTCAAGAATGAAGCTGGACTTCTTTTCATCATATCATCATTAACATATCCTATCAATGGAATGAGAATTTTTGTGTTATTCAGAGCATGAGTTACCACGAGGAGCACAGTACATACAGATAATATCTTGGTTTATCACCTCCCAAAATAAGTCTGCATTATGGTCCATAAATTGCCAACAACAATGTAAAAATCAAAAAATCCAAATACATTAGAAAATCTCCAAAAATCCAAAAACATTAGAAAATCGTCAAAATCCCAAAAATTCAAAAAAATTAGAAAATCTCCAAAACTCCAAAAAAAAGTATTAAAATCCAAAAACATTAGAAAATATCCAAAATACGAAAACATTTGAAAACTTTTCAAAATTCCAAAAACATCCACAAAATCGCAAAAAAATAAATCTAAAAAAATTATAAACTCCAAAAAATCGTAAAAACTATAAAATAGTCATCATAATTCATCCTTTGAACTATTATCCCCAATGAATGATCCAATCACCTTATGACTATCAAATTCAAACCACTTCTCCTCACGTGTATCCTTACTTGGGGAAAATTTGGCTCTCATTGTTTCCTTGTTTGAGGAAAATGACCCAATCCTTTTTTATATCCTTGTACCCCTTCTTGGGGGCACATCTGATCAATCCTCAATGTGGAACATGTTAGGGACATGTTTATTAGTTCTTGTGTTGCATTATTAGTTATAAGTTATTAATTATTTTCTCGTATCTTGATATATTACAGGGGGCATCTTGATTTTATGTATCTGGTGTTCTCTCTAATATACTTATGTTATCTGATTACATATCATACTGGGGCATCATACTTTCTTGATGGCTTTTGTCTATGCTCTCTTCCACTTGCATATCTTACTAGGGCATCAAACCTTTTTGATGGCCCCTATCTATGTTATCATGCATATTACAGTCTCGTCATCTTGATCTTTTATATCACGATGCATCCTATTATGTGATATTATAAAATTAAGATACTTTTCGTCACGTGAGTATCTTCCTACATGATCAACATCTTACTTTGCACCCCATCCATTCACCCATACTAATACATTCCCTAGTTTGGGAATCCTACTTGATCACCATTGCAGTTTATGAATCCTACATGAAGATCTTTCTCAAGTAACATTCACTATCCAACAACTCCTCCCCCACCATGATCACATTGTATTTGATCCATTCATCCTCGCTCCTCATTTATACTCCTCTGCCACTTATCCCCATATTACCCTTCTCACCATTCATGTCCCCTCTCACCCATTTGAGATCATTCCTTTCACTCTTCTGCTTCCCACTTGACAATCTTACTTAATAACCCCTTCTATATGGGATCATTAGTGGAGGTTTACCCTCTCTTTAATATCTTCCCACTGTAGAAGTTTCTCCATCATCTCCCCTCTCATCAAACAACAATCACCACCACACACATCTTCCCATTCCACCTATTCTGCTTCTCATTCTCACATCATTACTCTCACCACGCGGGCATCCCAATTAAGGATCCCCCTCACACTCTCTGCCCTCCACTGCATATATTCCTTCATCTATTCATGTTACACTCCTTTGTTTCCTTTCTTCCTTGTTATCATCTCCTCTCACCTCCTCTTCCACTCTGGCATACATCACTCACTCTTTTCTCATCCTTCCCCGAATGCGTCTTCTGCTTGGTCATCCTACTTACATGCTCTTTTAGTATGGAAAATTCACTTGTGGATTTCCCTTCAGTCCATTTTATCATACCTTATTCCCACCAACTCTACCATCATTATTATTCTTCTTCAACTTGGCGATCCTACTTAACCATCCCTACTGCATGGCAATCTTACTTAAGTCCCTCTTAAGGTTGATCTACCCTATGGAACTCCCCCATCCCATCATATTTCCCCCATTTTATTCCTCATGTCTCTCATCCTGATCATCTTCTTTCACCAACCATTCCACCCCTGTACCCAATACAATTTTTTGTTTCTCCTTACATATCATCCTTGTTGGTTTGGCAATCTTACTTAACCACTCTGGCGGCCTAACAATCTTACTTAAGAGTCTCTCTTAAGGATGACCTGTCATCTTGTACTCTCCCATCACTCTACATTCTCACCATCCATATTTTCTCTTCATTCCCCATCATCACATCTTCTTACCACCGCTATTACCATCATTTGTTTGGTAATCTTACTTAACCACTCGCGTGGCATGGTGATCTCACTTAAGAGTCTCTCTTAAGGATGATCTATCTTCTTGCCTTTCCCCATCACTACACATCCAAACCCTTCACTTTTTGTTGGCATTCCCCATTATCACATCCTCTCACCTCCTCTTCCATTCTCACAAACACCACTTCTCGCTTGCCCACTTGTCATCTCTAGTGTCGCTCACTTGGAAATCTTACTTCACCACTTCATCACATGACATTCTTACGTCAGGGTCCTCCCTATGCTAAACTTGTCCTTCTAAACTTCTCCCTCGCCTCATTCTTTGTTCACTTTGTTAATCACTTCTTCAACCTGGTCTCTCCTACCAACCACATTTTCCTCCTACCATTATCCTTTCTCCATCTATCATCTCACAATGTATGTCTACTATCTTCCGCCTATAACCATGTTCCTTTCTCCCATTTTTACCTTCTTGATCCATCATCCTTCATACCATTTTTTCCCATTCTTTTCATGTCTTGTTTCTTCATCCTCACCTCATTCATCGTCATTCTCCGCATCCTCTCCTTGCTTTCACCTAGTCACAACTCATCCCTCAGATTTCCTTTACTCTTTTCACTTCATCTTCTTGAATTCTCCCACATATATACCCCCACGCTTACTCGCCATTGTTGCTAACATTCCTCTAACATTCTTTCATCATCATCTTCTATTCCCACGGTAGTAATTTTTAGTAGACTTTCCCTAAAAATCATCAATCCTCATTCCACACGACCTCATTAACTCCCTTGAACCTTCTCCAATTTCCCTTCATTCCTTCCTTCCTCTGGGCCCACCACTCATTGTTAGTGAGATTTCCCTAACATCCTTTCATTGGCGTTACCCTTTCCATTCCTTGTTACCTTTCTCCCTTTCTTCTTTTTTTCTCTCATCCTTCCTCACCACTCATTGTTAGTGGACTTTCCCTAACATCCCCTGACTGGCATTGCCTCTTCTATCCCCCATTCTCTTTTCTCTCCCATTCTTTTCCCCCACTCCCACCCTTTCTTTTCGCTTCTTCCCCACCTCTCCATCTTCCCTTCACCCTCTTCAATATATTTACTGTCTTCATTATACATCCTTTTTCTATTTTCTTGTAATCACAGTATCCTCATTTCATGCATCTCAGCATCTTTTCTAATCTACGTCATTCCTCCCTTCTTTATTCTCTTTACATTCCTCATATTGTTCACTATACACTTATTATCCCCATTATGTATTCCCTTCCTTCTACATCATTTTCTCTATTATCCTCTTCTCTCTCCCACCCCTCGTCTTATTTCACTTTCTTTGTATCATCTTCTTCCCCTTTTTACCTCATGTTTCTTCCTTACTTCCCCATCGATAACATGGCTCTTCAGTGTTGTCCCATATTTTTTTATCATCCCACCCTCTACATGCATCTCCATAAGGTCTGTTCCATATTCTTTGCCTTGGTCTTCCTCACGAAGGCCCGATCCTTCAATCTTCTCCCTGTATTCTCTCTATCCTCCTTTCCTCCATAATTTTCATGTTTCTTCTGACTACCCCTCCTTTTCTCTACCACCCCTACCTTTTCGTCATTATGTACCCATTTATATTCTTTTCTCTAATCTTTTTCACACTTTCCTCACCCCTCATAGTTTCTTTTTTTCTCCATTCTACCTCTTCTTTCGTTCTCTTTCAGTTTTTCATTGATTTTACCCCCTACTCCCACCTCGTCTTCTCCTTCTTATTTATCTTTCCTCGTTTCTCACTTTTCTCAACTCTAACATTTCTTTCACTTTCCTGCATCCCTCTTTATTATCTTTGTTGCTTCCTTCATATGGAACATCTCTCTATTTCATAATTTCACCTTCTACTCTATCATTTTCACGTCTTCTTCTTGTTTGTCCTTCATCATTCCCTTCTTCCCCTATCATCCCTCTATCTTATTCTCTTCTACCTCTTTCATTCCTTTTTTGTCCCTCCTCTATCTCCATAACCCTTCACCTTTCTTGCTCTTCTCATAATCAACCACTAATCCTGTCCATTCACTTTTCTCTTTCCCATTCCACACACCCTCACACCTAACATTCAAGGCCAATTGAATCCTTTCTCCATTTGTGTCGTGCAGTCATTCCATTATTTTACACCCCATTATTGTCCTCCTCTCCACAAAATTAATCTCTCCTCTTTTTGAGAGCGTTGTCATCTATTCCATTCTTGTCAGCCCTCTCGAGGGGGCATCATCACATCTATCCATAATCACATCTTCTTGTGACATTTTGTCTTAGAGGATACCATGACATCCGTCACTCACCACCTTCTATTCTCTCTAACAAACATTCAATCTACTTTTTCCTTCGGAAAAGTAGATTGAATTCTTCCCCCATTCTCACAAGCGAAAGTTTGTTCTACTTCTTAGAGAAAGCTTTCTCTTTTATTCCTATGACAACTTCTTATCAAGGGAACACCTCCTTCAAGAAAAATCTCTTCAAAAATCTTCAATCTTGCCACCTGAGGCATATTCACTCCATCTCATCTACTTTCTTTGAAAGGGCACTAGTTTCATAGTACCCTTCCAAAGAGGGGCAAATGTAGACACCTTAATTTCATATTTGTCTTAAATAAATTAATTCCCGTACCTAATTTCCCACAAAAATGCACTCTAAATTAATTAAATATAATTTAATTAATAATCCATTTCAAATCTAAAAAATAACCTAATCCTTACCACATGTCATTATTCTCCATGTTTTTCTACCATTGAATTAAAAATCTAAAATAAAATCCTCACCCACTCTTCGTGGTCCCCACTCACCTAATCTTGCCCACATTTTCAAACCATGATTAATTAAATTACTCTAAGTTAATCTCTTCCTCAGGCTATAAATATAGCCTCACCCCTCCCCTTTAAAACATGGAGAATAATCTTGAATGTCCTGTTTAAGTTCTTGCATTCTTTGAGCAAAGAATATCCCTCCACCTCATCCTAATTCCCAAATAGCCTCATCTTGAAGCACCCCAAATCCATAATCCTTTTATCCATTTGGTGCAAAGTAAGTAGATCATTGTTACAGGAAGGTTTTGCTCCGTTTTGAGAAAAACATCTATATATCACGCAATTAGGGCTCATCAATGTTTCCTGGACCATTCTGAAGTTTGTTACGAAACACAGAGAAGGAGTTATTATTGTTAGTATTTTACTTCCTTATTAGTAGTGTATTTTTCCTAGCTTACACTTTCTACAACACCATTCTTTTATGGTTTTCTTGGTACCATCCTTTCTCTACGTATTCCATTCACTGAACAATAATCATTGAAAGCCTTGATATAATATTCACCACCATTGTCAGATCTAAGGCACTTTAACTTTGAATTTGATTCATTCTCAACAAGGGCTTTCCATATTTTAAAAGTCTCAAAAACATCTAATTTATGTTTAATACAATAAACCCATATCTTTCTTGTAGCATCATCAATGAAAGTAACATAATATTGGGATCCTCCATGAGAAGCTACCTAGGATGGTCCCCACACATCTGAGTGTACGAGCTCCAATTTCTGCTCCTTCTTAGTTGCCCCAACTTTGAGAAATCTCACTCTCTTTTGCTTTCCAAAGACACAATGCTCACAAAAATCAAGATCTAAATCTTTCAAATCGTATAACTTACCCTTAGCCTTTGATATTTACATTCCTTTTAGACTCATATGGCCCAACCGATTATGCCACATACATGCATCTGAATCTGAAGTAGATAACACAAAATAAGAATCAGTAACACAGGTAGATAAATATAACGTTCCTACCTTATTGCATCTTGCCACAACAAAGGCACCCTTGATGAATTTCTAAGAGTCTACTATGAATATAACCATGTAACCAACTTCACCTAGTTACCCTATAGAAATAATATTCCTCTTGAGGCTTGGCACATGCCTCACATCTTTCAATACCTGTGTATTTCCAGTCTACAATTTTAGATGAACTTCCCCTTCACCAGTAATACTGAAAGGTTCATCATCACACAAATAAACATGCCCAAAATTACCTGACATAATTTTTGAAATAACCCTTATTAGGGGTTGCATGGAAAGAATCTCCTGAATCTAAAACCCATGATTCTATTATATTATCTAAAGAAAGAATAAGAGTATCTTGCATTACCTTTGCTGCAATATTTTCCTCTTTACCTTTTTTTGGGTGTTGGTTCTCTTTATCATTTGACCAACAATATTTCTTTGCATGTATTTTCTTTGCATCCAATAGGTAATTCCCTTACCTCTGGATTTAGATATGTTATTCCTTGGCTTTGATTTCTCATTATTCTTACTCTTGGATCTCTCCTTCTTCTTGCCTTTCCTTTCTACATTCAAAGCATTCCCAAATGATGATTCATCTGTACTTTTCTTGTGAATTTTATTCATTCAAGATTATACTAACCACATCATCAAACTTCAAAATATTATTAGCAGATGTTGTATTACTAACATTCATTACCAAGTTATCCCAACTATTAGGCAAAGAACATAATAATAAGAGTGCTTTCACTTCATCATCAAATGGAATATCAACTGCTTTTAACTGATTTACAATAGATCATAAATCATTCAAATTACTAGATGTAGATCCACCTTCATGCATCTTAGAACTAAATAGTTTTTCATCAAATAAACTTTATTTGAAGTACTAGGTTTTTCATATAAATTAGCAAGATATTTCATTAACTCTACTGTATATGTCACTTTTGTAATATTGGAAGCCACGGATGCTGTTAGGCTCAATCTTATAGATCCCAAGGCCTTTCTGTCAAGAATCTTTCATTCTTCATCAATCATCTGCGTAGGTCTAGAATTTTCATCCAGCGGTAAGTACAAATCTCTTTGATACAGATAATCCTCAATCTACATCTTCTATAATTGATAATTTCAGTTGTCAAAATTCTCTACCTTGTATTTGTTTTCTTCTTCCATTGTTGTAGCTCCCATTCAATCATAAAACCCTATGTGAGTAAATCTATCAACACATAAAACCCTCAAACAAAGCTCTAATACCAGTTGTTGGGGTTAGCACAAGGTTGTATAGATAATATATCATATCTAAGCATACATGTAATAAAAGCAGATATTCTACCAAAAGAAATATACAAAACAAGATATACAAATCAACACCAGATTTAACGTGGTTCACCCTGTGTGGGCTCCATCCATCAAGAAACAAGCCAATATATTATCTAAAGCTTTCAACAATTATACAATTGAAGATCTACAATCTTCCACACCTCTCATGATGTACAATACTTTCTTTCTCTCAAGCTTTTGCTTCTTCTCTAAGAATTCTCTCTCTCACAATTATTTTCACAATAATCATTAATTCTCTCAATCCCTTACTTCTAAACCCTAGCTTTATGTTTATATAGGCATATACAAACTTAGGGAACTTAGCCATGCAATTACAATCAATAGATATGCTTTAATACTAAATTTAGATCTAATTCCTGAGAGTTAAATAAAACACTCATGTACAGGTAACCGATGTCGGTCATAGGTGATCGATGTCGGTCCCTTCATAACCAATGTCGGTTACTATGTTTTTCAACAAGTTTAATATAACATTCTAACTAAAGTAATTGAGCTCCACAACTCAACACTACCAACATTTTGGTTTCATAGTGGAAAATTTTAAAATTTTAATATTACTTTTTCAAAATTTTCCATAAATAGATTAGCCACAATTGGAGAAAGAGGCTACCCCATGGCTACACCTTGTATTTTCTCGTTAATGTCTCATGAGAAGCTGAAAAATGTTGACCTAAGGCAAAACTCTACCAGCTCCATAGTTTCTTCATTAGTTTACTCTTAGATAGCCTTATTGCCTCATCTAGAGGAATTTTAGTGAACAAAGAGACCACATCAAAACTAACCATTAGGTCATTTTCATCAAGTTTTTATTTGGTAAGAGTGTTGAAAAATGTTGCAGAATCTTTGATGAAATAAGAGGTTTTTCCTACCATGGGCTTCAATTTCTTCACTAAGTAGCTAGACAAATTGTAGGTCGAAGAGGTCATGGTGTCCACGATAGGTCTAAGGGGAACCCCTTATTTATGTATCTTGGTTTCCCCATAGATCATAGGCATAATAAAGTCTTTAGGAATGAGTGTTTGTTTCACTTCCATATTAAAGGAGGACTTGTCAATTAATTGAGGTACTTCTTTAATTACTTGTTTAAGTGGATCCTTGTAAATGTGTTTGTAACTCCCACTATTATTTATGCGGTCCTTTATTTTCTCCACGTATTCCTTTGTATTTAATACAAGCATTGCATTTCCCTTATCTGCTTTTAGTCTGATTAATTCTTTATCATTATTAAATCTCTTCAGAGTGAGACGCTCTTCTTTATGGATGCTACTTCTAAGAGGTATAACTTTATGCAAAGTGATAGAACAATCGTGTTTGATTTCTTCTGTCATGTGGTCAAGTAATCCATTAATGGTATTTTCAATACTATTCACCAATTTCTCAAAATGAACATTTTGTGGAGAAATGACAAATCATGTCCCCCAACAAAGTAATTTTAAGGTTGGATCATAAAAAAACTAGTGATAAAAGATTGACCATATTATCAACACCATTCCAACCAAAGGCATTGTAAGTCGTAGAAGTGGAATTATTACACTGAAGATGTTCCCCCTATGGGAAAGTCCCTTCTGGATGTTTCTGTGACGATGTTAAATTTGATGGCCATTTGGACATTTTTTCAATGCGATTAATTTTGACGGTCGTTTGGACGTTTTTTCGTTTTTTATGGCTATTTTTAAGGGTTGCTTTTTCATTTTTTTTACTGTGTTTAGATTTTATTTTCCATGCATGTTGAATGTGGGTTTGATGTGATTAGATTTTTTTTGCCTTTGTTTTTGTGGCTTGTTTACTAGACACACTTTCCTCTACGAAACAGAGAGAGTAATCTATCTGCCAAGGGCATGATTTTTTCTCTCTGGATAGTCATTCGATCGAGATCGCACATCTACTCTGTTTGCATTGGAGATTGAACAGACATCTTAAACCCAACAATGTTGCTATCATAGTGGCTTCGCAGGAGGAGGATGGGAAGAGACTCAAACCCCGTACGTATTGTTGCCTTGTTAAGGAACTCAGATGATGTTGATATCACTGCCACAGAGAATTGTTCAGTGATCGCGCTTTGCAAGCGAGCTATACACCATATGCCCCTCAGCGACTGGTCACACCAGAAGCACAATAAAAGATTAGTCGAGCTCATGGAGCCATTAACTGAGAATCACAGTAGCATCATTTATTTCCCAATTGTTTTAGACATAAGCTCCTGGAACCACCATGTTTATGTTGAAATTAAAGTTAATGATACGAAGAACAATACACTGTGGTTTTTAAGGGCTTATCCAAAGAAAAACAAGGCCTTTAAGATCTATGTCGTTGCGCTAGATGAACCCACCCTTGCAAATATGAGTGGAACTGAGGTACTGCAATTATAGAAGCAGGGCAACAGTGAGGGTCTTGAAATTGGAGGGTGGATGAGGAAGAAAATTAATATTGGGGATTTTGTCATCGTCAAAGTAGGGTTTCCATATTCAAGGGGATTGATTGAGAGTGAAGATATGTGCCTCATCAACGAGATCTTTGTGGTATGCAAAGATAATCATGGTGTTGACTGTATGCAGGTGCTGCACACATACCGAATTGTTGATTGATGAATTAAAATTTCATGTAGATATGCCTTTACTTGATTCACAAAGCTTAAATTTACTTTTGAGATCATTTATCCGGAATTTCTAAATTTTGGGAAGCAAGAAGAACTTGATTCTACAAATAGTATATGCTTGCACTTGTTACATTTTCTGTTGGAGACTCATTCTTATTCACATTCCATCATGATGCAGGACCATCCTTGAGGTCATGGAAATCTTGCTTCACTCAAAAATACTTGATGGGTGGTAAGTTTAGTGCCTAGAACATGTGTAAACAACATCAACCTACATATATAGCAACTTCTCCTAGCAAAAAGGGGGAATTTGCCATGTTTTCTGATAAAGTGCATGAAGGTCGAGCATTACAGAGTCATGGTTTGGTGGACCATAGCCATAGGCCATGATAGGAATTGGTTTAATTCTAGGTATCTATTTTTCATTCTGATGAATCAGTTTCCAGCGCCCGCTGAGAGTTTTTAGGGATATATTGTTGAAATAACACGAGGCATTAACATGTGATGAGTTTTTTTGTCATATGTTTAAGTTTTAAACCTAAATCCTATAAAAATTGGGTTTAAGGGAGGAAAAAATTTTATTTTCAGAAGATCATTTGCTGCAAATAGCAACACAAAATTCTCACCAACACCAACTGAGATATTTCAGGTGCAGGTGTTCCATGTGCTGGAAATTTTAAACACAAGCTCTACATAAACTAATTTTACCTGGCTTGTTTTGGAGAGAAATCTTTAGAAAATGGCTCAATCATCACGGTTATAGGAGGAGAAGGCTTCTGTTGTAGAGTGTAGACTATTAGAAGGCTGAAATTATGCAAATTTAGGCCATTTTTGGGGAAATTGTCCATTGGAAATGTGAGGGAAGTCTTAGGAAAAATAGTGATTGACTTTTGATGGATTTTAATTCCTATTGAAGGAGAAATAATAGTTTTCACTGAGAAATTGATGATCAAGATATATGGGCAAGAGTTCAACTGTAAAATGACTTGTTTTGGGAATGGTGAGGTCATTGGTATACATCCAGGCAATCTCTGAGAAATTGGAGACCTGATTTGATGTGGGTTTTTCAAGTAGATAGATGATTGTGTCTCAGAAATGGCCCAGATGCTAGGAGTTGACAACATAAAGATACAAACTAATGTTTGACTGAGAAAACTTTGCAAAAAGAGGCAACTTGAGGTGATTTAAATGTTTAGATAACTTACAAAATTTTGAGCATAGATTTGACGTGGGAACATCTGCAAATGAATTAAAGAGCCATTCTCCTGCACGAATGACATTTTTTAAGCATAATGTCAGTTTGAAGTGTCTGGGAAATTTTTGTTGAAACCAATGCTTGTCAGCTTGATATTTTGTTTGTTTTATCTTCTGTTGAAATTCCAACCGTCAGATACTTAAATTTTCATCTTTAGACATTAACTGTGAGTGGGTCTTGACTCTTTATCATGTAGAATGTATGGTGAGTTTGAATTGTATTGATGTAAGCAAGAATCAGTAAAGAAGCTCTTGTGTATGTTAGTGTGATCAGAAATAGATGAAATCCTTGTGCTTTATACAAACTGCTATTGGCCCTTGATGAGTAAGGGTAAGGGTGAGAGTCATGTTTGTTGTATTGAACCCATGGTTTGTTACTAAATGATGCAAAGAGTTTAGTTTGGCCATGAAGTTAAGGTATTCCTTTATTGGAAATTCATACCTTGACTACATCACAACATAGTGGCAGAGTTTATGAATGCTAATAGGTGCGAGGCACAGGACTGATGCTTGAAACTTTGATGATAGTGAAGGTAGATACATCTATTATAGTCGTTAATGCCTTGAGGGGCCTATAACCATGGTTTATCATCTCAAATAGCTGGTTTAACTTTAGAGAGAAATGGAATTACACTTAGGATGTTTTTTTTGGGTTAAAATTACCAATGAGTGGGGAGGGTTTACAATTCTTTGCTTTGGAATGAGTGTTGCATTTCATGTTGTGTATACATAAATAACATTATGGCATTTCTTCTACAAGACAACAATATTACAGAGTTTTTGGCTTTGATTCCCCAAACCTTGATTTTTCTTAGCATTGAATACCTGAAAATATCAACCTTCTATGACGTATGGACCGTTTTGATCATGTTGCGACCTTTTGCAGTAATGCCATAGGATTTTCAAGGAATAGTTTAGTCATAGTGCACAACCGCTACTTTGTGTTATAGTCCCAAAAGACTTGAGGATCATCTCATACTATTAACATATTGGTGTTATTACATGGTCCTCGCTACCCTAAACACATTGTTAAAATTGTTAAGTAGCAAAGGCACTTGACTCGATCTCCCTATAGGATGTTGAATAGTAAGAGTGTGACTTGTACTCTGCAAAAACTCAGGAAAAGCTCAAGAAAACTTCACAAATGAAACAAATTGAATACTGTTGAAAAATTAATGGTAAAAAATAAAAAAGGATGTCTCATTCCACGATATACTGTGGAGTGTTGATTCAGAGGCCAGTGGATTCAAATCAGAAGCAAATTTTTTTACAGCAGATGTTTTCCCTTTACCTCATGGCCCGTAGAAAAGATATATGGGGGGACAATCTCTCTTTTCAGCATTGCATTCTTAAGATATTTCCTTACAATTTTCTTCCTAATGAACTCCTTAATGGATTTATGTTTATTCTTTTGGCTGAAACCCAAATGATTTTCTTCACTCTCTCTCATACTTTGATCAAGATCACCTTGTAATTCATTGTATTCTTGTTTTCAATGATTGAAGTGGGTGTTGTTCCTGGTTTTTCTATCTTTACATAATTCCCCCTATTTTTATAGTTTTTATTTCTAGATACATGTAATGAGTCCATTATAAGTCATTTGTGCTTATCACAAGATTCATGGTATGGAAAATTGCAGCTTTGTTTATATCTTCAGTACAACTTTCATGGCATGAGGAATATGAGGAGCCAATCTTAGACCCTTAGTAAAATTTATATGATAAGCTTAAAGGTGATGCAATTTTACAATTCATTCTATCGGTTATTCTTCACGTGGATTCTTGCTGAGGAGAGTACCGTTCTTGCTAGGACGACTTCTTCTTATATCAAATATCCATCTGAGAGCTTGAGACCTTAATGTTTTTTATGCCATGATACATTTTGAAGCCTGTTTTTGCATCCAAATCCATGGCTGATTTTGAATGGGTTTTATTTTTTCAATTAGACATCAAATTTTGTTTTCCATTAAGTGTTGATTTCCTCCATGGTTTATCCACAAATTTATCCTTCCTTAACATGTTCTTCAGCATTTACAGGTTCATTTGCTATGCATTTTACCTTTGTTCCACTCGTCCTTATTTTATCTTTTAAAAAAACCTAATAATTCTCACTTAAATGTCCTCAAATTATTGTGGCTTGATTTCTAAAATTGAAAAATTAAGAGACTCCTTCAAGAAAGAGTGGTACTAAAAATAAGATTTAATTCAACTGAAATCTATCTCAGGACTTGTTTGTTGGTCATGTCATAATTTTTGAAGATCAACTTTTGAGTGTGCCCAAAATTTATGATGATCGACTTTTTTTTTGTGTGGTGTTCTTATAGACTTGACACTTTTTGGCTGCATATAAACACGTTAATCAAAGTGCAAATACTTACAATACTAAACCCTTAATGTCATGAGATGCTTGTCATATGGAATCCTTGCTACACTAACCTTCACTATATTTATTAGCTTCATGATATATTAATGCATTATATTGCGCGGTCCATATTTGTATTCATTAATTTATTTTGAGAGTTCATTCCCAAATGAATCACATATTTTTGGTTAAATCTTAATTACATAAACTGCTGTTTTTTTGGTATGTCATAGGTTTCCTTTTTGATCTTCAAGATAAGCCAAAATAAAAAGATATGAGTATAAGGAAGTTGCATTCATTGTATTTATTTCTAATATTATCAATGGAACTGAAATCATTTTAAAGCATTGATGGCAATGTTTCACTTCAAAACTAGTCACATTTAAGGGAATGGATTTTTTTCCATGTTCATACTTTTGTGGATTTTGTTCTACAATTTTTCATCATTAAAGGATACATTATATTTAAAGAATGACTTGATTATGCATTTCAAAAAGGAAAAAATTATAGATATGATGAAAATTTGTGAACGAGGCTTCTCTTTTGAAGAAAAAAATGACACACACAAAAATGGTCCATCTCATAAAACTGCATTAAATCACATTCATTCCAATCATGTGATTTGGTATTATATCTATAATTTGGAGGAAAATAAGAAACTCTAAACTCATTAATGCTTGTCTTCAAATAGTGACATCAATTCATGCATTTGACCATGCCAAAATCTCCAATGCATGCAAAAGGATTAAACATATTTGGAAGAAGCTTGTGATTTTATAATTCTTCAGTTGTACTACTAATTGTTAAAACATTAGTGTTGTAGCACCTGTACTGGAGCATGTTTGCACATTCTTCAATTTTTCGGTCCAACAACCAAATTAAAATAAAGTCTGTAAAACACACACACACACACATCATAGTTCAAAAAAAAATGTTTGTTGATTTATATTGGTAAAATTTATTTTAATAAGGTTATCATAACTCTTGGTTTGGATGCAAAAATTATTTTATATAAGAAAAATATTGCCATTTACTTATGCACTTTGATGTGACATTTTAAAAATAAAAATAAAAAAGAAATAAATTTGTGGGGGACGTCTGGACTTAAATTTAATATTTTCCTAGGAAAGGATTATAATTTGATTGGTGCCAAATTCACGTCCCTGGTAACTTGTGTTAAATTTGAAAGGAACTTTTCGAACATTGACCATTAAATTAGAAGGATTATAATTTGATTGGGAATTCAAGGTTGTGTAAATTTGAAAGGGACTTTTCAAACGTAGTTCTTTTATGATAATGATGAAAATTAAAAAACTCATCATTCATTTATTTTAACAGTTTACAATATTTATTTATATGTATCAATATAAATAATATAGATCTACATAAAATTGACGGTTATATTTTTTATTTGAGTTGGGAGTAGTATTTAAATTTGACAACCATTTATGGTTGTCAAACAATTTTCATGTTTTTAGTTATTTTCCAAATGTGTTTTCTTTCAAAGTATTATATTTTTAATTTACATTTTCAACTAAAAATAAAAGGCAAAATTATATTTATTTTAAGAAATTTTATGTATATCAATATAATTTAGATATGAATCTTTAAATTTCTTTTAACAATTTTTACGTATATCAATATTATTTATATGATAATCTATATAAAAATGATATTAGATTCTAAAAAACATTTATGTCAAATATAACAAGAGGGGATTGTCTTCTCTTCCTCCACTCGTAAATTTTCTTTACTTCAAATATTTTATGTGAGTGGTTGAGGGAATATATGATTATTTAAATAGACGCATCCTAATATGGATGAAATTTGATTTTTATTTTAAACACATAACCAATCTCTAATTGAATACAATTACATACTTTGAAGCATATTGATTATGTTCTAGATTTTTTCTTCATTTTATCTCGCCACATATTTCATGCCGAAATTACGAATGTAATAAAGATACACTTGTGCTTATTATGCCGAATTTCTTTGGGAGCCTTTGCAGCACGTGAGACTGTTGAAAACACTGCGACTGAGATTTTTTTATATCTGTAGAAGCACTATTGACAGGGACTACGTTGTCGCCTTAAAATTGAGAAACGACATTATTGTTAAAGCGTCATCTTTCTTCCTTTTCCCTTGCTCCTCTCCATCCACTTTCGCTTCTTCACTACATCCCTTTCGGCGTTCACATCATACATTTCACGTACGATTGCTAGTTGATTATTTATTTGACACTATTTTCATATGCATACGCGTAAAGCACACAAATTATAAGAGACACCCAATTTTTGTAGGGAAACCATTTATTACTTAACTATTGACTGAGATTAGGCTCCCATTACCATGTTTTCTCATTTTATAATTTACACTTGTATTCTCATAATTAGAATTTGTATGCATGATGAACAAAAATACAACTAATGAAGTCTTAGGGATAGTTATTACTTTTGTAGTTGAAGTTGATAAGGGGTGCGATTGATTTTGTAAGTGTAGGAATATAGATGAAGCATTACATTTAAAGGTTTTATCTCTACATTTCAAACTTGTTACAAATTTGTACATATACATTTACAAATCTTATATTATGAGTGGTAGCATTTTTTGGAGTAGTTTCTTTAAAATAAACATGAATACATGAAGACATGTGGAGTGTTCTGTTGGAGTGGATGGTGGATTGCAAGGTGGAAAGCAATTAGAAGGAGATCAGGAGGAACCGGTTGTACATGTACGGGGAACCGAAGTAAGGTTGCCATGTGAGAGTGTTGCAAATTTCAGAAAATGGAAAGCAGAGTGTTGCATAATTTTGGGATTTGCTAGAGAAATTGTTATGAAACATGAAAACATTTCCATTATTTCAAACATAACCTATATTCTTATGGTGCTTATTGGTGTTTGACAAAATGCCTCGATGAATTGTGTTTCATGGATTGTAATAATTCATAGCTTGTTTATGAGCATTTTTATGCAATTAGCTGGTGTAAAGAGAGAAGACTTTCCTAATATGATCCTAGCTAGTGCCAATTTTGAAGCCTTGCAAAAAGAACAAAAAAGGAGTAAAAAATTGGTCTTATTGTTCTGTGTATATTTGAGTAGTTTTGGGTGCATGTAATTGCACTTACGTTCGAGTACTAACAAATTTACAAAATTGGTTACAAATTTCACTTCAATCTCATACACACGATGCTCTCTGTCTAATGTAGCAAAAATTATATCAATACGAGCTTACTTGATGTTAATTCAAGATAGTTGGCCAACATGTGAACATAGATTCTATCAAAAGCAGAGAACAACACAATCTTGGGATTATAAGAAAAATCTTCCAGTTGGCCTTGCTTTGCACCAAGAAACGAACCTCTGGTCAATCCACCATGCATGAAGTTTCCAGAGTTTTAAAGTCAATGTTGCAAATGCCTGCTCCAAAGCAAGTTCCTAGTATCCAAACAAACCAACTGACCCCTAGTAATAATTACATGAAGTATTTGGATGAATATGCAGATGGTAAGCACAAAGATGTTACAGGGAGCACAAACATCACTTCTAATGGGAATTTGTTTGTGTGACTTGGTGAGGTGATTTCACAAAACACTGTTTTATTGGACTGAGACTGGGATGGTGTTGTGATTTAATTTTGGTATAATACATGATTGGGATTGAAAAGGATTTTAACTTCTTAAACGTTTGATTTAAATGTTTATTCCTTATTCATAATGATGCAGTTGTAACCCTTTCCTTCTTTGTAGATCCATTGTTCCTTCTCTGACATGTCTCCAAATGAAAGATACATATGAGAATGCATATAATTTTCCATCTGAGGGGGACAATTGAGCCCACACACACATTTTTTATCTAAGAAGCAATCAAAAGTTTCATTTTTTGTATCCCAATGATAGTAAACTGATCAGAACATGAATAGAAAAAAAAAACTTGAAAGCATCAAAAATTTCTTTCTTACTTCAACCAATCTACTTTGAGTTTTAGTTTTGAACCACTTTGCAGGATATGAACAAATGTTCCCAAATTCTTTGAGAGTGCACACATTGGCCCATCTTCAAGCGAATAAAGTTGTAAATGCAAGTTGTTTATTTATAATATTACTGCATTAGTTTTCATTGCCTCTGGACAAGAATAGATTCAAATTCATTTCAGCAAATAAAGAACTATCATATGATCCTTGTTCCCAAAAGCAACCCACTTTTTATTAACTATCACATTGTTTCTACAAAAGACATGAGAAAATGATCTTTACATGCATAAGTTGTCTTGATGTTTATATTTCTCAGATCAAGATCAGTGTTATCTATGCTCTATAGTTAAATTTTCCTTTTTTTACAAAAAGAAGTGAATTCGGCACCTCTTGGCACAACTATACGTCAAGGTCATATCCAAGAGCTTGTAGACCAAGTTGCAACAGTAAACAACAAAAGAAGGTCAGGGCCTCTTGAAAGATCAGAGCATACTATGTTATTTGATTTAGAGGGGTAGCTTACGTCTTTGAATTCCATAGATATTGCAGGATGGAGTAAAAATGTTGTATGGATCAATATTTCCTTGTTCCATATCAGCCTGATTCAAGGCTATTTGGCATGGATTAGAAGGATGTTACGACAATGTGAAATCACACGTGTCTTTGAACAACTTATACGTAGAATCGGATATCAAGGCGTGAGACCACTAATACTCAAAAGTCCTTATATAGTCATTGTAGTCATTAGTAACTGCATTCCCAACCTGCAAAATCCAAGGTTTTCCCACCGACACTAATAAGTTTCTTATTAGACTAATTTCTTGTTCATATTCTAATTGGTACATGGAAGAAAATCATCATTTCAATACACCCAGTAGTACATGAAAGAGACATTAATGCATGCGCAAAAAAAGTGGTATTCAGATGGTTGGGTTTCAAACCTAGAACCTATTGGATTTTCCCCATTTTTTGGACCCCTTTAACCACACATTACACTTACGTGAAAAATACACCTCCCTCAAACCCCTTCTTCAACACCTCTCTTCTCCTCACATTTCTTTTGTGCTTGTAGAAAATTAGTAGGTTTTTTATCGATTCATTAGATTTGGGCAAGTATTTTTTTCTTCAAATCTCTACATTTTGGGAGAGAGGAGAATATTGCTTAAGATTAGTGTTCTCAAAAAATTCATTCTCAAAGTAGGGATGATTTCAGGGGCCAATATTTGTCAATGGACTATTTTAGTCATTTTCCTCCAAAAAAAATTCGTAAATTGACAATATTTAGAAAAACGCATTCGTCCCATTGTCCACTAAACCAATTCTTTTTCTTTGATAATTAGTTGGGTTTGTATATAAAATATATGGAATATTAAGGAAATAGAAGAATATTATTAGATTAATACTAATTTAGGAATTCAATATTGATAAAGATTAACCATAATTTATTTACTTCAAAAAGTGTAGGTCTCCCAAAAATTATCCCTTCAGACTCAAAGGCATTTCAAATTTTCTTTTGATGCTAGATCAGCGCCAGCGTCTTTGTGAAATTAATTGTTTTAGTATTGCAAACAATAAGCATAAAATTATTAAAAAATACAACTAAAAAATAAAAATGTTAGATTTTTCAGATTTCTTTAGGTGGATATCATTGTGTAATATAAGGAAAGGGCACAATGATATTCTTAAAGAGAAAACAATACATAAATATTAGATTTTCATATTTCCACACATGGACTCTTTCCTTGAAAGTTCTTATTTTATAGTGCATTTTTGCCAACCACATTTATTGCCTATAAAAGCAATTCACTCATTTGTTATTTGACAAGCAATTGCATTCATTCATATAGCATTGTAATATGTCCATGTCCATTCATTGCAATGTTCGTTTCTTTTCTGTGAACATATCCAACAAGAAACTTGTATGAGAATCTTTCATATCATTAATTTTTCTGGAAATAGAGGAGTAATCAAAATCTAATGGGACAATATTAACTTGCATCAAAAATTGAAATGTGAACACATACGGTTTGCCATATTGTTGCTTACAACTATGTAGATTAGGAAGTTAAATTTAATCTGTTGGCTTATATCTGTAGATTAGTAGCTTCTGACCAAATCAACCTACCCACATTGCACCCATTCGCTACCCGCTCACTAAATTGGAATCTACAAACTCTTTAGACCATACCCATTTTAGAATCCACATAACCAAGTTCCAAAAACATCCGATGCAAAGAATTACATTGTCTAAAGACTGAATCAAGAAACTACTGAAATTCTAAAAATTCAGACAGACAGTTCTAACAATTAATATAATGTCATCTGCTAAATTGGATTAAAAACAATTAACCACAATGCAACTTCAGTTCACTAAAATTGAGAATGAAAATGGGGCATAAGAAGGATGGCAATTACCATAGACACTTATAATAGGATTGGGAAGGAAAAACATCAAGACAACCAGTAAAACCCAACAAATTATCTTTACGATCCATCCACCATGAAGCCAGCCATCTCAAATATCCTTTTGGGTCTTAATTCCAATCATCACAAGGGCAAATATTGCGAAAAAAAGCTTCCCAGACTCACACACAATACAACATATGTCAGAAACCATTCTTTTGTAGGGGTATGAGCAAAATGGTTGATCCTTGAAATATTCAAAGGAGTGGATTTTGTCAATTAAGCACTCCTTTACTTTTAGTGGAAGTGCTCACCAAAGCAACCTCAAAATCCCGGGCAGCGAGCCAATTTACAATAGTCATGATTAAATATATTAGGATTGTAATGAACAAGGCATATTTTGATTGTTGCGTAGTTAAAAATACAATGAATAACCTCACAAATAATATTAGAACTTGAACACAAAATTGTCAACAAAAATAAATTGCTCTATATTCTTGTTGCTTTGTAGAAGGGAGGATTCAGTTTTGCCTCCTTGAAAAAGCTACCAATTGTTTAATACTCAGGTTAAGACTGACTAATCTAGATACTACATGCTTCATAACACTCTCATCATAGAAATCACCCATAAACAACAACAACACACTTGTGTTAGAGAAGATGACATATAAATATAAAAAAAATAAGTGCCAAGTACAATATATATATCTCTTGAATCTACAATGTACAGATCCATTTTTCTTCATAACACAATCATTTTACTCACCGTGTAGGATGTCCCATAGACTTTCATTTACCATATAATCATAAAACAACAGGTTTCCATGTGGAGAAAGAAAATATCCATGCAGACTTGCAAGATTCTGATGCTTGATGCTTCCAACTGTTTCCAGCTCAGTTTCAAATTCATGCAAGCTTTGTGGGTAGTGACTGTACAGTCTTTTTATAACAATTGGCTTACAATTCTTTAGAACACATTTATAAACAGTGCTTGTAGCACCATAGCCAATTACCCATCCAATCTCATACAAGTCTATTTAACGTGTCATCAGAGGAATATTCAGAAATGCAATATTGCAAGCTTTTTCATTTCTGCCTCTTCTTTCATTCAAATACAATTAAAAAATCTCTAGCTAAAATTTCTGTTGTTTTGAATCCAAAATATCTGGCAACATTCTTCCTCCTATATTCTCCAAATTCTGTAACACCCATGATTGAGGACCTTTACAAAGAGTAACTTTATAGCAAATTTTGCATGCAACAGAGCATACTGAATCGGTAAATGGAACAATGTCTTCCTAGCCTTATGTTAGATGGTATTAAGATTTGGGTACAAACTATGAAAAAGAATTTGAATCCTTGGCATGAACAAGATGTTATCCATATAATCAAGCCACTGGATATTCTTAATAAAAGGGTTGTGTAGTGCATGAATACATGAGCATATATATGCTGCAAAATACATGATGTTCTGCAACTTCAAGCTGTTGTGTCTTCTTCTCTCTCCACTAAAGTCAAATCCACTATCAGTCTCTCATACAAGGGCACCTTTTCTAATAGGTTTCCAGACAAGGAATTCAAAGACTATCAGATGTCCTCCAAATTTGACTGCAAAAATTTTTCCTCACAGAATATGATAATTGCAAGCTAACAGAAGACATTGGAAGTCATTAAAACTTTTATCTTAACTAATACCACAATCACTAAAACAATTTTTTTATACAAAAAACTCACCCAAATAATTTCTACTAATAATTTAATTTCATATCTCCCAGAGTTAAGATGATCCAACATATATATGTAGCCAAAGGGCAACACCTCAAGTTTTGTAGTCATGAATCTGATACCAGTCAACTGTAATCAAGACAGACCCACCTTTCAGAACCATGCCACAATTTTTTTAGAGCTATAACTTAAAACCAGAAATGCAAAGAGATGCAAAATATCAACCGTTTAAAATTTCTTTGAATAGATTTGATTTATTCATCCTAAAGCTTAAAGGATCCATTTGGATCCATGTGGGTATAGGCATAAGATAAAAAGGGTATTAATTTAATTCCGTTTTGCTTCAATCTATTATACTTCTAGACATTTTTCTTTTCCAACAAAAAAAAAACTTATTCTTCCAAATCTATACTCACATGAATATGGTGAAACAGGAGGGCTGGAAGCTGAAAGAGAAGAAGGGACATGAGAGTTATCCACATATAAATTACAAAGATAAGGAGGCTTGACTATGGTGATACTCCATATTACTTGTGTTGCCTCCTCACTTGATCTCTCTATTTCTGCACTTGATCTGCACTCCCTGAGCCTTCTTACAACCTCATCATCCTCTGTCCAACCACATCACCAAACCACAAGCTCAACATCTCATATTTCCTCATAATCCCTTTAATTGTTCTAGATTACTTGTCCCACAAGATTACATAGTTTGAAAATTGCAGATAACTGAATACCCTTTACAAACAGTGGTAGATTTGGATCAAAATTAGAAACATCCTAAAAATACACATAATCATATGTTCTATTTAATGGGATTAACTAACAATAGAAAGATCAAAGCACACCAAAAACATTGTACAGGATAGATCTTCTAAAAAAGAAAAAGAAAAAAACATTTGTAACAAACTTGGCAAGGCCGAATGTGTAGGAATGTTAATGGTGGCAGCCTTCCTGAGTTTGCCAAGGCCATTATCAGGTTGAGGTCCTGCCACTGTATCATCCCAAAGTTTATCCAAAAGCCCCATGAATTCCTGCTTCCAAGCATAATCACTACCCAAAAAATTAAGAGCAGAAAAAAAAACCAATGCAACGTCTGATTAAACCCTTAAGACAAATAAACAAGGTATGGCCATTACCAGAAGCCTCTTTTGTGGAAGTTATTCCAGGTGTTAGTTCACATGAAAATGCATCTGCAATGATAGAACAGGAAGAGGAAGAGCATAAAAAAATAACTGGAAATGCATAGATCAAATTAGACCAATTAAGATAATGTATATTGATTGCAAATACTCTGTGCAATTGTGCATAATACCATTATGTTGTGTTAGAAAATCAAAAGTTCATCCTCTATAAGGTGAAAGCATTCCGGAAGATTTGCTATTAATTTTCAAGGGTTAATGTTCATCTGCAAAGCAAATTGGTTGGTGTTTGATGAGGTGAAATCATTCTGGAAGGTTTGTAATTAATTTTCAAAGGTTATATCTGGACATGTTGATTTTGCATCTAATAAATGGTAAAAAACCATAAACATCTTCGAAGGTTATAGCTGGACATGTTGATTTTGCATCTGATAAATGATCAAAAACCATAAACATCTTATGATGGTCATGGTAATTTAAATCCAGAGAAATTACACAAGTTGCTGCCCTGTTTTCTGCAATTCTTTTTTTAGATTCAACTACCAAGAAAATGATATTTATACAGTAAAATTTCAACATAACTTATACATCAAAAACATGGTTCTTTAGCAGCTAGGAGCCATGTATAGTCATAATTGTTAGCAATTTGTCATAAAATACAATCTTCGTGTCCCTTATTTATGTTGTCATATTGTTCATATTCTCCATATAACCTCTATTATGGAGCAGACAATATTTCTTAGGCACTTCAGAAGCATAAAGTTTACTTTGAAATGTTTTTTCTGCTAAACCTTTCAAGTTTATACATCCATTTGATATCCTAGCATGAATGTTAAAATAAATATAAGGGATTGTGCTACCAGTTTGGTAATGAGTGTGGGATTATTATAAATCAACAAGTTTCATTTTTTTTCTCGGTTAGTGTAGTCAAAAGAAGATGGAATATCAAGTTATGCAAACCAATCATAGAGTTCATGTTTAGTGTTTTCTATTC
Source organism: Taxus chinensis (assembly GCA_019776745.2). Lineage (NCBI taxonomy): Eukaryota > Viridiplantae > Streptophyta > Pinopsida > Cupressales > Taxaceae > Taxus > Taxus chinensis. The sequence continues at coordinate 905,435,248 of CM034147.1, read as the reverse complement.
AACATCATATATTTTGAATTTCATGATTCTTGCCTTCTAATACACTTGGATTCACAATATCTATTCTTAAAAGAAAATCTTTTAGATGGAATTGGTGAAGGGAAATAAGCTCAGACTCATTTGGGTATGCCTTTTATAGCTTGAAGCTCTCAACTTTTGGTTAGATAAATGTTGTTACCATATAGAACCTATCTGTAAACTACTTAACAGGTTGTGCTATTGTTTAACGTTGACACATCCATGCTCTAAATGTATTTAGGTTGGAAGGATGACATGTTTTATTCTTTGGCTTCTAGTTCAAAATGTGTCTACTCATGAGGTTCATTGACATCTCAAAGTTTTTAGACTCTGTATCAGTGTTGGTTCTTGATATGATACAATAATATGATCTTATTGCCGTGTCAAAGAACATATTGATTACACCCCAACAATAACTAAAAATGGGACTCATTATTTTGTATTTGATCAATAATTCTATATCCTTGTAAGTTACAAATGAGAGTAAATGGAGTCTCATACACAAAAGCTTTAGGGGTAACACTAGTATGCATGATAATTAATACTGTGGAAAGTTTGGACAAAATACTCCAAACTATTGATGCATTGTATAATTACTGTGATTGATGTTAGTTTCACACAACATAAAAAGTATTATGGAAAACAATTCTACCAAAATGAGGATACCTAGTATACCACTACTATGTCTATAATTATCAATGGACACATCTATATTGAAGACTTTTAATTGAAAAAAGTCTGCAATAGTATTTTTTAAAATTTTGAAATAGAAATTATTTTCACCCTATTTTGAATGACCTTTCTGAATTTATAAAATATCTAGATTCTATGATGGAAAAAATCATCATAAAGCAAGTGAATTTATAACCATTGAAAATAGACTTATGTTGGTTTCACTAAATCTATATAAATTAATGAACTCAACAATTCAAGCTATGGAAGAACCAGTCGACAATAGTGAGTTAACTCAAGTTCTACACTAAAATGAATCTTTTTTGTTATGAGATGGGGTCCATTACTTCCTTCTTTTGAGAAAACATTATTAAATATTGTCAAACATGGGTTGGGGTAGATCCTTATCCGACAACAATGACTGTCATAATATGAAGTGAGAGGAGTAGATAACCATTTACAATATGATTCCAAGGATTAAGGAAGATAATTGCTCGACCTCTTTTAGTAACTTTGTGACCCCCATAATGATGACAAATCAATGATTGAGGACCCTTACAAAGAGAAACTTTATAGCAAATTTTGCATGTAACAGAGCATACTGAATCGGTAAATGGAACAATTTCTTCCTAGCCTTATGTTAGATGGTATTAAGATTTGGGTACAAACTATGAAAAAGAATTTGAATCCTTGACATGAACAAGATGTTATCCATATAATCAAGCCACTGGATATTCTTAATAAAAGGGTTGTATAGTGCATGAATACATGAGCATATATATGCTGCAAAATACATGATGCTCTGCAACTTCAAGTTGTTGTGTCTTCTGCTCTCTCCACTAAAGTCAAATCCACTATTAGTCTCTCATACAAGGGCACCTTTTCTAATAGGTTTCTAGACAAGGAATTCAAAGACTATTAGATGTCCTCCAAATTTGATTGCAAAAAGTTTGCCTCGCATAATATGATAATTGTAAGCTAACATAAGACATTGGAATTCATTAAAACTTTTGTCTTAACTAATACCACAATCACTAAAACAATTTTTTTATACAAAACACTCACCCAAATAATTTCTACCAGTAATTTAATTTCATATTCCCCAGAGTTAAGATGGTCCAACATATATATGTAGCCAAAGGGCAACACCTCAAGTTTTGTAGTCATGAATCTGATACCAGTCAATTGTAATCAAGACAGACCCACCTTTCATAACCATGCCACAATTTGTTTAGAGCCATAACTTAAAACCAGAAATGCAAAGAGATGCACAGTATCAACTATTTAAAATTTCTCTAAATAGATTTGATTTATTCATCCTAAAGCTTAAAGGATCCATATGGGTATGAGAAAAAGATGGAAAAGGATCCATGTGGGTATAAGCAGAAGATAAAAAGGTATTACTTTAATTCCCTTTTGCTTCAATCTATTATACTTCTAGACATTTTTCTTTTCCAACCGAAAAAAAAAACTTATTCTTCCAAATCTATACTCACATGAATATGGTGAAACAGGAAGGCTGGAAGCTGAAGGAGAAGAAGGGACATCAGAGTTATCCACATATAATTTGTAAAGATAAGGAGGCTTGACTATGGTGATACTTTGTGTTACTTATGTTGTCTCCTCACTTGATCTCTCTATTTTTGCACTTGATTTACACTCCCTGAGCCTTCTTACAGCCTCATCAGCCTCTATTCAACCGCATCCCCAAACCACAAGCTCAACATCTCATATTTCCTCATATTCTCTTTAATCATTCTAGATTACCTGTCTTTGAAAATACCCACAAGATTACACAGTTTTAAAATTGCAGATAACTGAATACCCTTTACAAACAATGGTAGATTTGGATCAAAATTAGAAACATCCTGAAAATACACATAATCGTTTGTTCTATTTAATGGGATTAACTGACAATAGAAATATCAGAGCCCACCAAAAACATTGTACATGATGGATCTTCTGAAAAAGAAAACAAAACATTTGTAACAAACCTGGCAAGGCCGAATGTGTAGGAATGTTAATGGTGGCAGCCTTCCTGAGTTTGCCAAGGCCATTATCAGGTCGAGGTCCTGCCGTTGTATCATCCCAAAATTTATCCAAAATCGCCATGAATTCCTGCTTCCAAGCATAATCACTACCCAAAAAATTAAGAGCAGAAAAAAAAACCAATTCAACGTCTAATTAAACCCTTAAGGCATTGAAAAAACTATAAGTATACCAGACTCCCTTAATATTGTTTAAGGATAGATTCCTGTAAAAACAATAACATAATATTGCTAGACTACTCCCAACAAACCCATAACCATCATTCACAAGCTAGCACAGTGAACCATCAGCATCTTGCACAGAGAACAATTTCAAGGGTGGATCAAATTTAGATCAAACCCTTAAATTTGACAAAAAAATCAAAGAAAGATAAAGAGATTTAGAAAGGCATACATTCAAAAGGGCCAACATTCTTGAATCACCCAATGACATAGTGCTGAAGAGCTCATTATTTCAACATCAAATGACAATCGCAAGCCAGTTGAAACAGGTACATTGGGCTGAGACAACGCAATTTGAGTATTGCCTTGAGACTGCAAAAAACCAATGGATGAAATCTGCAAATTTCCAAAACCTCTTGATTTCTGGTTCTCTTCCTAGGGGCCATTAAGTTCCACGAAGGTTCATTCTCAGACGCATGTAAAGTTAGGCCTACCACTTGTTGTCCTGGATTACAAGAACCCATCACTCTTTCGAGCTCCTCACTCTTTCGATTGCCAAGCCACTGGAAGTAGTTTGAGAAACTTTGGTCTTATCGAACCCATCATGCAACTGCCGCATTCGAATGCAACTACCAAAAACACGCAAAACAGGAAAAATGTCAAAACATGCACGTCAAATTTAAGCACTTGTCAAAAACATCCAAATGGCCGTCAAAATTAACATAGTTACGGGAACGACCACAAAGGCCTTTCCCATAGGGGGAACGCCTTCGGCGTAATTAAGCACTTGTCAAAAACATCCAAATGGCCGTCAAATTTAACATAGTTACAGAAACGACCACAAAGGCCTTTCCCATAGGGGGACGCCTTTGACGTAATTAAAAAAAGACAGGTGTCCAAATTGTGAAGAGACATAACTGTAACTGTCGAGAATATAATAAAAATATAGCTTTTTGATTCAACATAAATTTGGTTTCTTTATTAAGCAAGATTAGTCACAAATGCTTTCCAAAAATGCAAGCTGGAACTCTGAAAGCATTTCATGATATAGACATCCATTTTCTCCTGACCCAATCTTGAGTTAGGCGCAATTGTGAGTCGGGATATGCTTTGATAGTCACAGTATCAGGAAAATGAATTTCCAAAAGCTCCTCATCTGTGAATGCATGTTTCAGTTGAGCGATGACTATGCCTCTCCATCAACAATTGGTGTCATACGCTTCGACGGCATCCCCAATTGAGAAATGGGTGTGGGTGTATGAAGAAAAAGGATACTTGGGTCTCATGTTCTTCAAACAGACTTCCTCCACCAACGACTTCGACTCCTCTGTTACAAATTTGTCCAATTGAACCAGAAAATTGTGTTTACCATTACCAAAACCGAAGAGGGTTCCTTCAAACCAGGCTCCTCCATATCCTTCCTCATCACTGCGCACCTCCAATTTCATTCCTGTGCTCACCTCCATTCTTTTCACAACACTACACCTTAAAAATCCTCTCTCTCTCTGAATAATTTTTGGTTCTCTGCAACTATTCCAACTCCTAACTTGTAACTCGCACTGTAATTCTTAGACCACTCTTCGGTTTTTATTTATATTGTGAATTTGCTTTTTTTGAAGTCTAAATATAGAAGAGCACTTTTTCAGTCCTCTCCCCTTTTATTACACCAAAGGTTTTTCCCCTATGGGAAAGGCCCTTCTGGATGTTTCAGCAGCTATGTTAAATTTGACACCTTTTTGACATTCGTGTTAGGTACTTAAATTTCATGTTTTCACTTTTGTCGAGCAAGGCGGAAATACAGGAGCGCATTTATGTGTAGAGCCTGAAGTTATCCCGCACTACGGGCTCCACCGCCACAGCTACCAAGGAGCTTTGCATCGCCTCTCCCGAAGCATATGTATATTATTATTTTTTTGTAAATTTTGTAGATGTTGGACCATGAAGACAATGCATTTCAGCGAATTTGAAGGGGTCAGTTTCTATCTCCCAGTGATTCTAGTTGGCAAATATGAAAAGAGGTCTTAGATAGAGGAGAACATTTGTCTCTTGTTAGAAAACAAAATTGAAGATACCACTGTTAAATTTCAAAGAATGATCCTCAAGAGCTTGCACTAATCATTTCCTCTATTTTATTTTTTGAACTCAAATTTATATCATGATGGCAATTGCACATGTAAACTAAAGGAAGGTAGGTAAATTACAATTTATGTCAAGTTGTGAAGGTCAATGTTTCTTCTCTTTCCTTTAGCTAACATGAATTTTTAATTTTCTACCATTGCATTAATGCATAGCCATCAGTTAGGGTGAACTTTGGAAGAATTAAGTCGAATAATAGATGATATGTATACAGAATACTTGATGTCCTATAATAAAGAAGCATTTACTCTTGAAGGGATACGACATACTCTTACCAGGTTATGCCTTAGGCTAGAAATATGTGATTGATTATTTTGCAACAAAATAGCTACCAGATCAAAGATGACATTTAAAATAGAGTGGATGATGGTCATAACGTGTTTAATGATATTTCTGAAAAAGGTGCCATTTCCTGGACAAGAATGATTGCAGGGTAAATCGTAAATGGATATGCAAGAAAGCCCTGACATCATTTTACCAATGAAAGAGGGCGAGAAAATTCAAGCTTATGCAGTCAAAAGTGCTCTAATTGAAATGTATGCTAGATATGGATGAGTGATTTCTTATACAACAATGATTGTAGTGGATTGACTTAATAGTTTTTAGGTTTTAGCCCTTGATTCAATTGTGTAGGTATGGATTTTTGCTTTGTTTTTTTGATCTTATCCACAGATAATTATGCGGGAAGAAAGTCATGACCTTGCCTTTGAATTATCAGACAATAGTGTTTAGCAATTGTAGCCAGACCCAGGAAAAAATTGAGGTTCTACTCTTGGAATTGTCATCTTAATAAGCGCATTGAAAGAAGACCACAACATACTTGTGATGCGCAATGAACATCAAAATTTGTGAATCCCGATCATGATACAAGAGATTTAAGTAAAGGGGTAAGTACTGTGTAGGTAGCTCTGTTGCCAACATTTAATGAAAACATTGATTTGGGATTGTTGGGAGTCGAGACACACATTCAAGGCATGGTCATGTACGATCATTCTGAGTGATTTACATCAACAGGATCCTCCTGATATCCTCACAATCCCCGGTCAATACTTATAGCTTATAGTCCTGACTGGGGTGTTTTCTGTTTTCTTATGATGTGTGGGTTTAACAAGCTTTTCTATTAGAACAATATCTTATTCTTATGCCTCCATCTGTTGTTGAACCCTATATTGTTTGTTGTTCCTTACCACAGGATTCTCGGATTCATCATTGGGATCCACAGACATGGTTTACTTTAAGTCTTCTTTATTTATTTGACCCGCATTTCATAGTTTACTTCCTTGGGGCCTTCTTATTGGAGGTTAATGTGGTCTTCTCATCCTCTCGTTTAGCATCTTCATATATCAGGGTGGCTTTTAAGATGTTTTCAACCCAATTCGCAAGTCATCTTGGGCTCGTGTTTCATTTCTTTTGATTCTCTGTAAGTCCTCATGGATTGGAGGAAAAACCAGATTCTTCCCAACCTCTTCTTTTTGAGCTTTCTCTATTTGTTTTTTTACCAAATGTCCAAGTTATGACCAAGTTTACCTCAAATGAATGCACTCATTGGCACTTAGCTTTCATTTTTATCCACTACATAATTATATTATGACATAATCTGTAAATCATTCTTAGCTACTCTGCACATTGGCTTTTTCCCCACTTTTGTGCAATCAACAAATTTAAGTAGCTAAAACAGTATTTGTGAACATTCTATGTTTTGGAAAATGTCCTTTGAGAATTCCCCTAGATTATCTAGTAGCAAAGACGTCAGATGGTTCGATTGGATGCGTGCTATTTAATTTACTTTGCGGATTTAACAAAGATATTACTTTCTTAAGAGGTAAGTCCAATAAATGTTGTTGTGACAAACATTGAAAAAATTGTGGTGGCAGTACAATTACAGTGCACGATGTTTAGCTCAGTGTGAATCCGTTATGGTTCTATTGTGGGTATTCATGGGTTTGTTTGTTGGCTACTCTTCAGCTCGTATATATAAGATGTTGAAGGGCACAAAATGGAAAAAAATACACTAAAGACGAACTGCTTTTGTTTTTCCTGGCACTATTTTCTGCATGTTTTCCATTCTGACTTCTATATGGCTGAACGAATTTTACTATATCTTTGGGTTCCCGTTCATTGTATTTGTTATCCTTTTGGTCACTTGTGCCGAGATCACTATTGTTCTTTGCTACTTCCAATTGTGCATTGAAGATTACCATTGGTGGTGGAGAGTATATTTGACTTTAGGCTCATATGCCCTGTATTTGTTTTTATATGCGATATTTTACTTCTTCGCCAAACTGGAGATTACTAAGCTTATTTTAGGAATTATCTACTTTGGCTACATGACGATCATATCATATGCTTTCTTTGGATTGACTGGTACAACTGGCTTCTATGCATACTTCTGGTTTGTGCGTAACATATATTCATAAGTGAAGATTGACTGAAGTTTCTCAACATGGTTAGGATTTTTTTGCCATATCCTTAAGTATATGGCGAAGGAGAGTGAAATAAAGGTTTAGATGCACGTGATCTACGCTATTTGCTGTTATTATTTGTTGTTGTCGGGTATAAAGAGAAATCATGGCTTCTAGAAGAGTGACTGTGGTGAATGTTCATGGTTCCTTAAATATGATGAACATCATAGCTCTTTGTTTGGAGGGTACCAATTTATTGAAGCCTTTACGAACATTTCTATTGATTTTGCATTGTATTTTAAAAAGTTATGTGCCCTTCAAAAGTATTTTCAAAACATGTGTTTAAGCATCATTTTGATCAAAGACCATCTAACCTTTGTGTTTTGTATATTATGAATGATAACATGTGCTAGACTTCCATCTTTTCTTTTATAATTATGTTTAGTAATTTAATGCTTATATTTTTTCCCTGCCAGTATATACATAATATCTAAAGTTTTCCCACAAACATAATATGTGAAATTCACATTTGATTTGAAGGTGTAATCTCTCAAGCAATACTTGTGTGGTAACCATAGAAATTATGTTATTCTTTTGAATTCAGACAAGAGTGTATGCCTATGGTATGGTTATTAATAGTCACATAACAAGTTTTTCATAATATTATGTTTACTCTTTCGAATTCAGACAAGAGTGTATGCCTATGGTATGTTTATTAATAGTCACATAACCAAGTTTTCATAATATTATTTACAACTATAGTTACAAACTACATAAAACATCTGCATATTAATGGCTGCAATGTTTAGTTAATATGCAACAATGAAGCAAGAGTGACCGAATATGTCAAATGTATGCCATCTGCCAACGAAAAATTGACACAAACCTTGCAAATATACGGAAGTCTTCATGTATAAATGTTTATTTCAAAAAAACCACTCTGAAAAACACTACCACTTATGATATAAGATATGCAAATATATTTGTACGAATTTGTAACAAATCTGAAATGTAGAGATAGAACCTTTAAATTAAATAGTTCATCTATATTTTTACACTTACAAAATCAATCACACTCATTATCAACATCAACTACAAAAATAATAACTATCCCTCTAAAACAAATAACATATACCGTTCGACATTCACATTGCATTGTACACATGCAATTGCTAATTTGTAACAATTTTAGAGCCCACCGCATTATCCACATCAATATTTTCTTCTTCCTCAAAACATGGTTCTCATTTTCTTTTATATCAAAATGCAACCCCAATGTGTCTTCACTAATGTCATTCACATTCTTCTCGAGTATCAGCATGTGGTCCAAACTAGAAATATAAAGTCTTTGGTGCATAAGTTCACCTTTATACCAATATCCACTTATGTTGTCCTACCATCCAAACTTATATCATTCCAAATAAGCAAGTTTTTTGCAAAGAAAATATCATTGCAGCGGCGAGCCACTTAGCTAAAATTAGGGCCGTTGTTATCATTGTTAATAATGTTCACATCATTCAAAGGATCTCATGCATGTGAAGGAGCAGCAGCAGGAGAGAAGATGTTGAAGCCATTGAGGATATGGACGGTTGCTTGGCGGTAATCCCTTCTTCCCTTGAAAAGATAAAAAACCACACGGTCATCCAAGTTCTTAGGCCTTACCTCCTTTGGATTATGGTCGGAATACCCTCCTTATAGAAAAGAAGTTATTCTAGGGATGGTTGATTCAGGAATATAGTTGGAAAACAAAAGCTTCAATGATGAAGGACCTGTAGAGAACCATATATTGTCGGCATGTTCCCATTGAATTCAATAGTCAAACATTAATATCGTTGCATCTTTAACACTTTATAGTGTGGTAGAGAGTTAAATCCATGTTAGTTAATGGGAAAATTCTTGGACGGTTAGTTACTTTCAACGGACTTGGACCTTCTCCCTTGAAATGGAAGGCGACATATGAAGGCGGGTGTATTTTTAACTCCTTGTGCTACAACAATTAAATCATCGGAACCTGATACTTCTTCAAAGGCTACCAAGGGCATCATAACATCACCCTTAACAAAACTTCTCCCTGAGGCATTTTTGGCCATGGCACACATACATCCTCTACTATTGTTGGAATTATGGTGCCCAATATCACTTTCTTTAACATTGCCAATGAAATCCCTGGAGGGATGGTTCTGTAAGGCAGGTGGCCATCTATAAAACATATTGCAATGGACCAAGCCATTATTGATGGTGGCGATATCACTTCCATCTCGATTCGCTCGATAGACATGCCCTTTTAAATGAGTAACAAAGCAATTGCAACATATAGGACCATAAAGAAGGGTGTTTCGTTTTTGTTGTGGCAGGGAACAAAGGGTTTTTTTGTCTAGTTTGAGTAACACAACACTCTAGATTATAACTATAGGCGCCAACAACATTGAAAGGGACTACCTTGCTTCTGTTGTGCTTGGCAACCAAGAAATCTCCAAAGGTTTGTCTATGTACAACGTATTGAATGAAATTTGAAAAAAAATACATAATAATAATAATAAACACTCAACATGGCATCAGACATGATAATCTTTTTGTAGAGTCAAAAATAATTACATAAGAAGACAAAATCACAGGACCACTTATCATTGACATCATAATAAAGTTTATATATGAGGTCGATTGCCTAAGATTTCTATGTATGTGAATTATATAACACATATTCTACCATAAATATAATAAACAAAGATGCTCATACTAGAAGCTTATCAAACAACTTGTTCAGTTTTTGGATATAATAATCATAATGGAAAATTGTATTTTAGTGCCATAACCATAGAAAATACCAAGCAACAACCTAACAAAAAATTGCGAAATAATTAAAAAGCAACAAAATTTAAAAGTTCCTTTTTCTACTATCAATTTTACATTTGTTGACTGTAGAATGTGAATACAACGAACACCAAATTTGATCTAGGTGGCTTTTTTCAACTTCAATGACCCTTTTGAAATCTTGTTTTCCTTGCAAATGCAGTAGAAACAACAATTAAACACCCTTCATTGAATGATAAAAATCTAAAAAAGAAAAAAACTAATACACTTAATCATTAAACAATTCTTTAATTATATCTCATGGAATTCCTTGATACAAACATTCATATTTCACTCAAACATTTTGTATTTATGTGAAATGAAGTATTTCCCAACAAATTAAAGGGGAGAAGGGTAAAGAAAATTTGAAAAAGAGGAAAAGAATAAAATATGAAGGGAGACTATAATAGTAAGGGTGGCGGTTGCAAAGAAAGTTAACTATTTAGCCTATATCAACAAAAGAATTTTTTTTGTAGTTTTATAGTTGTGTAGATTTATATTTATAATTATAACTTTCCACTACACCCTTGTGCATATGCCTTTTGTTCTTCCTCTACCTTTCTACTTTGTCTTCCACTCAATCTTGTTCTTTCGAATGTTACAAAGAAAAATATCTTTTGAAGAGTGAATGATAAATATCTTGGAGTTACTAAATTATTTCTAGTTGTGCTAGTTGTTTTGCACATATTTTTTATTATTCATTTCCTCCACTTTCATCTTTGTAATAGTTATGAAATAGACTCTTTATTCTCCTTGATTCTTGTGTAATTATGAAAATACTAAATTTTACTTGAACAACTCATCCATTATTCCCACTATAACATCAATTACCCATTTCTTTCATACATAATTATATAAAACTATAAAAAAGTCAAAAATTACAATAAAAATGTCAACTAAAACGATGAAATCAAGAATCAATTGTAACATGTTCCTCCTATACTGCCCTATTGGCCAAATTAACAATAAACTACAACTATCCGCGTATAAATCATATCTAAACAAATATAATTTAATGAAATTAAAAATTAGATTGAAATGTTAATAATTGACAAGGGATTCTAAAAGAATAAATGACTAGTTAGAATTCCAAAGATGGTCGTTAGAAATAGACAATGCAATGTAGGACTAAATTGTGAGACAAAGAAGACTCGACGACATTAATGTCCGCGAACAATATAACTTGCCCAAAGCCATATAATATATTTCTTACTATTGTCAAAAGATACAAATTTAACTTGTAGCCTTGTTCGACAACCCCTGAGCTCAAAACCCCTACCCACTTTTCTAAAATTGTGTATGAATCTTTGAAAAACCGATCTCCTTCCTTATAAACTTGACAAGGTAGCACCACCTTGCAAAAATGCAATTAAAAATTAAGCATATTTTGAGGGTCATGTGTCGTCCCCTTGTTATTAGTAGAGCCCTTGACAAGAACAATTATTTGAAGACACGACAAGTATAATTGAATTCAACAAGCAACCTAGCTTAATGCAAGTGCCCAATACTTATCACATTCAATGACCACACTTGGATGCTCTCGTAATAAAATTGTTTTTGTTTATCATCATTGTTTTAAATGCATTAAAACACCTATGTATTTATACATTGTTTAAATTCAAATTAGGGCCCTATTGATGATACGCCAACACACAACTGACAAAGAGGCAAACACAAAAGGGTCAAAACTCCCAAAATCCAAAATAAGGTTTTTAAAGCCCTCACAAAACAAGTCGTCAAAGCTGTAGGATACGTTCTCAGATGCCCAAACTATATGGTATGGTTGTAGTAAAAGAACTAGAAGCTCTAAAAAACAAGGTAGTGTGGAGAGACAAAACACCAAAAAGAGAAAATAACCAAAAAAAAAAAACCACAAGGAAAGAGAACAAAGAAAATCAAGACAATACATCATCAAATGTTAAAAGACATATAACATGTGTCAATAAGAACCTAAATTGGACCAATAATCAACATAAACACAAATGCACTAAAATATTTCAAAATTTTAACAAATATCTAGTTCGATACCAAAATTAAATGTCTACGTCAAAGGTGTTATTTTACAATGAACACAAGGCAACTACTACTATACCCTTTCATCAACAATCTGACAACCCACCATATCCTCTTGCATGTGCATCAAGCAGATGGCATTCACTTGACAAAGGTGGATACCGGCTACATATGTTGGGCATATGGGCTATTTCACCATACACTACAAACAGGTCTCCAACCCAATGAATTTACTTTTGTCAACATACTCCCACCCCATGCCATGTTAGAGCTTTGCAACAAGGTAAGGCCATCCACCACAATGACAACAGATTTGTAGTTGATGTTATATCCAACCAAATACCTAGGAGAAAGGTAGCCTCGTGGACATCAATGATTGTAGATATGCACAAAATGGGTCTGTTGAAAAGGCCATGCAAACTTTTAAGCAAATGTCATTAGTAAGCTTAAAGCCCAACCCCAAAACATTTGCCAACATATTCACAGCCATGGCAAATAAGAACTTTGGAACAAGGTATGGGCATTCCTGAGGCATAATGGAAAGGGTTTCTTCAACAATGCAATCGTCAAGGGCCCTATTAGAAATATGTGCAAATATATGAAAGCATGCATAAGGCCTATTTACTAGTCGACAAAACACTTGAGAGAAATGTGGTCATATGAAATGCAATATTTGCAAGAAAATGGTGTTCTAAATAGGTCTCCAAGGTCTTGCAAGGAAATATTTAAAAAATATATATTAAGTTCATCCTTGGAGTTATGAAAGTTGTGCCTAAACATCATATATGTTTACATGGTCAATTTTTTGCCTATAAAGTCAAATTTTCAAAATAACTTTTTAAAAATTATTATAGTGCAGTGGTTTGTTGTGCAACTTGCAAGCCACGAGTCTAGGGTTCAAGTTTTGTCGTCTTTGGTTATAGTACTTGTAAACATGCATAATATATAGGCTCTTTCGTGAATGTGTACACACATTTTTCTTTTGAATCTTTACACCTCCTACGAACCTTATTTCATTAACAATATATAGAATTATCAAATATCTAAGTTTGTAATGGCACAATATCTACCTTCTTAAAAAATTCGTTACATGTTTAACTGTAGAAGGCTTGCCGCTTACATTAGATGCAGTGCCATGGACAACCATGGCAAACACATGACGACCTTGCAAGGAATGTTGAGAAAGGATGCCAACGAGGTCAACATCATTCCAATGACCCCAATCACCCAACAATTGTCTGCCTCACAAGCGAATACCTCACCAAGAACATTCACATAGGGGTTTGGGTTCATACCACAGGCCATGCACAATGATGCCATGTCTCGTACAAACTCAAGACTAGGGACACCACTTATTGATCATGCCCTTTGTCACATCCGAATTCCGTCGAAAAATAACAAATGCCACAAACAGAATGCTTTTGTCTACAATTCTCCTCCCTCTATCCCCTTCTTCATCTCCCCTTGTCTCCCTATAATGTTTTCCCTTCAGTGCTTCAGCTTGACTTATTCGACAGCCAACTCAATAAAGTACCCTGCATAGCAAGGCCTAAAAAGTAGTTTGGTAGAGTCAAGTAGAACCTAGTTTTTCCATTGTTTACTTAGAAATCATCCTTATTTAATAACATGTTGCATTAATTTATTTCTTTTTTTTATAACAGCCTAGATTAATTGCATAGATAGTAATCAACAATTGGTTATTCAGATTCTAAGCACAAGTTTCAGATTGAGCCATCCAAACTATGTATAATCACAATTGCAGAGGAAGCCAGGTGATCATCCATAAGCAAGCATTTGTATCAGTTTTTCTTTTTTCACTCGTTATCTTTTGAAACTCCACGGCAAAGAAGAGATGAGAGGTAAGCTCATCAAACAAAACACAAAGGAAATGATCTCCCATCCTTCTGTTAAATATGAAATTGAATTGTGTTTGTTTGCAGATCACCACCATAGCATCTCTACTGAGGATAGCTTGGGTCTCCACAAAAGATGAGAAACAAATTTCCTTAACTCGGACTTGAGTTTAGCATAGGAAACTACACACATTTTAACATATAATACTAAGCTATTTCAGGTTACTTAATACCGACTCCACTTTCAAGATGTAATTGTGTTTGTTTGCAGACAACCGCCACAGCATCTCCACTAAGGATGGCTTGGGTCTTTACAAAACATAAAAACCGATTTCCTTAACTCTTGGACTTAAGTTTAGCAGAGGAAACTACACAAATTATAACATAATACCATGCTATTTCAGTTTACTTAATACTGACTACACTTTCAAGACATCAGAACCATCACCTACAAATATCAGCTCACTCTGATGCTCCCTCTTTACTTTAACCATTAATCTTTGGCGCCCAGTCAGCAACCTTAGGTGCCCAGCCTGCAATAACATATTCCTCTGCAACCTGTGTACGGAGAAATGATTCACGAGAGAAAAGGGCCTGCAGAAGAAAATATAGCCCCATTACTGAACAATCAAAATAAAGTACCAATGCAATCACTAACTACAGCCAAGTTGCCAACATTGCCTAATATAAGAACATAATCGCTACTCCAATGTAGCTATACACGTAAGTAAAAATTTCAGTTGGCAGAAAGAGAGGGAAACAACATGTCCAAACAAATGGTAAATACATGCAGGTTTTGCAATGTTCAAATACCAAACCAGCACATTTTTCACATGCTAAGCCCGCTAAAGAGCTAATAATTTTGCCTCTCTACAAACAAGACCAATCAGAATACTAATAATAGCATGAAAGACTATACCCCCCCTTGGATTTCAGAAATCAGTACACTAAAATCAATTTATACAGTCTCCGTAGCTCACAGTTTACATAACTTACTGGTCAATTAGAACACTCGCATGTAATAATTGTTAGACAAGCATCAAAAAACCCTCCATCAAATAGCACATCCAAGCCCCACCTTGTAAACCGTCAGTTTGATACATTTCAAAACAGTCTCTGAATCAATACTTGTGAGCTGCCTGCTGCCAAGTCAAAAACCATGCCCATTCAAGGAATTGAATATCTGAATGACAATTGAGCTATCCAAAGGCTTCGCATACTTCATTTTTTAAAACAGACACGTGATATAAGTTGAAGAGATTAAAATGAGATGACTATGGTATAATATCTACAATATTAAACTAAACCAACAACCCTAAACAGAAAATCCAAATGGAGGGATTAGAGTCCCTAAATTATAAGCTTTAGATTTATTGAAAACGAAAAACAATTTTGTAGTTGTAGTGCGTTTTAAGTAATTGGAGCTTTAATAGTCAATTTAATTAGATCTTTTTATTTTTTGTGGGGTTATTTTTCATGACAATTGGAGCTTTAATAGTCAATTTAATTAGATCTTTGTATTTTTTGTGGGGTTATTTTTCATGACCTCTTTCTTATGTACGCCCATAATAATCACAAGACAAGAGGACCCACAAATCACACAAGCACCTTTACACAGATGTTAGCAGCAGAGAGAAGGAAGATGTGAACACAAACCCAAAGACTTTCACCCCAAACCCTGTTCTCGATTGGCAAAGCTTATAATGTATTATAAGCCTCCTTTGTCTCACAATTATTATCAATGTCAGACAATCATAACCCCTATTTAGAATGCACACTAAATAATATGCAGAGAAATTTTGATAAACTGGAATAGAACTAATACATCCCTTCCAAGACCACTGCATCACAGACTTTTGTGGATTGAACAAATGTAACTGAGAGAAAGATATTGACACAGGTCACCGAAAAAGGAAAGACAATACGAAACTTTTGGAATTGATTATATAAATGAATCTATACATGAGACTACTGCCTCCTCCTTTTCCTCCTATTGGCTACAGTACATCCTGCCCTCATCAAGCTCCACTCAATAATTTTACATTTGCAGGGATTAATCTATATTGAGTACAGCTTAAATGCTGACAGTGATCTTTTGGCTTCAGATAGGTGCTAAGAAAAAGAAAACAGGAAAAGGACTTCCTCATTACTGTAGATTACTAACTACTGTGGCAGAATATGGTCACGGATGCCTAGAACTTTACAGAGAATCAGAACAAAAGAAAAAACTCCAGGTGATCAGAATGGTAATGGCAGGGCCAAATGGGAGGAGCTCAAATGGTAAACCATAAAAGTTTGGGACTTCCATAGAGGAGCCCCAAGTTCAAATCTCCAGGAGACATGATGAAGTATTGAAATTGGGTAAAATACCACAATCATACTAGCACAAGTCCCAGGTGAATTTGATGGAAGAGATATCCCCCAGTCATGGCATCTAAGCCAAAGGTCGCCCCGCAAAGGAATTTACCAAATCAAATAAATGAGTAGTACTTACAAGTTACAGGAATGGTGCCCAACAGATAAACAGGGAGAATGCACCCCCAAGAGCTTCATTGAGGAAAGGGTTTACAGGCAGAGAAACACAATTCTAGAAAGAACATTGTGGCAGCTATTTGAATCTAGGCGACCTTATGGACAGAAATATGATAGCTTCCATAGAAGAAAGTACAAAGTTGTAGGTTTCACATTCTTAACATAATTTAGGTGTCGAAGAAAATCCTGGAAGCTGAAAAAGTTTTACCAAAAGAAGGGCATGGCCATAGTTCACAAATGTGACGGATTAGTCTGAAATTTTTATTTACTTTGTTTTGGCAATTGTCGTCTTCAGGTGGTATGTATAGTCATAGATAAGAATATCCCACCATTCTGGTCTTTTGTCTCGAAGATAGTATCCAAATACAAAGATAATAACTTATAAGCTGTATCATGTATGTAGCCAGAGATTTTAACCTTCTTTGGTTAATTGAAAAAATAAATCCACCAAAAAAACCTATTAACATAGAAGCCCATCTACATAAAGACTATAATACAAATCCAAACGAATCCAGAAGAAAAATATTTGATCCAATAACAATGGACCATAGAAGCTTAAAATCTCTAATTCCAAAGTAGTCAATTTTCAATTTACAAGAACAAGCCACATGCATATAATTGACCATTAACGTCACTAATGATAAAAAGAAATTTACACATACCTTCATGTAGTTATGGACATAAGAAAGCTCTTCGGGAATAGACCACTTTTTGAAGTGACCCAAAACAATCTTCAAATGATAAAGCTTTGGTGCCAGACTCAGGTCCACTGCAGAGATTTTCTCCCCATTAATGAAAGGGCCCTTCACAAAGAGTTGAAAATTACTTTTAGGCATGTTGAGGGCAGAATGAAGTCATAATCTGAGAAGAATTTTTATTGCAAATAAAGAAGGGAAAATGTAATAAGATTTTATACCGATTTCTTTGGAAATTACTGTAATCACATATTCTACATTCTTCAAGTAGAAATATACTAGCCGGAAATGATTCTAATTCGTCCTCTCTTTCAAATAATAACATAACAATTCTTAAGGTAAGTTGGAGTCATATCTTGTAGACTATCAAACCTAGAAGATATGGTGAGTGCTTTCCACCTATAATTTCTTTGCCATAACAAGGACAATAATAATTAAGAGTTCTAAAATGTGGGAATCCTTGTGGTTATCAATCATTAGTGCCTAATAGACATGTCTTGATTAATATTAAATAAAAAGAACAAAGGGAATCGCCTTATTCTTTCACCTAGAAGAACCTGGAGAGGATACAATATGATAAGAAAAGTAGCCTACGCCTATACAAATCTCAAAGAGTACCAACCATAAATGACAATGCAATACAATATAGCTTTACTCGGATAATTTTATGTTTCAAAAATCTCAAGTCAACTATTTCTACATTTTTGTATCAATCAAAACTTTACTTGTGTGCGCATTAAAAATGTATTCATGATTATCTTTTTTGTCATTTCTCACTTACATAGGCTTTCAGGGGTTCATCCAAGGTACGCAAATCAACTATTTCTACATTTTCAAATCAATCAAAAACTTCAATTGCATGCACATTATAAATGTATTCATGATTTATCTTCTGTGTCACTTTTCACTTACATTGGCTTTCAGGTGTTCATCCAAGGCACGCAACTCATTCAATAGGGCCTGCTCTGTGCCATCATTAGGGTCGTAGCTTTTTAAGAAGCCAACGAATGCTGAGAAAAGCTTTGACCCTCTACATCATCACAAACATTCAGGAGTCTTGTTAAAGCAACAACACAAAACTTGATCAGGCATAAATTTGATTTGCATGAAATCTATGTTTCCTCCAAACAAGATATGACAGCAAATTGCAACTAAGCATACTGGTACAATTGCACCACAGTACGAAACCCATATGTGAATGTCATGCTAGATTGGCCAGTAAAATAGATTACAAATATGCCTTCATTTTAAGCCCACCAAACCAAGTAGCCCATTCATTTCCAAAATTTACTACCCATAAAACAAGAAGTTAACCATTTATACTGCACAAAGGAAAAAATGAATTACAATTAGAGTAAATTGCACGACAGAGCTCTGATATGATTTACCATGAATGGATCCATTCTGTAAGTTTGATTTGCTTGTAGTAGAATGTCACAATCTTAATAATATTCTAGACGGAGTTGCATGGATACGGATGGGGAAACAAATACGTATATGATTAATTTTTAAGACCTCTTGACATGGATACAGTTGGACACAACATATATATTCACCTCCACATCCTCAGTTGGTGCCGCTAAAATGCATTTTGAGGAAAGATTGTCTGCAGTTCTCTAATTGTCTTTTTAGTCTTTTGAGGGATTTAATTTCAAGTTCTTTTTCTTTTTAATTTTGAATCAGATAAGGCTACAAATAGCCCACATACTGTATCACGCCATATCCAATTCAGTCCAGTTACATAGCTGTATGTTGAAATGGCCAGGTACAGCATCCAGGTCATATCCGAGCGGCACCGTACTTGTATCAATATCTGGCACACAGATACAAATGCCAAAGCTGTAGTGGTGACATATTAAGTAACCCTGATTCCAGGATTCAAAAATCAGTCTAAAACCTGATATTCATATTTTCAAAAAGTAAACATCCTCTTGTAAAGAAATTTTAGTTCATCTGGATTTGCTCGAGTTATACAAGAATATTTTTCAAACACTAAGATTCATCTCAGGCCCTAAATTATTTGTCACTTTAGTAGGGAAACAGCTCCTTATTTGTAGCAGCTACCCTTACCAGTCATCTGTATGGAAACAACATAGGGAAAAATCTAACCCTGGCCCTGGACAACTCATCCATGTTATGGAGTGAGATCTCAAAGGGGTCATCATGTTGGAGAGTGATGAAGATCAACAATTAATGGAATGTTAATATTGCAAATGATGGGAAGCGCCACTCGGTGCATGTTCGTAGAGAAACCTCTGAAATAGATACCATTGATAATGATGATTATGACAATGGCGATGATTGATTTTTACTTCCACTAAGTAACAGTTATTCATGTGTCTTAGTGTGCCACTTCTATACATGTGCATATAGAAAATAAAATTTCCCAATTTCTTTTTAATTCTGATAAGTCGACAGATCAGATAAGTATCCTTGTAAGAATTTGTTAAGAGTTTTTGCTAACAGAAGTAACAGCAATACAAAGTAGCAAAGAATGATATTTATCTTCAATAGTTCTTGTATCACAAATTTGGAAAATTTGATGTTCCAAGGGCTTTCTACTATTTGTCCAATTCCCACTTTAATTATGTAAATCGCGTGAATTAGTCTCTTTCCAATATTGTTATTCTCATTTTTAAGGCTAAAGTATTTGAGAAATAACTGTGGTCTAACAAATCAGTCTTGATAACTTCTTTAAAGTAACCTCAGCTTCTTGGCTAATAATTTCACTGGTTTTCCATGTCTTTTCTTCTAATTTTCTAGCAATCTAGTAACCCCGATACATCCCCCTGCAGGCCAGGGTACCATATGTATCTGATACCCATTCAGAATGGGAGCATCTGGAGATATGTTGTGAACCATCTGGATACACCCAGATGTGTCTGCAATCCAGGTTATGGAGCATTTGTGGATATGCCATGCACCTTTTGGATCTGCAATCCAGGATTCTGATACATCCCCCTGCAGGCCTGGAAACGGGTACCGTGCATATCCAATATGGATTTGGTACAGAAGCATCTGCAGATGCATCTACAGATACATTCAAGACCATCCGGATATGGCCAGATACATCTGCAGACATATCTGGGTGTATCTGGACCGTCAGGCACGTATCCTACACAAAAGATCATCCTTTTTTGTTTTCAACATTCAAACATTAAGTGACCAATTAAATAAAATTTAAAAACAGTGAAAACCTTAAAAAGTCAAAAAACAACCCAAAAGCAAAAAAATTCTCTCATTGCATACTGACATCTCTTTGCTCATTTAGGTTTGATACTTGATTAAGAAGCATTATCATCATCTTCATATGCTAGTAAGGTGATTGATTCCTAGAATTTATATTTCTTTTACGCCTGATTCCAGGGGAAAAATCGTCATATTTGCATGTCAAGTTCTTCCTCCCCGTACCAGAAACATGCCAGCAACTTAAGTAATAATAAATATTCTAGTATTCTCGATATATATTCCATGCATTTTCTTCAAACTTTGTAGTAATATTCCCAATATAGGTTCTCAATTATCCATGCTTCAAAGACCCTTTAAATCCCACCAAACATAGATCCTTTGAATCCTAATTTCACACTAACTCTAAATTTAGACATGATTTTTATCAGAAACGTTTAGTTTAACACTGGGTACTATTAAATGCATTTCTATTAATACCAGTCCTCAAATGTAAATTTCACTTGAGGGATCTAAAAATACCATGCAAAAATTATGTTATATTAAAATAGAGTCTAGACAAAATTTTCAGAAGAAATAAGACAGAAAGAAGTTACTCATGCATGCTCATGGAGTGGTAAGTTGCAGTGATTATATATGGCAACGCATCTTCTAGACCTGTAATTCAAACACCAGCAGGTGGAAGCGGATCCAGGATGTAGATGAATTTGGTACAAAGATGATAATTAAGCCCTTCAACGAGGGGTGAGTAAAAAGCCCTTGATCTCAAATATGTACTTCACTTAACAGTTTTATATCCAGCTGGACATGGTCCAGTGTCAAAGCAGAGCAATTATATTGATGATGACCCATTTTAAAGCCCCACCAACCATGTTCATACTCCTCAGACATGGCTTGTAAGCCAAATGGTGTCCTAGGCTTGATCCAAATTGGAAAGTGTTAGCAAAGTGAGATAATTATTCCACTATTCTCAAGGAGATGAAACATGTAGCTGGAAAAGCTTCCTAGTAGCCAATTTCCAAGGAATTTTCAGCATAGTTACCAAGTTCAGAAATCTGGATCTGTTTGAGAGAGGAAAAACACCAAAAATCCAGATTTCTTGAAAAAAGTTTTGGAAAAATCCAATCAGAAACATACAAATTATATATGAGCATAATTTTATAAATATGCATATTTGACAAATACAATGAAAAAACTAATAATTCTAAAATAAAAAGTTTAACATATTCAATAATAACTATATATAAGGTTCGCTGGGTATCCTCTTTTTGTTCCCTAAAGGAAATATGTATATATATTTTTTGAAAAACCAATCCCAATTCAGCCAGATTTTGTGTTGATCTGGCTGGATTTGGAACTACGGTTTTCATTCAAAAAAGAAGATCAGATAGTACAGGTCCCTACTACAAAGACAAAGTCCCTCTAAGGTGATCTGAACACCATAGATGAGGAGACAAACAGAGTTAATCTCAAGTAATCTGAACACCTTAGATGAGAGGACCATCAATGGGATTTTATTCCAAAAAAAAGAGTTATATGTATGGTTACAAAAATGCTGGGTTTGCAGGCCGTGGTTGCATAACCACCAGTGTTTGCAAATGGCGGTTGTGCAACCACCAGTATATGCAGGCAATTCAATAACCGCCCAGACAATTTAGTAACCACTAGTCTTCATTAAGCAGTGGTTTTATACAAAGACAAGAAACAAGCAAAGCAATGGTAAGCAACAGTTGATAAGATGGAACCCTATACATATTTCTTGCAGATCTGCAACATTCATCTCTCAAAATCTTCCTCTAAAACTTTCTTAAAGGTTAATTACAAATAGTGTTATTGTAAATTATGGAATAGCATACTTAATAACAATGTAAATGCAAGGGGTTGTAAGCACATACACTGATGCCTTCTCTGGTGGGGTTGCCAAAGATGGCTCTGGGTATTTCTCCTCCAATATCTGGGTGATAACATCAGAATCTGGAATCCACTTGTCATCGATCTTCAGGAGCGGAACTTTTCCTTCTGGACTTAACTGTAAAAACCTTTTCACCATCAACCTTGAATTAGCTCCTATAATTCTCTCGCGTGTTCACAAATAATGCTTGACAAGTATAATTCTCCTTGAATCTATAAAATGGAAAGCCAATAACCACAGGGTAGAAAAAAGACAATATAAACAGAGTTAGGCATTAAAACCAGGGAAGTACCAGTCTGGCTTATCACTGAGATTTACCATCTTCAGGTTGTATGGGATATGCTTTTCCTCCAAAGTAAGCAAGACCCTATGGGTAAAGGGACCTGCATTCAGAGAGGTTTAATAGATTAAACTTCAAGTTTGTATTTTCCAAATACCCTAAGCCCGAAGTACACAAGTCCTTATCATGTACAAGAGAAATAATTGGGAAATATGCCACCAACACACCATCAACAATGCCTGTCTTTCTGAACAATATTCTTTTGTTTTTTTAAATTAGCTTATAGAATAAATAATTGCATCAATCTAGCAGCAGGGTTACAATGAAGTTTCTCACTAAATAGGTCAGGAAAAGCTAACATCTGCGCATGTGCCCCAATAGGCAATGGCCCAACATCTATCAAAAATTGTTTAATTTTGACTTTAACAAGCAAAGCCAATCCTGCCTGAATTGTCTCGACTCCCTTAAGCTCAGCTGCACCCTTGTTTTGAATTGAAATAAGTTACAGACAAAACCTTTATGTCCAAAAGGGTTGTGGCGAACGCCAATTTTGCTTTAAAAACAGCTGCAAAGAAGAAAACACCCTAATGTCTAAAGGGTTGTGATGTAATGTGAATGAGGGACACTCTTAGCCTGGCCCCTACTGACGACAGGGTTTAACCATGATCCAAGTTTTAATGCAATACAATCTAATGTGACCCATCTTTAAACCTTAAGAATGTGCCTGAAACTTATAGCAGAATGACTTCCAAGCTTACACCACATCTTCCAACAGAGAGTGTTAAAAGGCTGATCCAACTGCACCCATTATTTCCTTTTTACCCCTTTTTAGTATATGCAAAGGGGTTGTGGAAGACTTGACACTAAACAAAAGCTTGTAAAAAAAGAAAAGGAAAAGAAAAAAGAAAAAACCTCCAAGCTAGCAAAATTATCCCTTTCTAATTTCTGCTTTGCAGCCCCCATGAGAGAAAAATATTGGCTGTATTGGGGATTCATTAGGGATGATCCTAACAGCCCAGGTTCAAATCCTCTCACCACAATAAGGTTGTTGGTAACTTAAGCAGACATGTAGCCACATAGGATGTGGTGTATCGATTATGGGGTTTTTTACATATGCATTCTAGCATAAGCCATCTATGCCATATTAAAAGAGGCCAGAACCCTTCCAACAGACATGGGGTCTGTAGGCTATGGTGTACTAATGGTTACATTCTGGCATAAACCATCTACACGACATTGAAAGAGATCATAACCTCTTTAGTAGATATGTGGCCCATTAGGCTGTGGTCTAGCAATTATAGGGTACATTTTGGCATGAGCGATTCCAGCTTCTTATAAAAGGTTACATTCTGGCATGAGCCGTCCACGCCATATTCTAAGAGGGTAGATTCTGGCATGAGCCATCCACACCATATTATAAAAGCGTACATTCCAGCATATAAGCCATCCACAACATATTATAAGAGGGTACATTCTGGCGTGAGCCATCCACACTATATTATAAGAGACCCATGATCTTCACCAATTTTTCTTTATCAGTTGCATGGATAATCAGTCTCTTTCTGCTCAGAGCCAAGGTTTGAGGGACATTCATAACCAACTTCACCAGACTGACCAGCTCAAAAATTACTAGACATAAAACCCATATATTTATTTTTTAATAAGTGAAAAGAGAAACAACCTTCTTCGTGGGTTTCACGTTAGGATGCAGAACCTCACGGAAGATTCACTCAACAGAAATTTAACTTTCAAAAAACAAATATGATCTTTAAATTAATACTTCAAGACTTTCATAGTAAATAGGAAAAATAAAAATAGAGAAGAAGCTTCTTCTTAGGTTTCAGAGTAGGTTCCATGTATCCTCGGTGGGATTTGAACATATGAGGGTTTCATGAAAACAAAATATCCCCAAAAAGATAGAGAGCGGGGGGTAAGAGAAAAAGAACTTACAGTCCCCAAGCTTATCAGGTGCACCCGTTGCAGACTTAACGCAGACATCCAAAGTCCCTGCCATTCTCACAACCAAAGTTCGAAACCCTCTGTCGTCACCCAAATTGCTGGCCAAACTCAAATTAAACGCTCTCCTCGACAACCCAATGCGAGGTGTAACAGGAAAAACCTTTGCGAAACTAACAGCCGATGTAGCCGCTAAGATCACCATATGAGACCGATTGATTGCGAGCCCAATTTATAGACTCCAAACTTCGTTTTAATTACGCAATATTTTAATGGATTTCGCGTTACGGCGAGAGAAAATGCTGTAAGTTAAAGTTGAGCTATGTTTGATTTGGCTTAAAATTTACAGGTTATGTGTCAGGGGTGTTTCATACATGTAAGGATAATATAATATAGTCCCACATTCGGCGTGCTTTGGAAAACTTGAGGCTTAAATAAATAGCAAGGATATCGATGATAATATTGATATGTGTGAATGACATATGGAGGTGCTTTATAGACAAGATACATGTGGCGGATGTATGCCAATTACCTCTGTTTTTTGACGTCACGACATACGTCATAACAAAACATTTGTTCCATTTTGGAGGGAATTTGGAAAGCGTGTCTACTTGTAGACCAGGTCCCAACAATATGTTATTTTGTCGACCACTTTCTAGAGGTAGCTAATGAACTTGGACAATATTTACTCTTGAATGCATTCTCTTCCTAAAATTATTTCAATAACAATTTCTACGAAACATTCTCTTCCCTAAATGTTACAAAACACAATTACTTTAATAATTTCTATCTCATTAGTCAACCTTTACTTCTACAAATATTCTTCCCTAATTTTTGGAAAAGACCAGAGGTAGTATATTTTTGGGACTTTGTAAGGCCATCATATTCATGATTTTTTTGGTGTGAAGGTCAATTTTCTAAATGTATAAATATTGAGTTTAACACATTTAAAATATTAAAAATATATTTATAATTATTTTTGTTATTTTTATTGGTGACAATGTAAAGATTTGAGTCTTTTTAAAGTTTTTTTCTTATACATTTTTTTCTTGGTTAACAAAACAAATATTTATTACCATCACTCTTAACATTTATTGACATAACATAATATTTTTTTCTTTTTCCAAAGGACAAGTGACATAACCTTTATTACCATCACTCTTAACATTTATTGTTACTATTCCACCTATATTTCAATGCATAGAAATAAAATAAAAAGTTGTTGACATGAGGTGCTAGTAAAAGTGAGCAAACACTTTAATCAAAAATACAATATTGAAAAGTATATGATAAATGTATATAATATTGAAAAGTATATGATAGACGTAAGAATGAGAGGTGATCGTTGAGTCAATAAATATTACTCCTTAAAAATCTATTAATTTCTAGGTTGTGCGAAACTCTATAAATATTGGTTTTATATTCATTTATTGTTGTGTTGTAATATGCCTAATACCTCTGTCATGTTAGCATAGTAAGTTGTTTCACCTTCAAAACATTTGTTTGCAAAAAAATCACATTTTTTCATGTTGATAAATTTATTTCTCGTTGATATTTTGTTTCAATATGTTTTTTATTTAAAGTAAATACAATTAGTAATTGTGCTTTTAAAAGATTGAGTTCATACACCATCAATAAAGCATCAACAAAAACAAGAAAAGCACTTTATTTCTAGCCTTTTCACATGCATTGGAGTGTATGAGTGAAATTATTTGTCTTGTATGATTCAGTGTCCAGACAAAGGCCTTAGACAGCATAAAATAAAGACAAGCACCTATCACGGTTCCACGGGGATGGTGAAAATCATATTCATTTTTAACTCCACTAGACTTGTAGCAAAATTGTACCTTACCACTATTCTTCACCAAACTGGATACAAATCATGTGTACAAGCCTTACAACCTCTCTTTTTTAATTTTTGTAAATATAGTAATCTTCCTCTCTTTTTTAATATTCTTTTGGAGCGAGTTAGCTGCCACCAATAACCCTCCACCTCACATAGATGGTCCTCCAAATTCCCTTTGTAGTTTGGAACATATCGCCCTTAGTAGCTCTCAAAAGCACCACAGAAATTATCCCTATCTCATTGCACAAGGAGGGTTACAATTGCATTCCAATCCCACCACTATGTTGCTACCGTAGATGTTTATGGCCCTACCTTACTCACTGGCCTACTAACCCGATCTATCCTCCTTGCCTACAACCTTTTAGCTCACATATCACCTACCCTCAAGTTAACTCATGGCCCATCCATGCACAACTTCACCCCTTGGTTCCAATAATGTTATAGTCCTTATGTTAGTTGTAGAAATTATGCACCCAAGACCACTGATTTTGGGATTAGTGCCTTAACAACAATAATGGGAATGCTTCAAAGGTATGGGACCTTGGCTCCTTAACGTAGACCTCCGAAGAAAGTTGACTCTTATCTTAACTACTCTAATGTACTACCACTAATTTACTCTAAGCTAACACTTTTTGGGGAAAAGGAGAAGAAAATATGGAAATAAACATGGTGGTGCACTAAAGATTAAAGGGGATCATTCTCCATCTTCCTTTCAACAACATAGTGAATAAAAAAACTAAAAATATAAACCACATATATTCAGTAAGAAACAAAAGGGAAGAAAACAAGAACACGGTGTCAAAGGGTATATATAAACCACACTCAACTTTATAATAATGTCTAAGTGTGCACAACATGTTACAAAATAAGAAAGAGGCACTAAAAGCCTTGCAAAAATCCAAAACAGGGGTTTGAGACATAAAGGGATGATTGACACTCAAAAGGAGCATAGTAACCTTGCATTTGAAGGGAGATGAACTATTTACAAACTATTATTTATGGAAGGGGATAAGAGAGAAGGGGGGAGGAGAGAAGGGAATATTCTGAAATATTTACATTTCTCGTGCCCAACTCCTTACAAAAACCATTTGGGGTTTTGAAATTGATTATTGGGGTTGTCCCCTGTTTACACCCATATTATATTATGTGAAATCTAAGAATTAGTGAATTAGGTACACTAAATGCTGTAAGGGGGGCTATAAGAGGTTATTTTGATTAATTAACTTTCAACATTAATTATGTAATATCATAACAACACATTAATACTTATTACTAAAGTATGAAATTTAATATATGAACTTAAAAACAAAAGAGGATGAGTGCATTTAGTTGTATACATATAGATTCGGCAAGTTTTGGGAGTGTGCACTATTGCAACATGGAGATCTAAAATGGTGATGCTTTGTTTTGGGAACTATGATTGGAAACTGACCTAGTGCAAGACCGTACACTTTTGCTAGGACCATTTATATGGTCTTATACCTGCTTAGTTTCTGGAGTTGGGACTTTCACCTTCTTGGAAATGTTTGTTGTTGTTGAACCCTAGTTATTGGTCGTGTTGTGAAGCTCTTTGAACAAGATCTCAAACTCTAACCATGGATGGGAAACCCTACAAAATAAACATTAGTTAGGTTGTGGGCACCCTCGTGCACCGTTGACATCGACACTACTCTAACGAGACCTCAAACCACATGTTGTTCTCCACCTAACATGTGATATCTGAATGAATGCAACTAGATTTGGATGAGAGATATTGATGCCTTGACTTGGTGAGAAACTTAAGACCTATCAATATTGTTACCCTAATAATTGTATATGTTTTTTTGAGATATTTAATGAGCCTTAGGTGCCTTTTGAAAGTGTTGGAAGCAAATGTATCAATGTAGTGTCATAGGATTTCTAGGTTAGCAAATGAGGTAGTGTTAGCTCGTTATATAGGGTTTTGAAGGTGAATTATCGAAAAAAGGCCACCCAAAGGGAGTAAAGGACCCATTAATGAATTTGGAACTGAAAGTAAAGATAGAGGATATGTCGGTGTAAAATAGTACAAATAGGTCAAGACTAGATATAAATTTTTGACCAAATTGTATGGCCTTAACCAAGGATGAAAAACATGTCAAATGAAGTTTGTATCCTCTTAGATTGACTCAGTATATGTATTTTATGCATTGTAATCTTTAAACATGTCATCATATCAGTATGCAAGGATAAACAAACAAGACAAGAGACCTCAAAATGTACTGAACGAGAATCAAAAGGTTATATTTATCTTGGCTAGAATGCATTGTCAAAACTAGAATTGTCAAAGAGTAAATTGTCAAATTTGAGTGTATATATTTTCCCTCCCTTATGTATGAAATGAAAATAACATGTTTGAATGGAATTATACATGAGTGTGTGGACACAATTTTTCTTCACTCAAATTTTGTTTTGTAGATTCCTAATGTTTTGGTGTTAGCATGTTCCATAATGAAACCTGCAACACATAGTGTAGTCAATGTCCATAGTAAAGAGTTAAACTTAAACTCAAATGTAAAATGTTGCATGAAAGATTTGTGTTTGCATAAAAATGAAATGTAGAGATGTAAAAAAGGAAGGAATGTACGTGTTTGTTTTACAAAGAGAGAATCTCATGTGATTTACTTGTACTTGAAGATTTACATTGCTTACTTTTTGAAGGATTAGGGGTGATTAGTTCTCAATTGTGTCGAGGATAACCAAAGTGTAAGGTGCATGCAACCAAACATGAAAATGGAGAATAATGAACTACCAAATCACTGCACGCAACCAAACATGAAAATGGAGGATAATGAAGTACCAAATCACCCCCTTGAAGGAAGAATACTACGTATCAAATTTATTCAACAACTTTGATATCTTCCCCTTTAAATGTAATGGGAAAGGAATATTGTCTATGAAGAACTTAGCTTCTTCGATACCTTTCATAACCCCATGGATCACACCACTACAAACAAATCTAGGCCCAATTTTGTAAATTAGGACACAATAGAAAAGAGAACGAATGCCCCATGCCCTTCCCATGTGCCACACAACTGAATAGAGTTAGTAATGAATTGCAATATAGATAAAGAAAGGAGACTCGTGCCCCTGAGATTCCTGAAAATTTAATAGAAACTAAGTGTTGTAGTGAAGGAGAGAAATATTCTATGCCCATATAACAAATCTGAATTGAGTGAGGTAGATCTAATAATGTGCCAAAAAGAAAGTTAATATAGTTTCCCCATACGCAAATCCGTGTGAAAGGGTCGGGACCGTACATATAATCTTTACCAAACTATATGGTTTTCAACGTGTGTAGTTTTTCCTATTTTTTGTGTTTAAATATGGTTTTGAGTACCTGTACCCTGCTTATACTTGTATGTTTTCCAAAAGTTATATTTGGGTTTGTTGTGGGTGTAGAATATACTTGGATGAATGCCCCCCTTTTAGACATGTGAAAAAAACCATATTGATAACGTAGCTCAACATAATATATGTGTTCCCATGCACTAGATTTATGAGAATTTATAGAAGAGTATAAGATGCTAAAGACGTGGCCACCTTGAAGAATGTTTACTTGCAAAAATGAAGGTTTTACGCATGTTGGTAATCATCGTGCACAAAAAGAGCAATAATAGTAAAAAATAAAAGTGCTAGATACAATAGTAATCGTAGTAGTAAAGCATGTATTGTGTATAAGAAAGCAAGAGCAACAATTTTTAATTCAAAGTTAATGGTATGCAAATAGTGTCACACAAAAGGTGTAGTGCTATGCCCTTAATCATATATCTTATATTGGATGTATATAGC
The DNA here is from genome assembly GCA_019776745.2 of Taxus chinensis. Classification (NCBI taxonomy): domain Eukaryota; kingdom Viridiplantae; phylum Streptophyta; class Pinopsida; order Cupressales; family Taxaceae; genus Taxus; species Taxus chinensis. The sequence continues at coordinate 905,404,877 of CM034147.1, read as the reverse complement.
CGACTTGTGGTTATCATAACGTCTTATCATTATGTATCTCTTTCATATATGTTATATTTTCATTAGTGGGTCGGCCTTGGTGTTGGCCATAGCATAGGAATAGTATATATAGAGGTTAGTAGGTAGTAGTTTATCATCATTGGAGCATTTGAGTATTATTGTATGGTTTGGAGGTTGCCCCCTCGAAGTGGCGAAGCTATTCTAATTGCATATTGAGATCATTATTCTGGAATATTGTGTTATATTTCTGCTCATGATCTGAATTATACAAGTACTTTCATTACAAGTGGTATCAGAGCTTGAACTCGGCCAACACTACGTCAAACCCTAATTTTGAAGGTTCGTCCATATCTCAACATCGGTAGCGAATTTTTATGTGGTGTCGCGAAATCAGTCAAGTAAGCTTACCTCAAAATTTTAATAATTTTTGACTTGTTTTGTAAAAGTTAAAGCGGTTTTATTTGTTTCATAATTCAGCTACATAGGGTGCAATTTGTGGAAATTTTCAAAGTTATTTACATTTCGAGAAAGAAGATTAAAAATTAGTTTGAGTTCGTTCTTTGAGTTTTATAAAATTTGGCCGAATTCCTATTGAAATATGAAACCCTAAATTTCGACCTTGATCCTTAAATCTTACCATTTTGGGGCATCATGGCAGGGCCTTCGACAAGAGGCAAAAGGAATCCCATCACTCCAGGTAAAACCCCTGATAAGGATGAGATAATAGTTGAGGAGTTAGAGTCATAAGGGGTATCTACAGAAACCTCAAGGTTAGGGTTTACTTCAACTGACCATAAGGTCAGCTATCTTGAGTTAGAGTTGCGAAACCTCGAAGGTAGAGTGGCCAACAAAGAAGATGTAGAAAAGATTGGACAACGATTGGAGGATTTCATTCAACAATTTAGCTACAATATCATGGTTCATCATAGCATTCCTAATGAGCCACAACTCAATCATACTCATATTAACCATGGTGGATCTTTAGGTCAAAGTAATAAACAAACTAGCCAGGGTGGATCTGCAAACATGACCAATCCAAATACAAACACTCTACAAGCCCGTAACATGCTTCCAAAAGTGGAAATGCGTAAGTTTGATGGAAAGGATCCACTCAATTAGATTAACCAAATGGAGAATTTCTTTGATCTTCATCAGATTCCATTGGGACAAAAGGTTACCATGACATCGTTGTATCTTGAACCTCACCAATTCATCTGGTATCGATGGTTATGTGATCAAAGGAAAAAGAGTGGCCTCAATGTTACATGGACAATATTCACCGAAGAGTTACAATTACACTATAGTTCTAGTGTGTCAGAGAATTATTTCAGCCAATTAGCAAAGCTCAGACAAACAGGAACGGTCAAAGATTACATCCATCAATTCCAAAACCTTTCCTTACAGGTGGAAAATATTCTTGAAGATAATTTGAATGACTTATTTCTTGGGGGTCTTAAAGAACAAATTGAGACTGAGGTGTGTATGTTTAATCCTCATAAGGTTTCAGACTCTATGATCATGGCACGTAGGGCAGAGGAAAAATTTCTTTCAAGTCAGACTGCAGTACTATCAGAGATCGTAGCACCCTTCCACCATCATTCCCTTGGCTAGTGAGACTGACAACTCAACAAATTAAAGAAAAGAAAGCCAAAGGATTGTGTTTTAATTGTGACAACAAATTTGGACTAGGACATAAGTGTGTGGAAAAGAAGTTGTTCTACATTGAGGGACCTACTGAAGAAGAAGAAAATGAAGAAGACGAAGAGGTAGAGCTAGAGGAGGAATTAGGAGATCCCCAACCAACAATATCATTCCATGCAATTTCTGGTATTAGCACTCCCCAAACTCTCAAAGTAGTTGGATTCTTAAAAAAATAGAGGGTAACATTGTTGATTGATTCGGGAAGTACTCACAATTTCATCAATCATAAGTTAGCGGTACGCTTGAACTGCTTTTTTTATCCAGCTCTAGAATGTCAAGTCATGATCGTTTATGGGAAAACTGCTAGTTGTTCAGGAAAATGCCATAACATTAATCTCGCCATGAGAGATTACTTGCTAACTAGCAATATGTATGCCATTTCCATGGGAGGAGCAGACAATGTGTTAGGAGTTCAGTGGCATGCCACCTTAGGAACCATTGAAATGAATTTCCAAGAGTTGTTCATGTAATTTTAGTCAGAAGGGAGGAATTTTAAACTAAAAGGACTAAGAGCAAAATCCCCACAGATGGTAAGTTCTCATCAGATGCAAAAATTGCTTAGAAAGGGTACAGAAGGGTTTGTAGCACAACTATTTTCATTGGAAGCACATCTTTCCAATACATTTATACCTGTAGATATGCAAGCAGTTATAGATGAGCACTCAGGGGTTTTTAGAGAAATGCCCAAGGGTTTGCCTCCGAAAAGAGACCATGACCATGCCATCCAGCTAGTACCAGGGAGTCAACCACCCAACATTAGACCTTATAGGTACCCCTATATGCAAAAGAGTGAGATTGAGAAGATAGTTCAAGAGATGTTAGAAGCATGACTTATTCGTCATAGTCAAAGTTCTTACTCTTCTCCTGTAGTGATGGTACGGAAAAAAGATGACAATTGACGCATGTGTCTAGATTACAGGGAACTCAATAAGTACACAGTTAAATATAAGTTTCCTATTCCTGTAATTGATGATTTGCTAGATGAGTTACATGGTGCTGTTTACTTTACAAAACTTGATCTTCATTCTGGATATCATCAGATTAGAATCAAGGATGAAGATATTCATAGAACAGCCTTCAGGACACATAAAGGACACTATGAGTTCTTGGTAATGCCTTTTGGACTAACAAATGCACCCTCTACATTTCAAAGCTTGATGAATTTCATCTTTAAGCCATTTCTTCGAAAGTTTGTTTTGGTGTTCTTTGATGATATATTAATCTATAGTAAAACATGGGAGGAACACCTGCATCATGTAAATAAGGTGTTGGAAACTTTTGAACAACATCAACTTTATGCAAAGCCTTCTAAGTGTTCTTTTGGTGCAAGGAGGTTGAATATTTGGGTCAAATTGTCTCTTATGAAGGTGTTAAAGTGGATCCTAACAAGATAAAAGCCATGCTTGAATGGAAGGTTCCCAAAACCCTAAAAAATCTCTGAGGATTTTTGGGGCTTACAGGTTATTATCGTAGCTTTATAAGGAATTATGCAAGCATCGCAACACCACTCACAACTTTATTAAAGAAGGACTCTTTCCATTGGAATGAGCAAGCTACTATGGCCTTTGAGAAGTTGAAGGCGGCCATGTGCACCACTCCACTTCTAGCCACCCCAGATTTTTTAAAAACATTCATTGTTGAATGTGATGCTTCAGGGTATGGTATGGGGGCAGTACTCATGCAAGAAGGCCGACCCATTGCCTTCGAGAGCCGCCAATTCAAAGGTAAGAATATCTCTAAACCAGTTTATGAGAAATAAATGTTAGCAATACTTCATGTAGTGAAACAATGGAGACCATATCTAATGGGACGACATTACAAAGTAAAGACAGATCATGATAGTTTGAAATACTTCTTAGAGCAACATTTATCATCATAAGAACAACATAAATGGATCTCAAAAATGTTGGGGTATGATTTTGAGATAATATATAAGAAAGGGAAAGAGAATGTAGTTGCTGATGCTTTATCTCGGAAGGATGAATCTGCCCAGGCACTGTTGTGCGCCATATCTGTATTACAGGAGGATTGGATAGAGGATGCAAGGTCTAAATGGAAAAATGACCCAAGTACACAAAATCTCATTCAAAATCTCCAACAAGATCCAAACATGTCAGAAAAATTTTTATGGAAAGGATATGTTTTATGGTATAAAGATAGATTATATCTATGTAAGAATTCAATCCTTAAAAATAGGGTTCTATCTGAGCTCCATGCTTCTCCAGTAGGGGGTCATTCTTGCTTCTTAAAGACTTATCATTGAATCAAGCATGATTTTTTCTAGGAAGGGATAAAAGGAGATGTCCAAAAGTTTGTGGCAGAATGCATGGTTTGTCATCGAAATAAGGGCAAAACAATTAAGTCCCCAAGTCTTTTACAACCTCTATCTATTCCTAGCTAGAGGTGGGAAGAGGTGTCTATGGACTTCATCACAAGATTGCCTAAATCAGAAGGTAAAAATGTAATCATGGTGGTGGTGGATAGACTCACCAAATATGCCCATTTTTGTGCTTTATCACATCCATTTGTTGCGAGTACAGTAGCAATAAACTTCAGGGATACAATTCAGAAGCTACATGGGACACCAAAGATTATAGTAAGTGATCGAGACCCTATCTTTACTAGTAATTTTTGGACTGACTTGTTCTCATGCTTGGGCACACAACTAGCTCGTAGTTCCTCTTATCATCCCCAGTCTGATGGGAAAATAGAGGTGGTAAACAAGTGCTTGGAGGGATATCTTCATTGATTTACATCAGATAAGCAAGTGAGATGGGTCCAATGGTTACCGCTGGCAGAATGGTGTTATAACACCTCCTTTCATACTTCATCTAAAATGTCTCCTTTCTTGGCATTATATGGGTACCATCCACCATCTATCACTTCATCTTTGAGAGTTCAGCCAAAGTTTCGAGCAGTTGAAGAACATATTCAACACCAACAAGAGGTGCTTTCTAGTCTCAGGGAGAATTTGGCCATGTCACAAAACCGCATGAAGCAGCAGGCCGACCAACATCGCAGTGAAAGACATTTTGAAGTCGGTGATTGGGTTTTTATGCGTTTACAACCATATAAGCAAATGTCCTTAAAACAACACAAAAATGATAACAAGCTTTCACCTAAGTATTATGGTCCTTATCAAGTGTTACAGAAGATTGGTAATGTCATACAAACTGGAACTTCCTCCGGCTACTCGAATTCATCCAGTCTTCCTTGTATCTTGCCTAAAGAAGGTAATTGGACAAACAATATCAACCCAGACAGTGTTACCCGAGCTTGATGAAGAGGGCAGAATCATCCTAGAACCAGAATGCATCCTTTAGACACGTACTAAGTGGTTGAGGACAAGGGTCATCACTGAGTATTTGTTCAAGTGGAAAAATCTAGACAATGAAGACGCAACTTTGGGAGGATGCAAATTTCCTGCAGCAACATCCAAATCTTCTCAACATTGGGGACAATGTTTCTTCGAAGGGGAGGGGCATGCTACACCCTTAATCATATATCTTATATTGGATGTATATAGCTGACTTGTGGCTATCATAACTTCTTATCATTATGTATCTCTTTCATATATGTTATATTTCATTAGTGGGTCGGCCTTGGTGTTGGCCATAGCATAGGAATAGTATATATAGAGGTTAGTAGGTAGTAGTTTATCATCATTGGAGCATTTGAGTATTATTGTATGGTTTGGAGGTTGCCCCCTCGAAGTGGCAAAGCTATTCTAATTTCATATTGAGATCATTATTCTGGAATATTGTGTTATTTGGTGTTATATTTCTGCTCATGATCTGAATTATACAAGTAATTTCATTACATGTAGAGCCTATTGTTATCCATATTTCACCCGAGCTAAATATTGGATCGAACCACTACCCCTTATAAAAGGAACCTAAGAGAACTCATTTAAATCCTTCAAATTGGTTGCAAAAAGATTCAGCAATGAAGTGGTAGAGATGAAGAAAGATCAAAGGATCATGTATTGAAAGAAATGACTATGTCGGGCCATTTCTATGCCTTAAATTAATTCTACAAGTTACAGGTAGACTCAACAATGGAATTGCAGGGTTAGAGGAGAAGGGGCAGTGCCACAGAGAGACCATGAGCGAGAAAGGGAAAAAACAATGAGGATTCAAAGTTTTTGGGCTCAAAAAAATAGTTCGGGAAAGGTCCAAAAATGACTAAGTATGGAAGAGGCAACAGAAGGAGCCACGTATCTTAATGATGCTTCTCCAAGGGTGAATCCAAAAAGAGGGAGCCCAAACTTGTGTCAGGATTCCACGCGTTCAAAACCTCAAAGAAATTGTAGGGCATTGAAAAGTCTTCAACTAAAAACGAAGTGTCAGGTGTTAGCTTGGCACAAAACCGGAAAGGAGGTCCAGGGCGGAGACTCAAACTTGCATCATCCCTCCACGTAGCAAATGGTCAAAATAGAGTCAAAAGTCGGGCTTCAAAATTGGTTAAGTATAAAAGTGTAAGTGGAGAATGCCAAGTGTCAGCATGGCGCATCTCTAAGAGTTGGTCTCAGGGCGGAAACCCAAATGAGCACGAGCTCGCCACGTGGTCCGAAGCCTAAAAAATAAAAGGGACTGTTGAAAAGTCCATAAAGCAACGGAGGCTGACAAGTGTCAACCTGATGCTCCTCCAAAGGCAAACTTTGGGCTGGGTTTTCAAGCAAGCATGATGCCTCCATGTGTCATTCCAACAGGGGCAAATTTAGTTGAATAGTCAATGCACAAATAAGCCAGCGGAGGTTTCCAAGTGTCTTAATGGTGTTGATTCAAAGATTGAATAAAGAAAAGGTTTCCAAACGAGCGCTAGACTGATGCGTGTCCTAGAGGAAAGTGAGGTGTCGGGGAAAAAGTTAGTTTTTTGCCCTTTGCCCCAAAAGGTGTAAAAGTTACAAAATGGCCCGCAACTCCACCTAGGGAAAAAGTCAGCATTTAGACCTGAGTCAAAGCCAAGGCGGGGAGTCGGGGAAAAAAGTGAAAGTTTGCCTTTCATTCAAAAGGCATAAAGGAAAAAGTTGGAGCACATCTCCCCAGCCAACCAAAGGGTGCCACGTGTCCAAGCGGAGCAGCGGGGCCGCAGGAGTTTTTTGGATTTTGTGATTTTTGTGAAAAAGGAGAAAAGTCAAGTTCTGAGCCTGCAAACTCGATTTTGCGCTAATCTGGTTGCCATGTGTCCCATATTAAAGAGGGGGCCCATTTTTCAAACTGGTTTTCCCACCCATTTGTACGAATTCGATACAAACTTCAAAGGGGCATATCTTTTGACTCAAGGCTCGAAATATTGCGAATCTGACACCATTGGAAAGATCACAGCCTCGCCCACGCCATGAAGGTCTGAAACTTCAATTTTGAGGAAGTTAGATGAAGGAAAATGGAAAAATGACTTTGGGATTTCAATGCAGGATCTCTTTCTTCCAACTACCAAATCGGATTTGATCTGTTTCACCGCTTCCTCTTCCTTCAAGGTGCCGAACTAAGAATCGATGCAGTAAAGACAAATTTGGGGGCATATTTCATCAGAGGGATTAACAGCGGTGGTTGAGCTGTAACCTGTTTTTCCCGCTTCTCTTTCTCTTTCTTCCCTCGAGTCAAATCTATAAAGTCGTGGGTAGGATCCATTGTAAAAAGTTGGACATTCTTTGTTTTGTAGGCTCCCTTCTCCTCTTAGCAAAAGGATTTGTGGAGTTCAGGCCTTCCATAAAAAAAATTGCAATACGTTTATGCCTATTGGCTACTTTGTAATGGACTGTATCAATCTACAGAGCAATAAAACATGTCTTTGATCGATTTTAGATCCTTTCTTGTCTCTTTTGCTTTCATCTGGTCTCCCATTATATATCTAGCTATCTGTGCTTGTTTATTGTATGCATTTTGTTGGTTTGTGCCTATTAGCAAAACAAGTGTCCATCATTCCTTTGGTGCATCACCTCGTAGTTTAGCTTTGCTTTAATTTTTGTATTCCTTCTATCCCTGTCTCATTGGAAAAGTTTAGATTAGGATTAAGAGTAGACCCTCTACAAGTTTCTATGTACGCACCTAAACAGAGGAATAAGGAACCAGCCTTCAATTTGGAGAGCTTTCCCATTTTTGCAAGGTCCCACACCTTGGGGAAAGTTCAATGTTATGCAATCACACCAAATGAGTCTGCCTTAGAAAAGCAGATCTTTTAGAACTCATTTGGGGGTGCTGTGATTCTGCACTAACACCTACAAACATGGGACACCCATGGCATCACAAGAAAATCAAGGCCTATAGGCCAAAAAACAAGAGCATACAAGATAGGCATAGAGCCACAAACATGGGACACCCATAGTGTTACAAGACAAGAAAGACACACATGACACAATTAATGAAACAAACAACAACACACACAATAAACATGCATGAAAAATAAGAGTGTCAGAATATGATGAAGTGATACAACAACTAATATAAAAAGAAACATGTGAAATAAAAGGTGTCAACACTGCAAAAGACACATGTGTTATTCATGTTAGCTCAAATGATAAAATGTACACATTATATGTAATTGAGTGTAACAGCTTCAACATGTTGGAGATTGACGTATGATTATTTACCATTGACAAAAGGTCGTAGACTAAGTAATCATGCTTGTGAAGTGAAGGTCCTATGGGTTTTATATTATTCTAACTAGATCTGCCAAAAATCTCCCGGTTGGTGTCCACGATCTGTATATTCATCACCTAACAGTATGACTCGGAGCCAAATAGAACATTATTTACTGTTCTAGATACTACAAAGTTGTTTTGTTTAATCTGTGATTTGATCCATTGACTCCATCATTTCCTACGTAAGCGTGACACATATCCATATGGTGCATCATTTTGAAATCCTTGAGATTATGGTATGAGTTATAACTCTCATGTTATATCTCGAATTCTTCTTGAAGTCGTGACATTTTTTTTATCATTAAGTGTTAAAAAGTCGAAATATCTTGTAAATGGTCCATTTTATAAATCTTTGGAGTACGTGTCAAAAGTGTCTTTGTTCAATATAGTATTACATCTCAAATATTTTGTCTCGTAAGTGTCCATGAGTCATTAAAAATGAACATTTGTGTTTCTTAGTCTACAATAATATATCGTTAAAAAAAAATAGAGGTTCATTGTTTTATTCTCTAATAGTCATTCCATTAAAAAAAGGGGTGTGTCAGTGTTAGATGTCATTTCAATCCAAGTGTAAAAATGCTTGTTTAGTCATTAGTCTATTGTAATTAGAGTTCTATGTGATGATAATTTTTAGTCATCAAAGTGTCATCAAATGTCTTGTCATTTTTAAGAGTGTTGTATTTGTTAAATTTGTAAAAACTCCAAAAATAAAATTAAAAAATGCCTCACTTTTCAATAATCGGAAGAATTTTCACTTGTACGTGTGTCCATCTTGTGGGGATAAATTATACATTGAGAATCATGGTGACATTTCACTAAGGTAGCAAATTCATAATGGAGGATGGAGGCACATGAGGTTGGAGGTTGATCAACGACCTCTCGTTAGTTGCCAACAATTGGGCCACTTCAGTTGTGGTGACATTTATGTGGTGACATTTATGTAGTGCAAGTATGTGCTTATCATTTTTGCAGTGTGCTTCTTTATAGTGTTCCTATTGCATTATGTGTATTGTGTATATTGGAAAACAATTGTATAGGATGGCAGATAACTACAATGATCCTATGACTGTGGTGATCCTCTGAATGTTATACTTCATTGGAAGATGATCGGTCAATGAATACGTTTATTGGAAATGGTGATCATGTGTAGTAACATCTAGACAACAAGATCTGGACACTAGGATACAACACGATATAATTTTCCTTTTCTATCTTCCTATTTGGAATTTCACATTTGGGGGGGGGGGGATAATAGCCAATGTTCCATTCCCATTCTGCGCCAAAATGACTATAGTCAAGGGCAAATTCCAGTGGTAGTAGCAGTTGTCTATGATGTTCGAGATCAAGTAGCAGGGATAGACAACAATGGATGCAACTAAGAACATTGTGATTCTTAGAGGTGGAAATGTGAAATCTTTCCAGTATGTGTTCTATTGTTCAGTTTGATGAGTTTTTTTTCCTATGTTATTCCTTGTAGTGTGATATTGATGAGGGCTAAAAATAGTAGTTGGCACATCATGATGTGGTTTGCGGTAAACCACTTGAAAACCACCAGTACCGGTTTGTGGTCAACCGTTGTAAAACCATCTGTCAGGTTTGTGATTGTCTTGTGAAAATCACCTAATCATGAAAGTAGGTGCAAGTACAAAGATAAGTTTTCCCCATGTTCGCACTAAGGGGGGGAAATATTAGGAATATTTTTATTAGTGCTTACATTGTTTGTTACACCCGTATAATTATAAACGTGTCATTTGTTAGCTACTTTTTAGGAGGTAGTTTTCCTACCTCCATGGTTATATAATAACCAATGTATTACACTAGAAAATATACAAGAAATACAATTATTGTGCTTATTTTTTTCAATTCCATTATTGTACCTTCAGTTCTTGCTAACATAATAAATTGTATAATTCAAAACTCCATCTTTTTGTCCTTAGAAAACTCCAATAACATGATTTGATGCATCAGTGTGGATGTGGAAAGGCAGGTTCCAATCATGCCCTCTCAATACATGAGCAATAGTTAACATTTGTTTCAAAGTTTGAAAATCATATTCACAATGTTTAGTCCAAACAAAAACAACATTCTTCCCTAGTAATGCAAAAAGTGGCACTGTAATCTTGTTAAAATCGTGTATGAACCTTTTGTAATATCCAACATGGCCTAGAAAGCTTTTAACATCCTTTTATTTCCTTGGTGTTGGAAGATTTATGATGACAAATATCTCTGTTAGATCAACTTGAATTCCTTTAACAGGAAAGATAGTGTCCCAAAACTATTACCTTCATACATCATCATGTAGCATTTTTCATTAGCTCAAAAACAAGTTGTGTTCTTTGCATCTTTTCAAGATACTTTATCCACATTTTGCATAGCGTTCTTCAAAATTGCTACCATGTTTGGTGAAGTCTTCCACGTAGACTTCCATGTAGTCATTTTTCAAATATGAGAAAGATGCTTAAAGACTACCCATCTGGAATGTAGCAAGTGAGCATTACACAAGACAAATGGGAGAATTGAGTAAGCAAGTGTTCCCCATGGACATGTGAAGGTATTTTTGTAAATTGGTTCTCTGGTGAAATTTGGATCTGAGTTGTAGCCACTATATCCATACAAGAAAAGAGAAATACTATTTTACCAGTCAAAGTTTCAAGCACTTGATCACTAAAATGCAAGTAGAGAAGTGATCTTTCTTTATTGTTGCGTCTCAGCTCCTATGTAATCTACACATATCCTCCAATTTCCATTTTTCTTTGGCACTATAACAAGACGTGATAACCATTGACTATCTAATATGGGATTTATAAATCTAGCATAGCTAGTAGCTTCTTCAATTATCCTTTTACAATATCTCTCACTTTTGGTTTCATTTTCCTTTGTGGCTACCTAATTGGTGTAAAATTATATTTGATATAAATCTTGTGTGTGTAGAAAGCCTATGATGAATTCCAAGCATGTCATCGTAATCCTATACAAATCGTTGTCTCTATGTTTTTAAAGAACAACAACTAGACAACTCCGCTTACTCTATCTACTCAGCATCTTATTTATGTTAAGTGGTCTTCTTGGTGTTAATTCCACTTTTTTAGAGAGTTCCATCATTGAATATACACATTGTTGCTAACATAATTCAGTATGCAGTCATGGGGAAGAAGTTGATAAAGAATGAAAGTTCTTACGTAGAATGTCTATAGTGCTTTGTTCTATGATATAAATTGGTTTAAGGGATAGCTTAAGACACCTTAATTTTTCATCTAACTTCTTCACTCCTTCCATAGTTGTTTTACAAGACGTTGGAAATAACAAAATCTTATTCTTCTTCCCCTTCAATTGTAGAAGGCTTTTCTAACCTCATGAGATGTTGTACAGAGCTATGATCTACTTTTGGTTCTTCAACCCAAATGGTTTGATCTTCATCATTTAATGGTTGTGCAGGAAGGATAGATCATAAGCTTTTTAGTACCACTTCCATTAGAAATAATCATGTTGTCATACCTACAACCTATGAATGCATCAGCAGTGGCCAACCATGGCCTTCCTAGAATGATAGGGATAACCTCTTAAACTTGCTTTTGAATGATGGACAATAAATTTAGTAGCATATTCCCAAGAGTCTACCACCATAACAACTATGTCCTCAAGGAATCGTTCAAGTCTCATTATTGATCTATTTATAAGTTGTAAGAATGTAGTTGTTGGCTTTAGTCCTTCTAACTTCAAGTCATCCATGATTTTCTTAGTCATGATGTTTATGGTTCTGCTACCTAAGTCAATCGAAGTGTTCTTCATTGTTGATTCCATTATCTTGTGACATGTTCATCAAGGGACTGCATGGATCTATATATTTAGGTAAACCTTAATATCCAAGCATGATATCAACCAGTTGTCCAATAACGTGTACAATGGATGGATCCTTCTTTCTTCCTACTTGGTTTCTTTAATGCATAGATCCTTAACCAGCTCGTTATGAATGGGCACATCTTTGATGGCTTGAGATTAGTGGAATCTTCACACATATATCCTTTCAGTTGGTTGAAAAAATCATAATCACATTTTGATTTAAGGTCATTCTTTCTTTTCTTGTAATATCTTCTAGAAATGGTGGCTCATTAGCTTGCATTTTACCGTTTCTAGAAATCTATCCAGGTTGTTAGCGGATCATCTTGCAGTGTGTCTTTTGGATTTACTACGGATTAGTCTGCAACAACTGGCGGTTCATCTGCAATCTCTGTAATAGTGGGTTTTCTTGGTGGAGGAAGTTCTCTTCTTGAGCGAAGATGGATGTTATTGACATCGACTGAATAAGCATAGAGTATTGGGCTAATTCAGTGGTATAGGTTGGTTGAGAAACTTTATTTTTGGGGTTAGGTGTTGGTTGAGCTAGTAGTCTGAGTGGCTTTTAGTTGATATTTTCAGGTTGGGAATTTGGCATCAGAGCTTGCTGTTGTGGGTAAGGAGTTTGATTTTAGGATTGTTGGTAATTAGAAGGTGGGCTATTCCATTGTTGTCCCTCCTCTCCAAGAATGCTTACCATGATTGAAGGGGGTTGTCATTCCGTTGTTGGCCTATGAAATTGAGGTTGCCACTATTGTTGGCATTCGCTAGGGTATGGAGCCTAACTCCTTACTAAGTATTAGCCCAAGGTGGGGATCGCATGTATGGACTATGCTAGACCCCTTTTGAAATGATGCCATAGGATCTTGTGGCGTACCTCCTTATCTTGGTGGCCATGGATTCCTTTGAGAACCATAGAACACTTTCTCAATCCTCTGTTTGTATCATCCTGAATTATAGAGCAAAGCCTCCTTTTCTTCTACAATGATGGTTAATCTCCTACATCTATAATCAACTTTCTTCCTTTTACATGCATGGAAAAAATCTATGAGTATTGCCTTTGCATCTTCTCTCTTCTTTTTAGCATGCACAACATCAATCTGGGTATCCATATCATTGACTATCTCATGTTTGATGTTATTGAACATGCTCACAATCTCTCACTTATGGATATATCCCCAATTCCTCTAGTAGTCTGATCAACCCTTTGATCTAAGTACTTCTTATTCTCTTCATAGTTACTCTGGAGTAATTCCTGCATAGGCTTCAAAAATTTCCTCAAAGGTATCCTTTGAGATAACTCCAGTCTTCTATCAGGTCCAAAGCATCCATGTCATATTCACTAGAGTCCTTTTAAGAAAAGCAATTTGAGGGACTCATTAGGTATCCTTGTGTGGCTTGACTTCTGAACACTGAATAAGAATTATCTCTAGGTAATCTTCCAATGGCTCATCCTCCTTTTTTAGCATCCTGAAGAGTTCATCATCCTCCTCTACTATTTGGTTTGCAATAGTCTTAGTACTTTATCAAAAAAAAATTCCTTCATTTGCGGCCAGGTAGTCACAAGCATCTCTTCCTAATCCTATGAACCATCTTAAGGTTACATCCTTGAGTGTAGTAAGAAACAACTTTAACTTGTGTACATCTGTTGTGTAGTCATGGCTCCTACATATAAATATCAAACTCAAACAAGAAAGTGTTTGGGTCTTCAGTTATAGATCCATGAAAGTTATGGAAGGGCTACGGGAGAAATTTTCTTCATTGCAGTTGGTTCATTATTGGTGGAGATTGGAAACTCAAAGGTAGTTGTCCCTGTCTTCAATATTTTGGTTCACGTCTATTCTACCATGTTTGGTTGATCATGAAGCAGCTTCAGAATTTTCACTTGAAGGGTGAGCTTCTAACAGCAAGCCTTACACAGAGGAATAGTGTGTCTTCTTCATAATAATCATAATCATATGAAGATATCTATGTACTATTTGAGGATTGGGTAAGAATCTACTAAGGACATCTCTTGGATGGTGCATGCATCAACTAAATAAACTCACTCAACATTCATTAGTGGGGGAGTTATCGAGGTGGAATTTCAAAAACCTAAACTATTTCTAAGGAATGAAAAACCTCTCAAAAACCTTATAACTTGGCAGTATCCCCGAAAATGGTGCATAAAAACTGGTGGTCCCAAATAAGCTTTCAGAAAGTAATATGATGTTCACTAAATACACAGTCATTTAATCATAAAACCAAGGGACGTAAAATTTTGATAATGTCAATGTTGTATGCATGGTTGCAGATAATTTAGGAGGTATGGAAAGAAATAAATGTCACTACAATACTCGAAAGAACAATGCTTGAAAGTAAACAAGACTTAGAACTGAAAGCAAATGGTTTTTAAACACTATGACTAATACAAATGTTGTAAATTCAAAAATGCAGATAAAAAAGGTAAATTACTTCCTAGTCTAATCATGCAATGAAACAAAGTAACAAAACTATGGAGGGTTTTAGCATACCACAAGTGGGCCATGCCTTGGGTGTTAATCCCTCCTAATCCTTATAACTAAAAAATAGTAAACAAAACTAATATCATTTATTGAATTTGCATGAACATTACATCCAGGAACAAAACAATCTCTTCTCTTTCTATTTCTATTTCCTATATGTGTATTCCATGTTCCATATTCCATATTCTATATATGTTACCAGGAATAAACCTTTTCTTTTTTACTTCTCATTTACAACAATACGTGAGAAGTATATTTCAACCATGAGTTTAACAAACTAAGTAAAATATATTTGATAGAACAAGTGGAAGATCTCAAACAAAACAACAAGAGATTCAAAACATGCAACTAAACTAATAACAGGTGTTTAGTTAATCTCCTATTAATTGACCAATTCCTTTAGTCGCGTGTAAAATCGATCAATCAGTTCTTTGCAATGAATAATTAGATCCATGGTTGAGTTATCTCCCAGTTCTTAATGTTCCAGTTGTAACTACTCCTTCAACGACAAGTAAAAATTTGAGTGTCGTTTTTCATGTTCCAATAGATCTTCATAACATGGCTTCTTTGTTGCAGGTGATCCCCTTTGGTTGTGGATGGGTTTCTGCGGATAGGTCCTTTGCTGCGAAGGGTTCCTTTGTTGCATATGAGTTGCTGCATATAATAAGTTGCTTACAAACAAGAGTGGCATCACACACATCATCATTCAAACAACTAATTGCAATCATAAGAATAAATACATACTAAAAATACCACAAAATAAAGATAACTAGTTATAACTATATTAATCAGTAATCATGCCATAAGTTCAAGTTGTGATGATAATGTTCATCAATGTAAATGGGAAATATAAGGACATAGCTACAATGACTTAACAAAAGTATAGAAGATGAGTTATTTCTAAGGAGAATTACACAACTCATAACAACCCAAACTTAATTTATTGAAAGTCCTCATTCAAGTGGTTCATATCCATGTTGCCTCAAACTACATTCATGCCTGAAATCAATTGGGGTGTCTGTCCCTTCTTCTTCTGACAAGAAGTAGCCACTGTTTATCATAAACCTATGCATAATTCTGTTTTGTATCCTTTCACTGAGTGTGAAATATCCCTTGTGGCATACCACTTAAAAATGCACAAAATATTGAAACTTGTAGCCAAATAAAATACTGATTTATGCAGATTTTTATAGTAAGGACAACAACTAAATAAAATCAATATCTCCCAAGATATCCACTCGAATCACTTGAAAATTTAAAGAGAGCTTGATATTATTATAGAGGACATAATAAAACTATTTTTGGGAATTTTACACAAATTTAACTGTTGCCAGAAAATTACAGAATGCCCTAGGCGACTGGAAAACTTCAGAGGTTTGTGACCCTCTAAATACACGAGCAAAAATAAGGGTCTTTAGAAATAACAATGACAGATATAGGAAATAGTATTTCCACCTTCAGATCTACAAACGGCTAACTAGAAAACCCCCAAATAAATGTTGCAAGTCACCTCGCTTGGAATGGGGTTGGAAAATGATGGAGGCACCTTCAACGTGCTGCCACGCCCAACCCAAATGGCTGCCGTAAGTCTGATATGGAACCCCTCTGATTATCTTCCCCAAATGCCCCCAAATATCCTCAAAACCCTTCCTCTGAACCCTCTGGTAATATCTCTGTAGCACAACCCAGAAAGCGGCTCCAAAATGAAAGACTAGAGTAGATCTCTCACTACCGAAGAATTCCCTGCTAGTTAGGGACGAGTCTCTTGCCACCGAAGCTAGGGTCCATGTGGGATTTGACTCCACAAGCTGAAGATGTGCAACAGCAGCAGTTGCATGAGGAGGCTAAAAAATATGCGACAAAAAGTGCCTTTTCTTCCTCCCCCGACTCCTTATATACTTCACCTCGGCAAATGAGCCCCATAACCCTAGGTGTATTTCATTCCATGGAGGGGCCAATTAAATAAGAGTAACTATAGTTACTTTTCTCCTTTTTGAGTCGCCATGTCTAAAAGTGACCCCCCCAAATGCAAAATTAGGATATTAAAACCACGGGGCCCCTTCCCAAAAACTTCTGGCATCCACAGCCCCCTGGGTCTGACCATGGTTTAAACTCGACATGGCCCTTGGGCCATTTGGTGTAGGAACAAGGGGACATTACAAATTGGCTTGTCACTTGTCCATGATGGTATCATAAAGTGAAAGATTGGTGGGTGATAACTAATAGGAAATGAGTTCTCTACACATTTTGTAGTAATCTCAATGTATGTATTCACCCTTTTCAAAGTTGGCATTACATTAGGGTAATAGTGTATCTCTTTCCTTTGTAGTTCATGAGATAGCTCATTTCATCACATCCTGCATGCTTGCACCACCTGAAACCCATGCTCTATAATCATTTCTCTAACCTCATCATGAGTTGATTTCCTCATCTACCACACTCTCCTTCTGATCACCTTCTTCTTTACATATTTTGCATACTGATCTAAAATTTCATCTATTTTCCTGGCCTTAGCCCTGAAAAATAGTGGTTGGACCTTATCTAAATGCCAATATACTCTTCCATTTTCCTTTCTCTGTACAACTCATTTGTAAAATAAGAGCATAAAGATTTAACTTGAAAATCTCCAATATATAGAATTGGAATCCAATCCCTTTCATATTCAAGGGCATAGTTATACATATAAAGTTCACATAATAAGAGCTGGAGCTCATGAGTGCTATTTGGATATAAAGTGAAGAAGCTCCTAGCTGAGCTGATATCAAAGGACATGTCAGAATTAATACAGGTGAGTTTAAGTTGCAACATATTTTCCTTCAAGAATATATCATAAACATTAAATGGAGGCCTGTATTTGAATATCTCATGGGCCACTTGGATTGTCTCTTCTTGCTTCTACTTCAGCCTTTTAATTTCTCTGTTCTTTTTCTCCATTTCTTCCTTATGCTTAGAGATAAGGGCTTCTTTTTATTTCTCCCATTTTCCTTTGAGCCTCTCGACATAGGTCTCAAATTGTAACATCAAATAGTCAATATAAGGAAGCATAGTTTGTGTGGCCATCTCCTTACAAGGTGGTTTTGCAGTGTCTCTAACAACTTCATGAATAACAACTTGGGGGTTAACTGGTGTTACATTCATTTGTTGTATACTAGCACGTGGTGTTTACTCTAGCACTTGCTCAATTACATTACTCTCAACTATAGGAATGTGCTCTTGTTCTTGTTCTATGAATGATTCAATTACTATAGGCATCTGTATCTGCTCAATTCTATGCACTTGTTGCTCAATAACTGATGGCATTTTCTCATGTCCACTTTGCTCAATACAAATAATTTAGGAGGTATGAAAGGAAATAACTGTCACTAGAATACTTGAAATAACAATGCTTGAAAGTAGATAAAACTTAGAATTGAAAGCAAATGGTTTCTAAACACTATGAATAATACAAAGCTTGCAGGTTCAGAAATGCAGATAAAGAAGGCAAATTGATTCCTAGTCTAATCATGTAATGAAACAAAGTAACATAACTATGGAGGGGTTTAGTAAACCACAAGTGGGCCCTGCCTTGGATGTTAATCCCTCCTAATCCTTGTAACTTAAGACTAGTAAACATAACTCAGATCTTTTATTGAATTTGCATGAACATTACATCCAGGAACAAAGCAATCTCTTCTCTTTCTATTTCTATCTCCTATATGTGTATTCCATGTTCTATATTCTGTATTCTGTATTCTATGTATGTTACCAACATAAAACATTTTCTTTTATACTTCTCATTTACAACAAGAGGTGAGAAGAAGAGTTCAACTAGGAGTTTAATAAACTAAGGAAAAGACTTTTGATAGAACAAGTGGAAGATCTCAAACATAACAACAAGAGATTCAACACATGCAACAAAACTAATAACATGTGTTTAGTTAATCTCTAGTTAATTGACCAGCTCCTTTAGTCACGTGTAAACTTGATCAATCAGTTATTTGCAACGAATAATTAGATCCATGGTTGAGTTATCTCCCGATTATTAATGTTCCAGTTGTAATTGCTCCTTCAACGACACATATAAACTTGAGTGTCATTCTTCACGTTCCAAGAGATCTTCATAACGCAACTTCTTTACTGTAGGTGATCCCCTTTGGCTACGGATGGGTTGCTCAGATAGGTCTTTTTCTGTGGACGGTTCCTTTATTGCATACGAGTTGCTACATATAGCAAGTTTCTTACAAATAAGAGTGCCATCACACACATCATCATTCAAACAACTTATTACAACCATAAGAATAAATACATACTCAAAATACCACAAAATAAAGATAACTAGTTATAACTATATTAATCAATAATTATGCCATAAGTTCAAGTTGTGATGATAATGTTCAACAATGTGACTGGGAAATATAAGGACATAACTACAATGACTTAAAAAAGTACAGAAGATGAGTTGTTTATAAGGAGATTTACATAACTCGTCAGTATCCAAGCTTCGTGTCCTTGGAATTCAAAGCTCAATTCAACCTTTCCTCACATGATCGTGTCAGTATTATTGACATCATCTCTTTTATTCCTGATCATATGAGTCACAATGTTTGTGTGTTGCATTCATGTCTATGGTGGACAGTGGACATACTAGAAGTGGTTTATGGATACCCCCTTCCAAAATTACTCTACTAGTAAAGGTTATTCTTGGCTATCTCCACATATGCCCATGGTTGAAAAACTCAACACTCAGTGGGGGCTGCATTCTTCTCCTTCCAGTTGCAAAAGAAGATTCGACACTGCTTGGTCCGCTTGTGTGGAACCCAAAATTGCTCACTTTTTATGGCGTGTTCTCCACCAAGGCCTTCCGATTGGTGCCCGTGTGGTTCAACTTGGTGTCTTAACTCCTAAATGTCCTTTTTGGGACACTTGGAAACCTTATCCCACTTATTGTGGTATTGTAGTAAATCCCAAAAGGCTTGGAACTAGATTCACTCATTCTTTATCCCATTCAGACTGGAATGTTTCACCTGAAATCATATTCTTTTAGGATATAACCTTAGAATGCCTCATGTGCTTTCCCAAATTTGGCATGGTTTTAGAGGGGAAATTCTCTTTTGGCTTTGGAAAAAAAGGAATTCTTGTTTATTTTCTAATGTTGAAGTTGATCAACATTTCTTTATATATAATAAGTCAGTGGTTATCTCCATTGTCTAGTTGCAGATTCAAGTGCAAGCAAATAAGGTGGCCCTTGAGGTGGAACACCTCTAGACCCTTCTCCATTACTAGGGTGATGCCCCTTGCAATGTTGCTCAAGAGCCACCTTCTCACTCTCGGTTCTCTCTGCCCCATAGTGATCGTCCCATAGGTCGTCATTGGAGCTACTCCCAGCGCTGCTCATTCAGTCGTACTCGCTAGTCCCTGCGTAGTTAGCCGCTGCCTAGGAGCTTCTCTCCTCCACCCTTAAATTTCCACCCAGGTTGGGGCTACCCTCTGCCATCTCATTAGCTCAACTGGGGCTTGTCAGTTGCTTCCGAACCACACATCAATGACGGGTGGAGTCTCCCACCTCCACCAGATAAGTTCCCCAAAATGGCTTTAGCCATCTCGCCCACTCGGGATACTGTGGAAGACAATGAAGAAGAGGGCCACCTTGGCTTTGGTTGTTAGACAACGGCAAGGACCTTACTAAATCCGACTGGCTTGATGATCATGATCCGCTCTCTACTGGTCAACTTTTTGCAGCAGCAACATAATTTTATTGTCTCATTGTTTTTTGTTATGTTGTTATAGTTGAATTTCTTAGGCGTGCCCTAGTTTGATCGTGGCTTTGGGGTGTGCTTTCATACCACCCACTTTTTTGTTGAATTATCTTGTATCATATTACTTGTTATTATAATATAAGATCTTATTCATAAAAAAAATTAAAACCAGTTGTATATTAAAGACATACAATAATTTCAAGTTCTAGTCACTTTCAAATTCCATCGGAACCCATTGCTACTAGAGAACTTAGGTTGTTATGGACAATATGAATAGATATTTCGTTCCTTACAATGACATCTTAGAGCTTGAGATGGATGTCTACTAAAGAAATAGAATACTAAACATGAAAATATTAAAGATGCAAGATTTCTTTTTATATAAAATGATACTACCATTATACAAATATCTACCTCAAATTAATTTCAAATGATATCCTAGAGTGTATATATGTATATCTTAGTAAAATTTAAAATTTAAGGGTTGGATAGAATCTTACAGTTTTATACAGGCTAGATTTCGAAAGGCCATGGAGACATATTCAACTCTTCAACATTCACATTAACAGATATCACCACAACGATACATTAGATAAATACAATCCCTATCAAAACAAACCACTCTATAAAACAATATAGTGTCCTCCATAGTTGATTGGATGATAAGTACTGAGATTTCTTGCTAAAGAGTATCTAAAAAGTAATATTGTCTGCAACTTCTCAGCAATAACACTTCCCATAAACAAATACATATAAATCTCAAACAAGTTATTTAGCATTCAAATAATAAAAATGAAAAGAAAGCACATGTATTAAATAATAGAAATGATTATTTTGTAGATGCCATCGAAGCAACCACAAAATTGCATGCCATAAATCTTTGGCCACTTATTAAGGAGAGAACATTTGTTTCCATTAACAGTGGGAAGAGGCATCAAGCAGATGGATCTCCATCAACATACATATCACATTATTTATTTCATATGAATTGTTTCATGAAGAATATGTGTAATATCAATACATACAAGCAATACTTCGAATTTTTTAAGATAAAATAAAAAAATTCACGACAACCATGACAACTAATTTTTAGTTGTCCAAGAATCTCCAAATTAGATATGCCTATTGGCCAAAAATGAAATACCCAGTGTCCATAATAATTGGTGACTGTCATTAAATATTAACATTTGTGAAAATGATAATATCATATGCCCGTGAAAAATTGCTAGAAATAATTGCTAAAAACTCATGCAACAAGCAACACAATTCTAAACAACATTTTTTCAATGGTTTTAGAAATGCATTGATGAGCCCAAATTACAAATCCGTAATTTATTTGAAAAGTCTAATTGAAAAGTTGCAATAAAAACTTGACACTTTTCCATAAAGACTCCCACAATAAGAAACACCTTCGACAAAGTAATATGAATAAAGTTTATAACATGGGACCTCCCTTTAAGTATGAATGCTTTTCTTTGAAATGCAATATCTCACTAAAATTTATAAGCAACGACACATTAAATTAGGATTGATACGTCTAAAATGGACTTTGATGCAAATAGATATTTAGATCTTGTTGTTGTGAGTTTCCTTGACTATGAGTCTATGACGATCTGCTATAGTTTATATATTAAAAAAATCTTTAGAATTCTTTTGTAATTTAGTTGGATACTTTCAAGAAAATATTGAGAATGTCAATGTAGTTTTACATGTATATATTTGATTTACTAGAGCTTCTCTTGAGTAGATGTTTTAGAGGGAGGGAGCATGGATATTTTCAGAGCTGGATTAAAGGTTAGGAGCGCCCTAGGCAATAATTTGAGTGGAGCTCTTCTTACAATTTCAATTAATAATTTTTCCCATCAAATAAATAAATAAAAATTGATTGCATTCTTGTATTTTAAAATTCACACTAGGGTCCTAATAAATCTAAAATTTAGATAAACTACTATACAAAAATAATAAAAAATATCCTATAAAATTATCATATAAGGATAAGAAATATTCTAGGGAAAGAGATAATTAATTGCAGGGGGTGTTTAAAGTGTAAAAAATATAATTTTTTATACAAGGTTGTTTGCATGTCTGATTTACCAATATCAAGTAGGCGATATGATTCAAACTTGAGCAAAGCGCCATTTTTTTACAAAGCAATACAAAAGTTTATATAGCTCCCATGGTTTTGTGAAGAGTGGTATTTGGACCAAGCTTACTGATTCCTCCATAAAATATAATAGACATTTCCCCTAAAAAATCAGGAATAGAGATTTTATTTTTCCTTCAAACAGACTTGTCTCAACTGGGTACAACAATGACATTATCAAAAACACATGAACCATTTCCTAGAAAAAATTACACACTTGCATAATATAGAGCTACACCAAAAAATGGGTAACAACGCTGACAAAATCATGTGAGCTCAAAAATATGTCATACTTGTTTTCACTTGCAAAATTTAATAGTACCTTTTTTTATGTGTATACATGAAATTTATATTACTATATAATAATATCAATAAATGGATCAATTAATATTGAATCTTCAAGTCATATGTTTTAATGTGAAATTCTAAAAATCACTGACAATAAAGAAACATTTTATATTTAAACGTCTCTCGACTATTAATGCCTAAGGCAAGTGCCTAATTTGCCTAGGGCTTAATCCCCTTAGATATTTTATTGATTTATTATGACATTTCCTATATAAAATATTTAGGAGGGAAGGAGCATAAATATTTTGTTAATGTACTCTAGACAATTTCAAGTAAATATTTTAGGAGAGAGGGAGTGTAGATAATCATGGATTAACGAGTTTGTGATATTCAATCTATATATAATTTTTAGAAAAATTTCCTTTAAAATAAAAGCATAAACCTTTTCTATCGAAACAACTTCAAGTACTTTAAGTTTTAGCTTGGTATTTTCATTCATAGGAACATGAAAAATATTTAAGTTAGTCTTATGCTAAAAATATGTAGATGAGAAACCCAAATCACTAAAAATGTAGCATTGACCACTAAAGAAGATCATTTATATAAATATCTAAATATCTAAATATCTAAATATCTAAATATACTCGAGTAAAGATACTTGTCAAGAATGAGATTTCTTAAGTCTATTTTTTCATATTTAGACAACAATTTATGTCAGTTTGCATATCAATAAGATCCTTATTTGAATTTAGTAACTTTTTGAATGAGAAACGTGTAATAATGCATTTAGGATATACGAGCATGCCGAAATTGGTTTCAAGAGAATATATTAACGATGTAAGGAATCTATCTATTTCTGAAACATCCTCATGTCAAAAGGAGAGTTCAAACATATAAAAGAACATACAACATTTGCTACTTATTTATATTCATTGAAAGGTGAGGATTGCAACACTTAAAATTAGAGTAGACAACTTACACTATTACCAACAACATATAAAACAATTTAAAATTAGAGTAGACAACTTACACTATTACCACCAACATATAAAACAATTATGAAATTCATATATAATAAAAAATGATTCTGTAAAACAATTGAATTCTATTAACAACATATAAAACAATGTCAAGAATGGGATTTGAACCCATGCCCTTTCGGACCAGTACCTGAAACTGGCGCCTTAGACCAACTCGGCCATCTTGACTTCTGACAAATGGTAGTGTAAATAGAAAAACATAAAACAGTATTGAGAGGAAAAAAATTAATACGCGAGATTCTCCTTTTCATCTAATATTTCTCCGTGTTGTTGGGGAGTGGGAACCGCTAAAGCTGCAGTTTGAGAAATTCTGGTAGATGAATCATATTAAGAGTGCAAAGTTCACTATCTTTAGTCGAGTAATTATTTCAAATCTCCTATGCCAACATCGGTGCTGTGGTGTAGTCGGTTATCACGTCAGTCTTACACACTGAAGGTCCCCAGTTCGAGCCTGGGCAGCACCATTAATTGTGTACTGTTTTAGTTAGGCGGCAGTAGCAGACACTGATATATGAAACCAGAGCATGTCCATCAAAGAGAGAGTTTTGGACAACACAGTTTTTGCTAATTATTTTCTAGATGTTGGTTATCGTTTTCTACGCAGACCGAGCTACCCGTAGCAACTCATAAATTTATGCTGAAGAACTTAATAACTCACAAATTGCAATACAAGTAGGTGTGTGCATTTTACACAACATCATAATCTCTAGAGACTGATGTAACTCCAATTTGTCAAATTCCGGTGGCTTAACTTTACAGGTTGCCGGATTTTAGATATTTTTGTAAGTCATAGATATTTACTATTCTTTGACTCCACATTCTTTAAATGACATTTTAGACTTGGCAATAACCATTCTTTGGTGCCCTTGCTTTTGGGAGTGGCCGGCCTAAGAACATCATGAGTGACCACGGTGTTAACTCATGGTTATGTTTTTTATTTTACTTCACTGGCAACCATAGTTGGCCGACAGAAGAACCGATTCTCTACACCTTTCCCTTCTTTATCTTTACACTGGAATTGTTCTTTGAGTAAAATTATACACATAAAATTGAAGCCCTCTTCGGCGTAACTTACAACTCATTTGCAATTGCTAGTAACTCACAAATTGCAATACAAGTAGGTGTGTGCATTTTACACAACATCATAATCTCTAGAGACTGATGTAACTCCAATTTGTATGCCATGTTGTCAATTCTTTGCAAAACTTTATACTATCCATAATACTTGGGTGATGTTATCCTTCCTTTGTTGTTTTAGGGGCATTTGTTTATACGGCTACAACTTCAAAAATTAAAACCCAAATCTCCTACATTAAAGTCTTTTTCACTTATAAGTTTCCCTTGAGACTCTCGTGAGTCGTGTTGGTGTTCAATGTTTTCTTTAATTGTTCAAATTTGTGATTGATTTGTATTTTACTTAACATGTTGGTACAATATTATCCACTTGGTCTAAAGGTGGACGATGTGCAAGAATTCATTTTTATGTTCTTGTTTCAATTGTAGACACCTAAAAATGGCCATGTGGCATTATTAAGTTATATTTTATATCGATTTAGCACACTTAACTATGTAGAGGTAATTTAGTACAATTAGGGCACTATGAGCCTTGATGTTAACTTAGATTTTGTTAAAATTCTTCTATATGTACAACCCCTTATCTTATCATTATCTCACATTATGCTTTAACCCCCTTTAAGTCAAGGACCTATATCCTCTCTTTTTATGTCCTAATGATTTTTAAGTCAACACGAGTGTTTGTATTATTTAGTTTGAATTAAAATATCACTTATAAATAAAAAAAGTTTTGTAGTTTATTTGACAAAAGATCTTATTCACATAAAGAGAAAACATTTAAATACTTATGCAATTTAAATTTCTAAAAATATTTCCTTATTTGAAAATTACTATTTTTTAATATCACATTTCTCATGTTCTCGAAGCATCACAAATTACAGGTTAGTTCATTGTATTCACTAGTTCCCTTACACGTGAGTTGGAAGTCACCAAGTTTTCCTTAAAACCTTCAAATGTCATCAATGCACTAAAGACATTTAAAAAAAAAAGAAAAAAAATCCGGCATTGTAGATACACAGATTACTTTCTCATGGATTAGAAACAAGGACATCAAGGAAAATCCATCACAAGGATTGAGATTTGAGTCTTCTATTTCCCTATTGTTTTACATGTTTTAATCTCCTTATAAATGGCTTAGTTAATTAGGAATAATTTACTATTCCCCCCCTCTACCGATCAATGGGCAGAGGTTAGAGGGGATAGCCGCCCCCTATATATAGATAAGATATGGTTGATCCCCTATCTAGACTCACACAATCTCTATATGGGGTGAGGGATGGGGTGAATATTGGACCCCCCACCCACCACCACAAGGGGTTGGCCAAAGAAACATAAACATATATCTGGTCTGGTCTGGTCCAATCTGGTCCTATCTAACTCTACACTGTTGTTTTTTTCGGTGTTTTGCCTTGGCCCCTCCCTCCTTCCCTTACCCGTGCTCGGTTGAACTGCCTCGCCTCACTTCCATTATGTCTATCCTTTGTCTTCCTTTCCTTCTTGCCGGGGGGTATACGGAACCCCTCCCGGGGGTACCGACACTTAACCTGGAAATAAGTGGACCGTGGTAAATAGGGGGAGGAAGGGAGGCGGTTAGAGAGGGGGTTTGAGGTTGCATGCATTTTAGATGCTAAATTGCATTCCATTTATTTTTGTTAGATTTTAGTGTGCCTATATTATCTTACACATCTTGATTTTTTTGGTGCATTGCTTTCATTTCACCAGGGTTTAATTGGTCATATTTAATTTATGTATTTTAGGAAATAATATTGAGGTACATCTTAAATGACCAACAAGGTTTTTTAAAAGTATAATTATGAAAATTCTCAAAAACCAAAATTAACGTTATTTATATATTTGTGTTTTACATTTTTGAAGCCCTTCAAATGTCTGACCATTCACAAGACAATGCTCGAGCATAAAGATCTGAGCACTTGTTTTTATACGTGATGAGACAGCTAAGCGCACTTGAACAGATGCAACATAGTAGGCATACATACTCTCATTGTGCCCCCTTCACTCTAACTTCTGTCAGCAGATTCACCCGCTCTGATACCAATATGAAAGGTGCAAACAATTTGCACAGAGAAAACACCAGAAAGATTTTCCATTCAGGTCAAATATTCAACACAATACATTAATTATATAGAAGAAGCTGCTCCTATACTCAAGGAGGTTGCTCTAACAACTCTCCCTATAATAGCTCCCTCCACAAATAACTTAACTAATACAATACGTGAGTTGTTTCAACAACTCACCCAATATAATAATCACCCAAACTTATAAACATAAATGTGGAGCACTAAATAAATATTTCCTAACAATCCCTTTGTTCCCATTGAGAACCATGCACACATTAGTTATTGATAAATACACAATAATGGTGAGTAACTTAGATATGTGAGCCAATTGACATCATGGGAATATCTAGACATAAAGTAGAATGTGGAGCTACTTGAGGATGTAGATATTGAGGCTATGTGGTTGGGAAGATATTTTGTTGAGAAATAATCCTTAGATTCAGGCCAAATCAATGGCTCATATAGCCTTTATGATTGGCCTCTTTCTTTTCTTTTCAAACTTATGTTGCTATCATATAGTGTTCTTATCTTAGTCACTTGTCCTTAGCCAATGGTGTGAATTTGGAATGATATTATTCCATTTGATCCTGTAGAATTGTTCACCTCATGTCAAAGACTAATTTTTGATCGACCCAAGGGTCTTAGCAGTAAATAAGATGCGTAAAATCTATGTTGGAGTTTGTAATATTAAGTGGGAAATCACTTAATTAAAAACCCGTCGAAGACTGTTTAAAAGATTTGGTTAAAACTTATGTTTAAAACATAAGTTAGTTGATCCCCATGCTAACCAGTGTAAGGTGACTACTAATTCAAAGTTGAATTGTAAGAGTGAAGCACACATCACATGTTCTGTATATAACATGGTGATCTCATTTGAGATTGATTGCACACATACATATACATTATGATGGATGATGCAAGCTATATGTGAGTAGAATCAAGAAACATGAATGTGAAATATGTGAGCTAATACTTTGCATTGTGTGAATGTTGTTTACAGTGTGTAATACCTTTGGTAAGGTGTAATTGTTTGCTATTAGTGAAAATACTGGGATCATTGGGTGAAATTCAATTCTCAATAAAAATAAGTAATATTTTAGTGAGTTTTATGCCGAAAGGTTTTCCCACTTAAATCTTTTGTTATGTGTTCATTGTTATGTGATATTGGTTATTTTCTTCCATTCATATTCATACAATCTATGGTTTGATTCTTTTTAATTTGTTGTACGGTCATACTATAATCCTTGGCATATTTATAGTGGATATCTAATATGTGTTTATTATTTATCTTTGCTTTCCTAATATGGTACCAGAGTTAGGAGTTTGTGGTTATGTAGGATAAAGTTGTTTTGTAGGGGCAAATTAATCTGTAGATCAGCTGGAAGAAGATTGCTTGAAAGATTTCTAAATCCACAAAACCCTATTTTTGCTTCATGGTTTTTTCAAGGTCTATAGGTGAAAAACTCCAATTATCTATGAAAGAAATTGAATTTAGAAGTTTTGTAAGTTTGAAATAATTGTGGAAAATCAAAAATTAAGTTTGTGGTTTGTTCCTATCTTCCGCAGCCTTATGAGTAATTAGAAATGTGTTTTTTGGCCATTTACAACCTTTCTTAGTGTTTTCAGTGTTGCACGGATTTCTGCTTGTTGCACAGCATTGCGTGTACTCTTTTTCACTATGCAATATTCTTCTTTGTTTCACAAACTTGTCTTTGTTTCATGGATTTTATTATAAATTTCCGCAGAACACTAAAACTTTAAAAATTCAATGGAACATTGTTTCTTTGTTCCGCAGCTTCCAAACTT
The DNA here is from genome assembly GCA_019776745.2 of Taxus chinensis. Classification (NCBI taxonomy): domain Eukaryota; kingdom Viridiplantae; phylum Streptophyta; class Pinopsida; order Cupressales; family Taxaceae; genus Taxus; species Taxus chinensis. The sequence goes on along the minus strand of CM034147.1, from coordinate 905,376,031 downwards.
GAAAAAGTTTTATTTTCTTGCCTCTTACATCATGGCTTCTTGTAGATTGTTCTTTGTATTTTTCAACCTCCATTCTTGATTCTCATACTTTTTTGAGAGTGTTTATTGAGTTGAAAGTAATCCCCATTGTTTCAACTCCACAAAAGTATGTTTTCCTTGTTATGTGGAATTTTATGTTCTATTAACACTGCATAACTCTAAGTTTCTCTAAATTGACAAGTTTTTTGAAGTATGACTAGTTCATCTAATTTATCCTTAGATAAATCTCAATTGTTAAATAGTACTAACTATAGTATTTGGAGAGTTGAAAGCTATGAGATTTAGTTAGTGGTGTTGAAAAATCACCCACTAGGAGACAAGTTAGCCTTGAAAGTTTGTGTTCCTTCTCCAAAAAATCCTAAGAGGCCATGCCAATCTTATTACAAAGCATTAAAGATGAATTCTTGTTGCACATAGGATATATGTAGTCTTCAGTCGATGCATGGACTCAAATGAAAACTATGCATGAAGGCAGTCACATTTCTAAGATAATTAAGCTAATCATGGAATTGTTTACAACTCCGATGAAAGGAGATGAAAAAATAGTTAATTAATTAGATAAAATTAAGAATATTAAAGCACAGTTAGATGGCTGAAATTGTGAGTTATTTCAAGATAAATTACTATATTTTATCATTTAGATTAATATTCATGAAAAAATAAGAAATTATATCTCAATTTTGAAGTCTAAATATCAAAATGAATTTGATTTACCTAATTTGGATATTTTGTCTTCTCTCCTAATTCAAGAAGAAAGAGTAATGGAAATCTTTGATTCAAAAGAGAATGCCTCTCACGAATTATTCTCACAAAATCATAAATCATTTAAAAATCAAAATAATAGCAATCCAAATACAAACTTTAAATCTAAATTTAAAACTAATCCTAAAATTAATTGGAATAGTCAAAAGTTCAAAGTTATGTTTGATGAAACTTGTACTAAATGTGAAAAATTCAAACATAAAGCATTTGAATGTTAATATAATACAAATAAACTTGATAAAAATATTAAAGGTATGAACTTCAACAATAAAAAGAAGAATCAAACACAAAATCAAAATAAAAATCAAGCTAACAATGTTGAGCAAACTATTACTCTTTAAACTACTCTCTCAACCTCTAATGATAACGAATGGATCCTAGATAGTGGTGCATCTAGGCATATGACATATCTTCATAAAATTATTTTAGATGTTGTGGAATGCCACAAAAATATATATCTCTAGGTGATAATTCAATCATTAGGTCTGAAAGTTATGGACATGTTAAGTTATAAAATGAAACTATTAGAAATGTTTTATATGTTCTTAATTTAAAGAAGAACCTCTTATCTTTTTCACAATTAACTAGAGAAAACTGTAAAATTGTGTTATTGAAAGATAAATGATATGAGAAGAATGAGCTTGGTAATGTTACTATTGTTAGTATCCGGAAAAATGGTTTGTATATCTTTTATGGATTTGTGTCTAAAAACTATTTTTTATTTTTCTTATAATGATGTCCAACTGTGGCATGAAAGGCTTAGGCATGTGAAATTTAAGAGTTTGTATGAAATGTCTCACCTTAACCTTATGATAGGTCTCCCTAAGATGAAATCAGTCAATGGATCTTGTGAAAGTTATTTGAGTAGTAAGTAACATGTTGAACCATTTCAAAAACATCATGAGTTTAATTTGTCTAGCTTGCTTGAGTTAATCCATAGTGATGTAAGAGGTCCTTTTGAAGTTCCCTCTTTTGATGGAGCCTTGTATGCTGTAAGTTTTATTGATGAATTTTATAGAATGACTTAGTCTTACTATATTAAGAGAAAGTATGATGTCTTGTCTAAGTTTCAAGATTTTAAATCCCTTGTTGAGAATATGGAAATCTAAAAATTAAAAGAATAAGAACTGATAATGGAGGTGAGTATGTGAGTAATAAGTTTGATGAGTTTTTTTGTTTCTTGTTGAATTTAGAGAGAGTTAACAACTCCATATTCTCCATAACAAAACGACATAGTTGAAAGGAGGAATAGAACCATAATAGAAATGGCTAGGATAATGCTTCATGCTTCTAAAGTGCCTAATTTTATATGGGTTGAACCCATGAACACTAATGTCCAAATTATAAATAGGGTTCCTACTAAAGCCTTACATCAAACTACACCTCATAAAGTATGAACTAATATCTCTCATTTAAATATATTTGGTAGTCCTGCTTCCCTTCTCACTCCTAAAAATAAGAGATAGAAACTTTATCCTACCTCCTACACTTGCATATTTGTTGGGTATGATCTTATGATCCATCCAAACATAAGATCATATAAAATAGGAATGTTCATGTTCTTGAGAAACTATGTTATGAAACTTCTTCTCTTCCCTCCTTTGTTTCCCTTGAGTCTGAAACCCTTAACCCATCTCTAGACAACTAATTTGAGAAAGATGACCCACCATTAGCATACTTATCATGCCCTGCCAACTTTGTATGAGGTTGAACCTCAATCTTTTAAAGAAGTCATTGTACGCACCCAAAATTGCATGGTGATATATTGTTGGAACGATAAAAATCTTCAATGATGATAAAAACTTCTTCCAAGGTAAAAATGAGGTCCAGATCCTTCCCCCTATCCTTTGCATCCCTCCTTTGACTCAAATCAACCCTTCTGTTTTGTCTACAAACTTTATTATTTCTTGTAAGACCACTTTTTAGCTTTTTCTGTCATGAGCGACAGTTGTGCAACCGCCCTGGCGATTGCGTAACTACTCCTCTACGTTCACCAATGGTCCTATCACTTAAAAATAAGAGACTTAAAACGCGTATTTTCCAACGCACATTTGGATTTCAGGAGTGATTTTATCACTCGTTTCTCAACCATTTTGCCTATTTTTGGACTCGTTGGAATCATATTGATTTTCTCTTCCTCTTTGGCTATGTTTAGAATGTTGACTACCTCTCTTTTTTCTAATTTGTCACTTATTCATTGACACATGTAATTGACTTATTCTTTCTCAGATTTTATAAAAAGCCAAACTTTTACCCGAATGAGGGGTTAGAATTTTCATATTCTTGAGGTTAAGTTATGCTATTGAAATTTTGAGAGGAACCACACAGACAACCAACTCGTTTCTCTGTTCTTTCCTACCATTTACTTTCAGTCATTTCTTACACCAATCCAGCCACAACCAATATTTTATTTTCTTTACTATCAACCAACATCTATGCATTCCCGGATCAATTGGACTTCATCTTTGGAAGAAGATACAAAGCTGAGGAGATAACAAAAACATCTCGCCTTTGGGAAGCTACCACAGTATAGTAGTAACTAGGTTGAGGTTGTACTTAAATTATTTGAAGCTTTAATTAATTTGTATTTGTTAGAATAAAAAGAATGCATTTGTTTTGAGTTGGTAGAATTGTAGAAGCAGAAGATTTCATCACTTCCTGAATGTATTTATCTTATTTCTAGTATTCCTTTTCAAAATATTTCTTATATCTTCCCTTGATAACTTCTTCCCAGCTTATCCCCGTGGATCTGGTCAGGAAATTAGTTGGTGGAAGATTAGTTTAGATTTACTTTTGCTAGGGAAAATTCATACGGAAAAGAGGAAATTACTTTTAAGAAGCTCTCCTTTTCCATAAAACTTGAGGCAAAAGCTTTTCTAGAAGAAGTTTATTTTATTTTATTTAGATTAATAATTTTTTAATACATTCTTTTAGAATAGAATTGTTAGACAACCCTGCAACAAAGTAATAGCCACATCCTGCTATTCTCTCTTTTTAGTTTATTTTATTAGAAGTAGTATTTTATTTTGATTAGTTTCTTATGTATGTAGAATAGTTTATTTATTTGTTTTATCTAAATTCTAAAAAATACAAAAAGATGTTAGTCATTTAATTAGTTTTCTTTTAATTCATTTCTTGTTCAGAAAAATACAATAGATGGCATTTCATTTTGTTCTATTTAATTAATCAGAAATGAATTTGGTTAATTAAAAGTTTAAACACACTTGTCTTTTATTTATGCCGAATTTACTTTCTTTCTTTATTTAAAACAAGCTTTCAACGTAGTTTAGCAAACACATCAAATCAAACAATTAAACAATAGGGAACTTACGCTACCCATACATAACCTCTAATTCCCCTTTGGCCAATTCAACTACTAGGAACTCACACTACCCGATCTTAGTCCCTGATTCTCCAATGGTTGCCCATCAATATTCCCACAATCTTGCATATTTCTACTATCTCGATACGACCTCGAGAGGCTGCGTACCTCTAGGAATCACGTGTTGATTCTCAGGCATACAAAATTGGTGAATCCAATATGAAGGACTAGTTCCTTATTATTTCCTTTTCTTTCATTGTTGTTACCTTGCCTTTCCACTTTTTCCCCTATTTTGGTGGGTATTTTATACCTCCCCAAATATGTCTAGTAGAGAGTTTGGTGGGCCGTTTGGATTTGATATATATTACACCAACGTTCATCCACAACAATCCCCTTCCCTTTCTGGATGGGCTGACAACTACACCAACAACGTGCAAGCCTCCCCTCGTTACGTCTCAAACCCCACTAGTCATGTGAGAATAGAGGAGGTTGATCAACCTTTGAACATACAATGCACTCAACCCATTTCAAATAATATGGATTTTATAAGTGGGACAATCCTTACCCTAGAGTCTTGTTGAGACCTCATATTACCATGGAATCTAAAGAAGATGACATCTTTGCATGTATTGCTAACCCTCTTCGCCAAATAGACAATTCCTTGGATAGGATGAAGATTTATACATCTAAAATGTTCAACAATAATTCATCGACTACCTATCCTAAGACTCCAATCTTTAAGGAATACAAGAATAACAATGTTGAACAATTTATAAGGGGGTATCATGTGTCCTCTCAACCAAACCCTACACAACAAGCACCTAGAAAAAAGACTCAATCCTCGCCTCATGATGTTATTTCCACTTTAGTAGGGAGAATTAGAGACCCAGAGAGTGCCCAACCTTCACCACATACTTATGTAATAGGGCAGAACATGGGGTATCGTGTTGACAATAAGGGATACACCCCTACTAACACACAACCAATGCAACAAGGCCATCATGTCCATTCAAATCCAGGTGATCTTCTTGTAGACACCTATTTTTGGTTATAACGTCCTTCCGACATTGCACATTCACGCAATTTCCATTCTCACATCTCTTTCTCTTAAATTAAATAAAATCCTATCTATTTGCTCACATTATTTGATTGATTATCAATGGGCTCCGTATGAACCCATTTGATAACTCAATTTTTGGAATCATCCCCCATCTCTCACAAATTATTTAATTAAAAATGCACCCATCCGTCACTTTTTTTTTAATGGAATATTTATCTCACCCACCATGTCAATCATGATCCCCACTCCATTTAATAATTCAAGCTGTGGTCCCCACGTGATCACATCATATCCCTAACTCAGGTTACTTTAATCCACCATGGGTATCATCTAACTTGCAATTTAGTCTCATATCTAAGCTATAAATATGGGGGTTTCCCCCATATTTCATAGGAGGATATACTTTAAAAAGAAGACCTGGAGATACCTAGGCCTAGAGAAGAGAAGGAAGAGCTTAACTAAGTTCTACCCATTTGAAGGAGAAATCTTTGCCTTAATTCATCATCTTACCATCTTGATGCCTGGTTCATCTCCATAACAGAGCACAAGTTAAGTCCTCTTGTTATTTCAGTTGCTTGTCATTTTTACCCACTGTTCACGATCTATTATTATCTTGTCTGACATGGGGGATGACATCCTCCAAGGGAGTTGAAATCCTCTTGGAATCGACACTGTCCAAGAAACCCCCGCATATTATGATCTAATGTTATCTATTTCAGTTTTGTAGATCTAGCTTCTTGATATCATGCATTTTTTTTCTTTGCACCTGTATCATCCATCTCCATCTCCAAGGTATTAATCCCTTGTATACTCGATGTGGTTTTGTGTTTCTTGATTACTCGTACACTTATCTGGATAGGAAGCTGGAAATGCAGATCAACATTTGGCATGCCCTAGTGGGACCAAATCCAAGATCTGGTCATATTTGTTTGTTTTGTCCTTTTATTCACCTCGTGCAGGTTTGGTTTTATCTTTGTCTGTAGCAAAGGTTTGTGTCATCTTCAAGGTAAGTACTCTTCTTGTGCTTAACCCAGCTTAGTATTTAGTCTCAAGTTTAGTTTTATTATTAAATACATAATCCTACCCAAATAAAAATAAAAATATAATTCATATGTTAGGTTCTACTCGCATGGGGAACAAAATCCGGAAACTAATCTTACTGTCTTACTTTTATTTGTGATCTCAGCTGTATAATAGATATTTTAACAGCCTTTACTTTGACCTAACAAACTATGTCTATATATTCATCTAGATCTTAATTTCTAATTATGTATAGATCTCACATTTCAAAGCATACTAATTTATATTTACTCATTTAAAATAATCTATAGTTATTTATTTTAAAAAAACATAATAGACAATATTGATTTATTAAAAAAAAAACAATTAAAAAAATTACGAAATAAATTGGAATTAAAATTATAAAAATAAAAATAAAGAAATATATTTTTTTTTTGAATCCTAGCTATCCTAAACTACCCATCACCCTAACCAAATAGACTCCACTCTCCAGTCAACTCTCCTCGGCTCTCCATCCCACATAGACCCCATCAACACACTCCCCATCTCTATCGACCTCCCTCTCCTTTCCTTCCTCCACATCCGAGATCCTGCCCCGAGCTCCATCTCGCCCACCACCATACTCCTCTCGACCTCATGTTCCTCCTTTCTACTCAACTCACCACCTCTTCCTCACTTGAGCTCCTATCCACTTCTCCCTACGCACCATAAACTCCACCGCACCCAATCCTGTCAACCTGACCTCCCCTCATCTCCTAACCATCCATCAACATCCCTCTACTGGCAACTAACTCAACTGCCTCACCCCTCCCCATCCTCCCACTCATTCCCTCCTTGTTGTTCTCCATCTTCCTTCTGTCTGTCTCTTTCTTCCCACACGCATAGCTACCACGACCCAACCCACTTCACTGCCAACCTCCCAACATAGCTACCTCTCTCCATTCTCCCTTCCTTCCCATCGAGCTACCCACAGGATCCACCTCCCTCTCCATGCACATGACCACTCCTCAGCTGACTCGACCACTTTTCCACCTGATCACAGTATACAATCCACGATATCAATAAAATTTTAACCTTAAAATCCAAGTATAATGGAGCTTAACAGTGCTACATAGTTGTAGCATCAAACATTGAACTTTCTTCACATCTCAAACCGATTCCCTCTAAACCAGCAGGTGGGTGGGATGTTTCACAGTGGCAACTTGTGTATAATCTCTTACAAGATGTGATCAAGTTCAAATTCATACCAGTTTTGTGCATACAGTCTCTTTACAACGATTGATTTCCACTTCTTTAGAACACATTTATAAACAATATTGTTTAGAAACACGACCATTCAGTATTACAGTGTAATTTAGTGCCTGTACAATATCTTTATAGCAGTTTCTTTACAATTCTTTACCACACCATCACAAACATTGCTCACAACACCTTTTCCTAAAGTAAAACTTTGAATTGATTTGCCATCCACCATTGTTGAATTGCTCTACCTTTTGGAAACACTCTTCCCCACGTAGGATGACCCCTTGGTACTTGCAGAGGTGGGGAGTCAATTTTTTGGTCCCACATATGTGGGTGAGTAAAGTTGAGACACTTTTTGCATGTTTGACTAAAAATAGTCTAACTATAGCATAGACACCATCAACCATCTACAAAATTCCCCCGTTGTGTGTATGGACTATTTCACTTGAAGCACTAGATGCATTCCTCATCTTGAATCGATTAATCCATGCCAAATTCTTTTCGTTAGATCCATTCCATAGTTTCTTGCATCGATTATTATTATTATTCTTATTATTGCAGATAATTTATAATATATCTTAGCATTTAATCATTTATTTTGCCCATTTGTTTTAATGTTTATTTGATTCATAGTTTCTTTAATCATTGATTTTAATAAGAAAACCAGTCTTTAGTTTATAGTCTATTAATAAACTATAGTTTATAGCATTTAATCGTTTATAGTTTATTAATAGCTTTCGTAGCTTATTTTCTTTCATTGTATATGAACATCGATTTATAACTTTTTTTTAATTAGTTTCATTATTATTATCTTGCTTCTTTTTTTACGAAAGTAACTTTTGATAACATCTATATCTTCGTTCTTAACCATATCAACTGATTATATTTGTCTTATTTTCCAGGTGAAATCAACAAATTCACGATCATCTAACAACACCGTCAGATATCACTTGCTTTGCAAAAAAGAGAGGAAAATATTCATTTTTACTGGCCTCATCTGCAACTCTAAACGGTGCCATTTTAGGGTACCTGGGCATTCCAAGCCACTGACTGGTGCTTCTAAAAACACCATCATCAAGTACAATCACATAACACCAACAAGCTTTTCTCTAGGTATTTCTCATTTTTCTCTCTTTTCTCTTTTCTGCATCAAACTTTCCCTTTCCTGAGTGTCTGTATACATCGAACGTCACATTTAATTTTGGTCTAAAAAAACCTTCTGCATCCTACCTGATCACATCACTTAAGTAAAGAATTTAACTCTTTGCATTTCACTTATCACACACTTTCTGAGACTACACAAACATAATTAACACATCAAAACATTCCTCTCACCTGGTTAACTGATTTAGGACTTGAACACCCAACAGGAAACCACCTCAGACATCTCCCAATCCATAACTACCTGAAACCAGCCTTAGACTCCTTATCTTCCTTACCTGCTTTTCTTTTCTATTCACATCCTATAAATTAATCATGAGGCTAAAAAAATTCTGCTTGATTTGTTTGTCAACAACATACATAAACAGATGTTTCTCTATTTCACATCTATTGTCGCTCTCTCCAAAATCGAGACAAAACAACAATCTGCTCTATCCAATGATATCACTTCATCTGATGATCTCATCCAACAAGATTCTAAACTCAAAACCACGTCTTCAGTCACCCAATCTCCAGTCTCCATGGTCTCACCTCGTGAGAACCATGTCATACAAAATTCTCCCCACCTTGACACCAATCCTCACATCTCTCGTCAAGCCAGTCTTCCTAAATTGATCACACCACCATCTCCTGCTCCTCTAGATACACTCAAATCTCCTCATAACCCCATACATGATTTCTTACTCAAATCATCTCCTACAATCTCTCAATCCTCCTAATCTAAAAAAAATTAGTGGATCGCATTCCACCCACATCCCATTTTGACAATTCCATTAATAGGCCTGTCCAGCGTCGTCTCAAATTCTTAACACACATATCCCCACTTATCGTCATGCCCCTATTGTTCAACACCATCCTATGCATCAATCCCAACCTGTGACACATGTTAGTCTTTGCCAAGTAGTCTCCTCCAACATCTACATATCCACAAATTAATCAACTGTCTTATCAAACCATTCCGCAAACATCCTATCCACAAACTTATCAACCACCTTATCAGAAACTTCCTCAACTACCCACACACCCACAAACACATTTATTTCACCTTATCAAACTACTTTTCAAACCACACAGCCAATCCAATCTCAACCTTACAACACCTCAACTGATTCAATTCACGGCTTAATGAATCGGTTAGCCAGTTTAGAAACCCTTACCATAGCACCCAAGAACACCTTATCCTATGAAAAAATTTGTAACGAACCGATTCATCCGTCAGTCCCAATTAAACCCTATCCCCCTCATTAGGAGCTTCCTGCATTTAATAAGTTCAATAATAAAGAAGATCCCCAACAACATCTCCTCGCATTTAAACATGCATGTTGTCTTATTGCGCATGATCATGATTTACTTCTTCACACTTTCCCTATGTCTTTGTCTGGTCCCACGTTGGACTGGTACCACAGTATCCCGCGACATTCCTTATTCTCTTTCACTCAACTTGCAAAGTTGTTCTTAGAACATTTTTCTATCAATATCACACGTAAGACCACTATCGCTGATCTATATAACATTCAACAATATGAAAAAGAGCCCATCGTTGACTTCATCGCATGATGACATGCTGTTATAAACCAACTATCCTTCACTATCCCACAAACCGAACTCATCGACTTATTCTCGTGTTCGTGTGCCAAACATATATCATCCACTTTGTAGATCCAATCATTCCAAACCTTTGATGAAGCTTTCACAATGGCTCGCAAGCTCGAAACTTGTGCCATTGAGCAAGGTCATCTTAAATTAAGTTCAATTAAATCAAAAATTGAATCCACTAAACCATTCACACATAACAAAAAAATTAAAGGTACGGCCCACACTGTGGTCATTGAACCCTCATCCCCATCTACACCAAGCACATGGTCTCAACAACGATCTCCTCAATCAACAACCAACTACACTCCTTTAGGAGAATCATACTCTTCTATATTTGATAAGTTGATGAGCGTAAACTCTATCCAACTGCCTCCCATACGACCCATAGACAACTCGCAAGCCAAGCCTATTTGGTATCATGAGGCCCACTTTTGTAAATATCATCGAGTCAAAGGTCATGACATTGAGAGATGTCGTTCCTTCAAAGATCATGTCCAACAACTTGTAAATCAAGGGGATATCCAAATTGATACCTCCACTGCAAAAACTAATCAACCACCAACAAATCACATCACCCCCTTTACATCTCAACTATCAAACACTTGTATGGTTGACACTCTCAATCAAGATCCCATCTTATCACCAATTCCACATGTTCCCATAGTGTACATTATTCCCACCTCTTATTCAGAACCTGTCACACCTACATCAACTTTCACTACCTGTCCTAGGAATCTACACCTTCTCCTATCCTTACCACATCCACATCAAATTCAACTATATCATCCATTTCTGCCACTTCAAATACACCCCAATCTACCACATTAGATTCATCCTTAGCACTTATTTCAGATCCACTCATATCCACACATATCCCTTCATCTCTCACACCTATTCATTCACTGGCATCTTCCTCAAATACACCTGTTACTACACCTACATTACTCACAACCATCCCAACAAAACTCAGTTCTACAACATGCACCATTACAACCCTACCTTCGACATCAACCCCATTAGCTAACATATCATTCTTACCCCTTGAAACATTTATGAAACAACCAGTCTCTTCTACTTCTACATCAGAAAATGCCCCTGCATTTACTACATTACCCTTACCAATAAGGTCTACTCCATCAGTTATCACGATCACTCACGTCTCCACAGATTCCAAAAATGCCTACATCTTTATCTATGTAAACAACCCCTATATCTATTATACCAAAAAGTCCACCTATCTCTACCTTGACAACCTTTACCCGTGGCCACATCACCCAGTCTACCCCAATATTATTTACCTAATCCTTCTATCACACCAACCAAATCCTCTCGATCTGCAACCCTATCAAATATACTTTTTGAATCACCTATTGTACCAACACATCCACCTAAATCAAATAAATATGCTTTACTTTCTCCCTCTACAAAATCATCTCTTTCCATGCCAAAATAGAAACAATCCATGTCTCACATAGATATCATTAATCGCATCATACAAACACCTATCTCTTCATTAACATCTTTGTCTTGTTTTAGAACAGTTTCTCCATTAATAACCACACCACCACTATCAGATCCTTTGGTTGAAATTATTTTCATCCTTGCTAGAGGTAAATCTTCTCGGTTGAAGTCTAAGGCTCAGGGAAAACATCCCCGACAGTCCCCTAGAGCATCCATGGAAACATTCAGGTTTTCCCTCTTCTCAACAATCTAATGCCACAACATCCATGTCAGGATCAATTTTTCCATCTACGACATCTTGCAATAATCAATCCACATCCAAACAATACCATCCTTCAACCAAATTTGATTTTTCCTCCAAAACATGAAATTCACCCATCCAATCTACATCTACGTTTTCTCCTAATTGCAAGTCGAGATACATCCCATCAAAACCCATAAGAGTTACCTTCCCCATGACACTTCAATGGGGTCATACGAAAACATATTTCAACATTTAACTCAAACATCTTCCATTAAAGTTCCTCCTATTAAAGCCTTCAATCCCTATGTTCCCAAGCCATCATGGTTCAATCCTAATTGTAGTTGCACCTATCATCGTACCCCAAGTCACGACATCAAACATTGTAAGGCCCTTTCAGTCAATCGTCCAAAATCTTATTGAGAAAGATGATTTCCTCATTCAAGAGAAAGTTCCTTCTCCATCTACCTTGAATCCAATCCATATCCCATCTGTCGGATCTCCCATGATCCCTCCATCCACATCATCCCTTAATATCCATCCAGCCCATGTCATTCCTCCTAAGGGATGTCTTCTATTCTTCATCAATATTGCTTATCTTACAAAGCACACTTGTGGTCTTCAATCGTTTACCCCATCCAAATCTAAAACAATCTCATCTAAGCTCTTTCGACATCCTTTACCTCCTTCACATTTAACTTATTGGGGGAATAACCTTCCCTCACCCTTGAACACATCATCCGTACAAATCCCTTGTTACTAGGGGACTTTGATCTTTGACATTGTTTTGTTTACTTTCTTCACATCCATCCAATCTAAATTAATTATATCTATATCCTCATCTCATTCTAAGTCGCTCCTTTGAGGCCATGTTTGTCTCTCCATTGAGGGACATATTTTTCTCTAAGTCCACCTTTGTGGCCATATTTATGCCTCTTTTGGGGCATCACCGTCTTTTTCATTGAAGCCCTCCTTTGAGGTCATGTTTGTCTGTCCATTGAGGGACCTTTTTTGTGTCTCCTTCTGGGGTATCATATTTTTCATCCCCTCCTTTGAGGCCATGTTTGTCTCTCCATTGAGGGACCTTTTTCTCTAAGTCCAACTTTGTGGCTATATTTTTTTCTCTTTCGGGGCACCATCTATTTTAAAGTCCACCATTGTGGCTATATGTGTGTCTCTTTTTGGGACACTATTTATTTCATCAAGCCCTCCTTTGAGGCCATGACTGTCCTTCTATGTTTATGTCTCTCTTGGGGCATCATCATTTATTTTCATCTAAATCCACCATTATGGTCATATGTTTGTTTCCTTCAGGACATAAGTTTTATTTCCTGCTTGGCTATCATCTCATCTTATTTCAACTACATTGTCTTCTCTCTCGTGGTGGTAAACCAGAAATGGAACCTCTTAATGCATTACACTTGCGACCAGTATATTGTTAGCATATCTACCAATAAGAACTTAGTTACATCCTTAGATTTTTCTGCCATCTTTAGGCCCTTCCATTTATCATTGTAATAATCTAAATTATGCAGTCCGCCTTCACTACCTTGATGTGATCTCGTAACCATTACATCCATTACTTTCTCATTCTCCTATTGCAACCATGTGAAGGGTCCAAGATGTCTCTTGTACATTCCTTATCCCCTCTTAAGTGGTTTACTTAGCTATCCCTAGCTCTTTCCCTGTGAACCTCAAACTCAAGTATGTGAAAGGCAAAATCAAAGTTATAAAAAATAGACTGATCCCTCGAAGGATAATTGTTCATGCAAAATACAAAAGAAAAAGAAAAAGTACACAAATCAAAATCCAAGCAAAATCAAAAGAAATAGACCGATGCCTTGAAGGACGACTATCATATTATTCTTGTCATCCATATTATGTATAAAGTAGACCATACCCTCGAAGGATGGCTACTCTGTTATTATGGCATTTGGAAGGTTTTCTGCATTGATCAACCTTTTTTTATCAACATTTTCCGAAAGCTTCCCACATTGATCAGCTTTCTGCTATTTTTCTTTTCCCTTTTCCAGAGTTGGGGCATAGACTTAAGGAACACCACCTTTGGAGATCCCTCTTCCCACGTACAAGTCACATCTTCGATTCCTTTGTCATGTCAATATTAGAATTACTAAGCATCTTTCATCCATATTTCCCTCATGATATTTTGGTATAACTAACTATCGTTGGTTATGTGTTAACACCTGTTATTGGCTACCAAGTGTAATGCCTTGAGTGGTAACCTTTTCTTGTTTATCTCCAATCCAGTTTGAAACATAGTTTCCCTGTACGCCTTTGCTACAACTATGTTCCATTCATCTCATCCAAATCACCTTTTTATAAAAATCACATCAAATTTCACACTATGAATTTTATATCTATCCATCATCTCCATGAATGTGTTTGCAAATACACTTTTCGGTTTGTAAATTCTACTTGATATTTGTTGCAGTTTGTGAATCCTACTTGAGGTTCCTTCTCAAGGCAAGTTCGTTATCCTGTAGCTCCTTATCTCTCAACATGTTCAAACACCATCTTAGATCCATTGCTCCTCACTTTCCATGTCCACTCATCACCATTTGTCTCCACATCATCCTTCTCACCTTTTTGTCCCCTTGCACGATGTCAGATATCTTACTCGTCTTTCCTATTGAGTTTTTATTTTACTCTTCCACTTTTAGTTTGACAATCTTGCTTAACCATCCATATAGCCAGAGAACCTTCATTAAGGTATATCTTCTTCCTTAGATCCTCCTGATGTAGAAGCTTCTCCACCATGTCCTCTTTCAACAAACTACAATCACCACCACAAACGTCTTTCCACTCCTCCTTTTCCACTTAACACTCTTGCATGATCACTACCACAATGTGGGAATCCTAGTTAAGGATTACCCTTACACTCTCCATCTACGTTACATATGTTCCTCCATCCATTCATGTCACACTCCTTTGTTTCCTTGTTATCACCTCCTTTCATCTCTTGTTCCATTTTGTTATACACTGCTTAGTCTTTTCATCATCATTCTTCTTCTTCGGTTTGGCGATCCTACTTAACCATCTCCGTCGCAGGGAAATCTTACTTAAGAGTTTCTCTTAAGAATGGTTGGCTGTCTGATCCTTCCATCTCCCATCATATATTCCTCATCTTCTGTCTCCCACCTCTCATCATACACATCCATTCCAACCAACCCTTCCACACCTGCATCCAATACAATGTTATCTTTCTCCTTCCATATCATCACTACCGGTTTGGTGATCTTACTTAAATCCTCTTGCGACATGGCGATATTACTTAAGAGTCCCTCTTAAGCATGATTTGTCAACCTGCACTCCCCCACTACCCCACATTCTCTCCATCTACATTTTCTCGGCATTCCCCATCATTAGATCCTCTCACCTCCTCTTTCATTCTCGCAAACAACATTTCCTACTGGTCCCTTGTTCATCTCCATCATCCCTCGTTGGGTAATTTTACTTAACTGGTGCTTCTCTGTTCATTTCATGTCTTGTTTCTTCATTTCTCTCTCATTCATTCTCATTCATTGCATCCTCTCCTCGTCTTCATCTTCCTACACGTCGTCATCCCCTAATTTCTTTATTCTTTCCACCTCTGTCTTCTAGAGTTCTCCCACATATATACCCCCATACTTACACATCATTGTCATTGATATTCTCTTGACATTCTTTCATCATAATCTTTTGTTTTCGTGCTAGTAATTATCGGTGGACTTCGGAGTGGCATCGGATGGCCAAGCGGAGATTCTGTCATGTTTCAGAATGGCCATATTTTTTGAATCCATGTCCCAACAACGGTCCTCTGGTTACGCCCCCCTGGACACGGCAATGGTGCCCAAGGCGGGCTAGGGCTTGTCGGAAGCTTTGAAAAAAAGATTGGGGTCCCCTAGGTTTTGTGTCAGATTCGATTTCGACAGATTACGACAAGCACACCTTTCAGGATGATATTCCCTTCGTGTCCTTGGTTGAAGACGTCGCCTTTGTTGCACAAACCAAGTGTTTTTACTAGAGAGCTATTTTCGCAAAGTTTATTGGGAGAAGGCTTTCATTCTCTGGCATTCGAAACTAGTGTGAAACATAGTGGGGTAGCGGCCTGAGTATTCACTTCCTGGAAAAAGGTTTTCTCTTAGTGCTCTTTTGAAGCGCTACTCAGAAAAAATGACACTATGGACAAGAAAGATTTTCTCCTATCCGACTCAGGCCTTGTGATCCGCGATTGGGAACCTCTCTTTGATTGCAACAGAGTGGATGCGGATGGGCACCAAGTATGGATAAGACTTTACTCCTTGCCCAGTGAGTTTTGGTCAGCTCCCATCCTCACTAAAATTTGATCAAGCCTGGGTCGTGTCATTCACATCGATCCTGTTTCTTTGAACGGTACTCTCTCTTCCTTTGCCAAAATATGCATCTCTATCAATCCCTCTTTTAAGCCTCAGGAAGTCATTCATATCTACTCCCCATCTGGTCTTTGGAAGTAGAAAGTAGAATACGAAGGATTCTCCAACCTCTGTTTTAAGTGCAAAAAGCCAGGTCACACTCGTAAATTTTGTAAAAACCCCCCCTTTTAACAGTGCCTTGTAATGGCGGAAAGTATCCTGCATTCCCTCTGCCTCACGCCCGCTTCACCCCCCCACTCTTTTCCCCTCGCAGTCTCTACCCGTTGTCCCTCATTCTCCCTTGCCAGCTCCTGAACCCCTTACTCTGGACCTCGATACTTTCTCCCTTGTTAAAGAAACGGCTGCAGTTGTTAAGGACTCTACTAGGATTCTGTCCGTTTTCCATGAAGGCATTTCCATCGGTATGGATGGTAGCTCATCCACCCTAGAGAAATGGATTATTGACAAAGATGATCTTCTCCAGTCTAAAGAAGGAGACCCCCCGGAAGAGCTAGAAGATACTATTGAGAATTTTTCTCTGAATAACCAGTTGTTGGGTCCACTTCTCCCCACTCCACCTTTGCTCAACATGGATTTCAGACCGAAAAGCATTCTTGGTCATTCTAACAAAAGTAAGCTCTCTCTCAGCGAAGTTGCGAATGGGAAGCAACTTCAACTTTGTTTCTTTCTTCCCGTCTACGAGTAGGAGAGGTGAGTCCTCTCTGAAGAAAAAATGATCCTCTTTTCATGGAATGTTAGGGGCCTTAATGCCCCTAAAAAGTAGCATCTTTTAAGACGCTACGCCTCGGATGTTGCAGTGGATATTTTCTTGATTCAGGAAACAAAAATGTCAGAAGTTGGTTGCAAAAGAGGATGGTTCAGAAAATGGAAAGGTTGGGAAGGCTGCTTCTCAAACTCTATCGGTGCCATCGGGTGGTCTTGGCATTTTGTGGAAATCTAGCAGTTGCGTGATTGAGCCCCTTCTGGTTGAGTATAATTTCATTTGGTGTAAAGTAATGATTAAACACTCCGAGGATTTCTTCTTCCTATGTAATGTTTATGGTCCTTCATCTCCGATTAGGAAAAGAGCTCTCTGGAGTAGCCTAAGTCTACTTTTGACTTCCGACGTTGTCTCCCAAAATTATTGTCGCTAGTGACTTTAATGCTACTCTTTCTGATTGTGATAAGTGTGGAGGTCTTCAATGGCAGCCACATTCTCAGGTGGATTTTTCTTCCTTCGTTTCCTCCTCTCATTTAGTTGATATGGAGCCCTATAAGGGGATGGTTCACATGGAATAATAGGAGATCCGGGTTCAGTTCCTTTGCCATGCATCTTAATCGATTCCTGGTTTCTGAACATTGGCTGTAAAATAACTTCCTTCTAAAAAGCTCTGTTCTCCCTCTCTCAGGCTTAGACCACTTTCCTATCTCCCTGGTTCTAAATTTTGACCTTCCTTCGCGTTGATCTCCTTTCAAATTTGAGAACATGTGGCTTCATGACTCCTCTCTGAAGTCGTTGGTCAAGGTCTGGTGGGATTCCTTTATTGTCAAAGGGACTAGGATGTTCCAACTCTCTAAAAAGTTGTCATTGTTGAAAGCTAAATTACAATGTTGGAACTATTCAAATTTTAAAAACATCTTCCAAGGAAAACATAGAGTTGAGAAGGATCTTCGCACCCTTAATGAGTCCATTCTAGAACATGGGATGACTCAGGAGGATTTCCAAAAAGAAAAATCTCTCCTTAAGGATCTGGGTGATCTCCTTCTGAAAAGAGGAAACTTTTTGGCGCCAAAAATCCAGAGAAACTTGGTTGTTGGATGGGGATAAGAATACCAAGTTATTTTTCACCTCAGTCAAAGCTAGAAGAAATTTCAACTATATCTCCACTCTCAAGCTCAAAGATTCCACCGTTGCTTCTTCCCAAGCTCAGATCAAATCAGAAGTGGTGGATTTCTTTAGGAAGCTCTTGAATGATTCGGCATCCCCTGTAGGTGTGTAGTCCCAATTTCTTTTGCAGATACCATCTTCTATAACGGATGCTGATAATGATATGCTTATTTCGCCCTTTTCTTTGGAGGAGGTCCGGAAAACTGTGTTTTCTATGAAACGAGATAAAGCCCCTGGACCTGATGGCTTCCCAGCATCCTTCTTTTAGGATTTTTGGGATATTGTTGGTCCCCTCCATTTGGCACGCTGTCGAGGAATCCAGGATCTCAGGGAAGATATTAGGTAACCTCAATCATAATTTCATTTGCATGTTCCCTAAAAAATACCCGGCTGAGACGTTGGATGATTTCAGACCCATATCTTTGTGTAACACTTCTTATAAAATCATATCTAAAGCCTTATTGCTAATAGGCTTGGCCCCATGTTGCACAAATTGGTTGCTCGAGAACAAAGTGGTTTCATTCTGGGCAAGTCTATCACTGAGGGTATTATTATTTCTCACGAATTAATACACTCTCTTCATAATTCCTCTAGAGAAGGTATGTTGTTGAAACTTGACTTTCAGTAAGGGCCTATGATCGTGTTAATTGGAGGTTCCTCCTAAAATCTTTGCAAGCTATGGGTTTTGGTGATCACTTTTGTAAATGGATTTTTAATTGCATTGCTTCCCCTCATTTTTCTGTTCTTGTGAACAGCTCCATGAAAGGCTTCTTTTAGAGTAGTAGAGGTATTAGACAGGGAGATCCGCTCTCCTCCTTCCTTTTCACCTTGGTAGTGGAAGCTCTCAGTCGCGGCATAAAGTTTGCTATTCAAGAGGGTTCTCTGAAAGGTCTTCACATCACCTCCAACCTCCCTCCTCTTTCCCATCAGCAATTTTTGGATGACACCTTTCTCTTCGGTCAAGGGACTGTCCCTGAAGCCAGACACCTTTCTTCCATTTTGGATTCCTATTCTCTTGCTGCAGGTCAAGTTTTAAACTTTCATAAATCTGTTATATTCTTCTTCAATGTGGCTCCTCAGCTTCAAGGCAGGATTAAAGAAATTTTTGACTTCTCTTTGGGCAGTCTCCCTCATACTTATCTGGGAATTCCACTCTTCCATGGTAAAGGAAAGGCGTACCTCTGGAACGGGATCCTGAATTCTTCTTTCTTCCAAACTTATGTCTTGGAAAGGAAAATGGCTCTCTCTGGCTGGCCACGTTCTTCTCATCAATTCGGTGCTCCTGTCAATTCCAATCTACATGTTATCTATTTTACAGATTCTGAAATCTGTCCTGCTCAAAATTGAAAAAGTGGCACACACCTTTTTATGGCAAGGTCACAGCATTGAGCGCAAATTCCATCTAGCTAACTGGGATCTGGTAAAGCTTCCAAAGGGATTGGGCGGTATGGGTATCTTAGATCTCGCCCTTCAAAATAAGGCCCTTGGTGCTAAATTGGTGTGGAACTTCATTTTTGAAGCCAGCAGACTCGCTTTCTAGGTTCTTTCCCACAAGTATCTCGAAGGACAACAACATGATTATTTTCTTTCTAGTTCCGAGTTACCGAAAGGCTCTCATATTTGGAATTTCCTGTGTAACTCCAAAACTCTCATCGCTGAGTTGGTCGCTTGGAAGTTAAACAACAGTCGGTTTGTGTCCTTTTGGGATGAAAGCTGGAATGGTTATCCCCCACTCAATCTGTTCCTTTCCCTCAATGGAGTAATGAATTCTTCCAAACAGTGTTGGGGTACTTTAGTCTCAAATTATGGCTGCCAACACCCTGATGGTTTACCTTCTTGGCTTTGGAAAGACCTCTCATCTATTGGAGCCTCTGCCCATGATTCCGCCTTCCTCATGGATTCTATCCGAGATAGAAATGCCTCGTTTCTCAACAGAGATGACTGCTTACTTTGGGTAGGTGACCTCCACCGGTTCCTATTCAGTTAAAGCCGGTTATAACATTCTTGTCTCTCAAGCAGGTAAGGGGTCTCCGAGTTCTCTCGGTTGCTGGCATCCCAACATCACCCTGAAAGTTACATATTTCGGTTGGTTAGTTTTGAACAAGAAGGTACTTACTCAAACGAAAAGGCATTCGTGGGGTTTCCCTGGCCCCTCTAAATGCCTTTTGTGCGGTGCTGCGGAGGAAGACTTAGATCACCTCTTCTTGTTTTGCCCCTTTGTTTCCCACTACTGGGATTGGCTTCTTAATAAATTAAACCTTTCCTGGGTCCCTTGCAAAAGCATTGTTGCTAATCTTTCTTCTTAGCTGTCCTTTAACACCAAATGCCTGTTTAACTCTATTTTGCATGTCAGCCCTTATTTTTTTTCTCTGGCATATCTGGTGGGAACGAAACCCTCCATCTCTTTAGGGAGTAAGCGGTTGAGCTTCCTACCTTCCTTATTAAGCTCGAGGTGGCCATTTCAGAGTGTGTTAATGCCAAGTGTCCCACCTTTTCCTCCTTCTCTTCTAAGGATCTTTCAATCCTTCATCATTGGCCCCTTATCAAACTTCCTAAACCTGGGTCAATTGTTCGAAAAGGGCTCTCTCAAATTGAAAAAAATGATTCAAAGGAAGAAAATCAAGTGATGTCCTCCTCCTAAGGGTCATTGGAAATTAAATTTTGACAGAGCTTCTAGAGGTAATCCTGGTTTATATGGAGCTGGCTGCATTCTCAAAGATGATCGAGGTCACCTCATCAAAGCAGGATCCTTCCCTCTCAAAGAGGGCACTTGTAATTCCGCAGAAGCCCAGGCTCTTCTTGAAGGGGTCAAGATGGCGGCATATCTTGGTTGTTCAAAACTTTCTATTTAAGGGGATTCCCAAATCCTTATTTTCGCAGTCTTCAGAGGTGTTTCCCCCTTCGTGGAAGCTGAATCTCTTCATCCCACAAATCCTTCATTGGCTTGGTAAAATCCATTTCTGGAATATATCCCACAATTTTCGGGAAGCCAATCGTGCCGCGGACTTTCTAGCTAAATTCACCATTGACAATCCTTCTGCTTGTATTTCCTTTAGCGCTGCTCATGATTGGCATGGTTTCCCCTCCCTTCTTTCCCAAGATCGAGATGGTACTTCCGGGTAGCCTGACGGAGTCTTTCTTGCGTTTGGTAGTTCTTTCGTGCGTGTTGTCTTCTCCTCCTTCTTTTGGCGGCATTACTCTACTTCTTTCCTACCGCTATTCCCTCACACGTGGTTCAGGTCCTCTCGATCACGCCTGCGGGCTCCCTGTCACCTCCATTTCTTCCGAGGTCATTTCAACTTCCTTCTCGCACGCTCCCTGTTCCTTTTATGTCGATTTATCCACTCCTGACATTATCCCTTTTGGCCCCTGTTTTGCTTCTTCTTGGTGCAATGTCCTTCATCGTCTTCCCATTTGTGGCTCTCCAGGGACAGTTTCACGAATTGGCTGACGTCTCGGCTATTAACAGGCGTTGGCTAGCGATGATCTTCAAATTCTCCTCGCCTGAAGAGGCCGAGGCTATCAAAGTAATCCTTGGATATTCTTATTGATTCCATGCTCGTCGCCCCCGAACTGATTCAGACATTGCTTCCGCTTTTGTCTCATTCTACCTATTGTTGCACTCTAATACTGCGGACATAGAACGGGTCACCTTAGATCAAATATATGCAGTTCACTGCATTGACTTGCAAGCACAACTCATCGATTTCTCTCCACCGGATCCATTACTGTGGGTGGAGGAAGTTGACGAATAGGCCATTGGTTCGGGTCGAGACATTTGCTGGCTTTGTGGTCAATACAGAGATCTGGTGACATTTGCCCAAAAATTTCACCCAACCTTGGACCAGCGCTTCCTTTCGGTGGTCGACATAGAAGCGGTCCTCTTCCCTGTTCATTCCGCAGTGGATCAACTGAATGAACTCAAAGATTGTGCATTGTCTACCTTCCATTTCTTGTTGCATGCGACTTCTTTGTGAGCTGGCTCATCTTCTGGTTAATCGGATGGTGCCTTCGCCTTTCTCTTGGCTCGTCTATTGCTCTTGTCTCGGCCTTCCTTTCCTCTCTTCACCTCCTTTTTTTTCTTCTACTTCATTCACTTCTCCCATCTTCTTTCTTCTCTCTTCCTCTTCTTGTTGTAGGGTTGGGGTCCCTTTCCCCACCGGTTCATAGCTCCGGTTAAAAGCATTTATCAATAAAATAAAAATAAAAATTATTGGTGGACTTCTCCTAAAAATCCCTCATCCCTAGTTTATACAGTTTGAATCCGTTTCTTTGACCTCCTCCATTGTATCTTCATTCCTTCCTTCCTCCATGTCTTCTGATCATTATCGGAGGACTTCTCCTAACGTCCCTTCATTGGTGTTCCCCCTCCCGTTCTTTGTTTACTTTCTGCCTTGTCTTATCTTTTGTCTAATATTTTCCTACTGATCATTATCGGTGGATTTCTCCTAACAACCATTCACTGGCATTGCCTTTCCTATCCCTTCCTTTCTTTTTCCTCGCTACCTCTCTATCTGCCATTCTTCCTTGCCAATTTCTTCACTGTCTTCATCATACACCTTCTCTCTATTTTCTCGTATCAACATATCCTCATCTCATGCATCTCCGTTTCTTTTCCAATCGATGTCATTTCTTCCCTTAAGTTTCTCTTTATGGTCCTTATGCTTCTCACTCTTTACCAAATATCTTCATTCTTGGTTCCCCTCCTTCTGCATACTTTTCTTTGTTGTCTTCTCCTCCTTTCTGATCTTCATCTTATTTCACTTCCTCTACATTGTCTTTTTCCCCATTTTACTTCACACTTCCTCCTTACTTCCCCATCGAAAACATGACTCTTCAGTGTTATCCCATTTCCTTTATCATCTCATCATCCACATGCATTTCCATGTGATCAGTTCCATATTCTTTACCTTGGATTTCCTCACTATGATATGTTTCCTTCAATTTTCTTTGCTCTATCATCTCTTTCGTTTTCCATTATCTCTCTATTTTCCTCTGCTCCATCCTTCATCACATTTTTCATTTTAAATAACTCTCTCCCTTTTTCATAATTTCATCCTCTACTATGTTCTTTTCTTGTCTTCTCTTTGTTTGTCCTTCTTAATTTTTCCCTTTCTCTATAATCCTTCTTTGTTATCTTCTTCCTCCCCTTTCACTCTTTATTTTCTCCTCCTCCGTCTCCGTCCCTCTATTCTATATCCATGTCACCTTCATATTCAATCTTTCTTGCTCTTCTCATAATCAACCAATCCTATTGTCTATTCCTTTTTCTCTTTCTCAACATCTCTTACATCTGACATTCACAGTCAATGCCAATGTTTCTCTGTTTATGCATCGTCATCTATCCCTTTCATTACCGTTCTTATTCTTCTCTTTGCAACATTGACCTCTTCTCTTTTTGAGAACACTGTCACATCTTTTATCTTCATCAGTCCTCTCACAAGGACATCATCATATCCATTTCTAAGAATCTCTTCCCATCTTCTTTTGACATTTTTGTCTTGGAAGATACCATAACGACCATCACCTATCTAATCTTGTTCTCTTCCTTGGATATTTTTTTTGCTTTTGTTTTGTTGTAAAAGTATCTCTATCACACTTACCGAAGAAACGATACTTTTTTGTCTTCTTCACCTTCTAATTTGCTAACACTTATGCATATTTCCTATGAAACATGATTGTCATCATATTTTTTACCCTTTTAGGGCATTTTATCTTACCTTTCTATCCTATTTTCTCGTCTTGTCCACATTTATGATTATTCTATCTATGGCTTATGTTGGGATACCTTTTCATCTTTGTACTTGTCAATGCATATAACTCACCTTGTGTCCTTCTTGTGCCCTGTGCTGGGGCACCATTATCTTCATCCACGTCCCTTTTGTGGACGCATGATTTTTTGCATGATTCCTCGTAGACAAAGGGTTGCACACATATTTCACATTCATTTGCACATATTTTGATGTTTTCCTATGACTCATTAGTCATCTTGGTTTACATGCATACTGCAGTGGTCTTCACCCACTCACTGGTTTGTAGAATGTTGTCATTTGTCTCCATTGAGACCGCAATTGTGCTCTACCGATGTGATATTAGAGTCACCGCCATAATTTTTTTATTTATTGTGATCCTTTTTTGCCTGGGACATCTTGCCTTTGGTCATATCTTCATCCATCCTTGGACACATCTTTCATCTAACCCTTTTTTTTTTGTATCGTGGCTTGCTATTGCAAACCACTCAACAAAATGGGGCAAATGTAGACACTTATTTTTAGTTATAACACCCCTCTGACATCTCACATTCACGTAATTTCCATTCTCTCATCTCTTTCTCTTAAATTAAATAAAATCCTATCAATTTTCTCACATTATTTGATTGATTATCAATGGGCTCCATATGGACCCATTTGATAATTCAACTTTTGGCATACCCCCATCTCTCACAAATTATTTAATTCATGAGTATTAAAATGCACCCATCCGACACTTTTTTTTAAAAAATGGAATCTTTATCTCACCCACCATGTCAATCATGCTCCCCACTCCATTTAATAATTCAATCCGTGGTCCCCACGTGATCACATCATATCCCTAACTTAGGTTGCTTTACTCCACCTTGGGTATCATTTAACCTGTAGTTTAGTCTCACATCTAAGCTATAAATATGGGGTTTTCCCCCATATTTCAGGAGACCAAAAAAGGAGAGATTTTTCAAATACCCTGGATGGAAGACTTAGAAAAGGACTGAAGACTTAGAGAGACCTAGGCCTAGAGAAGAGACGAAAGATCTTAACTAAGTTCTGCCAGTTTGAGGGAGAAATATCTACCATGGTTCATTATCTTGCCATCTTGATACCCGGTTCATTTCCATAGTAGAGCATAAGCTAACTCCTCTTGTTATTTCAGTTGCTTGTCATTTTTACTATTGTTCACGATCTGTTATTATCTTTTCTGACACGAAGGTTGAAATCCTCAGAGCGAGTTGAAATCCTCTTGGAACCGGCACCGTCTGGGAAACTCCCACATATTGTGTTCTAATCTTATCTGGTTTAGTTTTGCAGATCTAGCTTCTTGATATCATGCATCTGTTTTCTTTGCGCCCATATCATCCATCACCATCTCCAAGGTACTAAGCCCTTATATATCCAATGTTGTCTCGTGTTTCTTGATTACTCATACACTTATATGGATAGGAAGCTAGAAACGTAGATCAACACTTTTGATGGGAGCCGACACCCTAGGGATGGACCCTCACCCTTCTCATGCTTATCCTACATAAGGGTTGGTCGAAAGTGCATTCTTAAATGCCACTCCATTAGGAAATGTGGTGTTCCTTGGTTTCACGTCCACTAGCCCATTTCCTAGTGTTGTTCCACCTTACCTACATATGTACTCAAATTCCCCCTAGATGGACCCATATACCTTCCCTACTCCTTATGTGTTGTATCAAGGAGCTCCATACGTTCCATCTAACACCTAAAATGCATCATATCCAACTCCTCCTTCTCCACCTCCTCATCAGGGAGCTTCAACAGTGGAATCCTACACAATGGGTACTTATGTTGAGTATTTGAAAGAACCCCTTGAGTTTACCATACAGGGTGTCATGCTCCCTTTCCCATTTCCTGATCTTCTTAAATTTAAGGGAGAAGGAAATACAAACACTCACATCAAGGCCTATGCTATTGCCATTAGAGAATTGCTTCCTTGGGATGTTGTAGTAGCTAAAATATTTCCAAAGACCCTTGAAGGAATTTACCTAGACTGGTACTATCACATTCTTGAGGATTTTATACATTCCTTTAAACAACTTGTTTCAAAATTCATTAGAGCATTTTATATAAACAAGTTACTTCGAATGAGGATTAAAGAGTTTCTACATATTAAGCAGGAGAAAAATGAATCTATTGCCCATTTCATTCAGAGATGGCATCAAGTTATTTACTCATCCGCAAGTGCACCTAACATGGACTAGATGGAACTTTGTGAAATTTTCCTTCACTCTCTCAATCAAGAGACCAAGGAAGAAGTCCAGAAGTTTCTTTTACACAGTTATGAAGAAGTGTTGGAAGGCGCACTTCGAATCGACCAAGCAGTTATTGATAGTGGGCATAAGACTTACAGTCTTAATGGGAAATTGGTGTTCCATAATCAAAACAATGCAAATCATCAAAATAATGGAGCCAACAACCAAGGGCCTAAAGTCTTGAATTGTAATCACGGTGCTACCACATATGGTGTTACTAATCAAGCAAATAATTCTAGTTTTACAAATAATGGTAACAATAACAATAATGGCAACAACATGGGAAATCAAAGAGGCCCCTAATTTTGTTTCCTTTGTCAACAAAGTCGATGTCAACCATCCCCCTCCTCGAAAATTTCAAACCCAAGGCTCGAGCCAAGTACCAAAACTCTGGCCAAGGGGGCAACAAATTATGGTTATAACAACCAGTTATAGAACTACAATCAATGTTATAATCAACAATAAAACTCTAACTAAAGGCCAAGAGACTACAACCCCAATCTTTATTGTGGTTTTCATCATGTTGTTGGTTATGATGATAGGTCTTGTAGGGACTAATTTTTTTTTTTGTTGAAGATGACAAGGACTGAGAGGGGGGTGAATCAGTCCCTAATAAAACTTTCACACTTATGTTTAAAACCCTAACCACACAAGCTCATGTAAAAGACATCAAAGTAGATATTCTTCACAATGAAATTAACACAATGCAACGTTCAAAAGATAAACTCAAACAAACATATATTGATGCTCAAAATCAGATCAACACACTTCAATTTGATAATCAAATCAGATTACAATAAGTAGTGTCTTCAACAATGATCAACAAGATAAATCCATTAGCTCTTAAGACAATCAACTATGTCTCATGAATACATATAAATATATAGAAATATGGGAATGTTTTCAACTCAATATCAGATCTGAAAACACCTTATAAATCTGAAAATTACATCAACATGCTATGAAGATAACATCCAAACACAAGCATCCAAATCTTCCCTCCTTCAACTCACTCTAAAAAAACGTCTCCAAATTTGCTTCACTCAAATTATCCTCATGAAAACACAACCAATTTCTATCCTAGAATGGAATTATAGGGTTTTTGGGCTAGGCTCAAAGGGTTTTGCTTTACAGAAAAAGGTTTCTTCAAAAGAAGATAAAAAGGGTTCCAAAAGATTAGCACCATTGTACCCAAAAACTCCATTTTATAGCCTCTCCTTGATTCAAATTCAAAAGAGGTCAGTTTCCCTCAACTTTCACGACCATAATAGCCTAAAAAAATCCCATAAGAATCAATATAACATTCACAATTGACACATATAGGCCATCTTAGCAAAAACACTTCATCCATGCACCAAGAATCCCAAAAACCCTTACATTGGGATGCCAAAAATCTCCTAATCCAAAACTATTTTTAGTAAAGCTCTAAAAATCATCACACATGTTTAAAATAACTTTTAAACATCATATAGGGTCACAATTTATCTCAACCAATCAAATTATTTCATTTACTGCGCTCAGTGCTCTTTGTATTTCTCAAAACAGTTGTTTCCTACACCCTTCAGCACCCTAGAAACTTCATAAGTCCACCAAATCACTTAAACTTGAGAAAACCATGACATGTAAAAACTTGATGGAAATGGAAGAACCTGTAGAACACTTCTAAGCAAGTTATAATCCTTGAAACAATATTTTTCTCAAACGACATCAACTTTTGTCTTCACCAAATCATTCTGCCCAAAAATATGTTTCCAAAGATCAACTGATAAAAACATTTTTAGAAATATTCAAGACCTATAAATGGATTAATTTGATGCCAAATTCATCTCTCTTCACATTCTAGGTAATAGAAAGCATCACCTAATCCATATCATGCTTCAATCAACTCAGAACTTGCATCCAAACACCTCCTATCCTGAATTGGCAAAAACCTTCATGTCCAAAGAATGACCTGTAAATCTCGTCAAACACCTCATCATGAGACAAACCTCATATAATT
The DNA here is from genome assembly GCA_019776745.2 of Taxus chinensis. Lineage (NCBI taxonomy): Eukaryota > Viridiplantae > Streptophyta > Pinopsida > Cupressales > Taxaceae > Taxus > Taxus chinensis. The sequence goes on along the minus strand of CM034147.1, from coordinate 905,347,823 downwards.
TTAAATACCTTTGAATCATATTTCCTAATCACCTCAATATTCCACCTGTAGCTCCTATTATGGCCATTTTACTGAACACTGTTTTTATGGCCTCAAAACTGCCCTTCGACTAATTAACTTAAATGGAACTCAACTTACACTTTTTCATCAAAAACATGATTTGAAACTTCACATAAATCAAGAAAAACTCACATACATTCTAGAACATCATATTAGTTCATACCTCATTTGGAAAACTTTGCCACAAACTGTAACTATTTAGAAACGAGCATTTTTGGGTGGGGCCTACATACTTTCACATGCTCTATCCTACATTTCTAGAAATATGGAAGATTCCTCTACAACATCTAATCATAAATTTTTCATAAACAATAAAAAATGGCTCACTATACCTCTTATGTTGTAAACTGGTCATAACTAGGGTTTTAGACCACTTTATCTTCTTAACATTCGTTCATAAAAATATGATGATAAAACCTCTTAATTATTTTTGTGAAACCTTCCAAAATCACCATAGAAGCATCCCTAAAATCCACAAGTTCCCATGAAAATCACACAATTTAGGGTGAGCATTAGAAGTGTTAACTTGAGCTGGAAATTGCCTTGTCTTTGACCCTGTCTCGCTAAAGCTGACATAACTTACAAAATTCTAATCATGGAAATATGAAATTTTTCCCAAAACACAAGGAAACACCCTAATAACATCTCCAATCATCATATTATCATAAGTACCACTCAATATTTCCATCCACTGAGACTTACCTAGCTACACCTCAGGGTTTCTCACTGTAGAAGCTATGGTCAACTAAAAGAATGTTGTAACTCAACATGAAACCTCTGAAAATCACTCAAATATACATGATATACCATGATATACTTGAATAAAATATTCCATGAGTTCATATGGCTCCAAACCACACTGTTACACCTTCAAACAACAATGCCTGCTCCCAATAAACACCTATAACATAGGGAACCACTTGTATCTACATCATACTACTGTTGTGAGTTCCCAAACACCCTCAAAACCTATTATCAATCATGTAAACATGCTTCTCAATCATCTAAGAAGCTCATGTTGTCATGCTACATCACCTAGGCCCCTGAATAGGCTTTCAAGTGCAAACAATCATTATTGAATCTCATTGTACCAACACAAACACATCTGAAACATCATGTTAGCATCATGTACATCATCAAGTGACCCTAATCCAACATCCACTTTGTCATTAATGTGGTTTTTCATTAATGACAACACATAATAAGACCACATGCCAATAAAATTCAAAGATTCCCTGAAAATCAAAGACAACTCTTTGTAGACATGTTCTTAGCGAATCTTGAAGGAATCTCCCAACCTGGTCATACAAGACCCATCACACCTTAGAATGAAAACCTAGGCATCTATCGGGACCCATTCCCTAAGTGTCCTAAAGATGTTAAAGTGAACCCTCAAAACAAAAAGAAGGGTATTCTTGTAGGAAATAACGACCATGGGGCCTCAACTTCTGATAACTCTCGAGTTGCTCCTAACCTTGGCTCAAACAACAATACAAATAGTTTGGAATTAGTTGAGTTATAGGTTGAAATAAAAATTAATGTAACAAATTGGACAAGAGAATATGTTTCGCAACCCCTCCCCACTCATTCTTTCTCGTAGGATGACGTTCCTACAATCTCAAAACCGGGTGGGAGCCTATGATTTGATATTGGATTTGAACAAGACCTTTTCTCACATCTCATTTATATATTTGTCAAATAATTCCCCTGCACATCATTCTGTATTTCTTGATGCATTGGGTCTTGGTCATCTAATCCATGTTATGCCTCCTCCTGGAGCTCAAATAAATCATATTGAATTTGACATTCATCCTATAGGGCAGAGTGATAGGGATACCTAGTTTGTTTTTATATAAGCAAGATGCCTTCTGATGTTGAAATAGCCCAAAGGGGAGATCATGTGTTATATTTGCAAGTCTGGGTCTATAAAAATTCCATCAAGAGAGCCTTGATTGATGATGGGGTTGTGGTGAATGTAGTTCCCTTATTTTTCTTGCAAATGTTGGGATATGGGGAGACTAATTGCTCCTCCACAAGAAACATGTTGCGAGGGTATGACAATCTTAAGGCAACCTCAATTGATAACTATAGTTCTTCTTGTCTCCCTTGGGCCAAAAACCATCTTGACAGAGTTTTACATTATTGATAAGGAGACAAATTATAACATGATCCTTGGTAGACCCTAGATTCACTTAATGAAGGCTATTCCTTCCACTTTGGTCCAAGAATTTAGATTTATGCATTTGGGAAAGGTCTTTGTTGCTCAAGGGGATCCTAAACCCTTTGACATACATCTAGAGAATCTCAAGAAGAAACCATGGGTCCATTCTGAATATGAGATTCTTGAAAATTAGTTAAATAAACTGCTTCCATCAAAATAATTGGTCGTGACTACCCCGAATGTTCCAAAAGTTGAGGCTAATAACCCAAAAATGTTTGAGGTAGTGAAAACAGATAAGGGTAAAGAAATATCCATGGAAACTATGTTTATTAAAACCACAACAGAGATTATGAAACTCTTAGAAATTGATGAACCAATCCTTCTACCCTTTTAACCATAAGGAATGGGTAACCTCTTTGGTATAACCTCTCTTCCTGCCGATGATCTCGATTTGGGCATAAACATGATAGAAGTGATAAAGGAAGAAAATAATTTTGAGAGAAAGATGATTCCCATAGAACCCATCTTTAGGGATTCTTACCTTCTAAACCTTGTTCTAGACACAAATATGTCAAAAACTAGGCTCTTTGTATCCATAATACATAATCTCATAGCACGAAGAACATCAAATGTGCCCACCACTCCCTATGTAGGCAACAAAGGAGCAACGTAGTCATGCTCACATGAATATGATATGTAGAGAGTGTGATGAAGAGGTTCACAAAGACCTCTTTCAAATAGAGGGATTCACGCCAAGGTTAGATGAAAAAATATATACAATTGTAGGAAAGTGTTGTAAATTTAAACCCAAGGTAGTAGGCCCTTGCCAAGATAACAAAAACTTCAAAGATCATGTGTATCATTTGTGTACCTTGGGAGGTGAGGAGTTTGAAATTTGTCAACTGGCTTCACCCTAATTTTTTTTGTGCATAATTCATTTACATTTCCACATTGTACATTATTGCATCCATATTGTTTATCGTTTTGCATTATCTTTTTGTGAAATTGTAAATTGAAACTTACTTTTCAAGCATCTTTTAAAAAACTTTCAAATATTGGCAAAAAACATTTAATCACGCCTCTTTAAGTATCCATCGTATCATCACCAAATTGTTCTAATCTCTTCATCGTTTCAGCATTTAAGATCAAATTTTGACATTGATCCTAGCAATACTTACACACTTAGTTCTATTCATGGTTTCTTCTAGCTCAGGCATGTTTGCCCATAGTTTGTTCTAGAAGCTTCTTGATGTCACATCTTTCCCTCAAGCCCTCTCTGACAGCAGAAACAATCTAAACATTTCACTTAGAGCTCTTGTCCGCCTATCTCAACCTTCAGTGGTGAGCCCTCACATCCTACTAGTTGTGTGGGGCTGAGGCTAGGGGCAAGCGTTCCTTCCTAAAAGCACAAGTCTAAAATCATTCAATAAAAAAAAAAACAAAAAAAAAAGATAAATCAACAATAAATGTAAAAATGCTTTCTTTCAAAATAAAACTACACTTCTTTTCCTTACCAACCTTTGGTGATGAGCCCATGCTTCCTACTAGTAACATGAGATTGGGAAAGGAGGAAAGTGCCCTTACTCGCCTATATATTATCGTTAGTGATGAGCCCATGCTTCTTACTGGTAGCATAGGGCAAGATGTAGGGGGTCCCGTCAAGTAAGTCAAGAAGTTGTAAATAAGTCAATGAATAAAAAGTGCTTTAAAATCTTTAAAATCCCAAGAAAATGAGTTAGATTGTGTGTTACAAGAGAGATAATCATTAAAACCATAATTTTTCAATCAAAAGGCTATATACAGATCTAAGTCTAGATAAACTTGTAAGAAAATCACATTCTGAACTGGTTAGTTGACCTTGCTTAGGATTGAGTTGTAGGTTCCTAATTGGATCTTTTCCAAAATCTTGTCTTTTTGTCACTATCATAATTCATCAAAATCATACAACTTGTGTCCTTCCTAGCTCTTGGTGATGAGCCCTCGCATCTTACTGGTTGCGTGGATTTGGGAATGGAGTAAGTTCATCTTTCTATTATATCACATTCATCACATTTTGCCAATAAAACAGAAGTTCTAAACATTGCTTGAAAACCAAAGTATCTACGTTACAATTTGTTTTCATATGCATCATCGATATATATATATATATATAAAGAAATCATTATGTCTATCACATTTGCATCATCATCATCTGTGACATGCATTCATAAAACATATAAAAAGCATTGGAAAATTCCAAACCATCTAAGAGTACATGGATGAAGCAAACTAATGTGAAGTCAACTCTTACAAGGAATGCCGAACAAAAAACAAATCAATAAAATACACAAAAATGAGACTAAGAAATAAAGGTACTCTACCTAACTACCTCTTTGAGGCCCCTTACGACCACTTCAGTTATAAATTTCCTAAAAGTTCTTCTCAAGTGCATTCAAAGAGAAAAATCCAAATCCTAGCAAAAAAAGACCAAAGCTCTCATGTCTAACCCGTTCATGACCCCCATCCACTTTTTTGGGTCTGACACAGCCATTTCGAAATCCTTTCCAATTTAACCATACTCACAAATGAAACAGTCGCAAGGAAACACGAGATCTAAATTCAACAAACTTGTAAAACATAAATGATTTCTAAAAATAGTGAAAATGACATATATAACATATATTTGGATTTTCTAACATTGCATGTGTAGGGCTTGCATGCGCTGGAGCAGGTATATTTCTTACCCTCACGGATACATTACGTAATCTTGTCATTTTATTTCAAAGTATTTTAGCTAATCATGTTTTATATCTACAATTGATTCTCGTCTTTCTTTTGTAGGTGGTGGGAAGGATGGATTGGTGTGGTTTCAACACACTGGAAAATAAGGTATAGTTTCTAACATTCCCATTTTGGAGTTCCATACTCGAACTTCACGTTTTACGCCTATTCATGGATAAAACAATTCTGATAGGGGGAAATATGTACGCACCCAAAATTACATGGTGTTATATTTTTGGAACGGTAAAATATCCAATGATGATAAAAAAAATTTCCAAGGTAAAAATGAGATCTAGATCCTTCCCCCTATTCTTTGCATCCCTCCTTTGACTCAAATCAACCCTTTTGTTTTGTCTATAAACTTTATTTTTTCTTGTAAGACTGTTTTTTAGCCTTTTATTTGTTCTTAGCGGCAGTTGCATAACCGCCTCTCTGCAACAGTGTCATCGGAGGTCATGTCACTTAAACTCAGAGACTTAAAAAACACATTTTTTGACACACGTTTGGATTTTGAGAGTGATTTTCTCACTCGTTTCTCAACCGTTTTGCCTGTTTTTGGACTCATTGGAATCGTATGATTTTCTCTTCCTCTTTGGCTATGTTTAGAATTTTGACTACCTCTCCTTTTTTTGATTTGTCACTTCTTCATCGACACATGTAATTGAATTCTTCTTTCCCAGATTTTATAAAAAGCCAAACTTTTTTCTGTATGATGGGAGGTTGGATTTTTCATATTCTTGAGGCTAGGTTATGCTGCTGAAATCTTGAGATGGACCACACAAACAACCATATATTTTATTTGTTATTTCCTACCATTTATTTTCAGTAATTTCTTGCACCAAGCCAGCCACAACCAATATTTTGTTTTTCTTTGCTACCAGTGAACATCTTTTCCATTCCTGGATCAATTGGAACTTCATATTTGGAAGAAGATACAAAGTTGAGGAGACAAAAAACACATCTCGTATCTTTAAGAAGATACCATAGTACAATAATAATCAAGTTGGAGTTGTACTTAACTTGTTTGAAGCTTTAATCAAGTTTGTATTGGTTAGAATAGAAATAATGCATTTGTTTTGAGTTAGTAGAAGTGTAGAAGCAGAAATATTTTGTCACTTACTAAATGTATTCATTTTGTTTCTAGTATTTGTTTGCAAAAAATTTCTTGCATACATATTCCCTTGATAACTTCTTCCTTGGCTTGTACCTTTGAATATTCTCGAGAATTTTTTTAGGAGGAAGAAGTGAAGAAATCCTTGCAAATCTTCTATTTCTTCTAATTATTTTATATTTACTTTTACTCAGGGAAAGTTCATACAGACAAAGAGGAAATTGATTCTGACAAGCATTTTTCTTTCCATAAAGCTTAAGGAAAAAGCTTTGCTAGAAGAGGTTTATTTCATTTTATTTAGAATAATAATTTTTGAGTACATTATTTTAGAATAGAATTGTTCAGAAAAACCTACAACAGAGGAATAACCACATCTGGCTATTCTCTAATGTTTTTAGTTTCTTTTATTAGAAATAATATTACTTTATTTTAATTAATTTCCTGTGTTTGTACAGTAGTTTATTTTTTTATTCTGTTTAAATTCTGAAAAAACATGAAAATATATTATCTGTTTTAATTATTTTTCTTTCAAGTCATTTATTTTTCAGACAAATAGATTAGATTGCTCATTTAATTCTTTTTAATTTAATTAATTGGGAATGAATTTAGCTAATTAAAATATTAAAACACACATGTCTTTTATTTATGCTGATTTTAATTTCTTTATTGACTTAAAATTAACTTTCAACGGAATTTAGCAAACAAATCGAATAAAATAATCAATCAATAGGGAACTAACGCTGCCCATTTTTAGCCTCTAATTTCCCCTTTGTCCATTTCAACTACTAGGAACTTACACTCAACCCGATCTAAGTCCCTGATTCTCCTATAGTTGCCCATTAGCATTCCCATAATCTTGCATATTTTGACTGTCCTGGCACGACCTCGGGAGGTCGCTTGTGTCTAGGAATCACGTGTTTATTCTCAGGTGTACAATCATCCTAGATGAAAGATGGATTGATGCTATGGAATATTAATACAATGTTCGAATCAATAATTAAACTTGGGAATTAGTCCCTCTCCCTCCTAATATAAGCAATGTAGGATCCAGATGGATACGTAAAATAAAGTATACCTCTATTGGTAAGATAATAAAATTTCAAGGTAAGATTAGTAGCTAGAGGGCTTACTCAAAACTGGGTTTAGACTACATCGAAATATTTCCTTATGTAGCCAAAATGAGCACTGTTAGAATTCTTTTAGCTCTAGCTGCTCAACATGGATGCGCGATTCACCAAATGGATGCTAAAAATCCTTTTTAAAATGGTGACCTGAAATAAGAAACCTACATGCATCATCCTATTTATTTTGGAGAACATGGTAAGTAATTATATGTTTTTAAGCTTAAAATACCTTTGTATGGTTTTAAACAAGCTCCTTGAGCTTGGTATGCTAAGATAAATAACTTCTTTCAAGATCTTGGTTTCAAAAATTATTTTGCTAATAATGATTAATTTGTAAATTATGAAAACATTCATATTATCATTATTGTATTGTATGTTGATGATCTCTTGGTTATTAGTAGTGATAAGAATCTAATTCTTAAAATCAAAGAGAAGTTAAGACAATGTTTTGAAATGACTGATTTAGGATTGTTGAATCATTTTTTGGGTATGGTTATTTTTTATAATCACAAATGTATTGTTGCATCTTAAGCACAATATGTTACTAACCTTTTCAAAATATTTAACATGATTGATTGTAAACCTATTACCATTCCTACGGAAATTGGTGTTAAATTAGATCCAAAACTTACATGTAATAAATTTAATCCTACTTTGTATAGAAAACTAGTTAGTAGTTTGATTTATTTAGCTATTACTAGGCATGACATATCGTATCCAGTTGGAGTTGTGTCTAGATTCATGCGAGATTCTTATGAGGATCATTGGAAAATGAAAAAAAAAGATTTTGAGGTATATCTAAGGTACAATCAATTATGGTTTGTATTATTCATTTATTAATGATGTATATTTCTTTGGTTATTATGATTCTGACGATGTTGATGACATTGATGATAGAAAATATACTTCTGGATATGTTTTAAAATTGGGTGCATGTGCAATCACTTAGAGTAGTAAAAAACAACTGACATTATCCATCTCTTGTACTTAATTAGAGTATAAAAGTACTATAGAAGAAACAACGAAAGCTATGTGGCTGAAAATTATATTGGATGACTTCATATGGGTGTTAAAGGAAGGACTCTTCTTATATGTGACAAACAAAGTTGCATTAATCTTACAAACAATCTAGTTCAACATCAAATAACAAAGGATATTTAAATAAAAATGCATTTCATTTGGGAGAAAGTTCTAATGTTGACATTGATCTCAAGTTTTGGTCCACTGAAGATCAAGTAATAAATACTTTTACAAAACCATTGTGTGCTACAAAGTTTTGCAAGTTTTGTGCCATGTTAGGTCTTTTGGAGTTTACTTTGAGGGGGAATGTGCATGAAAATGCCACCTCTGAATGACCCAATGTAAACTCCCAAATAATATTTACTTCCATTATTACTCATGCAATCTATGGTTTAATTCTTTCTAATTTGTTGTGCGGTTATAAACTATAATCCTTGTCATATTTGTTATCCAAAATACCCCCAGGCTATTTTGATAACTTGCACTTATTCTTGGACTTGGACAATATAAATTGATCAAAAGTGGGAAAATTCAGTTTTGGCACTACTCTCCTACTTGTTAAGCTTCCCCATTTCCATACTTAGCCAAAAATCAGAAGAAAAGGGCGAGATATAAGAAGATCAGCTGAATCATCCTTTGGAGAAATAAAAGGAGTTATTCTTGTGTTGCTTTGGTTCACAAACATAAGCGACTCACCTGATAGCCAGAGTAGGGATTTTCATTTTCCAAGTTAAATTTGAAATTTTGAGCTCTCACCCTCCTAAAGTATTTTAGCCAAGTTGAAAATTCAAAGAGATAGAAAAATCCATGCCCTAGAGTTGTTTCAAATCCCCAATCTGCTTCTATTGATAAATTTTCCATTTTCCTGTCTGGGTGCTTAAAACTTTACTGTTGTCCTCATTGGAATGAAATTGTCAATATTTTTATGGCCATGGACCATCGAACCTTGTATTGTTTTCAATTCCTTGGTTCATGAAAAAAAATTTGAGGATTGGGCATGAAATGGTGGAGTTTTCTTCTTCTCTGCATTTTTCCACAGTCGGGAGTGATGGGAAAATCTTCCCCATTAAATTTTTCCTCAGCATCCACGGGTAGTATGTGGGAATCTTTGATTGGAAATTGGTTTGGCCATATCTCAAGGTTCAATGGAAGCTTCCAAATTTCCAAATGACGTAACTCCAGGGGTAGGGTCCAAGGGACAGTCCTCAAATGGGTGCAGGCTTTCCACGTGTCCCAGGTTCAAAATAAAGGTAAAACAAGATAAAATCAACTAAGTATGGAAGGCTCAGTGGATGGCTCCATGTGCCTCATCTACATAGTTTCAAGATCCAAAGATGGGGGTAGTTCTCAAACTTACGCCAATCCTCCACATGTCCTAGGTCCAAAAAGGGATAGAGCCGATCGTTGAAATTTGACTAAGTATGAGTGGGTCTACGGGAGCCTCCACGTGCCTCCATGATGCATTTCAGAAATGAAACCGAAAGGGCCCATCTCTAAATGAGAACTAGCTCACCATGTCAGGATCGGCGGAGGCCACCATTTGTCAACACAGCACCATTTCAAAAGTAAAATCCAAGGGTCAATCTCCAAGTAGCACCAACTCGCCACATGGCCAAAATCATTAGAGAGAAAGAGTTTTCCGTTAAAAAGTATAACCCCAGTGGATGGAAGGAGACATCATCATCTTGGCAGTGATCTCTTCACATGTCAGCTTCCACATGCACAACTTCAAAGAAAAAATTAGCTAAGTAGAAGGAACTGGCGGTTCCAAATGAGCAACTTCAAAGTCCCGCCACACGTCTGGGGTCAGATATTCGGCCCCACCAAACAAAAGGTAGATAGTCAAAAGCATCTATAGGCCTATTCTAATCAATTCCTTCCATGTGGGTGGCCTAGATTCAAAGTTGTAAAATTAAATCGAATGGCCCGTGTTGTAACTGGAAAAATGATGTAACGGTTGAATATTTTGAAACTGTTTCTTCCCTCCATAAGCGTTTCTCTATGAATCAAGAAATGGAAGGGGCGCGGATAGTCAAACTAGGTTGTAACTGTTTCTTGCTCACCCGAGAAGATTGTAACCATTTCTTACATGCTATATGATGGACTCTAAAATTCATTGTGATAGTTGGTGATTGATCTTGGAGACTCACGAGTGCACTGTACTTGGAGAAAACGAAGGAGATAGCCAAATTATTCCATTCCTCTCATTCTGGAATTTCCTCTATTTCTCCACTATGTACAACTTTGGCTTGAGAAATAAATACAAGAATAAGGAGTTTCTAGCTTTCTTTGACTAAGGGGTTTCTTGATACTTTGTGGTCAATAAATTCTATTTGGTCTTGTTACTATTTGCAGGGTTGTTTCTTCTCATGAATGTATGTGATGAAGTTTCCAACTAGTGTGTGTGTAGGAATCTAATTTTCTACCTACAACATTAGTTCTCCTACCTCTTTTCTCACTCCCCTTTCCCACTCTTTAGACAAAATCTTCCCTAGGGAGAGATTTCTAGCTTTGTCACAGGGTCAGTGGAGTGCCCCTATTGGATCCCCGGTCAAAAGGCCACCACAGAAATCCACCTTTTCATGCACATACACATATGGAAGTTGCACCAACAAAGTAGAGGGAATTAGATTCCTAGAGCATTGGCAAGGAGTCCAAAAGTTTTCCCACACGAAAAATTTCATTGCCAACAGTTTTTGGCACCCACCGTGGGGCAGATATAGCAACATTTGCACCTGAATGTGACCACAATGTTATAAAATTTAAAAAAATAAAAAAAAGGAGAGAGAAGAATTTATGGAATTCAAATGGCTATATGAGTCACATGGATTCAAATCATGGCTACTCCAGGAAACTCTCCTGTTGAAAGACCTCGAATTTCTCTTCCACATCCAATAAGATGTTGCTTCAGATTTGAGGGAAGTTATCTGGCATAATAGATAAAGTGCCAATCACTACTTCATTGCCACAAGAATTATAGATCTTTAAGAAGAATGTGCTGTAGAATTGGAGAGGCAAAGACAAATTCTGGCACCACAAAGAAGAACATAGATTTTCAAGCTGACAGATAGAAGATACACTCGGAAATAGAGACAAGGGGAACAAAACTGATCCCATTTTTTAGGAACTTCAAAGGAGACAAGAGCTACTCAGAATCCAGAGGCCTCCTTTTCAAGAAACCGGCCACGTTGGGAACCTGAGTGTTGCCAATCCTTTGGACGGTGAATTTCCATACATCAATGAGGACCTTGAATATTTCACCGACGTAGGGACTGAAGAAGAAGCTAGAGAAAGAGAAGCAAGAGCTGACAAAGAAATAAGAGCTCAACTCGAAGAAATCGAGAGACTTCAAGCCGAGGCAGATGAAAGAGCAACAGTAAAAGCCACAGCCTTATCAAGACTAGAAGATAGAAATAGACATAGAATGGGGGATAGAGATCATGAGCATGAACATGATCGCGAAGCCCATAGGCCTAATGTACCATGGGGAGGAAACACCAGTCCACTAGCTCTTTCTCAACCACTCCATGAGCTACTGAAAGGCTTGAGAAAAAACTTCCCAAAATTCAGAGGGGATGGTTCTCAACTCCTTGAAGAGCATGTAGCTGCATTTATCACTGCTTGCAGTGTGTTGGGTGTTGAGGATGAAGATGTATCATTCTAAATCTTTGTGGAGTCACTTTAAGAAAAGGATGACGAATGGTTCTACATTCTACCCCTAAGGTCTGTCACCTATTGGGAAGATATAAGAAGCACATTCATGCACAAGTTCAAGAGCACAGAATATTGTCAGGATCTTTTGGTCCAATTGGTACAAATGAAGAAAGAAACCTTCGAGTCAATGAGAGACTTTGTAGCAAGATATGATAGAGTAATAAGAAGGATCCCTGAAGATGTGGTGCCTCTCGAAAATAATTTGAAGAGGTTTTTCATCAGTGCTCTGCCATCAGAAGTAGGTTTCTTCCTCATAAGAGCCCAACCAAGAACATTGAGGCAAGCCCAGGACTTTGCAATAGAAACTGATGATGATCTAATTCTTTCTAGAAAGGTGAAAGGCCCCAATGGGAAACAAAAGGGTCAGAATTCAAACTCTGACACCACATATCTGATGTTCCAGAAAATGGAAAATGACTTGGTTGCCTTGAAGAAGCAACTATCTCAGATCACAATGTGGAATGCTTCAAGGAGACCAAACCCTCTAGATAGGCCAAGGATTTCTCCACCTCCTTGTCAGCTTGCTCTTGAAGCACCACTAGTTAATGCCATCTATGACACTAAAGAGCTAGAGGAGGAAGCAAAAATTGATGAAGCTAAAGAAGAAAATATGGAAGATTATGAAAACTATCTTGAGATTGAGGAAGTTGATATGCACAATGGCCTAATTGAGTATGTTGATGATGAAGATGAAGATGAAGGTGATGAAGAATTTCCAAGTTTCTCATGTACTTTCTTCACTCATTCTCAATCTAAGAAAGGGATTTCAGCCCCAACGGTTGCAGCAAAGGATAAGAAGAAGAATAAAGAAGATTATCCTCCAGAGGTTACAAAGAATAAAATAATCAGCAAAGGATCACCGTTACCACCTTCCATGGAATCAACCAAAGAAAAACCAGACTCACTAGTTGCCAAAGAGCATGCTACTATACCAAGTAAGTCATTTGATTCTTCTCACAGCTCAAAATTTTCTAACAATAACTCTTTTCTAAATGCTAGTCTTGTAAAAACATCTAAATTTTAATCAAAGGCTACACCCTCACCCCCTTCCAAGCTAATTATTACATCTGAAAAGGATAACCCAATAGTAAAAGTAGCAAATTCTCTACCTTGTAGATCTTCCCTCCTTTTATGATCCTCTTCCTCACCCACCATTACCCCATTCGACTTTGTAGAACATGCAATCAAAACCAAAGTCCATCTCTCCAAAATAGAATACCTACAAACACATCCTACCCAATTTGACACATTCATCAATGTAGTTCTTAAAGGTAACCCTATCTCTTCAAGCCAAAATTCTAAAGGCTTACTCCCCACACCATCCACACCACCTTCCCAAAACATCCTAGCCCTCAGTGCCACCAAAACCAACAGGGTTGAACCTTTCTACATGTCACTCCTCATTAAAGGTTTCCAACTGAATAATTGCATCATAGATTCTGGAGCCTCAGACAATGTGATGCCAGTCAAATTTGTAAATGATCTAGGCCTCACCTTGACTCGGGTAAATGGCACCTAATACTCAATGGAATCCAAATAAGTTCCATTGGTAGGAAGAATCAAAGATGCACAGGTAGCACTAGCCAATTTTCCAAACAAGAAGGTGCTCCTAACTATACTGGCAGCAGACATCCCATCATCCTTTGGTATTCTTTTTAGTAGGAGTTTCTATAGAGACCTGGATGAGAATTAAAAATGGATTGGTCATCTGTAATTATCCCAGTAAAAGGAGAGGTGAGGAAGTTGTTGCCAGTAAGAAAGATGAGATTCACAGTAGGAAAGTCTAATGATCTAAGAGCTAACATTCTCTTTCAAGATTGTGGGCTAGGAAACTACTTCCTCACATCAGAAAAAGATGAGAACTTGCCACTTCTCATGGAGGAAGAGTAAGATTAAATTTGAACAATGGAATTTGATGGTAGTCACTCCAGAGTGTGCTCAAGAGCTAGTGTAGTATTGTACTCTCCTTCTAATGAGTTGTACCCATTTTCCTACAAGATGCAATTTGATAATACAAATAACACTGCAGAGTATGAAGCACTACTCTTAGGCATGAGTGCAGCAGAGGACATGGGAATCAAGAAACTGAGATGCTAAGGTGACATAGAGGTCATACTAAAGCAGGTCTTCCAAAAATATCAGGTGAAGAATCCAAGACTCCAACATTACAGAAATAGAGTGTGGGACTACATTGAATCTTTTGATGCATTTTCCATTAAATCTATTCCAAGAGAACAAAACAAAAATGCTGATTCTCTTGCAGTGTCATCTTCCCTAGTGACACCTCATCCTTCTTTTGGTAAAGACAAAGTGACCATTGAAATGGTATTCAGAGCTAGTGTACCAGACAATGAAAATCATTGGCAGGTCTTCAATGATGATAACCAAATTTTGTCCTTTTTGGAGCAAAGGGATAATTTCAATAGTCTCTTCTTCGAAGGAGGTGAAAATCCACACCGAGAAGCAACCCCCAAAGAAGAGAAAGAAGGAATTGAATCGATTGATGATGAGGGTGTAATAAAATTGAAAGGGAACAAAATTCCCAAAGGACTAGTCTCTTTACAAGACCTCTTTGACAGACATGACAAATTCATTCAAGAGAAAGAAAAGCAATCTTCTTGGTGCCCAGCTGATTTTAATAAAGAAAACATTGGCACCTCAGAGGAGCCAAGGATGGTCAATATTGGAAAATGTTTCTCACCTGAAGACAGAAGAAGGTTTGTTAATTTACTCAAGAAATACTCAGATGTCTTGGCCTACTCTTATGATGAATTCAAATCATTCTAGCCAAAGGAAATACACCACTCATTTCCTTTGAAGCAGGGTGCTAGGCCCTTCAGGCAGAAACAAAGGCTGTACAACCCAAAGATTGTTGATACCATCAAGGAGGAAGTAATGAATATGCTTAATGCAAGGATCATATTTCCCATCCACCATTTGATGTGGGTAGCTAACATTGTGCCAGTGTGGAAGAAGAATGGTGAAATAAGGATATGTGTACATTTTCGCAACCTAAACCAGGCATCGCTAAGAGGAAATTATCCTCTTCCTATCATGGACCATATCCTGCAAGTAGTCACTGGATCTGAAATGATTTCATTACTAGATGGATTCTCAGGATATAATCAAATCAAAGTGGCAGAGGAGGACTGCACCAAGATAACTTTTGCAACACCTTGGGTCACTTTTTCCTACAATAGAATGCCTTTTGGCCTAATCAATGCAGGAGCTACATTCCAAAGGGTTATGGATTTGGCCTTCAAATATCTGAAGCATTGTATTGTCATATATCTAGATGATCTCACAATATTTTCAAAGAAGAGGGGAGATCATATCTATCACTTGGAACAAGTACTTGCGAGATGTAGGAAACATGGCATATCACTAAATCCAAAAAAGTGCATTTTTGGAGTCATAGAAGGAAAGTTATTGGGGCACACTATGAACAAATATGGAGCACACATTGACCCTAAAATATTTCAATTCATTCAAGCATTATCTTTTCCCACAAGTAAGAAAGGAGTTCATTCATTCTTCAGAAAGGTGAACTTTCTTCGTTGTTTTGTGCCTGAGTTTGCTGAGTTGATGAAGCACATCACTTCCATGATGAAACCATAAGCAAAATTCAAATGGAATAATGAAGGGAAGGAAACATTCAAAGAGATCAAGAAATCCATTGCCAAGGCTCCGACTCTTATATCTCCAGATTTTAACAAAGAGTTCATCATGTATTGTTATGCATCAGAACATACACTCTTTTCCATTCTCATCCAGAAAAATGATGAACATGTTGAAGCACCTATTACTTTCATGAGTTTTCCTTTGAATAAGCATGAGATAAAGTATAACCAATTGGAGAAGCATGCCTCTGCAGTAGTCAAGGATGTAAAAAACTTCATGTTTTACATCCTCAATTCCCATACGGTGGTGATGGTCCCTGGTAGTGTAATCAAGTCCATCTTGACACAGTAAGATCTCAGAGCTAAAAGTGGAAATTGGATTGCAAAGACTCAAGAATATGACTTGGAAATTTGATCCTCAAATCTAGTAAGGGGAAATTCCTTGTGCAAGTTGATTGTTGAAGATGAAACTTTCAAAGTTCAACATGGCGAAGAAACATGTACTTGCTCAACTTGTTCGGAAGACAACCCACTGGTTCTCTTTATCACCACTACCGATTAGTGGTACGTTGATATTGCATACTACTTGACTTATGGAGAATGCCCTCCTCATCTTGATTACAAAAAAATAAGAACACTCAAGCTGAATGCAAACAAGTTTATGATCTGGAATCATGCACTTTACAAAAGAGGTCTGGATGGTTATTTCCCAAGGTGCGTAGATAAAGAGCAACAAGAAAAGTTGTTTGAAGCATACCATAACCAAGCATGTGGTGGGAATTTTTCATCAATGGTCACCACACACAAGATCCTCTGAGGAAGGTATTATTAGCTCACCATCTTTGCATACACTCAAGATTGGGTTCCTAAATGAAAAGCATGCCAACAGTTCATTGGAAGACCATGAATCACTGCATTACCACTTAGGCCTATGTTTATTGAAGAACCATTTCAACAATGGGGTTTGGACTTCATTGGTGTTTTGAACCCTCACTCAAGTGTGGGGAACATCTATGTGTTCATAGCAACATCCTACTTCACCAAATGGGTGGAAGCCATTCCGACCAAAAAAGTCAACACCGAAATAGTATGTAACTTCATTAAGGAGAATATTATAATCCATTTTAGAGTGTCACAAAAGATTATAGCAGATAATTCTACCTATTTCTCTTCAAGAGAGATGACTGAGTTTTTCTATAGCTATGAAATCTCCCTATCTCATTCTTCTTATTACTATCCATAAGGAAACACATAGGCCGAATAAAATAACAAGAACATTGTGACCATTGTCCGCAAGCTTGTAAATGAGAATCGAAGGAATTGGCACAAAAGGTTATATGACCATTGTGGGTGGATAGGATCACTCCTAAGAAGGAGATAGGTATGTATGTATTCTAGCTACTGTATGGAATTGAAGCAGAAATTCCTTTCACAATCAAGATGTCAACTCTCAAGCTGCTACAGGCAATAGAAAATGATCAGTACAAGGATTCTATTGAAAAAAGGATCCTCTTTCTTGAGAAGCTGGAAGAAAATAGACTCCAGGTGGTGGATCAAATCAAATAACACCAATTGAAAGTGAAGAAGATATTTGAAAGGAGGGCCAAGATAAGATGATTAAAGGTTGGAGACTTTGTCCTACTGTGGGACAAGAGAAAAGAACCAAAGGGCAGCCACAGAAAGTTTGATTCATTATGGCTCGGCCCATTCCAAATTCATGGAGCTTGTGGTGAAAATGTTTTTCTCCTCTCATACTTGGAGGGAATGCCATTAGAATTACCTCAAAGTAGGAAATACTTGAAACTGTATCATTAGTAAAAGCGGGTTATCCCCTGCCTTGTACCATAGGTGTTTTCTTGGTGTGTTTCCCTCTCTGTTGTGTGGTCTTGTTTCCCCTTCTGTTGTGTGTCGTGTTTTTCCTTACTTTTGTGTGCTTGTGTGTTTCCCTCTTTTGATATTTCTTTCTTGAGGTTGTTTATGACTTTGCAAGGCCCAATGGATAAGGCATTTCTCAATGTTATATCGTTTAAAAATTGATATTCTAGATCCTCATACCACTTCTTTGCCATGCTCAGTCCATGCCATGTCCCCAAGCTAGAGCCAATTGTTGTCTCCCAAAAAAATGCTTTTCATTTTCCAAGTTAAATTCAAAATTTCAAGCTCTCTCCCTCCTAAATTATTTGAGCCAGTTTGAAAATTAAAACAGATAGAAAAATCCATGCCCTAGAGTTGTTTCAAATCCCGAGTCTGCTTGTATTGATAAATTTTCTGTTTTCCTATCTGGGCGCATGAAAATTTTACTATTGTCCTCATTGGAATGAAATTTTCAATCTTTTTATGGCCATGGACCATTGAACCTTGTATTGTTTTCAATTCCTTGCTTCACGAAAGAAAAATTGAGGATAGGGCACGGAATGGTGGAGTTTTCTTCTTCTCTATTTTTCCACAGTCAGGAATGACAGGAAGATCTTCCCCGTTAAATTTTGCCTCAGTCCATGGGTAGTACATGGGCATATCTAATTGGATGTAGTTTGGCCATATCTCAAGGTTCAGTGGAAGCTTCCACGTGTACAAATGACACAACTCGAGGGGCAGGGCCCCGGGGACATTCCTCTAATGGGCAAAGGCTTTCCACATGTCCCAGGTTAAAAATAAAGGTAAAACAAGCTAAAATTGGCTTAGTATGGAAGGCTTAGCAGATCGCTCAATGTGCCTCATTGGTGTAGTTTCAAGATCCAAAGATGGGGGTGGTTCTCAAACTTATGCCAATCCTCCACGTGTCCTAGGCCCAAAAAGGGATAGAGTCGATCATTGAAATTTGACTAAGTATGAGTGGGTCTACGGGAGCCTCCACGTGCCTCCATGATGCATTTTAGAAATGAAACTGAAAGGGCCCATCTCCAAATGAGTGTTGGCTCACCACATCAAGATCAGTGGAGGCCTCCATGCGTCAACACGACACCATTTCAAAAGTAAAATCCAAGGGTCAGTCTCCAAGTAGCGCCACCTTGGTCCACATAGTGGCCAGAGTCTCACCTTGGAGAGAAAGAATTGGCCGTTGAAAAGGCACTTCTAACCCCAACAGAGGGGTCTCCACATGTCAAGTATGAAGGAACCTGACTCTCCACGTAACTTCAAAGATAAAATATAGAGGTAGGTTCCAAATGAGCGCTGGCCCGCCACACATCTAGGGTCTGATATTCGGACCCGCCAAACAAAAGATAGACATCTAAAAGCATCTGCAAGGCCCATTCCAATCAATTCCTTCCAAGTGGGCGGCTCAGATTCAAAGTTGTAAAAGCAAATCGAACAGCCCGTGTTGTAACTGGAAAAATGATGTAATGGCCTAATATTTTGAAACCATTTCTTTCCGCCATAAGTGTTTCTCTGTGAATCAAGAAATGGAAAGGGCGTGAATAGTCAGAATAGGTTGTTATTATTTTTTGCTCACCCAAGAAGATTGTAATATCTCACGGGCTATATGATGGAATCTGAAAGTCATTGTGACGGTTGGCAATTGATCTTGGAGACTCACGAGATCACTATACTTGGAGAAAAATAAGGAGATAGCCAAATTCTTCCATTCCTCTCATTCTGGAATTTCCTCTATTTCTCCAATATGTACAACTTTGGCTTGAGCAATCAATACAAGAAGAAGGAGTTTCTAGCTTTCTTTGACTAAGGGGTTTATTGATACTTTGTGGTCAATAAATTCTATTTGGTCTTGTTTCTATTTGCAATATTGTTTCTTCTCATGAATGTATGTGATGAGGTTTCCAACTAGTGTGTGTGTAGGAATCTAATTTTATATCTACAACATTAGTTCTCCTACATCTTTTCTCACTCCCCTTTCTCGCTCTTCAGACAAAGTCTTCCCTAGCAAGAGATTTCTAGATTTGATGTATAGTCAGTGGAGTGCCCCTACTGAATCCCCAGTCGAAAAGGCCACCACATAAATCCACCTTTTCATGCGCATAAACATATGACAGCTACACCAGTTAAGTAGATGGACTTAGATTCCTAGAGCGTTGGCAAGGACTCCACAAGTTTTCCCACCCAACAAATTTCCTCGCCAACACTATCATAGCTTGCAGGGAACCCTATCACAACCCTTCCAAGATCTTGAGCTTCATATGGCCATATATTTCACCTTGTAACTTCAAATTTCATAAACTTGGACTCGTTGGATAGGTCTGATCATGTAATACACCATGGAAACTAGAAATATTAAATTTGGTGAGGTTGGTAGGTGAAAAAGGGAAAATATAGTCCCATCATTAAAATAACAATTTCAAGAAGCTCAACTACTAGATTTGATGAAGTATGGTTCCCATTCCTTCTCCTATAAGTAAAGTATCATGGGGAAATGGTCTTGGCAGGTTGACTATACCTATTTTTAGACATTCAAATGCATGTTGTTGGTGGTTGAAGGCGGAAATATGAGTTTCCCTATCTTTTCCCTCCTCTCTCTTTCCAATCTTCTATATATTGTAGGATGATGCACATTTGTAAAGGTTGGACCCTCTTGGAATGTTGGTGCATCATATTTCAAGTGATGCATATAGGCCTCAAACGTGGACATATACAAGGTGATTCATTCCTTCCTCCTTCATTGTAATGGATTACACATCTATATGAAGTAATAAAATTCATGTTTTGTGGCTATTCTATTCCCTAATCTTGTGTTTATTGCATTATCTTGTCTCTATTTCATTTGTGGTATGTTGTGTATATTTATTCTCTTCTTACAGGGTTTGTTTCTATTGTGCTCCTTGGAAATGAGAGTTTGAATGTTGTTTGAGACTATGGTACTCATGTTTTCCCTATCCTCCTTCATTTTCCTCCCATTTCAACTCATCTGAGAGTGTCTTTCCCCCTCTTCTAAGAGCTATCACCTCTGTTAGCTTAGGATTTCCTTTTTTCATGCATTTCTCTCTTCTATTGGTCACTTGGATTGTTAGATTAGGATTAAATATTTGCATTTCCAGTTGTTGGAGTACTTAACATTAGGAATAGGTAGAGGAACCAACCTTCTCTTGAGGTCTGTCTCAAGTAGAAAGTCCCACAACTTGAGAGACAATCCCATGTTACCCAAAAACATTGATTTCTCATTCATTCATCTATGAAAAATCAGAGGGTGTTGTTTTTTTTGTGATAACAATATTTATGGTGGATATATAATCTGTTTTTATTATTTATCCACATTTTCCTAACAATCTATAGACATGGTTATGCACACAATAGTGAGTAATGGTTTTATATAGGTATATTATAAGCCTCAAACAAAGTGTAAAACATAATCAAGGTATATTTCACAAGGGAGGCATGCGTGAATTGAAAACACACAAGGTTATATGTGCCATTAACTAGGAAAGACTATTATATGGTGTAGGATAGAAGGATGAAGAATTTTTGTAGAGAATCACTAGGGGAGCCTCTAGATAAACTGTAGTGCATGATAAATAAACACCACTTATGCATCCTCTAGGGTATCCAAAGGTAATGAAAGTATTTTCCATTGCCAATTGGCATGGCCAAGGGATAGTAAAACCGTATGAATACCTCCCTTAGGATCTCAATTTTCAAGATTTTGGAGGGATATCATTTAGTAACAATTAAATATGGGTAAGTGTAGACACCTAAATTTGGCACAAAGTATTATCACTTAACACTTTTAACTACACATGCACACACACGCACACGCACACACACATATGGGTCTTAAACAATGAAATAAGTATCTAGTGGCACAATTCCTTTACTTATTTGATGTCATGTAGCTTGATTGTAGTTTTCAGTAGTCTTGTTCTTTATTTCCTCTCTTTATTATCTATTTTCACATAGATACCTAGATTTACCATTGTTTGTTTGGGTCTCTAGATGAGACCGTTATTTTTGGATAAAAACATTCAACAATACCATCCAAGCCATGTGGATCTATATAGGCTTGCTTTTATGTCACTTTTTAATCATTGGTCCCTTTTTCAACGCTTATTTCCTTTAATTTCATATTATGTGAGTTGGTCTTTACGTGCCACTAGTTTCAAATTTCAAAGCAAGAGATCCATATATATACAAAGTTTATTAACAAGTATACGACATCTAACCATTATCTAAGAAAATTCAACCATAACGGAAAATATGATTGTTTAAGCATTATACTATTGAATACAAGTGTTACGATTGAATCACATATATTAGTTAGCCCATTATTTGTGTTAAGGCACAAGGGCAAGGCTAGGATAAATGAGCTAAATTCACATACACCATTACATACACACAAGGATAACTCTATAAAGTTTGAAATTTATTGCAACACTAAGTCTTAATCACATGGGGTGACCACCAAGGTTATTCCAAATCAAGCACCTAACCTTGTTTTTGGTACTTAATGTATATTTGAGTATTAGTGCAACAAGCTAAGTTTTTGTAAATACAAGTACATGTATAAGATTTATTAGACTTATGAACATGTATGAAGGCAGTGTAGGCATAGATGAAGTATTACAAAAAAATGAAAAACACACAATAAATAGGACCAAACTGCTAAACAATCTAGTTAAAATATATGGTTTACTCCCAAGAGGAACATAACACACAAGGGATTTTTGGGAAATTATGATACTTGTACACAACCTAGATCAGCTGGAAAAACACCCAAATCATCTTCTGAATAAGGTTAGTGATCATTTAAACCACAATTAACCTCTTTCTTACTTATTTGGATGTATGCAAATGTAAACCCTTCTTTCTAAATTTTTTTATTGATGTGTATTTCTTGATTATTCAATTATTCATCCAAGATTATCCTTAATTAGTATTATAAACTCATTATTAATTTTAGGTTTAAATCATTTGGTGAACCCATTCATTTATTTGGTTTCCTACCCTAACTAGGATGAGACTATATTCTTGCAATCTTACATAATATGGGTTTCATGATTAAAAGTGATTTCTATTAGCGTCACCATTAGTTTTAATGGAAAAGGTAACAACATACTATGTTTTTACCTTTTAAGACAACAATGTAATGTGTTGCTACCTACAAAGGTAATGACACATTGAGTTGTTACCTTTTTTGTTAAAATAGACAACAGTCCTTATCAAACCAAAAGTGTGGCATACATGTTCAAAGAAAATGCATGACCTAATGGTAGTCCGTGGGAATTATAAGTTGTAGGTTGTGGCTCACAGACCAAGGCATGAATTCAGATGGTGTGATTCCATTTTTTGTGTAAGTTCACAGTCAATGGAGACTGAGAAACCTGTCAACTATGAACATACATGATAAATAGGCACCCATGCCCTAACTAGGTATTTTGTTTCCAAAACCCAAGTTTCCATAGGGTTTCCATTTATTACTTGGTTCTTGATTCATGCCCTAATATTAGGGTTTATTCTCCTTTTTGATTTCATGGCTTATGCTACCAATGCCAAAATATCCTTACTTTATCTACTTCAAAGCACCCCTATATATCAAGATAGTATCTATGGGGTATTACAATAAACATTTCACCTATCATTTCTCACTCCAACCATGTTATGTTATTCTCTTATAATAATGATATCACCTTTATGTCTTTCACCAATCTATGTATACGTGAGGAATTTAGTGAGGAGTTGATAGTGTTTATTCATATAAGCATGAGATTTATCCTGAAGTATATGTAGAAGAGTTTACCACCTCCTACACATGTTATGACCCATATCTTTAAATATGAGGAAATATTAAAATCTCCATGCCCACCTTATGGCATTACCTCTTCTCCACTAGAGGTAACTAACTCATCTTTTTTTTATGTATTTAACATTATATATTCATATGATTACTAAGGTTATGCATTGGAGTACATAAATTTAACCTTTCATTTATTAGTTCTTAATAAATAAGTTACTCCAACCTAATTAGGATGAAAGGGTGCAACCTAATTAGAATGAATAGGTACAAAACCTTCATATTTATGTATATAAATATGGCTGGGTGTGATTCTCCCAAAGGATCACATATCTTATCATTTAAGTCTATTAATCATATATTTTTATTTCTGGAGGCTTACCCCTCAAAGTGGACTATATTCGAGTGATTTCATAAATAAATATCATAACATATTATCTTCACTAGGCTTCCCATACTTATGACGAATAAATTTTACCTAGAATTGAGGATACACATGATGCATGTTATAATGATAGTCACGGTGATTGTGATTATGATGGTGATTATATGACAATTATAGTCATAATGGAAATGATTCTTTAATTTAAATTAAGGTTAGTTTCCATCTCTTGAAATAGAACATAACAATATTAAATGGGACATATTTCCTTCTCACTATACTGTAGATAAGGTTTATAAGTGTATATTCTTATTCTTATGTTCCTAATGAAATGGAAAATTATACAATTGAATGTCCTCTTTCCTCTTCTTCTCTTGAAATAGTAAATGATATAAGTAAAAAAAAAACTATTTCTCCTTCTTTTATTGAAATGAAAAATGACACAATTGAAAGTCCTCTTTCCTCTTTCCTCTTTTCCCCTTAAAATGGAAAATTATATAATTGAATGAAATATTTCTCCTTCTTCTCTTCAAATGGTAAATGAAACAATTGGGTGTGTTATCTCTCCCACTCCTCTAGAGATTAATTAATGATGCAAATATTTGTGACACTCCTCTTCCTCTTATCTATGATAATGTGCTAAATGATTGCACTAAGTCTCTTTCTCTTATTGACATAAGAAATGTTAAAAAAAATTACTCTACTTTGCATTCTAATAATGCACATATTTCTCCTATTAATGATACAAATGAATTGCATGTTGATATCCATAACAATTTTCTAGATACTATATGTGATAATGGAGAGCTAATTCACGATGCCTCTTCCTTGCATACCCCCTATTGTTCATATCGATGTTTCCTCATCTTCTACTTATTCTCTCCCTAGGCGGAATAATGTGCCCATAAAAACCGTCAATTGAAAATTCCAACCTCTTAATGAGCCTCTTAAAAAATTTTGTACACATAATCAAGATCTCATATCTTTAATGCATGTTATATGTGCTTTGGAACATAAAACAAAAACATTATCTTTAGAAAAAAATTACTATAATGTGTGGATGGATTTTAATGCTATATAGGGGAATTCAATTATGTGTAAAAAAATTAGTCTTCATTTCCTAGAGACTTCATCATGCCTAAGTCCTAGGTACTTGATGGTACTGGTGACCATCACCTATATCTTAAGGACTATATAGTATCGACTTTCCATGACATCACATTCTAATGATATGATCTTACTAAAATCCTTTGTTAATAGTCTCACAGGTCTAACCTTAGATTAGTTTCATCACCTTCATGGTGGATCCCTGAGTACATTTCTAGAGCTTGAAGAGGTATTCCTCATTTGATTCATTATAAATAAAATCCCTCGGGTTAATTTTGAGAAATTTCCTTCCCTACATCAAGGTAATATGAGCCAATATGTGATTATATCTTATGCTTCAAAGTGCATATGCAACAATTAATCTATTAATTGATTGATTTGAAAGTTCAATATATCCTTTTTGTGGTCACATCTATCCTCTTTAGGAGAATTTATTATGTGATACATGTGACTTATTCTACTATCTTTTCGTTTTAGTTATTAATTTGGAGAAAAAATTATTTCCTCTAGAAGAGCTAGTGCCTACATGTGTTAAAGATCACATTCCTAATATTGCACCTTATTCAAGAACTACAAAAGATTCATATTATAATTTAGGACAAGTTAAGGTCGTACATAGAGGAAATACTTTCTATTATGATAATACTCAATCTAAGGAACTATCGAGGCCTTTTATAGTACATAACAGAGAACCAATTTGATTTTATAAGGTTTAAGATAGATCTCATGATATGTTGAATACATTATTGGATAAATGCTTGATTATTTTACCATTTAATTTTCACCCTCCTTATTGGCATGAGAAGTTGAAAGGTCAACCTCATTAAAACTATCATGGTATTAATGGGAACCATGAAAATGATTGGTACGCTTTAGAGAAATGATTACAACAAATTGAAAATAAGGGCATTTTTTATTTTGATATATGTCATCCTTCATCTCCTCTAATGCATCACTTTATAAAGACTAGGATCTCCCACAATACCCCTTCAATGGAACCACTGGTTTCTTAGCCTCCTATGAATGGTGCTCCTTAAATATGATTCTCTCCTATATGGTCGTCTCAATCTCCTAAATCTATATGGTTACCCAGATTTCATATATTTCTATCGAATAAGCATAATAAAACAATAAATCATGTAATTACATTATTGATCAAAGATAAATATATTGTGCAACAAATAAATAATAAAAAATCTTAGATACTTATAATGCATTATTCTAGCCTAGTATGACCATGTGTCCAATATCATACTAGCTCCTCTGTCCATTTATACCATATCAATCATAACTCAATGATTACAATATACTACTATCAATTACACATCTCAATCAAAGTGGTAGCAAGACATAATGCATGAATCAATATTCTCGTGTGTGTGTGTATAATGACTCAACAAAAAATATCTATGATGAGGGGCACACCCCTTATACTAGTTTGTCATACATCATCATCATTCTATGACTCATCTGAGAAAGATACAACTACACTAACATGTTAGGTTGAAGCCTCTTTGTATCCCACCATTTTTGGTTGTGTGATAGTGACCTATATCATCACACTCTCTCCCATAACTCTTTTATCTCTATTAAGATCCTCAATTACCCTACTTATAGGGTCATACATTTTTTCAAAATATAATACGCAAGATCTAACCCCGGTGGGGGCACGAGTTATCTCTCTAGATCTTCCATGCGACCATTACTCTTACTATTAAATGTGGTACATGATGTTTCCACAACTTATATTGGATCAAAATATAGGAATAATCTCCTACAATTTCCTCGACATGTTGCTCACAAACTCTATAATATTTACAGGAAAATTAAAATTCAATGTATAGAATGAGGCATAGATGATCACGATCTAATACATGTCACTTATATTCACAACAAACATATCAACCATTAATCATCATTATAATCATTTCAATTTAAACAACTCCAATGAATAAATCAATCACATAATACTTGTGTTGTGCAATGGTGTCGTTCTTATCTCATATGGAGGCACATCCATTACTAATATCCATCTCCTCTTGATGGTGGGGGACATGGATCCCATAACTCCAATATCACCTCTTATTAGTGGGGCATATATTCTCCACCACCTCCTCTTGTTCCACACATACCCTATGTCAATCCTCTCACTAATAGTAGAAATAAGAACACCCATCTGGTGCTAATCCAACACTACATGTAACTGGTTATATAGCCAACATCATATCCTACTATGGAATCCACTTGTGGTTCTACCTCATCAAGTGGTAGTGGGGATAACGAGACCCTTGTAGTCCCTAACCTCTCTCAATTCTAGTGTGCAACACATTGCAACCTATTCTATGGGTAAGGTATTAGAGGAACATCTCTCATAACCCTAAATTTATGGGTTATCATATCATACTAGAATCATTCCCCAAAACATGAAATCAATCATCTACCTACATGCTCACTATGATGACACATTTACGACCCTCTTAAACTAGACCCTGAAATATTTGTATGGCCTCTAAATAATACCACTAGGTGTTAACCTGTGTAGTATAGTACAAAAATCCATGATACCCTATCTTCCCTACATGGAATAACCCATTATGCTACACATATATTGACATGGGCCCATTTACCTTGTGGTAATCCGAATGCATGAATCCATGTAATGTTCTCATACACACATACATGTAACAAATTAACAACCCCTAAACCCTTTACATGAATATCCAATACAATTCTATAAAATTATTTGTATAAATGAGCTAGCACACATCGGTCCCAGGACTATCAAGCACCCCATTCCTCAATGGCATGGGAAAACTCACATATTGGATAGGAATTCGACACCCCATTGTCATCAAATTCAATAAAAAAGTCCACCAATACACATAAATTTCCACAACCATAGAATATCTATTTGGACAATATCAATGAGACGTAATTTAGATCCTATATGTCTATTGTCATGCCAAACAGCTAGCATAAAAATTGAAAAATTTGAATCATGACAACTAAATCCCTTAATTTAAAATTAGGTTTCCCATTAATGTACATCCTTCCTATGGCCAACATATCTCTAGTTCAACCCTCATCCAGGATCAAAGGAAAGTGTTAATAAGATCATTTAAATTTTTTCAGTGTGAAGGTTACACAAGTTGATTGAATTCAGTGAAATTTTATGAAAGACAAGTCTTCTTGGAGGCCTAAAAAGGCCATTTTTTCCATTTCGCAGCTGGTAACACCCTTTGGGTATTTTTAGGGAATTTATAAAGCATTTGAGAATGGTATAAGTATTAAAGTGATTTGAAATAATTCAGGAAAGTTTAGGAAATAAAATCTCATTCAGGAGCAATTTGTGCAAGACTGAGTCCTTGATGCAGGGAATGAAAGCTAAAATGGTGAAATATAATTTCTTCAAGAGCTCTGTAAGGAGTTAGAATTCAAATAACTATGCAATGGAAATATGAAGGAATTTTATACATTATGTAAGAATCAAATTTGTTCCAAGACCTAAAGGTTTCTTAAGGCAGTTCAACTTTTACAGGTGCACCTCGTTGTCCTAATAAAAAAGGGTATTTTTTGGGATTTGTATGAAGAATCAAGATCTGAAACCTATTCCATTAGTCTTAGAAGGGTATTTTTAGTCAGATTAATATAAAATTTCATCTTAAAAGACCATTCCAAGCTCCAAGAGTGAAGTTTTCAAGTTCTCACTAGTGATGAGTGTCCAGACTCCATACTTAGCCAAAATTTTGACTGTCATATGTCATCATATCTGTCCAAGTTCCCTTTCATGTCCCTCTTTCACATTTTTCCCAAGGGAATATAGGGGATAAAAATGAGCACCCATGAGAAATCTCTTTCTCTAGTCCCCCATGTGACCCTTTCCAGCTCTAAAGGGTGTTTATTTGGCTAACCCCATTTCCTCAGGTCTACTCAGGCTCGGACACTTGTCATAATATCTATCCAAGATCCCTTTTGTGTCCCTCTTGTCCCTTTTTTCCAAGGGGACAAAGGAGAAAAAAATGAGCGCCCATGAGCAAGTCCCCTCTGTGGTTTTTCATGTGACCCTTTTCAGCTCCCTGGGTGTTTGCTTAGCTTTTTCAATCTTGTTCACACTTGCTCCCATGCTAAAAATTGGAATAATATTGCTCCCAGGAACCCTTTACCATCCCTTTTGTCCCTTTTTACCATATAAACTAGATCTAAACCTCACTCAAGCACTCATTTAACCCAGGTTTGACCCATGGTCAGTAGGACATCACAAAAGTGAAATATAATACATTATAACTCATTTTTGAACCATTTATTCAACAAAGTTTTATATTCATCAATTTTTTCTGCTATCAAACCTTCCAACCTCTATTAATGTATTTCATGACACATCAACAAAATAACAACAATTGCATCTTCGTTTTCCCAAGATCCAGCGGGCGAAATCACTTGAAATTTGGAGCGAATGTTCCTTGAAAAATATAGTTTCATCAAAGACATTTTTTGCATGATGAGGTGAATTATTTATTGAGATATGGAGAACTAATTTTTCTCTTGGAATTCTTCCCTCCTTAAATAATTTTTCACTTTCCTTGAGATATGGCGGGTGAAATCTTTCAAAACTTGGAGCAAAGGATCCTAAAAAAATCTAGTTTTATCGTAACCAT
This sequence comes from Taxus chinensis, assembly GCA_019776745.2. NCBI lineage: Eukaryota > Viridiplantae > Streptophyta > Pinopsida > Cupressales > Taxaceae > Taxus > Taxus chinensis. The sequence continues at coordinate 905,318,434 of CM034147.1, read as the reverse complement.
TTCTTACATGATGTGGTGGACAATTTTTCAAGATATGGATGATTAATGTTTTCTTAGTATTCTACCCCCTTTGATGAAAATATAATTTTCCCTCTCACCTAAATGAGGGAATCATCTAAAAAATGGAGCAAGGAATATTGGAATAAAACCCAAAAATTTTAAAGTTATTTTTGTTGCACAATCTGACACATGCAATGCACTTACTAAAAAAATCACATGTTCATAGTGAGGCATGCCTAAAAATAGTAAGTTGTTAAAAAATTAGAATTATCAGTGTCTGTAATCTCTGAACAAGGTCAAAGAATACTCTACAAGCTCCTGAAGTAGCATTTCCAAAAAGATCTTTACATAACACCGTCTAATGAATGAAACTTGATGATCTAGATGAGATCATTATGAGTGAGGATGGGATTCATCTCAATAAACTAATACCTCTAGAAGTGTTTCTAAATACTTGATCCATTCTTGATAATGAGCTCACACCTTGCAAGTCAGAAGAGATGGAATATGCAATCATTGTGTTACAGTTCAATAGGTGGTCCAAGGCAAGGAGCTTCATTTAGAATTCATTTGAATAAGGTTATTCATTATTAAGAGTTTTCTTATCTCTATATTTTCTCCTGTCTCTCTCTCTCTCTCTTCTTCTCTCTCCTTCCCCTCTCTCTAACATTATATTCTTTCATTGAGAATGTACTTTTTCACTCTTTCATCTTATTTACTTAAGTGATTTAACATTGTATTGTAAAAGTCACTTTTCAAAAATAAGAAAAGGACTTAATTTAATTCTTAAGAGTATGTGGAAGGTCACAAGTGATGAGGGAAGGTGAAAATTCATGTGGGGGGAAGATGAGAAGATAATTTGTAATGTTATAAATTGTAATAGCTTCTCTATTCCAAATGGGGTATAATTGATGATTGGATGTATGTTGTTGAGATTTACCACTACTACATCAAGAAGTAAAAGCTACATTTACTCTATTTTCTTTGTCTATGTTCCTCCACCCTATTTAATTTCCAACTTTGTAAGCATGATGATCTTGTATAACCAAGAAATAAATTTTTATCCTTGATTGATGAATATGTATAACTTTGTGTTTATAATGTGTTAGTCTTATCATTATTAACATTTTTGTGTTCTTCTAATTAAATGTGGACCTACTCTGGTTAATGTGTGTGAATTCTACAAGTCTACTCACAACATTAACCCCATCTTTCCTTATTCCCCTAACTCCCCTTTACCTTTCCTCACAACAAATTCCTCCCTTGTACTCCATACAAGTAATTTTCCACAGGTTTAGTGGAGTATTCATGTGTGATCCCCAACCTAATGGCCACCCCACAACTTTTAGTTATTTTACATTCAAAAATGGGAGCATCACCATACACAAGAAGGAGGGGTTTAGCCCAGTGACAATGGTGGAAACCCATAATTTGCACACGGAAAATTATTTTACCAACAAATTCCCTATCTCCCTCACTCAATAAAAATTGACGATACATCCTCATGTGCAATAAAAATATGTGGGTGGGACATTGACCTAATCCCCTATAATATGAAATTATAGAATCTTCCACACATCCTCCAATATAACGGTAATATCCCATGTCAATATCTAAAAAGTACAAGTATCTACATTCCACCACTTAACGAGTCCAGTCATCAAGTGCATACTATGAGGCATATCCCCCCATCAATCAACATGTCTAAATCCATCCCTATCCAAAATTTCCCAATCCACACCATCAATTCCCAACTCTATAAAATATCTATGTGTCTACCTCAACGAAAATCTCACCAATGCAAGTCTCTCTACAAGAAACACAAGCAAACATGGTAAAAATAAATTATAAGTGAGTAAAATGAATCATCAAAATCATCAACAATATCATATTAAGCTATCACAATGCTGAATTTTTAGTTTGTTACACATAGGAAAAAAACCTTCCACTTTGAATATAACCATTCAGAAAATATACCAAACTCATCTTTCCACACTTTTCCTACTCAAAATGATAAAATGAAAAATTTATAAAAATCAAAATTATGAACCAAAATGTAAAGATTCAAATTAGTGACTAGCCCACCCGATGCTTATGGATGTATGGCCTCTACCACTCTATCAAATCATAATCTTAGGGCTCCTTTAATGTTTGACATCATGTCTATGTCAGAGCGCTAATCACTATCACATAAGGTAAAAATGAAATTATAATTGACTTAAATCAACTTTACTATTTATAGTTAGTTGAGTTTTCCATATTTTACTATATAATATTTTAGTCGCCTTTATTCAATTATTTCCCCGATCTTTTCCATGTGATATCTTGAGATTTTCTTATCACAATCTCATACCGCTAGTTGTGTTAGGATAATTATTCTACGTAATTTTGCATAAATATGTATTTTCAACCTATTGTAAAGCATTGGCTACCATTTCAATCATTTTATTCTTGATTTATATCTAATTAAAATTAAATCCTAGACTACTACAAGTTGTAAAGACATCAATATGACAACTTATCCTTAGGTAAAGGCAAGTTGGGTTATGTTCCTATACTATGACTTACGCTTGCATTTTAAGCCTAGTTGACATATCCTTATCTCTCCTACGTGGATTTATTAACTCTACAAATAGTTTCTCACTCAATTAATTGCAAAAGTAATATATCACTCACATGCATCTTGCCTAAAATCTTGGCTAAACAACCTTAACTACCTATATAAAACTGTATTGGATGAGACCAAGTTGTGTTATGATATGGTCTGACCTATACAATATCTAACATCTCTTTTCTCAAATTTAATGTCTTTTATGGGTCATTTCTTATCTTATAGGTTGGAATTAATGTGATACCTAATCTACAAAATCATATATAAGCAATTATAATTCACTTAAGGGCTTAGTGGCATTCTCAAGAGCATATATTTAGAATTACACTCTTAAAGCACTCAAGGATATCCTAAATCTCTCTAAAGTAGTAGCACATCTATTAGAGAAACCAACACATAGGTCTGAAGTACTCAAACTAGGTTCAAGAGTATAACATCCTCCATTACCAAGCCACTAAAGGTCCTAGAGCCAATTAATTTCAAGAGTAAGTCACACAAATCATTATGTAAGTTCTTAAGGGAAAAAAGGAAATTGGTTTAGCTTCTGAAACAAATCACAATATATCACTACCATGTAGGGTACATCTATATTATATTTGTAGTTACAAATTTTATTCTTTGTGTTAAGAAACACAAGGGAAATGATAGGGGGTTGGATAATATTTTCATACCCTATTACACCTATGTTAACATAAGTACATGGAGTTTTATCACACTTCCAAGCGGATATAGTGCAACACATGGATTGGTTTAGTAGGGGTTGACAACAAGTGTTAGTCCAACTCCACCCACACATGAACTTATAATTTTATTATCCTATTATGTGCATAAAGTGCTAGTGCAGGTATTCAAGGGTTTCATCCATTACAAGTCACCACAACAAGGTGTCACAAAGTTGTGAACCCTAGAAATAGAAAATAAAGTATATTTCTATGTCCGATAGAACTAGAAGTTACAAAAACCTATCATATGCTAGTCTAAGACTGTATAGCTCATGAATAGAATGTATTATTCCCCAATAGAAGTTGTACAATTCTATATAGGTGTAGTTTACAATCATTGTACTAGAGATGAAGCATTTCCATATTCTTATAGGTATGTACATCTAATCTGCATAACTAGATCACTTATGTACCTCTCTGATAAGTTAAGTACTCATCCCTCTTTGTGTTTTGAGCAATTGTTTTATCGATTTACCCACATATACTATATTAATAACTATATTATAAGTTGTGAGGTTATTTTGGATTGATTAATTCATAATATTCTATATGTAACTTTCTTACACTTATTAATAAGTAAGGAATAAAATCATATCAAACCCTTATTTATTTGGTTTAGGGAGTAAACATTTGGTGAAACCAACCCTTGATCAATGATCTCACCTCGATCCAAACCCTAAATACCCTAGGGTTTTATTTTTTAGTTTCACATAAGTTTTCCTTCTATGCCTGTTAGGAATAAAAAATAGCTTAATCATTAGCCTATCAAGCATATTGAGTTTTCTACTCCTACTTGTAAGCGTTAAGTCACTATGTATTCCTCCATTATTCATGTGCAAGGAATCCCATTTATGCTTGTTCATTATGACCATGTCATGCCTTTGAAAAACCTTGAGACACATAACATGAGCACCATGCTAATTTTTTGATGATAAAGATAATTATGTGATGACCATGTCATGCCTTTGAAAAACCTTGAGACACATAACATGAGCACCATGCTAATTTTTTGATGATAAAGATAATTATGTGAACCCTAATTAGGTTTAACTTTGGTCTAATTTTCGTTCACAACTTCTTGATAACCCTAAACATATAGAGAGTATTATCAATATCATCCTTTCTGCCAAGTTGGCTCATGATCAACCATCTAAAGAGCGGCCTATTTTTGGGGTTTTCCCTCCACATCTTCCATTATGGATACATCTACTATTTCTAATACTATGATGCTTATATATTTGGGGGAATCAAATACATCTCCTCGCATTGCTATTATGTCAATTGTTATGTCTACTACCATTCCCAAATATACCATACACACTCATGGGGGTTTTCATTATTCTTAATCTAATGTACAAGCTTTGGAAACCCTTTCTTATAATTGTCAAGTTCAAAAATTACAAATACAAAAAAAGTATCTCTACCTCTTATAGTTTCATGGATTCTACTCAATTGATTCACAACCCACTTGCACTCGAAGTGGATTCCTATCCTTTTCCTATTGGTTATTTTTCTACTATAAATCCTATTTATGATGGTAAAGGTGATCCTGAAGAGAACCTTCATGTGTTCCATGTTGTTTTCTCATATTATGCTTGCAAAAATCTATTACTCAATAAGCACTTTTGTAGAATCCTCAAGGAGTTATCTTTATAATAGTTCTATGATCTATCCATTTATTAAATTAAAACATTTATCCCTTTTTCTAATTAGTTCCTTGCAAAATTATCCATCAATGTTAGGGAAAAGGTGTCTATAGATTCTCAAAATATGGTAACTTATCCTTTGACAATGAAAAGTTTGGATTTTATCAAGGCATTTGTTCATAGCAGTGTAGGAATTCAAAATGCATTTTTGGGGGGAATAGATTAAACCCCCTTATATTTTCTTAGAAATTTTACCAATGGTTAACCGCGTGTTACCTATAGTGAACAATAATGATCACCATTTTCTTTTTAGTGGTAGGAATTTGGCAAAATATTAATATTAGTAACTTTAGTTTGGTAGAAATAGCTACAAGCTAAATTTTTCTTAATCTCAATTAAATAATCTAATCAATGTTTCTCATAAAACAAATTTTAGGAGATATTTAGGGGGTGGAATAGTTTTATGAATCTATAACAACCAAAATAGCCTTAAATAGATACAACTAGGAATAAAAATGTGAATTCCTGATCAAATGCACTGCAAAACTCAAAAATGAGTTTGGTTTCATCATAAGAACATTAGTGGGATAACTTTAGATCCCAAAGATATATTTTTAAAAATTTCTTCCCAAAATTAAATGTTCTTTCCTTTGGGAAATTCCCTTTACGTCTTCGTAAAACATGATCACTTACAAAATATGCCCTTTATGGTTTCTAAGGAAAATTTCCATCATTTCGAGTGATTTCTCTCAAATCACCACCATTTTATATATGTGGAAATCCAATTTTCCATTAATCCCCCACCAAATTGTGGCTTGGTGACGAATTGGAAGTTATTGTGGTTCTTTCCATGTGATCCCTAATGTCAAAGTCTCTTTTGATTCATTTCCATGTGGCCTATGTATTCCTCCATTTTTCTCGTATATCCCTAGTGAATTTTCACTTTCTAAGTGCTTCAAAAAATATTTCCCAATTTAGGACATGTGGTGGCCTCTCAACAATTTGAGTCCTTTCATTTCGTATACCTTCCTCTCCTTTTTCTATGACCCCTAAGAAAATTTTCACTAGGATTGTGACACTTTTCAAAATCTCATAGCCTTGCATGATTTTGAGTTACGACATCCTTTTCTTTTTTGTTCAATACCTCTAATAATATATTCCCCAAATTTGTGACACTTGTTGATATCTTGGTGCTTTTCATAGCACATATCTATTGACTATTGACCTTCAGGAACTTCAAATGCCATCAAGTGACATCATCTCATTGCCTCTACAATTGAGTTCTATTTCCTTCCTCAACCTTGTGGCCCTAAAATATCTTTGTAAATAATATTTAGAGTGGTGCAAAGTGTTTCCATTTTGATATCTAGTTTCATGGACCTTTCTAAACTTATTTTAAAAAACACTCCACAAATCCATTTCTTAAATACTTTGTGATCTCACCATGTGAAAATCCATCTCATCCTCCAAATTGTGACTTGGTCCTTGTGATCTGTTCCCCTTAATAAAAATGGACTTTCCTTTCTCAATATACCACATAAGTGCTTTAACTTAAAAACACTCATCTTATATAAATATTTGATGTGAGGTAAAGCCCTTTCATTGTGTTTTCCTCTTTGGCAGTACTTGATCCATTGTGGTATCCTCTCAAGCATGTAAACATATTATTATAACTTTCTCACTTGTATAAAGTATACTTCGTTCTAACCCAAGTTTAGTCACCTAAATTTGGTAATGAAAATGTTGTCTTTATCCCTAAATCTTCACTTATACACACATTCCAAGCTTAATTACACATCCTCATCCATATTGTGTGAATGTATTCCTTGTTTACATTTCTTAATCACTCTTAGAACTATTATCATCAGTCCACAACAATATATTTACCTCAAGCACCATTCCTAGAATTTTCATAATCCCAACACTAATATGTATGAGACCACCAACAAGGAACCAAACCACTAAAAGGTTTGGTCCAAAAGAGGATGGTTCATCCGCATCCACCCATTTCTCACTTTATTAATTTGATATCTTTATATGGGTCAGTAAGTTCCTCAAGGGTTGGCCTTAATGAAAAATTATACTCATGAACCCCTATAAAAGCAAGTCAAATGCACTCATTTGCTTACCTAGAAATTACTTTGGCACTATCATGAGTGCCTATTGTAAATATCATTCATAAAACTCTTTAATCCATCATAAACTACACTAAAGTATTAAAACACCCTCAAAGCAACCCCTACACATGTTTGAAGCATACTCAACCATGTTATAGAGTCATACTTCCAAAGTTACAACTTACCAAATCCATGCCAAGAATAAGAACGCCAAGCCATTATTGCATTATCAAGTGAGAAAATTGATAAATCTCTTTGTATCCATATAGATATCACATGCTAGGTGGAGAACTACGTGCAATTTTATGCCTCTTCATAGTATTACCAATGTAGGCGGTGTACAAATTGCACTTCAACCCATTCAATAACCTTTTCCTAGGTCTCCTACATGTGCTCAGGGTTTGAAGTTTTTTCAAATCATACATATGGTTTTATATATGTGTGAAACCAAGGGTTTTATCATGAAGCATATTTCTAAGGGTTACATAGGCATATGAAGTTACAAATTTCTAACACAAAGACATATGAAAACACCAAATAGGTAAGTAATTGTCAAAAGGTTCCATACAAATTTGATGGTTCCATACCTGCTTAGTTTACACTTCTAAAAATAGAGATGAAGAAATTTGAGAATATTTCTAGGATTTTCATCCTTTGTCACTTCCGTGCCAGCCTTCTGAGCATCTAATTAACTAAGTACACCCTTCTTATTACACTTTGTCATAATTTAACACTTTTTCTCATTCGATTTATCTTGCATATTGGTAAATAGAAATATTATAATCTACATAATGATTTTTAGCTAATAATTTTAATATATATCCTATTTATAACCCTTAATCCTAAGATAATAAATAAGAAGGAACAACCCCAAACCCCTCTCTATTTATTTATAGTTAAATCATCTAGTGAACTTTCTTGTTGATCTTACACAAACTTTCCTCGCCCTAGGTTTTCAGATTTCTTCATATTCTAGGGTTTACATTTAGATAAAATTCATATTTATATCTATTTCATGACCTAAATCTAATTTTCACAATTTCCCCTAGGTTTCCATGTTTGGTCCTCCTCTTAAGGCCTCTTTCTAGAGTTATCTATTCGCAAAAACACCTTTTAAGTCAAACCTAAAAATCAATAAATCTATTTTCAAATCCCTTGGAGGTTTTCTTCATTTTGAAATTAAAAAAATATTGTTCATTTTTCATAATTTTAATCAATTTTTTCAATATTTAACCATCTTTATTTTCCTTAACAAGGGCATAACATGCAAAAGACACAATTATTTGATAATCCCTTGGATATTTTTTTCCATCACATTGAGTTCCTCGATTAAATATATTTTGGTTTTGTAATATTCATCATATATTTTTAGACACAGTCATTTCATTAATTTTAAAAATATCATTTTTCCCTAAAAATAAATTTTGGGCCTACCTTTCATGTTTCTCTTTTATATTACACTTATACATATTCAAGCCTCCTTTTTTTGACTCTATCCTCTATGGTATATTGAAAATCATCCTTCCATTTTTCTATTTGGTTTATGTTATTACTCTATCCTTAAGGTTTATTTACTTTTGTGCTTTCATGGATTACTCCACTTATTATTTGCTTGGTCGATCCCAAAACACCAATACAAAAGGTTCCTTGCTTGAGTTATTTCAAAATAATCCTCCATGTAAAGATATTCTATATGGGGTTTTGCAATGAATAAGGATCCCCATTAAAGTAAACCTATCATATGCGACATCTATTACCTGTGTTTTGTGCTTTTCAACCACTACTAAGGTGCCTAGTTCCTCTACTCCTATTGAGTCTTCCTTCACTTGTGAACAAGTTATAGTATCATTTTTGGAGATACACATGATAAACATTCTAATAATTAATTCATTTTAACTATGATGCTCATTAAAATTATAATGATGTTGGACATATTGATACTTATTCTCCTCTTGTACATGATCTTGTGATGAATAATGTCAATGACTCGTTTTCTCTTGTTGAAATATAAAATGATACAATAAAAAATTATCCTAGGAAATATCATTTTGCTACCTCTTCTATTTATATGGAAAGTACTACAAATGAATGTGTTATCTCTTCTCTTCATGATTCAATTAAACAAGCTGCATCTACGTATGATACTTCTCTTAAACATGATAATGTGGACACTACTTGCATAGAATAGCTTTCTCCTATTGAAATAGAAAATGTTATACATGTTTCCTTCGTGCTTGTTTATGTTGTCAATGATGAACATGTTTCTTATCTTAATCTTACAAATGCATCATATACTATTATTACTAATGACTCTCTAGATCTTATATGTGGTGCTAGACCCCTTATTCATGATGTCATATCCTTTCCTACATATAGTGTTTCCATTGAGGATCCCTCGCATAATTCATATCCTATTGATACATCCACAATGCCTATATCTATGGGGACGTCTCATATCTCCCTTAAACATGATAGTGTCTATTACTATCCTTACATATCATACTTTGAACAAGCTTAACTATGTCCCTAATGACCATAATACCTCTACATATAATTACAATGGAAAATATAATGCTAACAAGAATGATGCTAGAGTTCTTGTTAATGTTATATCTCAACCTACAAAGCTTAGGTTACTAAGTTTTTATTGGAAGAAATTCGCACATTTTCCTTCCTCACCTCAAGTGGTCCTTCAAATTTTTCTAGAGTATAACCTTATATCACTCCCTCTTCTTGATGCGGATGATAAAAGTAATCCTAAAGTTTGCAGGGATCAACCAGGGAGGATGCCTGACGATTCTTACTGATGTGGAAATATCAAGTTACAAAACAATCAAGATGCAATGCTTATATACATTGGACATCTGAATGCAAACACACAAAAACAATTAAGTTAAGAAGTAAAATTATGGATTTTTTTTTGGTTTGTTTTAGAAAGAGTTATTGCAGTAAAACATACATTTACGATATTAAGGGACTTTGACGTCGTCGTGAAAATGACTAGCCTTGTTTGAGAGGCACACTAATACTTCCGCTTGTGGATGAGAAAAACACTTCGTCTTAGCCAACACTATAGTTTTCTCATTTTATCTTATTCATGTTTACATTATAAGAATAGTTATAAATTTATTAAATAAAATATAACATTTAGAAATTATGAGTTTTATTTATTTCAAAGTGAATAAAATTTGCTAAAACAATAATAAGACTATATTATAAGTAATAGATATGCCTATAACAATATCATATCCAAAATTATAACCAACTTAATAAAACACATATAACAATGAAGGGACCTATCATGTCAATAAGTCAACTAGTCAAAAAGGGTAGGTGGGAGGGTGAAATGTGAGCCCTAAGATTTAATCATTCCCCTCTCTTGGATCTAGGGTACCTAGAAACCCTAGCCCAACTATAAAAATCTTCCTCTATCTCTTTCATTCCTATTCCATTTCTCATTGTTACTTTTTTTCTCTTATTTTCTTTTGTGCATGTTTGGGATGGAGCTCTAACTATGGAGGGAGGAGGAAGGCTCCAAAACAATTATGCATTGATGTGTGTATGTGTGTAAGTTAAAAAAAATAGAGATTTATTTTAAAGGGTGTGTATGTATATATATATATTGTCTCTAAACCCTTTAAAATAAATCTCTATTTTTTAAACTTACACACACATGGGCTTTGGGGGGTGGGTCGGCCATGGCCGCACACCCCTCTTATTATAAGAGTTTGAGGCAGTCGCCATGGCTGACCCACCCCCCTTTATATATATTTTTATTTTAAAAACTTTGGGGTGGGTGGCCATAGCCGTCCCACCCCTCTTTTCTTAATAATGGAGTCATGGACGTGCACGCCGTGGCCCCCCATTTCTTTATTTATTTAAGTTTATATTTCATTTTAACAACTTATTTAAAAGAAAGTTCTTTTTTTAATAATATGAGTTTTTTATAATATAATTTCTCTTATATATTTTATGTGTATTATATATATATTAATTAGTTTCATAGCTCGGAATTATTTATATATATATATATAGATATATATATATATATCTATATATGTGATATATATATGTATATATATGTATATATATATATGTATATAGATATGTATATATATGTATATATATATATATATATGTATATATATATGTTATATATATATATATATATATCTATATATCTATATATATATATATATATGTATATATCTGTCTATCTATATATCTATGTATATATATATATATGTATATGTATATATATATATATATATATGTATGTATGTATGTACGGGTTTTAGTATTTATACTATTATGAAAATAATATAATGTCTTTTATTATTATTATTATTATTATTATTATATAACCAATTTCCGATAAATCTGATTCTTATAAACATAACACTTATAAGTTTATATACTAATTTTTCCTTGTATTATTCATAATACACTTCTTTATACTAATTTAAAATTTTCAGCTTATAAAAAAATAGTTTTTAAATTACATTCTCACTTTTATACAAGTATATTTGCTACTAAGTGAAAATGCAACATAAAATGCACTAATATACATGTTTTTTTGGTTCTAAAGACCATATAAAAGTACTTGTTTTCCAACTTATAGCAACAAAGCAAGTTTTTAAAGAATTTAACCCACTTCTAGTTTACTTAAACTAGTAAATTCCTTTACCCATTTTAACCAAATGATAGATATACAAGATTTGAAATACAATTCCATGTTCGAGACATAATCAATGTAAGAATGAAGTCCTTATAATCTCTTAGTTGCAAAAAGGGTTAAAGCCAAATAGAGTTTCACTTAACAATTCATTTCCTTGTCTAAGTCATATTGCATATCGTAAATGAATTTTATAAATGTTGAAATAAACAATACAACATTGTTTCCACCCCTTTTCAAGCGATCAATCCATAATGTAACAATCAAGTAAAGAGACATATCCCAAAGATTGAAATATACTCGAGTCATTACACAAATTTCCATAAGTAAAACTTTCATTTTTTTGAAACCAAGTACTCTTTTACATAACACAACAATTTTTCCATTCCAAAGATCATACATTTCAACTTTTGTTTACACTTGGAAAACATTGAAATGATCAAATATACTTGAATACAAGGCTACAACTAGAATACAACTTGTTTCAAATGCCACTTGATTTCAAGTATCAAATACAAAAAATAAGAAGATTTCCCTTTATTTTTCAACCCTTCTTCCACCACCAAAAATGTGTGTCAAACACCAAAATAGAGGTGGAGGTGACGTTCACCTCCCGGCCACACAATGGGGGAAATCACATATCATTGCCCCATAAAACCCCTAACTCCCAAGAAGAACTTCATAGTCAACTCCGAGACAAGGATAACAAGTTTTCTCTAACAACCCAACACACAACAATGTCAATTTAATCACACAAATGCAAACACAAGATAACTCGTGAGGACAAGGGGATACAATCAAATCAAGTACACCATATCAATCTTTACCAACTTTCAAGGGGAGCTAGAAGCCCTCCATTACCACTTATCGCTCCACTAAGGAGTTGGGCACAAGTCATTGGTTCCGTCAAAGAAGTAATGTACATGCCACTTATCACTCCACCTAGTTTTTCCCAAAAACCCACTTATCCCTCCACTAAAACAAGGCCCAAACCCCCTTGGTTCCTCTAGAAGAAAAACAAAAAAATTCTTCAGTTTAACATCTACTTATGCCTCCCAAATTCCCCTACCTTCCCCCATACACACATCACGTTTAATAGACCCACAATGGGTGAAATCAAGTAACACAACACATGGTAAAACCACATACTACTCAATAGAGCATACACGCAACAACATTCCATTAAAAGATGGCAAAATAAATTACCAAACCTCTTACTCATCTTACCCTCTTTCCAATCACCAAACTTCAAGGAATCCAAAAGCAATCCAACATCATCAACCCAAGACAAAGGTTTCCCCCCAAAAAAGCAAAACAAGCCCACTTAAATAGGAAAAATTTCCAAGATCACCCCCTTATTATGATGCCACATGGCAACATCATAAGTTCCCAATGCAAATCAAATCCCCAAAAATGACATTAAATTAAAATTCATGCCCACATGGGCCAAATCAACTCAAAATCTAAATTCAACCACAAAACTTAAATGCTCTTACAAGGAAAAGACAAGGAAAGTAAAAATGGATAAAAATATAACTCAAAAGTAATTATCTCTTATTCCATAAGTCATTACAAAATCAACTCACATCATAATTTATTAAGTAGGTGAAAAGTCTTTCAAAACACCTTTATAAGGTCTTAATGAGCCCAAATATGCTTAAAATTTCAAAACAAGTACACCTATGGGTAGGTGTAAAGATGGGGTTTTGGGAGTGTGGAACAAGTTTTTCTTGTCCCACACTTCACTCAAAAATGGCCCCAAAGGGAAAGTTAGAATTTACCAAAAAATGAAAGATTTCAACCTCCCCAACCAAGGTAAAATCAGATACAAATGAAAATCATCCACCCCCCATAAACCATAATAAAATAAACAACATAAGAGATTCATTAAACAACTTAGAAATCGGCTAAGGTTGTGAAATAGGTTAGCGACGAGCCAAGAAAACAAAATAATAATAAAACAAGCACTTATCACCTTACAAATAATCTCATCCCATAAATATCCATGTCCTAGGTGACTCATGTTGGCTAAGGATCTTCGTGGGAGTTAGTTCCCCTCCATCTTCTTAGGTGTTTTTAGTATATATATATATATATATATATATATATATATGGTTCTTTGTGCATAGCCTTCAGTACATGTTCATCATTTGCACACTCAACGCATGTGTCATATCTGCCCAAATAGATTAACCAAATAAAAACTATTACATTCAAGATAAAATGCACCAATCACACATACATTTTATAATCTCATTATAATTTAAAATATACTCAATTATAACCACTATCATCATAGTCAAAATATAAGCAATTCACAATCTTGAAACATCAACCATGTGCATGTATCAAAAGCAACAAAATATCAATGTGTCATGCCATAACCATGCTAGTTAGAATATAAGGTTGGCACCTCATGCCAAATCAATGTCACAAAAGAAACATAGTCCAAGTAAACTGTAAGTCCAGGCATCTTGTATTGATACAACATATACAATGATCCATATGATGCAAACTATAATATGGAAGGAAACATATATCTAAATAGTGTCCAAGGGAAGTGGGCAGTACATTACTATATGCAATATGTTTTACCGAACATTTCCCCCCTTAATTTTGTATTGCCTCAAGGGATGAGGAGATGAACTCTTTCAAAAAATCAAATTTATCACATGCAAGTGATTTCGTGAAAAAATATGCTTGTTGTTCAACTATTGGGAAAAATTGATGTTGTATATTGTTTTCAAAACATGTTCACGAATAAAATGAACTTATACCTCAATGTGTTTGGTTCTCTTAGGAATCACTGGATTGCAAACAAGTTTGAGAACACCCTCATTGTCAACATACATGTTAGTGGATTTCTCCTCTACTAATCTAAGTCCCTCACATATGCGGTGAATCCATATTTATTCATAAACACATCCACCTACAACACGATATCCAACAACTTTAGAAGAGAGAGAAACAAAGTTTCATTTCTTGCTTCCCCATGATATCGGACTAGATCCAAAAAAGAAAACAAATCCAGAAGTGTATTTCATGTCATCGATGTTACTTGGATGATCTGAATCTAAATATCCAGTCAAGAATAATAAATCATTCATTTTGTACTCTAGAACAAGATCCATAGTGCCCTCGATATATCTCAAGATATACCTTGTTGCTTTCCAATGACAAACTCTGGGTTCTTACATGAATCGAGAAAGATAGCTAACTACAAAGATGATATTTGGTCTAGTATATGTCAGGTAAATTAGACTCCTAATCAATTGGCGATAAAGAGTTACATTTACTAAAGGATATGGATATGTACGAGATAACTAAAGTCTTATCTCTGTGGGTGTAGCAATCATTGTGCAATACATCATCCTTAATTTCTCGAGCGTTGTCTTGGTATATTTCAACTGAGAAACAAATATATGATTCTCCTTCTGTCATACTTCTAATCCAAGACACTAGTGCATGAGCCTGAGATCTGTCATGTGTTAGGAAATAAGGGATAAAATATGCGGAATAATCCCTCACAGAATCGCAACAGTAGAAACTAATATGCAGAAATTATTACAGATCTCAAATAAAATTGTAGAATAAAATAACACAACACAAAGAGACAGTATTTAACGTGGTTCACCCAATTTGGGCTACGTCCACCAAGAATCACTTGCTCAGATTTTATTACAAGCCACCGCTCTCTCAATACAATACCCAGATCCGTTTGGAGCTATGCTCAACAAACTCTTCAGAATTCACACCCGAATTCAAAACACATCTGCAATACATTTGCTTGTACATCTATCATATGCATAAGACCATATAAATAGACAACTGCTTAAGCAGTTTTACAAAACTGTGGGTATCAAAACCATGGGAAAAACCCGTCCCATAAACCTATGGGTCAAAAAACTTGCCCATATGAGAAAAGCATGTTTCCCGATATGTCGGGTGCATTTTTCGAGGCCAAAAAAATTTACGCCTAAATTTTTTTTTTCGGGGGCTGCCACCCTCGAACCGCCGCTCGAGGCCCGGCCCAGCCCCAAACCCCGGCGAGGATACATGAAAAGTGTACAATACTCTTAGTGTACAGTCTTCAACACTTTCACACATGAAAATAGGCTCCACAACCTAACATCATGTCAAATGATCGATAAATATATTTCCTCGTTGCATCGATCATCTTCAATCTGCTATCAATAATGACTAGATCATCGACATATACAATGAATGTCACAATCTCTCATCCTTGCCTCTTGAGTTAGAGATTGAGATCATATGGATTTATCATGAGTCCATGTAAAACGATATGCTTATATATCTTGATGTACCAAGCTCAGGGTGCCTATTTAAGGCCATACACACATTTGACGAGTCTACATACATTTTTTTCTAATCCAGATACGAAAAAACTCTCAGGTTGAGTAATGTATACTTATTCCTATAGATCTTTGTTCAGAAAGGAAATTTTCATGTCCATTTGATGGAATTTCCATCTAAAATGTGTAGCTAGAGCAAATTGTTTTAATCTTTGTCGTGGGAGTAAATGTCTCCTCATAGTCTACGTATTCCTTTTGTGCATACCCCTTTTCTACGAGTCTTGTTTTGTACTTGTCAATAGTCCCATATATTTTATACTTTGTTTTGAATTTCCATTTGCATCTAATGGGATTCTTCCTTGGTGGAAAATCGACAAGTTGTCAGGTTTTTTTTTCATCACTGACTGATACTCAGAATCCATGGCATCTTTCCAAGACTTTGACTATAGGGATTCCTAGATAGTATAGGGCTCAATAGATTCAACAACTCTACACATCAAAGTAAAATTTACCTCTTCACGAGATTTACTACAAGTCTGTGGTCCAATGGTGGTTGTATTTGGAGGAGCATCCAACTAATCATCTCGAATCATGTTTGTATACTACTTTTTCATACGTTGTGTTTTTCTCATGGGTTGTGGTCCTTTCTTATCATCACCATCATCCCATTGTCATTTTCATCATCATTGGGAACATCTATTTTTTTCACAACATGTGTGTTATCTATATCAAGCGATTTTGTGGAAGGAGCCTCAATGTTCTTCTTATCAAATAACTCAAAAACTATGTTGGTGTAGACTTTCCTATTCTTCAGATCCATCAGTATGTACCTAAAATCTTCTTCATTGTAGCCAATGAAGATGAGTTTATCTAATTTCATATCCGACTTATTTTTCTTCAGCTTGGGTATTTGCATGCTGGATTTGCACCCAAATATTATGAGGTGTGAAATGGATGGATTCTAATTATACCATGCCTCATATAGAGTTACTCCATCTATAGAAACTGTGGGCACTCTGTTAAACAAATATACTACATTCTTCTTTGCTTCAGCCCAGGAATGTCTTTTCCAATCTTGAATCATTGATCATATAACACACCATCTCCATGATAGTATGGTTTATTCACTTCACAAAACCATTTTGTTGCAGTGTGTGTGGAGGAGGCATCTATTAATGAATCCCATGAGCTTCCAGATAGGCTTTAAACTCATTACTGGTGAATTCCCCCTCGATATGAGTGGAGAGATCTGATTTTGCAACCAATATTGTTCTCAACAACCACTTTAAACTTGAAGTTATCAAAAACTTCACTTTTGTTACGAAGAAAAAAATCCACATTTTTCTTGCATAATCATCAACATAAAATATGAAATATTGAAATCCAAGATGATTAGGTTGCATCGGACTGCAAATATCGGTGTGCACTAAATCAAGCTTACATGGAGCTCAATAAGTACTTTTCTAGAATGAAGGTCTGTGTTGTTTTCCTACAATGCAGCTAGGAAAATTATTTATATCCTTTTTGAGAGATGGAAAACCTCTTAGCATATTATACCGACAAAATGTATTGAGATAACCAAAATTGATATAACCAAGTCTCTGATGCCACAATTGTGTGGAAGAAGTATTGTTATCCACTATTTCCTGATCATCCCTATGGAAAAAATCAAGATGGAACATCTGTCCCACATTTGAAGCTCTTAAAAAAATCTTTGAGCTTCTGGAATTATCTCGAATCAAACAAACTTTCTTACCATAATGACTGTCAAAATCAATCTATAAATTATGATCTAGAAGTTGATTAACTGATAGTAATTTCTTAGTCAAACAAGGGACATACAAGACATCTGACAACTTACAATTTTGTGAACCAAGAGGAAGAGTAATGTTTCCAATACCTTGGACTATGTAGGAAGAGTCTTCCCCCAATGAAACAATGTTTTTGGAGGGTGTGTCTCGTATTGTGGTGGACCAGTCTCTGCATCTGTTCGTGTTTCAAGTGGTTGCCGAATCAACGTACCATATTACACTAGATGGCATTGTTTCTTCACTAGAATGAGAAGTGTGCAAGAATTCCTCATCATATGAAAGGTATTCTTGCTCATCTACATTGCCTTGCTGATGGGGTTTATTTTTCTAGTTCCCCTTCGTATGCCCTTATTTGTAATGTGACTGTCCCTATTGTGATTGTTGATTATGAGGTCTGAAATTACTCGATGACACTTTCTTGTATGTATTGTACTAGAGATATTATAACTCATGTCCTCTTTTACAGATAGGACACTTCTTTTTTTCTTGTCCCCTTGTTGATGTTGTTTTTGGGACTTTTGGGAAGATTTTGTTTTTCCCTTCCCTTTCTAATGAGAAGATAGTGTCTACTCTTCTTCTTCATCTTTATTATAAATTGCCTTTTCTTGCTACAACAAAGTCTCCAGCCTCTCAAAATTTATGGTCTGATCTGACAAGTTAATTGTCATAAAAAATTGTGGTTTGAGGGAGGAATTTATCTCAACACAATGGGCACGAGAGAAATATCAGATACCTCCTCTCCCAGGGCTAGAAGTGAAGCCCTCAAAGTTGCAACTTTATGCAAGAAAGCCACCAATTTCTTATTCAACTTGAATTTTAACGTATGCAATTGAATCTACAAATTCAATATTGTGTTCTTGTTTTTGGCCTTGCACATTGTGCTCAACTTGTCCCATGCTTCTTTGGTTTTTGGCATCTAGAATGTGGGGTTGCACGTCATTAAACAGTGTGAATAAAATAATCATCTTGGCCTTCTGATTTCCCCTATCAAATTTTTTCTTCTGGGCTACATCATCTATTGATCTGGTTGTTGAACCATTTACAACTAACTAATTTTCTTCAAACTTGAGTTTAGTTTGAATTTTTGCCTTCCCCGCGGCATAACTGTCACCATGGAATAACTATGAGTCAGGAAAGAAGAATTTGGGAGCATTGTTTTCCATAATGGGTCGTTACATTTTTCCCAACTAAAGGGCATATTAGCATAAAATATTGCAATAATACATTAAAAAATCTAAATTACAGCCGGTTGAGTGGAAAAAATTGAATGATAAGCAAAATGTTTTTGTTTTGCGAGGCCTTAATGGCCTCCAAAGCTCAAAATGTGAAAAACTACAAAACAATTGATGAAATTGACCCTTTCGGGCACCCCTCCTTTTCGCAAAAGTGTCTTTGAATTTCTTTTTGAGCAATGTGGGAGAATTGTTTTTGCCCAAAATAGTGTTTTCCTCGCTAAATTTGGGGGTGGGTTTAGCTGTAACTATATGGTTTAGCGGAGGGTTTTACCACTAAAATTGGTAGTTTCTGTTAAAAATAATGCAAAAGTTCAAAAGGGAGTGGGGGGTCACTCTTGCGACCTATGAATCCCAAAACCCTTCTTCGTACTAACTGAGTGCCAATTGCACATAGGCTATAAAATGAAGGAAAATGTATTTAAACACTTTCAAACTTTACTTACCTTACACCTAAGTTGGCCTAATGGTGAAAAACATGTGCTCTTGAAATAGAGGTCACAAGTTCAAATCCTGCAGGGGGTAGGGTATGTACGCCTTGTTTGTAGCAAAGTTAGTTGCCTCCCGCATGTGAGTACAAGGTAGTCCCATATGCTATAAGCCGCTTGTAGACCCAAAAACAAGCCGCCCGGCATCGTGGACTGTAAAAACCATTATTATTATTATTATTATTACAAAGAGAGTTGTGGCACCGTTTGGAAAGGTCCACGTGGCACGATGTGAGGTAGAAGCGGCTTAGGTTTCCTACTGATCTCGGTGTGCTTTTCCTTGGTTTCTTAACATTTTATTTTACAAAGTTTGCTTTGTTTTGCAAAGTTCTATTACCCGCCACGTTTTGTATAGCCATCTCTGTAGTTGTTTACTCGCAGGGTCACATGTACCTTGGCTCAGTCTGTTGTGTGTGGTTTTATCTCATTATCGCAGGAATGTTAAATGGACTGATATCTTCAAGATTGATAACTCAAACACACATCGCCAATGTGTGTGGACAACTCGGTCTAATGCAACGGTTGCGGGCTCGACAGGGGGTTTGTATTTGGCACAGATCGGATGTGAAACCATGTGAAACACTCAGTACAGGGGATCTGGAATCAATGTGACTCAGTCAGATCTTGGCCTGATCCATAGTGTGACTAGATCAATGCAAACTCACAGGTGGGCTCGGTAGGAAGTGGAATAGTTGAACGGGCTCATTGATGTATATCTGCCCAATGTAAGCATCTCTTTCAGGAGCTTGGTTGGCTCAATGACTAATGCAACTCACCCTTCATATACCCAGCTCAGTGGGTATGCTCTCTCATACTCTATTCAGATGCACAACCTGCTAACTTTGGAGGCACTCCTAGAGTTAGTTGTAGCTAACTGAGTCACTAAATTTAGTGGAAAAAACCACTATAGGGTAATTTCTTTTCTTTTTCTGAGCCATATTTTCCTCGAGAGCAGACTGGTGCAGGAGGCAGTTCCTTTCCTGGGGATTCCTCCTTGCCCAGTACATAGAAAATATATGAAAACTACAAGGAAATTGAAAATTAAAGATTGTGGAGATGCAGGGGTGGGGTTGGGAAGCTGTTGGAGGCAGCACAGGCTCTCCAAGAGGGAATTTTTCTTCTCCAAACCTTCTCACACACTTCTATAACATATCCTATAACATATGTTTAATTGTGTAGGCTCCAACCATATTTTATATCAAATGCAAGGAACAGACGGAGCATGATTGACAATTCTTATTGATGTGGAAATATCAAGTTACAAAATATTCAAGTTGCAATGCTTATATACATTGGATAATTGAATGCAAACTACCCAGAGGTTTTACGTGCATAATAAATTACAAACCGATGAATAATAGGAAAAATATTGGTATAAAACTATATAACAATATAACAATACAATTAACCATTATTTACCTAAGTAAAATACCTATTTACCAAAGGTAAAAAATGACTACGGTAATAACACTAACTACAATGTTAAATTACCTATATGCAATATGTTTTACCTAAAAAAGGTAAGTATTTTTATTAACATTCCTATTGTGACTTTCATATATGTCTTGGACACTCCACCAATTAATACTTCAGGGTTCATCATGTTAGAGAAGATCTTATTGATGTTAATTCTATTCACGAATCTCTTTCTCCCATTCCAATCAAGCATATTACAATTTCTTCTTCTACTATTGTTTTTGTTTCCAATGATGCACTTGATTTTTATATTCCTATTATTAATGGTTTGCCTGCTACAATTTTTGATATACTTATGTACATTTCAAGTGGCGCTAAGCATTTAATTCATCTTCTCATCGCACATTCAATAACAACCATTTTCCTACCATATCATGTCACACACACGATATTCCTACATCATGAGCTCAAATATATGCACCCTACTCCTAGAGTGCACAAAGTAATTTCAAGGACCAAGCCTTCTCCACCTATGGGTCCCTCCTCCTTACCATCATTATCCTATCACAAGATAGCTTTTGCCTTTACAAATGTTCTAAAAATACCAAAAATAATAAAATAATAACATAAGCACAAAACATTCAAATATTGTAAAAATACAAAATCGAGACCTCTATATGACTTGATTTGCTAGTTACTTACTTTGCACATGTTGTTTGTCATATGGTTTGATAGATAGCATATTTTATATACTTTTTACAGACATATATTCTTGAGGTATTTGAGCATGATGCAAGACATACATAAGACTATTCAATTCTTAGATGATGCATCTTTCTTATTGCATAGTATTCAATCAACACATAGGGGCATTTATTTACACTATTAGGTGTTATTGCTTTATTACATAGTGTTTTTTTCACATTATAATTATGCTCAATTTTATACTATGTTATATGTTATTTATTTGGACTAATGAGGCTAACCCATGTGCCTTTTGTAGAGCTAGTATGTCTTGATCTATGTGCCTCTAGATTGCTCTTTATTATTGTATTCACTCATTGGCTTGTATGCTTCTCTTCATGTATAGGGCATATGAATTTTGTAATTCTTTTTTGTGTATAAAATTTTTGTGTCCCTTGATTGCATCCTATGTTTCCTTGCTTACGTTTATTTGTTTGTGAGACACTCTTGAGTCTCTTGTTTTCGGCTCTTTGTCTTTGCTATGATGAATATATATGTGACATTACCGGTGTGATTATTTGATATTCTTCAATGTTTAAACCTCTATATTTGTTTACTTGTATGATTGTTTTCCTTTGCACTTGATTACTAGTATGTTTGTTTGATATCTCTTTGCACCATCATTTCTACCATGTACTCTTTACATAAATGAAGTCTCTATGGTGGCCACCTAGAACAAGACCTTAATGTGATCCAACATTGACTATCTTTTACGTACATGACATGGGCACACATAATTCATTTTGAGCTAAGTGATTTATTCACACATTTCAAACACCTTAAAAGAGGGGGAATTCATTGGGTTTCTCATATAGAAATCTATGCAATTCATTCGTCATTCATAATACAAAAATCGAAACTAAATATATATAGGCAACATGATTATATACAAAGAAGGTTCATAATTTAAATAGATATGAAACCATCCAAAAAGGGGTGAAAACGATAGAACTTTATGTCCAAGATGGACATTTTTTCCTATAAACTTTTTAAGGGACATATTCAACATTTTCGACATTTTTCCTATAAACTTTCATAGGGTTTATGATATAAATTCAAGGATAGTTAGCACAACCCACGATAGAGTTTGCTAAATTTTGGTACAAAAAGTGGGGGGAAAGAGGACTTCATTCCCTTTTGGTTTAGCGCATATTGATCACCTTTACACTACATGGTTTTAGGGAATGGGCCTCCTCCTTATTCTATATTTAACATTGCATGCTTGATACACTTGGGAAATCACATGACAAGGGCATGAAAATACTTCATTCCATTTTAAATTTACATTATATTGCACGTTTAGGTCTAAATTCGTTTGCAGCGGTGTGGATCATGGCAAGAAGATTTTTTGGTAGCCCGGTTTCCCTGTGACACCCTTCTTTTTGCTCTTTCAATGAGGATTTTCTAGTGACTAGAAATATCTGTGACACATCTCATTGTTTTAAAAGGTTCTTGGGGTGACTATAAATCCATGTGACACCCTTATTTTGGTGTTGGTTCAAACGAAAACCAATTCTCTTATGGCTATAGAATATGCATTAACAAATTTGAGATTGATCACCCCCAAATCATCCAACAGCTTAGCTCCAATCCATCTCTCTAAGCACATCATCGAGGATATTTTCCTTTAATAAGACAGACAAGTATACTCCTTCATTGCTTTGTTTACTTTACAAATTTACAAGTTTTAATTTTAATCAAAAGTTTCACTTACATTTCAAATATGAGTTAAATTTTGATTCTTTTTATGGAGACTAACTACACTTTGTTACATCTTTCACTTTGGAGGTTATGCCAATACTCAATCAAATCAAGCACCTCGATAAAATATAAATTTTTTTTTTGCACACTCAAGTATATTTTTCTTAAAACATGTACTTTCATTTCATATATGAAGGGGAGAAAGTGCAGATACCTAAATTTGGTAATTTATCTCTTGGCAATGACAACATTGGTTGTATCCCTAAATCATGACTTTGGTGCATGTTCTAAGATTAATTGCACATTCACATCCCTATTGTGTGACTTGTTTCATCATTCACACTTATCAATCACATATAAAACTACTTACATCAATCAACAAAAAATATTCCCCCAAGGTATCATTCATATAACTTTGTGGATTTCAAACACTTTCATGTACAAGATTGCCAAAGAGGGACCAAACCGCCAAATAGTTTGGTCTGAAATTGGTGGTTTCATCCCCAACCACCCAAGAATCAATTTTTCAATTTAATTTATTTTTATAGGTCAGTACTTACCTCATGGGTCAACCTTAATGATAAATTATACTCACTGACACATATATAAGCAAGTCAAATGCATTCATTTACTTACTTGGAAATTACTTAGAAATTCTGAGAGTGCCCATCGCAAATATCATTCCAATATATCATAAACTACCCTAAATCAAAAACAAAATCTAGGAGAAACCCCTACATAGTTTTGAAGCACACTCAACTAGGTTATAGAGTTATGCTTCCCAACTTACAAACTTCCAAAGCTATACCAAACATAAGCACGCCAAACTATTATTGTATTATCAAGTGAGAAATTACCGAAGTTAGTTGTATCCATATAGATATCACATGCTAGGTGGAGAAATAGGTGCAGTTTGAGGCCTATTTGGAGTGTTTATAATGTAGGTAGTGTACGGATTGCACTTCAACCCAACTAATAACCTTTTTGCAAGGTCTCCTACTCATGGTTAGGGATTGACGCTATTTCGGATCACATAGAGGGTTTTTTACATGTGAAACATCGATGGTTTCAAAATGAAGCATATTTATTGGGGTTGCACATGCACATGAAGTTACAGAGTTCTAGCACATAGCCATATAAAAATGCCAAACAAGCACAAAATCACCAAACAATTATGAATGCATCTAATAGCTCCATACCTTCTCAATTTTAACTTCCAGGAACACAGATAAAGAACTTCCAAATTATTTTTATAATTTTCATCCTTTTGGTACTTTCATATTAGCCTTTTGAGCATTTAATCATCTAAGTAAAACCTTCTTTCATTTTTTCATACTTCAACGCTTGTTCTCAATCGATTTATCTTGTATATTGCTAAATAAATATTTTTTGTTTTGCACATTTATTTTTATTAATAATATGAAACTATCACATGTTTCTAACCCTTAACCTTGAGATAATAAATAAGATGGAAAAGATCAAAACCTATATTTATTTATTTAGGGTCAAATCACAGAGATTCACACATTTGTCTCAAAGGGTTTTTAAGTATTCACAACCACTTTGAGACCTGTATTTCATGGTGAATGAAATAAAAAATATATCCAATATTCTATACTTCTCTTGTGGCCCTAATTTCTCTTTCATCAAACTTCTAGCATAAGAAATTGGATATGAGTTTTGACCCATATGTTTTTCCTCTCAATTCCTCAATTTATGCTCATTTTTCTCTTTTCTTCTTTCATTTGAATAGATAGGCCTATAAATGGTCTTATTTACAGCTTTGGTCCTTCTCACAAAATCTTCTTGCAATGTCAAAAATCCTTGGGTCTATTTTCCCCATTTCTTTCCTCTTTTCTCTATCAATTCAAGATCAATTTCCCTTTTTCTACCTTTGTATAATATGAATTACACTCTCTAATCATTTGATCCATACAAGAGATTCTCCACATTCTTTATGATTATGAACTATCTCTTTGTATGCAACTTTTCACTAATTGGGGAGCTTGTAGTGACCTATTCCTTTCCATACTCTATATATAAACAAATAATCTAAAACATGGTTAAAACAAAAATAAGAGGACTCAAGAAATCCTTCCAATGTGACTTCCACTTCTTCCATGCTTGCATTTATATTCCATAACTTTTTTTTTTAGTTTATAGTCCCATCCACAACATTCTTCACCTTATCATCTTCTACCATCCCTCAATGTTTCCCACTCATTTCAAAAATTCTTCCAAGTGAAGAAACTTCTTGCTCCATCTTCTCCTTTGATTTCATGCCTATAAAATAGCATTCCTCTTCTTATTTCTACAATATATTTACCATGATCACCTTAACCTTTTCATTCCCTTTTAATTGTTGTGGATTATCTTCAATTTTAACTATTGACCTAATCTCTATGACCCTTGCATTCTCAAGTTCAACTTTGTTACATTCTGCAACCCGACCTCCTTGTGAATATACTTTGAATTCTTTTCTTCACCTCCATATTTTTCAAGAGCATTTAATTTCACTTCTCTTGCAATTATAACCTTTGGTGCATTCTCCACATCTTATTCTCACTCTAAGGATGTCCAAAAATCATCCTCATAATCCAAAAATCCTTTAGAAATAATATGATCACCTGCCATGAGCCAGTCATCAAGTTTTCTTAAGAGAACATCCTCTCTCCACTTTGATCAAAATCTTCTTGTTTGCACACAAGCAAAACAAGTGGATTTTTTTTACTTCACCACTTTCTTCCTTCAAAGGCTTTAAATCTCCCCTCATACCATCCTTCCTCAAATAACATTCCTTTTTTCATCATAGATAACCTTGTTATCAAATTTTCATGGTCTCTCTAACACCAACTAGAATGCATCCATGGTCAATGCATCACATAAGATCATTCCTTCATACCTTCTTATATTCATGTCAGCCTCACATTACTTCCAAACAATGATATCATAGTCATTTTTTAAGAAAGTCATCTTATATGGTTTTGGGTGTTCTCTACACTTCAATTTCAACTTGTTTACAACCTTTATAAACTAAATTGTTTGTAATACCAATATCAATGATCGCATTGAAGCACTTACTTTGTACTTTTATCTGGTTTTGAAAATACTTTCATCTCTCCCAAGGATCCTCTTGCTTCTTGAATGCCTTAATAATTTTCCTCTGGGCCATTAGGTTCACTCTTGGCTTCTTGACTAATTGAAACTTGATGAACATGATATTTCATCTTCTCTCCATTTTTCTGTTGTGGATTGATAACAAGAAGACTTTGTTGCTCTTAGGATCTTTCTCTCGCAACTTGGGTTTGGCCTTACTTGAGGGCATTCAAAGGATCAATACCCATATGTTCCATAGCTGAAATAATCTCCTTCAAATATATAGGTGCCACAAATTTCTTCATGTTTCCTTCCACCTTCATGTTCCCACGAAGTTATCTCATCTCCACATTCTATCAACTCACATAGTGAACTTCTCTCCCTATGTAAGAAAACTTCTTACATGTCTCTATCATTCTTCACATTCTCGGCAAGTCTTTCTCTCTCAAGTTTTCTTCTCTCAAGCTTCTTTTCAGATTTCAAAGCATATTGGTATGCTTCCTCCAACTTGAAAGGTAATCATTAGGAGTTACTATGTTGCAATTCATTCTTATTCAAAAGTAATATCCTTGACCTATTAACAGGGGGAGCCAGAGAGGCCAAGAGTTTATAAGGGTCATGTCCTAGGTGGAGATGTGAGAGTGAGAGCTTGAAGCATTCATCATAATTGTCTTTGATATGACCATTTAAATGATGTTCAAAATTATTTCAATCATGCTTGATCCATTCCTGAAGATTTACTTTTTTCTTTCACACCATAGAGTCCATATTATGATTGACATGTTGCATTTCCATATAGAAGTGGAAAGATTGAAGATCAAATGATTGGCTATAAATGGAAATTTCGGTATAGGGATGTCAAAGCCACATAACTTAAGCTCAACTTGGAAAATAACCATTCGTAGCACTACCTCATAAAGGGCCAATGAAGAAGGTGGTCAATAGATTTTTTATAGCGATTAAATAATATACATGAAAACATAAATTCCTACTTCCTTATGATTTTGAAGTTAATATTACAAATAGCATTATGTCGAGAGTCATTTTACAATAATAGCATGGTAGACTATTATAGCGTGCCCATGAAAAAGAAAACTCCACCAACTTTATTTTAAATTTAATTTAATTTGTTGTGTGTGTGTGTGTGTGTAATGTGTGTGTGGTGTGTGTAAAAAAAATGTGTGTGTGTGTGTGTCATGTGTGTGTGTGTGTGTGTGTGTGTGTGTGTGTGTGTGTGTGTGTGTGTGTGTGTGTGTGTGTGATAGATTACGTAGATCAATGATAATGTTAAAGTAGATAAGGAAACATCTTGAGAGAGAGAGAGAGAGAGAGAGTGTTTTTAGTGAAACATATTTAAACAAAAATAAATGCAAAACAAACAACCAGAAAATGAAATAGTACAATAGAACAAAGAAAAATTAACAAAAACATATAACTTTAAGTATTGATTTATTGTTTTTTCACTTTTTCAATTCTCTATATACATTGACTTCTATAATAGATTTAATCTATTACAAATTATATAGATAGAATTTGATTGTGCAATTAGTGTGTGTACAAAATTAATTGTCATAATTAGTAGAGTTGATTGGTCCAAGTACAAATATCACAACATGGAAAGGACATGTTATATGTCATGTAAGCTAAAAACTATTGATCTAAGTAATTATATGTATAAGCAATGGTTATATTATGATGTATGTTTGTTTGCTACTAGTATATTTATATTACTTAAATCTATGTAAAATGTTGAGAAATATTATTATTGAGGCAACTAAATTCTATTTATGTTAGAAATCCAATATAAATACCTTGTGAATGACATTGAGACATATTTTACATATATTTATCTAAACTAAATAGACTAATAATATATATGTGTAATATAAAATATAAGATAAATTGTTTTACAATAAAATAACGTTTTAATACAAAATAAATTGACTTGCTAATCTAGATTCAATACTAAACAAAAAATTGAGTTTCTAACAACATATTTGATAAGGTTTAGTTAGATGGTTGCTTGTGTATGGTTGGGAAACACAAACATTGCCTAATATTGCCTTAACATTTTTCCTTAGACTAGCCTCGTAAAATATAAGAAAAGGCCAATATGTAGTTTAATATTGCAAGAATCCATGGGAATATGGCTTTCATTGCATCAACATGCATATGGAGTGAGGGGATTGCCCTACTAAACAGTTCTACCAAAACATTTAAGAAGGTGACACAGTTATAATCACATTTTTTTCGTTTTAGCAATAACCATCCACTTTCATAATTAATGAAAGTAAATCACAATGTCATGATATGAAAGGAAGCAATTTGAATTGTTTATGTGGGAAACTTGACATATGATAATCTCTTATGTGAAACAAAGGAATTTGATTTATTATTATTATTATTATTATTTATTTTATTTTTGACAAATTTGAGTTTTTAGTGGACTATACCTTGTTCCACATTGAGGGAAAGTAGGTCACCATTAGAGTTGCTATCAGTGATTAAGATGTGACATAGTGCTCCTCGATGTGGAATGAGGTGAGGATTTGAATTGTGGAAACAATTCTAAGACGCACTAAAGAAGTATGTTTGATTTAGGTAGTAAGGCATGTATTTAGGGGCAACTGTACATGATTTTGTTTTGGGATGATTATGAAGCCATAGAGGAGGAGATGGGAAGACCCAACAAACAAACATATTCAATCCATAGCCAATCAACAATTGTGTTAGTAAGAAGGTCACTTCTATTGTGACGTCACCCCTATTGACATACAGATTGTGATATATTAGGGTTTATATGTTACTCCTGACCAAGCCAATCAACCAATGTAGGATTTTATTTTATTTTTATTCAATGAGGACTTTTAAATTCGTCGAAGTAGAATTATTATTTTTATTCAATGAAGGTTTTTAGATCCATATCCAACATCTAAGATGCACTAAAGAAGTATGTTTGATTTAGGTAGTAAGGCATGTATTTAGGGGCAACTGTACATGATTTTGTTTTGGGATGATTATGAAGCCATAGAGGAAGAGATGGGAAGACCCAACAAGCAAACATATTCATCCCACAACCAATCAACAATTGTGTTAGTAAGAAGGTCACTTCTATTGTGACGTCACCCCTATTGACATAAGGATTGTGATATATTAGGGTTTATATGTTACTGTTGACCAAGCCAATCAACCAATGTAGGATTTTCTTTTATTTTTATTCAATGATGAATTTTAAATTCGTCGAAGTAGAATTATTATTTTTGTTCAATGAAGGTTTTTAGATCCATATCCGACATAGGTAATAAGACATGTATTTATAGGGAACTATAGAAAATAGTAAGGATAGTAAGACTTGGATGGAGATATCGCCCCCATATACTAGCAACTTGTTAGCTAAGAAAAAAATGAGACATATTAGAGAGTACTCATAATAAACACCCTAAAACAATCAAATAAATGCCCAAGAAATAGATTATGCTCAAGGCACACACAAAATAATTTAGAAATATTCAACCCACGTCCATACAAGAATGTATTGCCAATTATTAACCCCATGGTCCCATGAAGGGGAGCTCCTAAAATATCTTAACAATCGCTCTAGAGAAAATTTAGGGCCATTTGAATACCCATAAGATGTCATGTTTCTTCTAATTTTTCTCAACAATACTCAGTGAGATATTTTTGGATTTTTTTACACTTGAATGGTCCAAATTTCCTTTCAGAATGACAACACATTATTAGCAGGAATGCATATTATTTGTCCCGGGAGCCAAAAAAACCCTAAATAATAAAGGGAAATTTCCAGCCCCCCTCACTAACAACCTCTTAAAATTAGGGCAAAAAAATTGGGGCTTCTATTTCTAAGGTTAAGATTCTATTTGTTTCTATAACATGGTTGAAAATTAATAATGGGACCTGATGGTGCAAAAAAATGGAGCAAAAGCCCCTTCATGAGACTACCCCTTAATAAACATATCAAATATTCTCCATACCCTTTCTCTTAGAGTCCAAAATGTCTTTCTAACACTCACATTTCTATTTCAATAGCACGTCCTTACTATCAGTTCATGCTCTCCCTCTTCATGTCTAGTAGTATACAAAACCGAAAAGCCCTTCTTCCCTCATCCAACCATAAAAGGGTGTATAAAAAGAAGCATGCCCTAAATATTACCATTTACCTAGACTACTATTGGATTAATGAACTAACATTTAATTTTTCAAAACCTATTAAAAACATAGTAGTTTGATAGCCCACCCACTTGCTTCCACAAAGGTGGTGTGTGGTCTCATTTTCCTCAATCTTTTTTTACAGTGATCTTGGTTGTGTTTTCTAGTTGTTTGATTGTTGTGTGCAAGTCAGATTCAAATCAATGATTGTTTCCCCCCTCCAATTTATTGATCAATATATAGTTTTTTGAGTTTTTATCTCCAAGCAACTTGCAATCACTAGCACTTTGTTTGCAAACAATGAAATTATTCAAAATTTTGTAAACAAAATGACCAAATAAAATACAATATTTCTTTAGATTTAATGTTTAATCTAAATTTTGGTTTGATTGGATTATTAATGAGTGAAAAAAAAAATCGTTTAGGTATTGTATGTGTTATTGTGAACAAGCTTATGTAAATTTTTAGTTACACATTTTGTATCATACAAACTCAGTCTTTCAAATAATTATAATTCTTAAAATGACTAACCACACCATTCACTCAATTCTAATTATAATATTTAAATATTTAATTATACATCTGAACACTAATCATACAAACTTTGTCCACCAAAATAGAATATTTTTTAAATATAAACACATTAATTACGCTGAAGGCATTACCCCTATGGGAAAAGGCTTTGCGGACATTCATGGGATTGTGTCAAATTTGACGGCTTAAATGATGGTTTTGCTATTTTTAACAATTTTGTTTTTGTTATTTTTAACAATTTTGCTTACTATTTTTAACAACTTTATTTTTCTGATTTTTCATGTTGCTTTGGCTTTACTATTTTTTAAATTTTATTTTATAGCTTTTGCATGCATTAACCTTTAAATACCGGTCGCTAACACTATAATTTCATTCTTCAGGCTCTCCAAGTTCTAGTCAATCCCCTGCATCTAATTGGATTTTGCAGGAATGAATTTAAATTATGTTTATACTTGTATGTAGCAGTAGAACTATATTTCTTAGCCTCCTCTTATGACTAGTTCTACAGCTTTGGTTCATGGTCAATGAGGTTTTGTTTTGTGTTGTGCTTGTTTAGCTTTTGAGCCACATGAAGAGGTATTAACCGTAGACTTGTCCAAACTATCATCTGTTGTCACAAAAAATCATCTTCCAAAATTGCCAAAGGAAACTTGCTCATCCTTTAAAGGTTCATAGGTTGCCGCATTTGTCAACAGCTTCATTCCCTTGTCATTGTAGACAATACCAATTACTTTAGGAAGGTGTGGATGGTTCTTCACTGAGACTGTTGTTGTCTAAACTTTTTCACTTGTTTTAACTATTTCTCCATCAACCATATCCTTTGTTTGATTAGTCTCTTTACATGATGTTGATGATAGAGTTGTCTTGGATGTTTATGATGTTTTCTCAATTTCCTCACCCATTCCACTGCGGTCTTCACTTGGAATACCAATAGACGATTTTTCCCCATCCTCACCTTCTGTGAAACCATCTTTAACTTCATTGCTCTGTCAGGACTCAGTATTTACCTCTACGATAGTAATACCACGAGAAACATGAATCTTCACTTTCTTTACTCATTGTGTAGGATGTCCCACAAAATTTCGTTTACCATGTAATCATAAAACAATAGGTTTCCAGGTGGAGAAAGTGAATATCCATGCAGACTCACAAGATTCTTATGTTTGATGCTTCCAACTGTTTCGAGCTCAGTTCCAACTTCACGCAAGCTTTGTGGGTAGTGACTGTGCAGTGTTTTTATAGCAATTCAATTACAATTCTTTAGAAAACATTTATAAATAGTGCTTGTAACACCATAGCCAATTATATATTTCTCATTTATATTTTCTCTTATTCTCATTATGTCATCATACATGTGAAGAGCCATGTCCATAAATCATTCCAGCCAATGGTGCAAGGTTTAAGACCATAATTGTTCGTTATGTTTCTTTTCTCTTGTGCAGAATCAGAATCACACCTAAAGACATTTTTTTCGGTCACACTATTCTAGAAGGCAAGTATGCCAGTGACTGTGGTGTATGGGTGCAATATATGTCTATAGTATAGTGTATTGAGAATGTGTTGAAGTCAATGAGAGGTGCACTTAGTTCCAAAAGAAAGGTATTTGTCAACAACCACCTTTGAAACAGGATATGCAAATGCATCAAAACATAATGAAAGAACATTTTTGATGGATAACATAATTTCAAATTCCATGGTAGCCCAATGAAGAAAATTATCGACATCATTGCTCATTTCTTGATTAGATAAAAATTACATTCCTATTTTAATCCCTTTCAATTTAAGCACAACTTGAGATAATTGTTTTCTTGAAAGATGTACATTGAATATTTGTGTGTATGGATCAACTTCCTACAAATTGCTTTGATACAAATACCACAGGTTTTAGACATCTATCAAATTAACAGCATGCCCCTCACAATTTACCCCCTTTCTGTCAATCACAAGGGGTTTTAGTAGGTTTTCCTTCAATAATTTGTTTTCAAAATTGTATTATGTTTAGTTGTCTTCAATCATTTTTGGATAAGTCATTTAGAATGCTAAAGAAATAAATATTGAGATTGACCTTAAGTATCTATATAATGCAAAAAATAATTATACCTTTGTTTTGTTAGTATGGAATGAATGAAAGAAAGATAAGATTTTACTAACATCTACAATCTAGAAAACAGTTTATGGAATCAGGGGTTGCCATGAAAATTATCAATCTTACAAACTTTACAATCCTTTTTGATATTGGATATTTTAATGTATATCTATCTTGATCTCACCAAGCATTTCGAAGCTTCTCTTACTCAAAAAAATTGTTTGATTTGCATAGAAACATGCAAAGCCAGAATATGTAGATATAAGCATATGATAGTATCCATTTCATCACTCAATTTTTACAACTACAATGTATATATAATGGCAGAAGAAACAACCATAGTCATGTACAATTTTAAAGGAGCAACAACTATGGACTAGTTTTAAATCAAGGTAGCTCAGTAGAAACATGGCATTTTTTTAGGACCTTCACCTATCAAGCTCAGTTACTATTAGATATCAAGTGTACATCATATTTGTCTAAATCTTATGAATTGGAAACTGTTTCATCTTCCGCCTCCACCCCCACCACCTCTTTGATATGTCAATATTAAAAGAAACTTCATGGAGTTCATCTTCAGTGTATTAAATGTGCCCTTGTTCATGCTATAGAAGTGTTTTGAACTACATTGCATATATGGGCTCGTTGTGAAAATATTGTAAAATCACCTCTATATTAATTTGTACCTTTGAAAATTGGTGCTCAGCTATTCATTGATCAATTTATAATCTCGTCAAAAATAGGGTTGTTTTTTTATGTAACTAATTGAATAAGTATAGATATATTTATTTTTATTAACTTCTTCATTCAATTTTTTGTAGGGTATTTGTGATTCTCTTTCTCTCGCACGGTAAAGAAGAGAGTGTCGTCTCTAAACGAACTTCAGGTGGGTTTCAATATTCATTGAATTATTTATTCATTTATTTTGTTTATTGCATGTTATGGATTAAAAAATTATTGTAGAGTGATTTCATTTTATTTGCTTTTGATTGTTACATTATTATTTTTAGTTGACTACAATCCTTTTTCCAAAGTGACATGTGGGGGCATGTGCCTTCGTTAATGATAGGATTTGTTATGTGCTGAGTGGTTTGTTCCCAAATGAGGCCAATTCAAAGCATCCCAAGTTGGACGTTAGATTGATCATTGACAAGGATTTTTAAGTTGCCATGTCATACCTAAAAACATCTTCTAGAACTAACATACTTATTTACCCTCTCCAATTTAATATGATGCAGACTAGAAACACAATTCCCCTCCCTAAAATGGGATTGACATTAACTATGCCTCAAGCTTACCAGAGGTTAGGTCAACCCCTAGTTTCATAAACAAATACACTTCAATGTGTTGGGTTAATGTTTGATGACTACTCCCTTCTAGGTACACTCAATCACCAGCCTAATTTATGGTGATATCCAAAATGATCATTCGACTCCACCTGATGGCAACATCCCTATTTTTTCTCTCTAAAGGTACTACATATGGGAGATCACATAGAGGCTTGAATGCTTGATTTATGATTACTACACGAAGATGCATTGAAATATGAATCACCCCACAACATTGAGGAAAATGAGAATGTCCAATCGAGGCATCTGCAAAAAGGTGACAAACAATACAAGAAAAAGGTGCAAAGAAAATTGTACAAGAAAAAAGGTTATGAAATTTGATTTACAACGTACAAGTTCATAACTATGTAGTGGTATAGTTATGCACTAAGTATCGAATCTATAAGTGTTTTTGAACACGAGGACTCAAGTCAGTTACCGCTTTTGATGAGACAAATGATTCCATGTATGGGTATTGTGGCTAGCGATCTCCACCTATTGTCTATGGACGAAGACGCGACCAATCAAACTTATCAAACACATGTTCATTTTTTGTTATCCAACGAACTACTGCATTCACTAATTTCTTTATCAAAAGTGTCATCCATACAAATACAACATATAGAAATGTGTCATCCTCACTTCTAAGAAAGTGGATAACAATGATTATTCTTATTGTTTTCCATTATATTTGGCTTAACATAATAATCTATAATTTATCTGTCAAATACAATGCATGTATATATTGCGGCGGAACATCCCATTCTATACTTTGAACTATCACCGCTATCTTGTTTAACTTTTCATATCAAACGTGTTCGCCCTTTTCCCCTGCTTCATAAGAAAACTTGCTATAGCTACTTATAAACTGATAAACCATTTTCACCTACTACTATGTGGATTGTAATGTGTTCTTTATTATAATCTTTCCATTTATACAATTGGACTCGCTTATTTATGTAAACCATATTTTCCATTCTTGTATTGTGTTCTTCATGTATTGTATGTTTCACCATATTACATATAGTTTTATTTTCCCTAGAAAACAGCATGCAAGTTTTTTAGTCCTCAAATTGTTACCTCTTATTATTAGTTCCCATTAAAACTGCACATGCATTTCAAATGTATATAGTTTATTGATTCTGACATACTATTGCCTCCTACTGCTATGTGGATTGAAAGATATCTTTAAAGAAAATAAATGATAATTACTTGCACTTATATTATGTACGTATTTGCATCATTGTATACTATTAGACCGTACTGTACCTTTCCATATAACTAATATTAATTTCCTTAAGCAACAAATGCAGATTTTTAATCCTCGAAATGATACCTCTTACACGTAGTTCCAATTAGAACTCCATATGCATTACAAATGTATACATAGTTTATTGTATAAAGTTTTTTTGTATGTCAACAAACAATGCATCGTTCATTACTAACCAACACATTTTTTTCCCAACAGGTGGTACTCCATAGGTGTGTCACTTCGCAATCATGTCAACTCCTGCAAAACGAGCACGATGAAGAGAGAACTACAAAAAACTAAAGTTCACATAAATTCTGAGCAAAGACGTCATCACCTAGAGCGTAGAACAACAACAATCTCAAATATCTATCAACTTACATCAACCAACAACCTACCATTCCCTATCATTCTAAACTTGCCGAACAAATACAACTACTGAAGGATTTCTAGCCAACATTCCACAAGTAACTTCCATGGAAACAAATTTGCACGACCATACCAATTCCTTCTGTACGAACCCATATTTGCTAACTACTGTCATGCCTCCCCATTTTCTTGTGCTGCCACAAAGAAACTGTCTCAAGTACCGACTTTGCTTCAGTTCCTCACACATGTACAACCAATTCCTCCTCTCCTTTTGTCTGCTTTTCCACCTTGCAATCCACAATCGACCCAAATAGAACACCCCACCCCTTCCCATACACAGAGACTTCCCATATTGTCTGCCCTCATCGCAGACTATTGAAGCCCAACACTGGTTTCACAAAAGAATAGATTTGTTGGAAAACATCCAAACTTGCTCAATCTGTTTGGAAAATTACCCTGGAATTAAAACAATTTCCTTTGAAGGATTTCCCTCATGTAGCAGATGCAAATCTGAAAAAAACACCATCGCTTCTCTTCATGGAACAACATGGACCCTAAAAATCAGCCTACCGTTCTTGCGTCTTTAACCCAAATAGAGGAGATGCTTATCGCACGAGTCAATCCATTACTACAGGTCACCCAAGTACGTGGAGGACAATACAAATACTCAGGACACACCATAAGTTTCCCACGTAAAACATTACTTCAATAGCAAAGTACCTACCACACCACCTTGGAGATTTGGACATAGTACTCATACAAAGGGAAGGATATAATTTAGAAAAGTATGATTTCTACTTCAGTAGATCTCGTGTTTGGGTAACCTTGCAATATAAAATCCAACACGATCCCTATTACAAAGATGTCTTAATCGACCATGATGCCCTTTCCTCCCTACCATATGAGTCGTCAAATGTTTCCTCATCTCTTAACACAACCACAATGGAATTTCCCTAAATACAAACTGCCTCTACAACTCATGGTATTGATGCTTCCATTGACTCTGATGAAACATATGAACACTCGTAATCTTTTGTGCCAACACCCCACAATTCAGGAACTGAAGAAGAGGAAATCGAATAGTTCTTGCTCAACCACAATGGTAACACCCCATTTACCATGCCATGGCCAGAGCTTGGGTTCTCACTATAAATGAATACAATATGGAGGGCATGTTCTCAATGGCCTTCCCAACTTTGTTTCCTGCTAGAAAAGCAATGTGGCAACAACCCCACATAAAATAAGTTCCAATGCATGAATATGCTCTTCATTTGATGCACTACCATGATGGTTGCTTCAGTTCACACCCAAGATTTCGCTACTTCCTTCTAAACCTCATAATGCGGCACATAAGCCAGTCCACAGCTGCAGTTTTCATGAAACAAAACATCGAATCTGGAATCCCTACAACAATTGGAGATCTGCGAAGACAACTATTGGAATGCCCCAAAGATAACCTCCCAGACAGTTTAATGCGGTTTGGATTGAGCCTTTGAGGGACACGTTCATTCTGGGAAAAAAACAGAAGCGAGATTTCAGATATGGTGGAACAAATGAGGACACCAACCTTATTCTTCACTCTAAGTGTTGCAGACACTAAATGGTCAGATCTCCATAATATTATGTATGGTGAATGCCCTACTGATCCTCGAGCTGCACAACGTTGGAGAACACTTAACATTGTCTCAAACCCTCATCGTGTATCAACATACCTACATCACAGATTCACAATATTTCGTGAAGAAATATTGCAGAAGGAACTTGGAGCAGTAGACTATTGGTACAGGTAATAAAATCTACTATTTAATAAGTTTTTTCCAGACTACATAGCTAATATTTATGCTCTCTCATCTCACGTAGGTATGAATGGCAACATAGAGGCTCCAAATACGTCCATGGTTTATTGTGGCTCAGAAACACACCTAAATTTGACGTAATGGACTGGGAGGATACAACAATTATTGAGGCAACAAAACAATACTTTGATAAGTTCGTGTCTGTCTTGGAACCCCCGTCCGAACTTGCAACTGCTTGGATTTTGTTCGCAGGTCACTACTAGATGACCCTTGTTTGTCTAAATACAACAAAATACTATCCTCCTCCCCACATGCAGACCTTGAAGAACTGCTTAATCGTGTTCAGTGCCACACAAAATGTTCAGAACAAACATGCCTGCGTAGAAAGAATCACAACTGCAGTGTAGGTACAATGCACCATGGGCCACGCAACCTACTTCATCCCTGCTCATTGAAAGTGATGGGAAAATTAAGTACCTCCCTTCGAGAAATGATGATAGACTGAACATACACAATCAAACTATGATATCTATATGGAGAGAAAATGTTGATTACCAACCGATACTTTCTTGCCATGCAGTTCTGAAGTATATTGCAAAATATGCTTCAAAATCAGAGCAAAATTTAGAAACCTATCACTAAATGTTATCCATATTTTCAAGAGATGCTGATGCGGATTCACCAACACACATTGCGATTTGGAAAATGCTCACAAAGAGCGTTGTTGAAAATGACATAAGCACACATGAAACATGCCACATGCTGTAAAAATTACCACTTGTTATGTGTAACCATTCGTTTGTATCATTAAATGTTGGAAAAAAATATTGAGACGTGTCATTGAAAGTGACGCCAATGTACAAGAAATAACCACTTTCTTGGATGCATATAGAGTTTGTCCCCTCTAACCATGGAACACCTACCACTTATTCAGGTTGCTCAACATTAGAGCTATATCAGGAACCGTAAAGGAGATAAATGGAAAATGTAGTTGACTAAAGCAATTGTTCGGGTCCACCTGAGATTTTTGGATGTCCCAACTCAGGATTCAATGTCATATGACCTTATTTGTTGGTCAAAAATCCTTTTATACAAGCCTTTCAGAAATATTGCCTCTGAATTTCACTCAAGCCCACATGACATCAAGGACACTTGGGACATGTTCAAACACAACTACATACCATGGAATGTTTTACGCACTACCACAAACACATGACATGAAACAAATGTTAGTTTTGACTATGAGGTCGAATGCAGTATTCAACACGAACCATTGCAAGAATGGAAGGTCTTCGCACAACTTCGTCTAGGAAACAACATGGGTCTTGACAGTCTTGAAATGTTGGGGAAACGAGATTTTGACATACACAATAATTGGAACATACATGGCGTTCCGCATGATTTGCAGATAACTTGGTTCATCATTCATCGAGAGAGAAAAGGCAAGACAAAAATAACACCAGCATGCATGCCACACCACCATCTACCACACTATCTTTGTCTTCAAAACAACAACTAGCTCTTGATACCATACTGCACCATTCAGCAAACAAAACACTTCTACCTCCACTAAGATTGATAATTCAAGGAACAACTCACACAGAAAAATCATTTCTAATAAATAAAATCCAGAATTCATTTACAACAGCATCAACCACATTTCCCTCGCCTCTCCTTCTGCTCACCCCTACCAGTGTTTCAGCATTCAACATCTCCGCACCCACAATCCATGCAGCCCTCTGTATTCCAATCAAAGAATTAAAACCCCTTGAAAGCCAAACATTATCATCTTTTCAAGAGTCGCTAAAACATATAGAATATGTTCTTATTGATGAAATGAGTTTCATCGGCCCAAAGTTTTTAGGAAAAATTGACAGTAGGCTACGTGAGGCTTTCCCACACTCAAAAACATCTGAATTTGGAAACAAATCAGTCATCCTCCTTGGTGACCTTGGGACAATTACCACCGGTTATGGACAATCCTCTTATGCAAGTAAATCCTATGGAGCCACCCTTTGGAAGGGATTTCATTCTTCCATTACATTGCAAACTATATTTCGGCAACAAGGAACAACCGATGCACAAGTTTCATTCCAGAATTTACTGCTCAACAGGTGAGATTCAACCCCTCTTATTGAGGACTGGGAACTCCTAATTGTCTCACACAGACACACACCTAACTCAGCAAGAGCTCAAAATTTTAAAGGATGCACCAAATTTGTTTGTAAAAATGACACTCGTGGACTCCCACAACCTTCAAATGTTGAAGGCATTGAACATTCTGATCGCCCAATTGATTGTTGAAAGTAACAGGCGGGTTGGACCAAGAAATCCTGATGATGATCAGTTGGAGCACAAAGTTCTATTGTGCAAACAACAAAAAATCATGCTTATTGCAAATTTATGGGTTGACGTAGGCCTCGTAAATGGTGCTACAGGAACAATCGTTGACATTGTCTACAACGCATCAATGCCACCACCAACATTACCTTTAGTTGTTGTCAAATTTGATAGATACAACGACCCATGTTGGGATCCCTCCAACCCGTTACATATTCCGATACCCCCTATTGCGAGAGGGAATCAAAGACAATTGCCGCTTAAAATGGCCTGGGCATTAACTATCCACAAGTCTCAGGGACGTACTATGCATAGAGAAAGTGTTTAGATTGGAACCAATGAAAGGCAGGGTCTGACATTCACAGCTTTCCTAGAGTTGCCTCGCTTGCAAATTTGTGCATTTCACCTCCTTTTTAATTTAAAAGGTACTCAAAAATGGCGCACGTAGCAACACTTGAAGCAAGAAGAAAGGAGGAAGCAAAACTACTATCACTCAACCCTTTGTAAATACTACACTATGCTTTGATAGCACCTCCGCTACTACTTTACTCACCACTTCTATCCTAGACGCCATTTTCATTCAAGGGGTATCAAATGTACTCCTGTTTACCAGAAATAAAATTACCCTCAAAAGGCTACCATTCATGATATAATTCTTCTCATGTTAAGTTCAAATAAAACAGTCTACAAAACGATACCACCAATGATATGAGATTTGTAAATGTATATGTACGAATTTGTAACAACTTTGAAATGAAGAGATGAAACATTTAAATGAAGTGGTTCGTCTATATATCTACAATTACAAAATTACACGTTTTGACATACATGTTCGATTTTTCATTTTTATTGTTGCATGTTTCGTTATGTTAACCAATAACAACACATTTTTTATGTCTTCATTTGCACACAAATACCTAGAAATTTAAAATGCCGAGAAAAGACCATGCAAATTATAGTTGTTTCCATCCAAAGTTTTGTTTTTTGCATTTTGAATAGTTTAAAGGGTAAGACCTCATGTTTGCACTTTTTAAATGAAGTGACTCATCTGTATTTCTACACATACAAAATCAATCACCCATAGTTTAAACAAACACAACTACAAAAGTAAAAAGTATCCCTATAACACAAATAACATATACCATTTTTTGTTTGCAAAATGCCTCAAAGAAATGTGGTCTCATGGAATGCCATGATTGTAAGATATGCACAAAATAGCTCTAACAATGATGCACTCTAACTTGTTGAGGTAATAAAAAAATTTGGAATGTACCATAACCATTTCATATTTGTTTATATATAATTGCATATTCTATCTCATTTTAGTTTCATGGAAAGATAATATGTTAAAGCACTTAGTCATTCTTTCAATCTACTTTGACAACAACACTTCACATTCACTACATTCTTGAGAGTGAATATTAGCAAACTTACATGTCTCACTTGCATTTGTATTCAATTATTACACAACTAATTGTTATCTAACATTTCTTCTAATGTATTTCGCAACATGTGTTCTGGGTTTAGTAGAAAATCAGTATTGTCAATCACACCCCTTATCAACATCAACTACAAAAGTAATACCTGTCTTTCTAAATCAAATAACATATACCATTCGGCGTTCACATTTCATTGTACACAAGCGATTGCTACTAGATAGACACTCCCATCTTCAATCAATTCCTCTACATGCAATTAAGACATCTAATATTAAAATAATAAAAATAAATTAATAATACATAAACGCAATTAGTTGAACACATTTGAAAGCTGTTAAGTTTTAGTTTAAAATTGTTTCTATTTTGACTTAAAATCCATTACATGAAATAACATTGTAATTAAATGTATAGAGGTCCAATGAAAACTGTGACTGATTATCATTTGTCACGAGGTCGAGATTAAGAAAATAAAACCATTTCCAAATTACTTATAAAAAATTAACTAGTTATAAATTTTAAATCACAAGCTTCTTGTGACCATACATGTACACATCCGTGTCACAAAAATAACTCTCTACATTTGTATAACACATTCAATATTAAAAAACCAATGTAGTTTCAAAATAAATATAAAAAATGCAATTAGTTACACAAATTTGAAAGCCACTGTAGTTTCAAAATAAATATATAAATGCAATTAGTTACACAAATTTGAAATCTGTTATGTTTAAGGATTGAATTCCATTGTAAAGAGTGGCATTCTAATAATATGGATAGGTCACCCCAAAAAAAAACCAAAGCTTTTAACAAAAATAGTTTTTATTTCAAGAAAATTTCTGACATGCAACTCCCACATTTGAGTAACTAACTCCATGACAATTTATTCCTATAGTCTGCTGCTGTAATTTAGATATGTTTCTTCATTTAACCCCCTTTTGTCTCTGAAATGGAATGCCCTCAGCTCCAAAGGTTTCTTGTTCAGCCATACCCCAAGACCCACAGTCACAAGTTACAACTAACTCTGTGAGGGTCCCAGAAATCATTTCAGTCCTCTAGTCCTTTCATTCTACCCACTCCCTAACCATTAGCCCATTCTATCCTTTCCTTTTTCTCTTGTCCTTGCATCTTCACTTCTGTCCATAGATTGACCACAAAACATTTGGGTTTTGGGTCTTTGATCATGTGAAGAAGTAGATTCTTTGGAAATCATTCTTGGAGTGGGATTCTTTCTTAGAAGGCTAGATTAAATTTGCATACGTATTATCATCCATTCTATTACTGATCTAGACAAAATGTAGTAAAAGATATGATTTATCGAAACTAAATATTTAGATTTCAATTTATGTTGAGCTTTAAAATATTTTGCACATTGTATATTATAGAGGTTGACTTCCTTTATATTATGTTTATTTTCATTTTGATTGAGTTCTTTAAAACAAAGGGGGAGAATGTCTGAAAGTTTTGGAAGTGATATTGATGTTAATCAAGGATGTACACCTTCAACCACTTTTTTCGGGCTTTACATTGATAAATTAAAGTGGATAAATAAAATGGACGGTAGAGGCGTCCACTTAGCCAACTATGTAATCAAATTGCTAATCTATGCAAACAAACTTATTCCAAGTCCTAAAACAACACAGCTTGAGATAGTAGTTTAGGGCCCTTGAGCTCTTCTGCAATGGGGTGTGCATGCAAGTATACATCAACAAAATCAATTAATGATCTCTTCTCTATGAAGGAAAAAAAAAACAAATCAACTTTCTTTGCGAGGGGAAAAACTGCTGTTAAGTAGTTGAAGAATATAAATATCTCGAGTTGGATTTTCAAAACAAGCTTAATTGAGAAACATGAAAGACGAAAAGAATTCCAGGAGGTTGGAAAACATTATATTCATTACAAAATAGGTGCAGAATACAGAATTGTGGGATTGGCAAATCAAAAAAATCATGTTTGGTTTGTTTATCACATGGGTGATTCTTTATGATTGTGAAGTTTGGGGCAGCAAAATCCAAAAAACACTTAATCACAAGTAGTTTCAAATATAAAAATGTCAGTTCCATATGATATTTTGGTAGTTGAAGTGGGAAACTTCCCTTAGAAGCATCAATGATAACTCAATTGTGAACTTGTTTGCAGAAGGTACAAAGCATACAAGTTCACGTGCCCTAAAATGGTTGTAGAATAAAATCTAGGTAGGAGGAAAAAACACGTGGACGAAACAGAACATCAAATGGATGAGCAAATCGAATATTAACATGCAAGAGTGTGCAAACACTGACGAAGACAAAAAAGTACGTGAAAGAAAAATTCAGGACAGGCATGTGGACACAACGAAATGGATTGAAGAAAGACTACTATATCAAAGTATTTAATCCAACTTATGACCACAGAGAGAAATGGCCTACTTAGGGGTAGAAATCAAATAAAAGAAAAAAATGTTTGTGGCCCAGTTAAGGACTAGTTCACACCATCTTAGGTATGAAACCGACATATGGACGTCTCCTAAAGAATAGTGGGAAGAGATAATGTGCATGTTTTGCAACAAAGGGGTCATGGAAACAGAATGACATTACATCCTGAAATGCACGTCATAGAATGACATCCGTATCAAATAAGAGGGCAGTTTAAAATTAGACAACCTAACATCCTTGTTTGAGGAGGAAAGACTTGTCAAAATAGTGAATCTTTTGGTCAAGATCCACAACCAAAGATTCAACCTCAACAAGACAGCTCTTGGGATGGGATTTCTCCACTCTAATTGCGGCTTTGGATCCATATACACGGCTTGGTCTCGAGGACGCTATCAAAATTGTTCTTTCATTCATTCATTCAAAATGTTCACAAACAAAAGCACAAGAAGTGGTGACTTAAAAAGAAAAATCGAAATCATATGGAATAAAAAACACTTCACACTATCATAGTTGTATTTCTTTTACACGAAGCATATTCTTGATTTTATGCAAAATGCCCGTTTT
The DNA here is from genome assembly GCA_019776745.2 of Taxus chinensis. NCBI lineage: Eukaryota > Viridiplantae > Streptophyta > Pinopsida > Cupressales > Taxaceae > Taxus > Taxus chinensis. The sequence goes on along the minus strand of CM034147.1, from coordinate 905,273,579 downwards.
GATCTCTCAACTCCCCATACACTATGCTAACAAATAGCCAACGTGCATGAGAGTTATCACATCAATGCTCATAGACATGGCATGGTCAATGGTAACTCAAAACAAATCTCTTATAAAATCACTTTACAGATTTGAGATACAATAAATACATCTGAAGAGCTTCGCACAAAAACTCCATTCTAAGCAAGAGCAGGTGTACCCTCTGGAAATGGTGGAGATGTTTGCTCCCCCGCATCTTCAATTATAACCTCAGATTCAAAACCTTTCTTGAAAACATCATAGTTGGTACGCTCTGCAGAAACAAAAGGTCGGTCTCCTAGAATCTGAACCAAATCTTCCTGATGCAAAACTTCCTTCTTAAGAAGTGCTTTGGCTAGCTGCTCGACACCCTCTCGATGTTTTTCTATCAATGCAATTGTATTCTTGTGAGCTGTGTCAACCAATTTCCGGACTTCCTGATCAATAAGCTCTGCAGTATAATTACTGTATGGTTTTGACGCCTCAAAGCTATCTTCTCTTGGAGGAAAAGAGAGGAGACCAACTTTGTCGCTGAATCCATACACTGCAACTTGAGCATAGGTCATTTTGGTTACCTTCTCTAGGTCATTTTGAGCTCCAGTTGATATTTTTCCCAGCATAACCTGTCAAATAATCACAGGCAAAGAGATTGGAATAATGACATTTCAAAAAGTAAGATAAACATAGAGATAACCATTTAAGTAGCAAATGTTATTTGATTTTGGATTCAACCATCTCAAATGGATCCCTTACTTGCTCAGCAGCTCTTCCTCCAAGAGTCATGCACGTCATGTCAAATAGCTGTTCTTTTGTATAAAGCAAGTTCTCATTGGGTACATATTGTGCAAAACCTAGAGCTGCAGTGCCTCGTGGAACAATAGAAACCTTCAGAAGGGGTTCTGCATGCTCAAGGAACCAGCCAGCCACTGCGTGTCCTGCTTCATGGTATGCAACAGTTCTTCTTTCTTCCTTGCTAATAACCTGAAAAAGACAGCATATATGTCAAAAAAGTAGGAACAAAACCCAGCATGCTAATATTATCATGCAGATCATATTTAAATGGGAAAAAAAATTATGACATTCAAACAACAATCGAATTAATGTTTTCAGTTTAACTGTTTAAAGTTTGAACTACAGGGTAAATTTTCCAAAGAAATATATGGAGAATATAATTGGAGGAAAAGGACTTAGAATTTCACCTTTGGCAAACAATGGGTCAACATTTTATCTACTTTAGTTTCTCTTCATTGGGTTTGTCTTTCACCTCTATTATTTTAAATATTGGTTGATTACAGGATTTGAACCGAAAGCTATTCATGCATGACAAATTTGTTGAAAACTATCAAATAAATTAGGACTGCTAAAGAGGATAAAAACAAACAGGGCATATGGAATGTCAGAGTTTAAACCAGGAATTTCCTGCACTACTGGACGCCCAACCCCCTAGTAAAACATGATTTGTGAACAGAAATGATTTGTTTGGAGAATGGAAATCTCATTTTGAAATGGATAACTGAAGGCCCGTACATACAAGAATGGCCCAGGTAGCTGTTTCTCACAGGGAATCCCTCTACTCTTTTAAAGATTAGAATTATTGTTCAACTCCCCACCTTTGCCTTTGTATAATTTGCCTTTAGATTTTGTCTAGACTGCCCGGAAATGCCAAGTGACCCCATGTACCAGGCCTGATACGTATGGGTACTTGTACGCTGTGGGTACGTACCCACAGGCCCTGGGTACATCCTGGGTACAGATTTCTGTACCCAGGACGTACCCACATGTTTTTTTTAAAGTGCAAAAAAATAAATAAAACTTGAGAGCTTTGACTGGAATTGAACCTTGGAAAGTTCGCGTGAGATTCAATATTGCCAATAGGCTCCAAAGGGTCAAGAGAGATGAAAAGGACTTCATTTGGTTGACTTACTATTTGGGGGCTTTCTTGTTGCTCCTCATGGGTCCTTTATTCTTCAGTCAATTTTGAAGGCATGGGAACAAGTGAAGCACTTGGTTGGGCAGCCTATCTTCTCTTCCTTTGACACTAGATGCCAAGCCTACAAATCAATTTTGTCGAATCTGAAATATAATGACAAGATCCCTGCATTGATAAGAGGCTGCTCTGCCCTCCTTTGGTTTGAGAAACGAATTAAAATATTTCATAACTTTTACAGATTTGGGAAGTGGATGAAATGGACAGACCTTAAAGCTTTCTATAAGGTTCCTCAATCTCAGTTCAGAATGTATACAATGCTCAGATATGCTTTCACAGCTCCCTCTACTGGACTAATTATGGAGGATGAGAATGACTTTTGGGATACTATGAGGTGGCTCAAAGGGCCCCTTCTCCAAGAGGCTACCTCCAAACAACTCTATGAAAAGATTGCCTTCTCCTCTAACCTTTCGCTGGCCTTAACAATAAGAGCATGGTCCCATGCAAGGGGAAAGCTAAAAATTTTGAGCAGATGAGGGAGAGAAAAATTAGGATATTTTAGCATTAATAGGGTCCCATGATTTTTTATTTTTCTGTGCAAAGATAAAATAGGAAGCTTTAGCACTAGCAAAAATAGGGTCCCATGAATCCGAAATAAACTATTGGATGGAAAATTGAGAGGGAAGCTTAAACTAAATGCCAGGTGTCAAAAAAGCTCCCTATAAATTTTAAGCAGCAGATTTATTTTTGTGCCCCCAGCTGCTTTATGGGGCTGGAAATCCTCTCCCTAAGTTATAGCTGCTGAGAAATTTCAGGGGACTTTGTTGGGTTTTGGCAGCAGCGATAAATTTTTTTTGCATAGGACCATATTTCCTAAATAAATAGGAGCAGTAGCCCCCAGCATGGGACCATGCTCTAAGTGGAATGTTTGTGAGCCCATAAGTAGATGGACTCATAGATTTAATGGTTTGTGGTCTTCTTGTATACAGTCAAAGAAAGCTTGCTTTAGATAGCTTCTGATTCATAATAAGCTTGTTGTTGGCTTCTAATATTTTATAGCTTGTTCAGACTTGAGACTATAAGCTTGTTGTTTTCTTTAAATTTTATATATATTTATATTTTTTTTAATTTTTAAAAATATATTGTACAAACGTACCCACAGCGTACCGTACCCGAGGTCTTTAAAAACTTGTCATTTCAGCGTATCATACCCTTACCCGTACCAAAACAGTCTAGGATCATTTTGTTCATTTATGCTGTACATCAACCACATGCCTGGCCCTCTAATGCCTTCTCTGACACCCCTCACACTTATCTTAAATGCCCTACCAAAGTAAATTCTTCAAATAGGCAAAAATAATATGATCGACAGGCTGAAAACTACACTCTTGTGCAGGTGAGGATCAAATCAATGACCTAATGAGGCAGTAAGATAAAAAAGCAGTGAAAAGCAATTCAGACATTAATATGGTGTGGATTAGTTGGATGAGAACTTGGATGATCTTCTAACACAGTTGGCAATTGAACCCTTCAAAATTGTTGTTATTCAGATATCAAGATAACAAATACACTAGAATGGACCCTAACATCAGTAGTCTAAAAGCTTGGCCAAAGGAGGACAGGTTTGGTTCTCTAAAAGAAATTTATTAATGCAAACAATAAATTATTTTGAAATGTATATGTATATCAAAGGTGCTGAGCTTCCTGTCAACGGTGTCTTTTTCAACCCAATTCTATTCTGAAGGGCTTCAAATTTGGCCCGCAAAGTTGCCATTCAAATAATTTTCATCTTTTGCAACATTCGTATGCAAAGACTATAACCAAGAACTAGGCAAAAAGTGCCCAATGTTTAATTTATCTTCTTACTAAAGTTGCACTTTATAAGAAAATAATGAATGGGGATGGACACCTATCCATTGGAAAGTGTTGCAGAAACAACAAACCATGAACAAACTTTATGGAAGGACTAAAGAAGAACAATGAGAATAAACAAGATCCAAATGCAATGACAAAAATTGAAGGAAATAGGCCAAAGTAGCATGGCCTTTATAGATGGTAGGAAGATTAGATGATGTCCGGTAAGGAGGGTCTGCAGACAAATAGGATTTAAAGCTATCAATTGGTAAAAGAAATTTGAATGGTGGAAGATGTAGACAGAAACAAAAGTTGAAGCAGACAGAATGCTCAATGAGGATAAGTATAGAGAGAAAAAAAGATGGTTAAACTTAAAACGTTTTAAAGAAAGAAATGAAACATGAGACGGGAGCAGAACGAACATTTTGTGAACAAAGGACAAGATACCAAGTTGACATTAATGAGAAAGAAAATGAACCAAAACACAAAGGTTAATTGAAAAATGAAACTAAACATGAACCAGGATGATAAAGAGAAAAGTGGCAGATGGAACAATAGATGAATGAAAAAAGGTAGCAGCTAACCAAAATTTGTCTCAACATTCATCAAGTCTTGGTTACTCCTGCTTCTTACACCGCATCCTTGTATATTGATTTCAAAGTCAAGCCAGTGATTCACCTGTTTTGTCACTTACAACTCTCTAATTTCAATATCATAGTATCTCTCTTCATGCAGCCCTAATTGTTCCAACCAAACAGAAACGAAAGTTGAAGCAGACAGAATGCTCAATGAGGATAAGTGTACTGGAGGACACTAAAAACAAAAGATCACAGAAAAAAAAGATGGTGAAGACATAGACAGAATGCTTAATGAGGATAAGTATATCGGATGACACTAAAAACAACAGATTACAGAAAAAAAAAGAGGGTGAAGACATTGACGAGCAATTTGATTATGAATATAATGAATATGCTGATTTATCTTGATTTTTATGTATGTATACATTGTAACATTTGCACAATGTACTTGTTCTAAGTTTGACCACTAAATATCATGACATTTGGCATTGAATAATCAGTATGTTTTGTGGTCATTTAACTTATTTCGGTTACTCTGCATATTATATGGTTAATTTTACTTATTTGGTTATATTTTTAATATATTTTGTTACGGCTGTACCCAAAGCCATACACAGGCCCCAAAAGAATCGCCAAACCGGTGTATTGGACCCTCATATAGTACAAGTACCCATACAAGGATAGGCTAATTAGGTATAATCTGATCCACCAACTTCTTTGCCTCAATTGGACCAAATGTCATCTTTATTTGATGTTTGGCATTGAAATACCATGGACCCAATAACAATATGTTGGCATGTTTGAAGACTTTCACTTATCAATAATTACAAAACTAAGAACTGTAATCAGGCAAACACTTGTGTTGTGTTACTACACCTGAAACTGTGTGTGGACGTGTATGTGCATGGAAATGTATCTGTGCATGTTTCTTTTGAGAGTGTGAGACATGCTATCAATATTTGGAAGGAAATGGGGGAACTAAATACCATATTTTTTTTCTCCAATCCACCAATAACTCGATCGATAGGAGCTTCAAAGTGCTCCATAGATATCTGTTTCTCATCATGTCTTGCAGCTATAAGAGTTGCTTCATTACAGATATTTGCAATAGCAAACCCAGGAGTTAAAGCAGCCAATCGCTCAGAATAGAAGTAGGTGCTTGATCAATCTTAAGCTTTTGTAAGTATAATGAAAATATTTGTTCCCTGCCCTTTATATCAGGTTTGTCAATTGAAATTTGGTGATCAAACCGACCAGGTCTAAGCAGTGCTTTATCAAGTATATCAGGTCGGTTGGTGCCTGCAAGAACTGCTACTCCTGCGGTTGTACCAGATCCATCCATCTCTACAAGTAACTGATTGAGCATGCTCTCTCTTTCATCATTCGATCCAAGCCCACTATGACCCCTTGCATGACCTATAGCATCAATTTCATCAATGAAGATAATGCTTGGTGCAGATTGTCTTGCTTGAGAGAAAAAATCTCTTACCTTGGAAGGCCCAACACCAACAAACATTTCCATGAAATCGGAGCTGCATATGGAAAGAAAAGGAACTGCAGATTCCCCAGCCACTGCTTTTGCTAGAAGAGTTTTACCCGTACCAGGAGGGCCCACTAAGAGTGCCACTTTAGGAATCTTGGCACCTACATCTTGTTATTTCTTTGGATTCTTTAAAAAGCTAACAAACTCCATAATTTGCTGCTTGGCTTCATCACATCCAGCAACATCTTTGAAAAGTATCTGAAAAAAAAAAAATTAAGTCTTTGATTAGATGGTAACATGCAAATGATAGATAACGAATCATTCATCTCATATTTTACAGAACTGAACAATTGGTAACAAAACATTATGACATGGCAAACCGAATAACCTCAATGCAAGCATTCTCTGCAAATTGAAATTTCTCAAATTAGTATTGAGAAACACAAGGCAGCATTATATCATTACAAGGTAGTGTCTTATAAACAGCAGGAAAAACAATTCATTTTTCCAATTACATGTACCAAATAAGCCAAGGGAAAAGAAAAATGAGGAGAAAAGAGCTGAAATCAAATACATTTATAGTCTGAATTGAAAGAGGCAGTGACTTTCATTTATGAATAAGGCAAAGCAATGGCGCTGACATTATTAACAGAACTCTGTAAAGCTATGTCCTGGCTGGAATAGTATACGTCATAGTCATTGTTGAAATTGAATAAGTAACGTTTGAACATCTAGAGGAAAAAAAGTCTGAAATTGATAACATCTGCTGCCTACCAGCAAGATCTACCTTATGTAGAAAGGCATTAAATGGATTCTATTTCCTAGTAGCAGGATCTAAACTGGGTAAAAAGATGATATGGATTAAGCTTTAATGAGTCTCATAACAAAAAGCAGCTCAAATAGTAAAGAAGAGTTAATATACCGATTTTACATAATATTGATACATAAGAAAATTACAGTTAAAACCTCAAATTGACCTTCACAGAAACCATTTATTTCAAAAGTATGGGAAAAAAAATCTGATTTATCATCTACCAGCATACCTTGTGTAGAAAGATTAAATGATTTAACAACCTAAATTGTGCATTGAGCAAAAATATACTTCAGAAAGTAAAGAACAGTCAATATGCTGCTTTGCATATTGCTAATAGATAAGAGAATTATTGTTACAGTCCAGAATGGTCTTCACTCTGTGAGGAAGGCATGAAATGGATTCTATTTCCTAGCAGCAGGACCTAATTTGGTTAAAAATAGAAAATGGATTAAGCTGTAATGAGTCATAACAAAAAAATACTTCAAATAGTAAAGAAGAGTCAACATGCCGATTTTACATAACATCAATAGATAAAAAAATTACAGTTAAAGCCTCAAATTGACCTTCACAGAAACCATTAATTTCATCTTCAAAGTAATGGAGTCTTAAGATAGAAACTGGAGAAGCCATTCAAGTCCAAACACAATGAAGGAAGATATAATATCACCTGATTCATTGTGACGCCATTAATTCATATAATCATCATTAGTTCATTTGATTCATACTTAATTATTTTACAACTAGTAACATCAAGGACATCAAGTCAAAGCCAATCAAAACTCAATCAAACCCCTATATTCTCCCTCCTGGCTGACTTGTTTTCAGTTTCATGTTTTGTCGGTATAATATGCTGACTAGGTCAATCTGGTGATGTCAGTCTACACGTCACTTCATTAACTATGTATTTATTGGTCAACTGATGACCCCAAATAACAACCATCACCAAAACTAGCAATCTCTCCTGTCCCAGGCAGGCTGACACACTTCCAAAGACAGCACAGCAAAGGAGGTAAAAAACAGTTCACTGACATCAGCACTAGCATTCCAGATTTTGACCAAGCATTCACTTTACTTTCACATCTGCTTTTGAATGTTTACCATCCGATTTTTCAGATGTTCTTTCTGGAAGACATCTGCTGTTAGATTTGAAACTTCACTTCAGTGTTGACTTTCTACTCCATTGTTGACCCTTGCTGCATTATTAACTTTCTACAACTGTGTTGACCATGAAGACATTGGTGGTTGCCCAAGTCTCCAACATTGAATGAAAGTACAAAATGACAGCTATTGCTGATTTTGAAAGTTAGGTTGACCTTGTTGACGATCTCAATACTGAATTTCATTGCTAAATGTTAACATTTCACAATTTCTACATTTGGGGTTGACTACTGCGGAAGGTAACTGTTGGTGTTCTTAATATTCAGGACCACGATACAGTAACGGTTGGTGGCAATGATGAATAAGATTACATGCTAACAATCTTCGTCAAGATTTAGACACTAAAATTCACTTTCTCCAATTATAATTGAATTGTAGTTTATGTAACATTGATGAGGTAAGGTGATGGAGACAAAGTTGGTTGGAGTTCCAAATAAGCAATGCCTTGGCAGCAATGAACATCGAGGCATGCTTGTTCATAGTATGTAATTTGCTGATGCTCTCCACTCATTCCAGATGCATCATTGGGTCACTAAGTAATGAATATGCCTGTAGATGCTTTTTCTTGTGGCCTTATATTTTGTTCTCCCCTCCACGAAAAAGAACCGTCAAGATAAATATTCAGTCCAAATTTAAGATATAGGCTTTTGCAGGACTAGAGCAGTTGGAACTCTCAAAAAAGGCTTAAAATCCCTTTGACTTTTTGGGGGCCCAATAGAGTGAAATTGGGAAATATGTGGGATGAATGCAAGGAATTGAGTGACTGCAACTTGCAATAAGATCGCCAAAAGGCCCAGAAATCAAGTTAGGATTAGTGAGTGTCTTGTAATTTGAGTTTTGAGGATAGAGTGGAATTTTGATGTGTTTGTGTTTTTTTTTGAATAGTTTAAGGTGTTAAGTTCTTGAGAAATTAATGAAGAATGTCATATTTTTTCCACTCTATAGATTTATTTTATACACTTCCTATGTTTTGTTGTGCACTTTGATCAGCCAAGTGGCAATGGTTGTTCATTTGACCCTAGTCCCTGCCATCATATAGTATTAGAGAAGAATATTTTAGTGAAGTGACAACATGTATGGTATCACTATGGGTAAAATCTTGAGTTGTGCACTAAAGTTGTAGGAATTTAATGTTGAAGTAAAAGCAGAGAAAATTCGCTAAGTGAGTTGAATTGAGCCAAGAAATGTAAAGTGGCTCAAAGCGAGATAGTAGTTAATGGAAAAGGAAAAGAAACATCATGAGTTGTTGATATCAAAGAGATGTTAAAAGATATCTGCAAGAAAAGTTGAATGTCATGGAGATGTCCCAACAAAGGGAGAGGGATTGCAGAGGGGAATGAAGGTCTGCAGCAAATGGAATTTACCAAGATATAGTGTGCATTAACCATGTATGTGTGCAATATGTTTTTTGCAGTATGAAAGACATGTATTGCATGGTGAGATAAATAACAGTCACATATTCTCCAAGGATGGGAAGAAGTTTGAGTTGCTACCCGTGACACAAAAAGACTATAAGTGGGAGAGACTAGTGATTTGATAATGGTCTCAACAAAGGAGCTCCTACGGAAGCCGAGATGCCAAAATAGTGTTGTAAGCAACAGGAGTCTATAGTGCAGAAAGAGACTCCAATGGAAGTGAAGACCTCGATGGAGGTGAATATATTTCAGAATGCAAGTAGGCAAGTGTAAGAGTTTCTAGAAAGGAGTGACACTGAAAAGAAAGAATTAGAGACCATCCTTCTTGGGAAGTGAGTGTTTGAAGAACTGATGCAGGATCCTGAAAGAATCAAATACATCTTGGAATGGCCAGAGTGTTGCAGAAGTGTAGAGTGATGCACTTAGAGGAGCACAAATTGAAGTTAAAGAGTTGCAGAAGTACAAAGTGGTACATTTAAAGGGGGAGCCATGGAAGCTACGTAGTACTTGAAGAGTGTTGAAGTGTAGGAAATGCACTTGGAAGTTTGGAACAACAATTAGGGTTGTGTTGCACCTTAAGGGTGTTGCAGAAGTGAAATATGATCCTCTTAGAGGACCAACCATTGATGTTGTGTTGCACCATAAGGGCATTGCAGAAGCTTGGCACAATGCACTTCGAGGAACAACAATTGGGGTTGTGTTGCACCATGAAGGCATTCCACAAGTGCAGTATGATGTACCTAGAGGAACAACCATTGGGGTCATGTTGAACCAGAAGGGTGTTGCAGAAGTGCAACGTGATACACTTCATGTAGCAGCTAGTTTAGGTATTTTATCAAAGGCTTTTGAAAGAAGACATATTTGCCAAAGCTTTTCTAGATAAACTGCATACAAGTTATGTTCCACCAAGTTTCCGGGACGGGGACAGCAGGTGACGGGGGGACGTGTTTTTCGGACGGATTTTTTTGGAGGCCTTTTTTTAGGGGACAGCAGGGGACGGCTATTAATTTATTAAAAATAAAGGAAAATATAAAAAATATAGGAAATTTCAAATATTTATATGATAACATTGATAAATCATTCATCACACACAACAAAATTTCAAATATAGAACCTTAATACATAAAATTGGAGTGGAATTGAGATTTCACATAAGGTTGAAGTATTAATTACAATAATAATTACACTGAAATTCCCAAGGGCTGTAAGTCCCCGTCCCCGAGTTTCCGAAACGTCCCCGGTATGGGGACGGCCCTAAAAGGGCAGGGGACGCGTCCCCATGGAACATAACATACAAGCTATTGCCTTGAGACCAGTGTGAAAGGAAAACTGCCAATGAATACATGCAAGAGGTGCATGAGCAACTGAAAGAATAATTGCAAGGCAATAAATGGAAATGTGAGTAGAAAGCACATGAAATTAAGAAAGTAAAAGCATCAGCAGTTGAAGATTTAGAATTGGTGCAGCTAAGAAAAAATAAAACTGAAATAAAAAATTGTGAGCTTCATGCTTACATTCAATCTGTCTATGGGAATGTAATTCATGGGCATCCATGGCAAAACAACTTGATCCTATATGTACAAGATCATCTTGCGGTCTTGTGGAGGCATCATCATGTTCAAGGCCATTTTGGTGCATTACGGGCAAGTGATTGTGTCGGAGATCCTATCATTGCAATGTTATGTTGTTGTGGAGGAGACATCATGTTGTCCTTGCTGCGGTGTCATGGTGGAAACACCATCTTGTACTTAATATGGTGTTGTGGTGGAGACACCAGTGACCAAACCACATTTGATATGATATCACAACGAAGACACCATTAGATATGACATTATAGCACAAAAGAGAGACCACAAAACATCCATTTTGTGATACCATGTGACACAATGAAGTGGTATCACAAAAGAGACTGCATTGATTGCTTGAGTTTTAGAAGATCAACATGTACCATGCTGATAGCTACACCATGTCTCATTTACCTTTGACCCTTTTTAAGCCATTGCACACTTCAGTAAGTTAATTTCAAGCAGAAGGAGATGTTTTCGGGACATCACCAACATACCTATTATGAGACGGCATACATCACCAGTGTATCCCAACATCCCTAAGACATCCCAACATCCCTGAAAACTATACCTTTAAAAAACACAAAAAAAAAAATAGTTTTTAAGAAGAAAAAAACTTAAAATGGCATGCAAACAAAAACTAAAATCCTAACCCTAAAAGCACATTGGAAAACTTATAAAAACCTCTAAATTTATGATGAATCTGATTTCTGAGCTACAGACTATGATTTGTGTTTTGGGCATTAGCATGTTGATGTATCAATTATCATGTACTCTTCTCAACTCTGAGTTTGACTTAGCATGTTGATCTATCAATTATCATGTGCTCATCTCAGTTTTGAGTTTGACTTGGCATGCTGATGTATCATATACTGTTCTCATTTATGAGTTTGCATGTTGATGCATCATTCACGATTTCGTATTGTACTATTGTCAAATGGATTATTGGATCAATAGTTTTAAATAGTAATTTATTGTTTTAAATTTCAACTTACTTTAGTTTATTCAAGCTATATTTATTTTTAGATTTATTTTTATTTTAAGGATTTAAATACTATTTCAATAGCTGCCTCTCCCTCCCCCTCCACCATCCCCCCTCTCATTCAAAAAATCTTGAAATTTTTTTGTCATCCCAAAAACCCCATCCCCTATAATGTCCCCATTTCTAAGCAGATGGCCTAGAAGGCTTTTTATCCGTCTTAGCCTTGGTTATGCTCAAGGGGCTAGAGACGTTGATGGTTATTGGGTGTGGTTTGTACCTTCATTTCACTTATATGTTATGTTTTGGAGTTGGACATGTACTTTGAGCCTTGAGGTGACTTAAGTGAAATAAGGTTGCAAGATGCTCCCCTGGGGTACTTAAGCAGTTTCAACCGTTAAAATAAATAAATAAAATTAGATCTGAGAGATAAAAATCATTTCTCTCTTGTTTACTGTTTTACATATTTTTCTAAGTTATTTGAAGCTTCTGGGTACTGTTACAAATTATTATTCTGGAAAATATAAATTTTTCTTTGTTTCTACATATTGTTGTCCTAAAAATCAGAATTTCAGTTCACTGTTATTTTTAGATATTTTGTAAATTTCAAATGATATCCCACAAGGATATTTCATCCCCCCATACCCAAGATGCAAGTAATTATAATAAATTTTCAGTCTGAATTTGCGAGGGGCATTTGCAGCCCTGGAAATGGAGCTCGGAAAAGTCTTTTGTGCTCAACTATAATGCTTATTTTTTAATGTTACTTTAATATTAGTTAAGTGTTAACTAATAAACATCTGAAACTACTTCAACCACTTTGTAACCATCTTTCACATAATAAAATGACAGACACACAATTACAATGTGTGCATTCCGGTTTCTCTTCATCCGTTCTTTGTACATTCTATTCTTTCACCTTCCACATATTCTAACATTGGTATCAGGACAATGGCAAGTGAGGAGATAGAGAAGGAAGGAGGTCGCCATTGCTGCTGCTGTTACAGTCATATTACAGTTCGCAAATAGGCAGCTTATATACACAAACGTGAAACACAAAAGGACAGAAAAAGTGGCCGCGAATACCAGCTAGGGCACGGGACAAAATTGTTTTCACAGAGGTCGCAAGGTTCGCAAAAGCCTGGAACAAAGGTGGCAAGGGTCGCAGAAGCCTGAAATGTGAGAATCACAAGTTTTAGAAAATATAGTGTTAAACTCGTGAAGGTGGTTGGGAGAGCCTGGAACTTCATTTCTAGGGCTTGGAACTTCATTTCCGGAGGTCGTCCCAACAAATGGTTTATTGCAGGGTTCTTTTCAGTTTTTTGAAAATTTTCAAGTGACACAAAACACACTCATGAATTGCAGGAAAACGAGGGACATTTAGGGCAGAGTAAGGAAGAAGATACAGTCGCAAATCACTGGAAACTGAGGCAGAATAAATAACTTCAGTCTACTATGCAAGTTTTAGGCTTGATTTGTTATACAGCCAGGAAAGGAAAAATACGACTCAGAAGTCGTGTTTCGGGCAAAAAAAAATCTGCTGCCATTTCCATCAATTCCCACAAGTGAATTTGTAGATTTCTGAGGCGGAAAGGGCATTTCAAGAGTACAGGTCGAAAGGTACACCAGTCATTTAATCTCACAAAATATTTTTTGTGGATGACTGTGACATTGAACAAATTGAGTCAATTCAGACATTAAAAATTCTTGCATTAATTTCTGAGTCAAAATCAGAATACAAAAGTATACTTTATTGTTGCAGCCTGAAGTCAAAAATTTAGAATATAGATTGCAATAAAATAATACATGACACAGAAGGAAGAAGTAAATTATAGCCAGTGTTGAAAATTCACCGAATGCTGAAATTGATGAACTCGATGATAGAGAATCCGTATTTTATAAGAATCCCAACACTTTGAAAGTTTGAAGACATGAAGGAATCCAATGCAGGTAAAACACGGGATGGATAGCTGTCCAATTAATTCAGGAGTCTGTGAATCTTGGAAATTTACCCTTACCATGGTCATGAGACAACTTGATGGAGCTTGTGGATGGCTCAGTATGGATGGTTGTCCAACAATTCGGGAGATTTTGTAATTCGGGAGTTAGGGGAGGTGGAATCCGAGAACTCATGAACTACACCCTTATGAGCGAGGGTCGCGAAGGCAACTTGATGGAGTTCTACCTAGTCAAAGGCTAAAGCATTGTTTTCAAAAGGGAAAGCTTCTGAAGAATGTGTGGTCTTGATTGGTTATGTTATTTCAATCATCTATCAGTATATTCTATGGAGTAAGCCTTAAGAGGGGGTGTTAAAATATAAGGCTTAATATAAGACTTGTTTATTAACGTTATATTAATATTAGTTAGGTGTTAACTAATAAACGGTTGAAACTACTTCAACCACTTTGTAACCATCTTTTGCATAATAAAATGACGGAGACACAATGATAATGTGTGCATTCCAGTTTCTCTTCATCCGTTCTTTGTACATTCTATTTTTTCTTCATTCTCTCTCTCTCCACATATTCTAACATTTTAAACCCTACACTTTTTGGAAGCCCAATAGACTTAAGATGGCTCGATGGGAGAAGCTTGCAAGGAATTGAACAAAGGCAGTTTCCTAGAAGATAAATAGTATGCCCTAAAGTCAAGCTAGGAGTAGTGAATGTGTTGTAATTTGAGCTTTGAGGATAGAACGTAGAAGTGCACTGAGTTTCTTCAGAAATAAATTATAATGAAGAATACCACATGTTTTTTTTCCATTCTGCAAGTTCATTGTTTTCTTGTGCACTTTGACTGGCTGACATTAGAGGGTTGGTCATTCGGCCATTGACCACACCATCAACTACTTAAAATATCAATATTGTTCCTGTAAGTTTTGCTCCAATAGTCCTGCAAGAGATAGTGGAAAAATCAAGATATGCCAACTGTCTTGTAAGAAATGACGAAAAATTACAAGACAGATGTCCAATTTGGGATGGTTGCAGAATGCAAACCAGAAATCTAATGAGAAATGGTAGCAAACACAAGATGAAAATATGAAGGATTGGATCAGATATTTAACCAATTGTCCGGTAAGGGATGACGACCAACTTTAGCTAATATTCCTAAAGGGATGATAGCTATATTGAATCTACTAGAGTGAGTGGACAACTAACTTTACTTTGTGGAATCATATTCAAATTATATTCATTTATGTTGAGTAAGACTGTATGACAGAGACAAAGGGGTTGAGGTCATAAATTAGTGATGCCCTGTATTGATGACCACGTTTCTGGTCTCCGCCCGTTCCATGCCCATCATGTTTTTGGTTACTGCCTTGTGTGATGTGTTAAGATGATTTTGGTTACTGACTTGTATTAAATGAGTTGAGATGCTTTTGGTTACTGACTTGTGTGATGTCATTGTGTCATGGTAAAAGGACCCGATTAACATTGCAGACAAAGGTGAATTAGCATACCAAAAAGAGAGAGAACAAATCAACACCGAACAGTATTCTAATTCAGGAGTGTGTATAACCCTAATAAGAACAGCATGTACAGAAAAACAACTGAAAAGAAACACGTCTCTATTGCAAGTTGGCCCTGATTCTAGCATGCATGCATGTTCTCAAAGGGGTACAATAGGTATACTGTATGGGTAATGAAACAAACCCAACTTCATTATCTTACAAATTTACAATACCTTTTAAAAATAAAAGTACAGGAGACAGTACTCCTGCCAGTACTTGAGAAAATAATTCAGTGCACAATGCATATGATACTGTTCTTGCATTTTTAGAATAGGTAAAAAATACATTTGAAATGATGTTTCTGACCCATGACAACATCCGAAACTTCAGATCATTCAAAGAAGCAATAAGCTTGCAAGACAACCGGATCATGTCCAGGCTAATGACAAGAACTTTCCCACACAAATCCCTCTTTTTTAAAATGATCTCTATTCCTTAATATATTACTATGATCTCTATTAATGATGAAGAAATGCAAACAGTGGTAAAATTCCATACAAATAAACTAGTAAATTGCAAAGAGTTGAAGGAAAACAAGTAAGGTAGTGATAAAACAAATACAAATGGCAAATACCACACCATTGCACAAACCTGCTCCCTATATGATTAAAAAAATAGCAAAAACAAAGAAACCTAAACTGCAACCAAATCATAGTGACACTGAAATTACATCTTCATCCATAGTAAAAGCTTCTGGATAAAAACCTTGTCCTTTGAATTCTTATCAAGTTTTGTCACATGAGCTTTTCCAACACTGAATATGCTACGTGAACCTCCACCTCCACCTCCACCAAATCCACTTCTGCGACTTAAATAAACAAGTGTCCCTATTACAAGAGCTGTGGGTAACAAGGACAGGAACTCCCGCATCCAGGACAGTTCTGAAATATATGTTACCCGGAACATAATCATGTGGATCAACTCCTAAATCCTCCTGAGCTTCCGTCAACTTGCGCTCAAATGACTCAACACTTCCAATTTCGAAAAAATATTTGTAATGACTACCACTGATTCTGCTTGCATCAGGACGAATTTCGCTATCTACATCAGTGTTGCCTTCTTGAGACATAGGATGAGGTACATTCCTAACATAGATCTTTGCCACAGATTTGCGAGAAACTTCAATGTGATCTACCAAGCCAGGTTCCAACAGCTTATTCTTGAACACTTGAAAGCTGATCTGCATATGAAGTGAAAAACATGTCAGAATATCTTTTGTATAAATATGTGATGGATCCAAACTGCATTTGAGCCCATAATAGTGCACTCACTACGGAAAATCAATTTAAAATGTTTTAAACAAATATCTTCTCTGCACATTACTTTCGGGGATCAGCATATTCTATTAGTGACAGCATGCAAATACTCAAATGTCTGAATTTTCTACAAGTGGAGCTTTCCATTTGTAATGAATATTGCGCAGGAGAGGATGCACACTTTGACATGCTTAAATAAAACAAAAAAAAATTAGCAGGATATAAAACCACCACAGTGTCAAATTATCACGAAGCCTCCATTATGTAACAAGGCTAACAGGTAAGTAATGCATCCAATCATGTATGTACAAAGTGAAATATCATGAAGAACATGCTCTACCTATGCTTGCAAGTGATTCCAAAGGATGCACACTTTAAAAAAAACCTGATACAAATAAGTTAAACATACAATACATACAAAGGCAATAATGCTTGAACTCAATCTCAATAATATAACACATCTGCCAGCCATTTCCATGTTTATAATTTAAATGTTGATAAACATGAATACGTAGCTTGGTAAAGAATGGAGGATATATTTTCTTGAATGATATTACAGGATGCAAAGAGATGACTGGTAAATAACATACAAGAAGAAACTAACCCTACTGGACTGGTATGTTTCACTGACAGAATCAAGCTTGTTAAAAGTCACATTCCAAATTCATGCATAAATATCCTATTTACATATTGTAACTGCACGTCTTATAAAGCTCCGTGCATTCTCATAAATCTCAATACAGTGATGAATGATCAATGTATTAATTGTTAATATGTATCTTCACAAGTGCAGATAGAGTTTAGTGGTGATCTCACTGGAACAGATTCAAGTTTTCCAAATAACCTTACCCTGGTATTACACAGCACTAACACTTGACCACTGCAATCAGCATTCATTGATATGAATATGCCAAAGAAAGGTCGCCATAAAAGACTGCACGTTCTGAGTTTCATTGGATACTAACTGCCAGTGACAGCTGTATCAAACAGAATGTACTTCCAGTTGTTTCAATGCCATCCACTTTACCAGCACCTAGTGTAATATTTAATTATAGAAAAGCACATGTACCAGTATAAGATTATTGGATTAAACTTCAAAACTAGAAGGATATACTCAAAGCATACACGGTTGCTAAAAATACAATCAAGAAGATACGTGTACTGCAAGGAGTTGTGCCATATGCATGTATGCAATGGAAAACAGAAGGGACCTTCAAGTTTAATGATAGCCACAATCCATGAAATAACAGCAATGTTTAATAATACTACAAATGCAAACTAAAGAGAGAACTTCAAAGACCAATGGTGCATCAGTAGGTCTTGAAAATACAACCAAAAACAAACCTGGCACATACAGATGTACAGATTGGATGATTTTTAGTTAAAATTGTTGGCCGTTGCTACAGACAACCAGGGTATGGAATTAATTACATATAAACTTCATCAGTTGGATATAGCACTTATTTTTCCTTTTTCATGCAGGAAGCAAAGAAAACCAAGACTTGTGAAGCCAAATTCCTGTTGAAATAAAAATAATGTTCTCATACATTTAGGTTGCCCATGTGTAGTTTAAAGTAGTTTGAATTTTATTAGCATTCACTGGAGACCAAATATGGGTAATAGAACTATAAAAAAACATCACTGAAGAGTATAGCAAGTTTGTACAAATAATACAAGCAAACAAAAACAGAAATTGATAAAATAGCCAAGGACCAAAAGGAAGGTACCAAGGAAGAAATCCTAAAACAGTAGCATTCAACAAAAAAAAATCCTAGTATATTGACAACCAGCAGTTCTAACATCCAAACCTCGAAAATTTTGATAAAGATAATCATTAGGCAAAGTTTTGCTATGATCATAGTACGGATGCATTTTGTGCAGTGGATGGTCCAGTGAAACATTGATGTGCAATGCACAATGCCACCTTCGTTGTTTGTGCTTGATTGTTCACCGCTTCTGAACAGTAACAGTCTCCATTGCACTACTGCTCAATTGAGGAAACTACAATTGCAACTGCTATAGGGTGTACCACTTACTTGATTTGTACATTGTCCGACCTTAACAACTTGGAAGACTTTACATGTGTCCATAGCAGTGTTGTCAATGATTGCATCCTTTAGTCAAATTCTCAGGATCTAAGTCTGTTATGTATGAGACTATCTGAGGTTCATACAAAGAATGTGTATATGACTTCAGTAGCTCAGCATTAAACACTGAATGCATAACCACATATAGAAACAAGTCAAGTACAAATAATATATAACATATTTCTCACAGAATGGTGTGCTGACAGTGTTAGAGAGGTTTAAATTTGCGATATGGACCTTAACTTTCCTTCTGAAGTTGGTGCCAGTCCTTATAGCCAATCTGAAGGAGATGAGTACAAGTTGTGTCATGTTGCTTTCTGTACCTCGTTTGTTGACAAGTAACTAGCTGTTGAACTTGCTCATGCACTTGTATGTACTGCAAAAACCTTTCTGCCTTGTCTGATCCTTTCATCTGCACAAAAGTCTTTGATGCCGTTAGTGCAAGAAGAGCAAATTCAAGGGGTGTTTTTGGTTGGAACCCAACACATGTCTGGAACGTACTACACCCTATAGAGTTGTGAAATCTTGGTTTAAGGAATATTGAATGTAAGGTAGATTGTTGTTCCATGTGCCCAGATTCCCAATGTTATACATGTAGAGTAGATGCACAAGTGTTCTCTCCAAAACTTCTATCAGGACATTCATTTGCAGATGAATTGATCGATCCAGTTCCATGTCTAGCATGCTCCAAAGCGTTTGGAAAATTTTGTTGATGAATATAAGATCACAATCAGACATTAGCGACAGGTGTAGCCCAAAGTGAATCCGCACATGTTAAATAAGAGTTTGGTTTTTTTTACTGTGTTATGATCCCTCATGCATGCCATCACAATGACCATCTTAGGGAAACGATCCGCCATAAAAGAGACTGGAGTCATTTAGATGTTTTGTGCTAGTCATACCAAACAGATAAACCACGAGGATGGACTCCCACAACCAGGTTGGGACCCGTAGTAGATTGTACATAACAAACTTTTGATTGGCAGTCTTAGCAAAATTTGATGTGCATTTCATCGTGTCTGTGCATATTTGTCAATGGAAGTGTTTTTGTAGTGCAGCGTCTTGCTCACATTGAAATGGCATACTAACTTGGAATAGTGTGCTTCAAAAAATAGTGTAGTGTCTAGTACTCTAGATGGCATGCATAAGTGTTTAAACCAGTAGAGAGAAGCTTGTCAAACATATAGCATGCTTGCACTCGTCAATATTGCAGGAGATAATTATATATTTGTGCAAAAATTGCATTAGTTGGATACAACTCTGAGCAATTATGACACCATGATCTAGCACTATTAAAGGCAATATGACGCCGTCTGAGTTAGACAGTGTGTTGTTTCATTCTCTTGTCAGTTCTTATACTTGAGCACCAAATAAAACTACTGCAGATATGTCATCCACTTCACATATCATGCACTCTTCAACTTACTTTATTGTTTTACAAAAAATGGAGCAGACCGTTTTTTTCAGATGTTTTCAAATTGCCAATATGTTTTGGGTACAAATGAAAAAAATAGCCCATTAGTGATTATAAGCCACTAAAATTACATCTATTCTATGTATGCAGAAACTGAAGCAGCTTGTGATCTGAGACAATGATTATCTCCTTCCACAATATGTAATCTCACCACCATTTTATTGCTTGCAAAATGGCATACAATTTTGTAATAGGTGGAGGACCGTTGCACCATGTAATTGAATGTCTCTAAATGGAATGCAACATGATGTCCATACGAGGTGAGTACAATGTCAAGCCTGTAGTCGGATGTGTTTGTTTCAATCTCAAAAGGATTGTGGAGATCTAGCGTGGGTAAGCATTATTGCAATACAAAGTCATATTGGGAACACTATTTGATTCGGTGCCCAAGGGATGTGCAAAGAGTCTAGCACAAATCATCATTAGAAGCATTGCAGTTCCATAAGATTGTTTGGGCAAGACTCGTATTTGATGGCCTTGATTTTCTTTGAAGACGAATGTATAACTGTATGACAAATGAATTAGCCCAAATATTGAACTTATGCCATGCCAAAGGTACACTTGTCTAAGTTGCCTTGCAACCTAGGGTAGCACATTGTGTCCAAAAGATGTGCAACTTGCTACAAATAGACAATGACAAAGAATCTAATAAAAGGCTTCAGTATGTCATTTTTTAAGAGCATGAATGTAATTGGTACATTGATCAGCTCAAAAGGCATAACCAACCACTCATACAAAGCCTTGTGTTGATTTGAAAGCAGTTTTCTAGAGGTACTCGATATCGAGATTTCAAACAATTTTGGAAGATTATTGCGCACCTCAGAGACGATCCAGAAGATTTTCAGTGCACTGAATGCAGCACCACTTCTTTGTAATCTTGTTGAGTGCACCGTAGTCAATGCACAACTGCCACAAACCATCCTTCTTTGGTGCAAGGACTTCCACAATGAGTTGGATTCAATCTTTCCCTAATAAATGAGTTTTTGAATTTGTCAATGAACCTTGTCATTTTCCCTTACCGACTGCGATAGAGACAAATGTTTGACAATGGAAATCTCGCAATGAGATCGATCTAATGTTTCACCTCAGCAACGCAATGAGACATCCATGGGCTCTTGGAATACGTTGACTTTTTGCTGCAAGAGTTTCTCAAGTTGTTGCCTGGTTTTGTGAACTACCTAGTCAGGGCATTTCATCTGCAAAATTATGTCCGGGAAAACCATAAGAAGAATGAAGCTCTGCATATGAGAAACAAGCTTTTTGCATTGCTTGGTTAGAATATCGAATTAATGTTTTTCTTTAGAAAATAGAACAAGATGTAATAGATACAATCATTGACTTTAAGGGACAAACATTGTGGCTTGGCTACATGCGCTCCATCACAATATATATGGTTATCTTAGCAGAAAACTGCAAGGAATGTGTGGTGCCACACAATCAATCCCACACCCGTATGTGTAGCTCCTTGTCATAGTGAATCTAACTAAGAGAATATAGTTATTGGTGTTCACCGGAAATTAATTCAAGAGGTTCAATCATGTTTTTTTGGCTTTCGTTGTCAATGTTAACATGAAGGGTGTGCACTTTTGAAACCATAAATGGTAAGGAACCAACATTCTAGCTCTTCTACCACATCAACTAGTGAAGCAGTTTTTTCACTGGTAACAGAGATATAGGTTGGGTTCCCTTGCACAACTTTGAACTCTTGAACAAGTTTGGATACAATCTATGTTGTGTGTGAAACTGCCACCTACACTGCTCAACACCAACTCGAGTCACGAGTTCTAACTTTGTGATAATTGCTCCACTTTTTTCCTTCTTAGCAATTAATCTTATCCTCTGCATGCACCTTAGCAAGTGCAATGGTCTACAAAGAGAGTTGTTTTGGCAATTGTCAACATTTGTGCATTTAATTTTGTTGTCTCACGGTTGCATTTTGCGCATCACCAAAGGAACATGTCTTTGAGCATGGATTTGTGCTTGAATTTCTCTTAAATATTTGGCTCACGGCAATAAGCTTCACCCAAGGTGGAAAAAAGTAAAAAATCCATCACCACTTGAACCGGTGAATATTGCAGATATATTTGAGAAACTTAGTTTTCTCCATGTCACACACATTTAAGTGTGCATGAAAAAAAATGGAAATTGCATGTATATTCTCGAACTATTTGATTCTTTTGCCCCAATAATTTCCATTTGGTGTACTAGTCATCGTAATGCTTCAACCTAGGATACCGATACATGTAACTTGTGGGGCTCTGTATGGGTACTCCCCAAAAAGGTGCCCGAATATGGCCAGGGTACAGCCAGAGCGATCTGGATACGTCTACAAACATACCCAAGCATACTAGACAGCTCCAACCATATCCAGAGCATTTCCGGGCCCAAAAACATTTTATTTTGTTTTTTTTCAACATTATAAACATTAAGTGCTAAATAAGGGTTAAAAACACCAATACAAACCGTAAAAATCAAAGAGAAAACATAAAACAAAAGCAAAACAACTTACCTCTCATTCCATCATTGCATACTTAACTCCCGATGCTCTCATTTTGATCATTTAGTTCTAATACTTCATCAAAAAGCATTGATATCATTTACCTAAGCCAGTACAAGTGCACATTTGCTACCAAGGTGATTTAAGAGCTTGAAAGGAGGAGGATTCTTGGATTATTCATTGAAGGTAAGGTTTTAACTTTCGAGTTTTTTTTTTTAGTTTCATTTTGTTTTCAATCTTCACACACTTCATGCTTGTTTTGATGATTTATTGTTTTCATTTTAAAATTTTAAACCATCTTTTCACTTATTGAATTATTGAACAATACATATGTGCCACGCCCTACGGCCTAGGGTTTAACCATTTCTTCTTTCCTTATGGTGTTAGTTTTTAAACTTGTAAGCACAGCTAAAGAGAATACGTCTACAACGGCAATAAATTCCAACTCCTCCCACCAATCCTAGTTCAAATTCAATCTGAATTCATCGTTATGGATGCATGTCACAATGCTAGGGCAGCTTCTAGGTGGGGGTGTTTTGTTTGACAATGCCATGATTGGGATGGCAAATTAAAAGGCTCCCATATTCTGGTAAAAGCCCACTTGTGTGCAATACCAAGGAATGGCATTAGAACTTGAAAGGGGAGGAAAAATGTCAGGGTCCCAACAACCAAAGTTTTGGAGTACATCGAGAAACAAGAAGATGCAGAAGCAGCCTATGCCATGAAAGCGATTCATTCGTTATCAATGAAAGGAACTTCATCTCAATCAACAAGACCACTTGTTGTCCCGTCTCATACTAGCTCCCCAGTTGTGGCCTTAATACATCCATTTGTGATGACACCCTCCATACAAGACGAGGATTCACCTCTTTCACGTAAGAGGAAAAAAAGGACCATTGGAAAGTTCCTTTCGAAATGAGAGCAAGGATATCACAAATGAGCACATTGCACAATGTGTGTATGTAATGAGTTTTCATTCGATGTTGTCAGGTCACCATATTGGCAAGATAAGATGAAAGTGATCAATGAAGCCCCAAAAGGGTACAGAGGGTCAGGTTATAAGACGCTCTGCACCACCCTATTACCAAAGGAATAAAATATGTGAAAAACTAATAATAGCCAATTAGAGAATCGTGGGCCGTAACAAGAGTGTCCATTGTTTCTAATAGATAGAAAGATATAAGAAACTGACCTTTGATCAATGTGGTTGCATTATACCCTAAAAGGGCAATGTTTTTTAAAGCATTTGATTGTGAGGGGCATGTGAAGGATGCCCAATTCAAAGCCAACATTCTCATCGACGCCATTGAGGTAGTTGTTGGAGCTTTGAGGCAACATGGGAGTGTCTCCAAGTTGTGGGACTTGCGCTTGAGATAGACCTCTGAAGAAGGTTGGCTTCCTCTACCTATTTCTACTGTTAAAACAACTCCTAGGAAGGAAAATGCAGCTACCTATCACCACCCTATAATTCCAAGGGGCGAGGGTGAGAAGAAGATGCATAGAAATGAAACCTAAACTAAGGGAGGTGATAGCACTAGAAAGAGGGGGATGAACACACTCAGCTGACTAAAAATGAGGGAAAACGTGCACAAGGAGGGAAGACAGCCGTGCCACAATCTGAAATAGCATTCACGCATTCATTTTCGTGGAGCACAATAGAAAAGGAACTTTGCAAGGACATAAAATGCACAACAAACCAGCAACGCAATGGGAAAGACATGAATATGTAATAAAAATGAGCTAGGGCAGAGAATGGCCACAAAACAAAGCTTTTTATTACTTCCAACGGATGCACAGTCAATTACAATGGTGGAAGAGGCAAGTATCCACATGCAACGAACCAGATCTGATGCCTGCAACTCAAAATGCAAAAGAACAATATGCCCTGAACAATATCCTTAGCAAACCCAAAAGGGTCCAACCTTTTACAATGAGCATTATACAATAATTTATAGAAGAATGGGAGAGACAGAAAGGAGGGAAACTCGGATTCAAACTTCCAACCACTAACAACAAGCAATAAATGCTTGCAAATACGTCTGCAAGGTTGTCGAATCTGCCTCCCCATGTCTATTTTACTTGTGGAAGAAAGAAGGAGGTAGGATTTAATAAAATCTAGGTGGTTGAGCTGACTGAATCTGTGCAGTAATGCCCTGAGACGCGTTTCACTATTTTCCACCTACCAAATCCCGCCAAAATCTGATTTTGAATGGCCTAGATTATAGCCCACGCCAGCAGCTTTCAATCAAGACCAAGAGCACATGAATTCGAGCTCTGCGGCGGAAGTTATGGCGATCTAAAGGTTTGCAGTACAAGCTGAACATGCAAGACACATGGCACGCTTTGATCAACTAAATGATTCGGCTAACTGTCGGTTTGCTTTGTCTTTTCTGCCCATGTCATGCATTCATTTGATGTGAGGATTCGACGCACAACTAGCTTGGTTTGACAGGTTGCGTGTTGTGCACTTTATCTGACAAGTGACATGTGGCACCTAATGACTGGCGCAGAAGATTGCACACTTGGCACAAGCGCGGAAACAAGAGGCGCGAAAGGAAAAGAGTGCAGAGGTTGCGAGCGAGCGGGTGAGGGTGAGAAGAAAGAGGTGCATATCTACAGAGGTATGCAAGCATGTGCGGGAGAAGGCAGCACAAGACAAGGCACGAAGGCAACTGTACAAAGTAGATGTTCAAGGCAGAAAGCAGAAGAGGAATGACCGCAGCGCGCGAATAAATGCGTAGAGCTCAGGAATGAAGGGCATGCATGGGGAAAGCATGCCAGGGACTTAGCCAAAATGGGAGCAAGTCAGCAAGCGCACGCGAAGGGTGCACAACTATTGCAATGAAGGCGTGTGCACGAGGATTGTGCACACAGGGAAACTGGAAGGAGATAGAAGAATAAAGGAGAGAGGTGGAAGCACGTAGAAGGAAGCGGGAAAAAGGAAAAGCACATCGAAGTAGGAAGAGCGCGCGAAGAACTGCAACCAAGCATAAGTGACAGGGTGTAAAACCAAGGGTGTGCGCAACGTGAAAACTTGATGTCAGAGTTAGAATGGAACTGCAAGTTGTCTAAATAACCAGGGTGGTTATTTTGGACAATAGTAGTGAGGCCTCAAAATGTTGTCCAAGTCATAACGAACAACGCGAAAAATTACAAAGCCATTGGGAAGTTAGTGAAGGTGAGGTATGGGCACATTTTCTGAACGCCTTATGTTGACTATTCACTGAACTTAATGCTGAAAAAGTTTGTCAACAAATTTGAGTGAATTAAGCAAGTGTATGCTGAGGGTGAAGATATCCTAATGTTTGTGACTAACCATTAGCAATTACAAGGGATCTTCAAATCCTACTCACATTTGGAGCTAATGAAAGTAAGGGAAGCTATCTTTCTTTTATTTATAGTGTAGGTATTTTAAAACATAGTACTCTAAAGTTTTCAAAAGGTTTAACTTTTTTTTCAATTAATACTAGGTTGTTGAGACTCGATTCACATCACATACAATCGTCTTGAGACAACTTGTGAAGGTGTGGGAGGCACATAGATCAGCCATGTCTGAGAGAGATATATGATGGTATCGACTCAATGATTGAGTAGATTGAGACCATCATAAATGCAAAATTGCAAGATCTCGAAGAAATATTTTTCAAAGAAGTAAAATCATACCTCATTGAGCAGTGGCACAAGATGACCACCCCATTGCATCTCTTTGCCTTTGCATTGAATCCTAGATTTTACAACATAGAGATCTTTTTCTTTGCCAAGGAGGGTGACACCATATAGGGATGTTAAAGTGAATGAGGGGTATATGTTGATGTTCTCTAAGTTGTTCCTTGATCCTTAGGTCAAGGGCATGGTTATAACTGAATTTGGAAATTTCATAGCCTCCAAAGGTCATTGCCTTCACGCTCTTTGGAACAACTTTAAGAAGGATCCTTATATGTAGTGGTACCACTCCATGATTTATCATCTATGTACCTACAGCGTCTTGCAATCAAGGTCTTATCAAAAGTAAGATTTTTATTTTTTCATTATTTCCTTTTTGTTTTAACGTTTTCGAAATTTAAGTTTCAATGTTACATTTATAAATTTCAATTTTGCATTTAATTTGCCTCAATAGGTTGTGAGTTCATCTTCTTTTGAGCGCTACTAGAGTACATATAGCTTCCTTCACTCACAAAAATGCAACAAGTTGGGGGCATAAAAGACCAAGGAGTTGGTGTGTATACATTCCAACTTATGCCTTCCATCCCACAGTAAGCCGAGTAAAGGAAGGGCTGACAAAGCTTTGGGATATTGACCCAGAGAGTGTTGGCTTGGATGCTTCCATTTCCCACCTAACATTGCAAGACATAGAACTGGAGATTTCTTTAGCACCATGAAACCTACATGCACAAGGGGGCACTAGTGGTAGTGGTAGTGCTTCAAGTCCATGTGGTTCTAATGAACCACATCATGATGTTGATGCCCTTGATGAAACTTAATATGACGAATGTTGAATATTAGTTTGATCATTGGTGTAATAATTAAATTTTATATATCATGACATTCTGAATTGTAGTTTTCGTTTGACTTTTGGTTGGCTTTAATTTAAGCCTTTAACGAATTATTAGTAGTTTTTTTGCGGTTATTTAGCTTATTTTGTTTTTCATATGCATAATATGTAGTTAATTTTTATTTATTAGAGTGGATTCCCCGCCAGGAAAGAATTGACAGATATTAGAAAACCATACTGCTGCACGTCCAACCAGCAGCACTGTTACTAACATGTTTGGCGCTTTTGTTTTGTTGCCCCTCCTTGCCCATGATTCACACTTTTATTTTTGCATTTTTCTTGCATATGAAAATATGTAAATTTTATTTCCTGCATATGTAATCTACTGTAGTTTTTTATTTGTTATTGCTGTAAAATTCCATACTATAAGTTGCAGTAGAGGAAGCCCCAATTTTTAATGTAGTATCATATATATATAATATATATATATAATATATATATATATATATATATATATATTGCTTTTGTGCCTGTGGAAAGTTGGAGAAGTTTGGATAGCAAATGACTAAATCAATCGGTAGCTACAACATGTAGGAAATTGGATAGGTGGCTTGCATATTATTAATCACTGATTGGTTACAGGAAAATTCTAGAACCGATGGGGACAGAGAGCCTTTGATATGCAAGGCTTCATTTGGGTAACAGATAAATGGCATTATAGATAAATGAGGCTTATCAAGGATTTACAAGAATGCATCCTGTTTCAGATTTTTATTGGATTTTTTTGGACAAGACCCCGATATGCACGTATATCTTTGTTTTTGGTTACGTTTTTATCGCATGCTGCCCTGAGTGATCCATTATTTTCACAATCGTCGGCTTCTGGGATTTAAGCAACAAAAATACATTAAAGCATCCACACAAGCTCCATCCTAGCTGCTTCTCCTGGTGTTTCACGTTATATCCTAAATACAATGATTCCTTACCGATACTCTTTTAATCATTCATATTTTATAGTTAAAAGGAAATGAAGGGAAATTTTTGGGGCTGCACAGTATGGGTTGTAAATTTTGAGAAGAATGAATGAGACACAAAAGCTCAAGTGATGTCCTACATTTTGTGACTACAGAAAATGAGCAAGTAATGAATTAGCAGTGCAAATTTCAAAAAGGTTCCCAAAGGAGCTGCTATAGTTTTCTTCCAAGAATTGTGAACAAGTTAGTTGCACAGATTTTTCCTAGAAAGGTTCGCAAAGGCTATCACAAGCACCCAGTAGGGTTATACCTTGAGGAGGAGCTGTAAGCCGTTTGTTCCAGTGGTAGTGGCTGTAGCTTCCTCAATTTGATGCATTGACAATTTCATGGTGTTTGGTTTTGGCAGTGCAATTGTTGGTTGGATGTTAGCTGTTGGGGGAGTGTAAGAAGACTGTATGGTTGCACATACAACCAGCAATCAAAGCTTCTTGGTGCTTCTATTTGGGCAGTGCTCCTTTGATGAGGATTCATAGAGTATAGTGGAAGGTTTTACCCTATGTTTTTATCTGACGTAATAAGTGAGATATTCTCACTCCTAGTTGTTAGGTTATTATGACTAAGTTAGCACAGAATAATGCTTAGAATGAGTTTAGGCAGATTGTTATTGATTTGTTCCTATTTTCTGTTCTCCCCGTTGGTTGCATCCAACAATAGGAGATTTGTTAGAATCCTTTATTTTGGACATAGTTAAACCTATATAAACCAATGTTGCACGGAGACTCGTCACAAAGACTAGTACCCATTGGTACTTGTCTCGGAGACTCGCATTTCAGTGTTTTTCTTAATATTTTTTGTATTTTTGACCCTATGTATGATGGTATATCGAAGATAAGTATCAATATAATTACTTGTCTTTTGTCAACATCTAATACTTTTACTCTATAAATTTATTATTTTTTTCTTAGGCTGGTTAATATTGTTTTCTTTAAGTTTACATACATGCCTGCATGCACACACACACACACACACACACATATATATATATACAAAGTCATCACTCCCAAGTACCCATCTCCTAGTAACTATGATATAAACTATTAAGTTTTCAATAAAGGTAATCAAGATTGTAGAAATCCACGTCATCCTTTTGCTGTGATTTTTATTTAATTGGTCCATCTTTCTTGCATATGAAAATATGTTAGTTGCTGTTGCTGTTGCTGTTGTACCTGCATATATACTCCATTTTAGTTTTTATTGTTTGCATTTGTACCATTTCTTATTGTAAGTTGTTAAGAAAAAACCCACTTTTTAAACAATGGGGACATCTTCAGCATTGCAAATGTCATTTTCTCCTTATAGGTGAAGCAGTTGACAGAGAAGTATAACTCCATCAATTGCATCCATCTATCCAATGCTTCCGTGTCAATCTTGCCTTGGAAAGCTAAAATGTCAAGACTGAAATGAACTTTGAACAGGGTAGGGATCAAGAAAAAAGGCTTTGATGATGAGCTTGTGGATGATTGAGGTCCTAAATCCAGCATATTAAATTAAATAGTTGACTGAAAAGGGCAATCCTCTGGTTCCCAAATGAATCTTTTAGGAATCGCTTCACTCTTGTAGAATCATCTAGAGGACATTTAGAAAATATGACCATTCTCACTCTCAAAAGTCTTGGAGGGAAATATTTAGACACTGAACCACATAGAATTCCTTTGTCTGCATACAACTTTGTCCATGTGGGCATTTAAAAATTGACCAAATAAGTATGGAAAACATAATTTGCTACTTTGACACCAACTATGCACACCGCTGAGACCCTCATGTGTTGGTGCGCAAACAACTCTAATCCCACCAAGGATTGAAGTTATAACATATATAAGTGTGCAATAAAATATAATAGCCAAGAAGATAACTAGCATGCCTATCTTAGATAAATCTATGCAAAAGATGCTAAGAGTATCATTCTCGAGGCACCTATTCCACTTATGTCACAAATCTAATATAGGTACCTCGAGAATGATACATTTTGGCATCTTTTACATAGATTTATCTAAGATAGACGGATGTTGCGTTTTCCATTAACAGATAATATAATGGCTAAGTTAAATTTTAGATTTTATCATAGATTAAATTAGATTTTGAAATGACCTAATAGGTACCTAAATAACTTGAATAGGTATAACATACTATTTAATAGGTAAATAGATATAATAGAAATATAACAAATTTAAGGTAAATAGGGACCTAAGATTACAAGATTTAACTAATATGTTCCTAAATAGCTTAAATTGGTAAATAGGTCTAGCACACTATTTAATAGGTTCATAGAAAGATAAATAGGTAAATAGATATAATAGAAGTATAACAAATTTAAGGTAAATAGGCACCTTAGATTATAATGGTGTACCACGTGTAAGTTGGTACATATGATTTAGATATAATACATTTATCATATTATCTATAAGTAAATAAGGTACGTGCACCTAAATTATCTTAAATTAGTTATAACTATAATTTCCTGATTTGGGTCCTCATAAATAATAAATAAATATTAAATATTTTATTGAATGAGAATGCTTGGAAAGTCGTGATAAAAGTTATAAGACAAAAATACCAAATCTTAAAGCATTAACTTCAGAAAATAATGAAAAGGAAACAAATCTAAATGCCACCAGGGTCAAATTAAATTCACAATCACAAAAACCTTTAAACAATAAATCATACGTAATCATTTAAAAGTGCATCAAGGAAGAAGGTGCCCTATTTAAATGTCATGGTCAAATTCAATTCACAATTCATGAAACCCTAAAACAATACATTTTATGTAATCATTTAAAAGTGCAGCAAGGAAGAAGATGTCCTAGTTGTGTTAATGTTTATTCCATAATCTCTACTCTTGCTCTTTAATTTTTTGGTTGTTTGTTTTTCTTTTTTTATTTTTCTTACTTTTTAAATATATATAAATGTATTTCATTGTGATTATTAAAAGTTGAGTCAAATAATACAATTTACAAATTAAATTATATGTAAAAAATATCAACCATAGTTCTTCTTTCACTGGGACAACATCGGATCCCTCCACTGCATAAAGATAGACATTTAACAATCACACAGAGGTAGCATAATAAGCTCTTCCATCAATCATAAATGAGGAAATATCTATGAACACCATTCACAAGAATGTTGGACTGAAACACGCCATGTGCTATAGTTTAGAGGAGTGTGATAGCAAAGAAATCTTGCATGTTAGAAATCTAAGAAAGAACGTGTGCATACTCATGCATGCATGTGTGTATGCACGCATGTTTTTACAAAGCTATTACACAATGATGTCCAAGATCAGTTAGAAAGATGCATTATTTCAATTCTTAATCGATTCAACTTCGACAATTACAAGAGTGACGCTTGATTTTCCACACATTTGTGGGCTCATGGGTAATGGTTTACCTACCTGGTGGTTCAATTTCTTACAGGGAGTAGTGTGCAGTGCTCCATGCATAGTTATTACACCTCTAATATTCTATCTTCATAAGTGTTTTGAGGTTATGGAGTGGCCAACTTGTGGCACACATGAGAACTTTATCTTATCATTCATTAATTCTAAATGAATCTTTAGGCCGGCCTGATTAGGATTAAGGGGTCACCTCTACCTAATTATGTCTATAGATAGGGATAGATAGGATCTTCTAAAGAATCATAAGTTAAATTATATATTTCATTTTACTATAGTTTTGCATTTTGGTGGTTGCCCCTCAAAGTGGTCAATGTATTTGATTCCATCTCACTTCATTTACCACGTGTGAATCACTATCTTATGAATCATTCTTATTTCGCATTCAAGTGGATTTGCTATTGATATCTTAGTTTATTTGATAAGAAATATTCTAGCAAGCAGTGTCAAAGTGGCAACTCGGATAGTGAATTTTGTAGCGCAAGGACAAAGGAAGAAATTATCCAAGAGCAACGATTGAGAATTTTGTAGCACAAGGACAAAGACAAGGCATTAACAAGTACCCCTTTGTTAGCCAATTTTTTGGCATTTTTTTCCCTATTGCAATTTATGCATTGTTAACCTGGGTAGGGCAGGAGATCTGTTGCAACTTTGTTTTGATCAAACATTGGCAGAAAATGCGATCTTGAATATCTTTCAAGACCAAGAAAAAGTTGGGGGATTCAATTTGAGCAGTAGGCCCAAGGGTGTCTTTTTTCGTGTTTTGAGTGCTAGCAGCAAATAGTAATTATTGGATTTTTCACATCAAGACAATCACAATGATATGGATTTGTTTACCAAGAATTTTGACCCTAACCGGCCATCCCTTGTTT
The DNA here is from genome assembly GCA_019776745.2 of Taxus chinensis. Classification (NCBI taxonomy): domain Eukaryota; kingdom Viridiplantae; phylum Streptophyta; class Pinopsida; order Cupressales; family Taxaceae; genus Taxus; species Taxus chinensis. The sequence goes on along the minus strand of CM034147.1, from coordinate 905,241,174 downwards.
CCCAAGTTTTTGTTAGTCCTTATTGGAATGCTATATCATTGGATCCAATTTTCATTTTGAGAAATTTGGTATAGGTCCCCATTAATTCTCTTCTTGGCTGTCAACTACTAAATTCTTGTGTGATCACTACTTACAAAGACTATTTTCCACCCATAGTTGATCACAGATCTAAAGTCAGGATACCAACCCTAACATTTGCCATGTCATCCTCAACCCCAAAACCTAATAGACTTAATAATTATTCTACTATCACTAATGGAGAGGTCCCTTATTGCAAAATGCCGAAAATAATTGAAAACAATTCTACAGATAGTGAAGAGGTGGTAAACTTTATCAATGACCAAAAAGCATGGATCTGGCCTAATACCAAACAACCCTATAAGATCAAGCTTGGGGATGCTCAACCAAAACTAGATGAATCAATGAATGGAGCATTCTTCTCAAGGGCAAAGGCTACACTCTCTTTAAGTAAATCATGGCATATCCAACCCTACATGCTTGTGAACAAAAGTCTAAAATTGAAAATTTTCTCAAGGAAATACTTGACTCAAGAATGGTTTGCCCCAACAAAAGAGCCTACTCTTCTCCAGTTGCCATGGTTAAAAAGGAAGGTCTTGGATAATGTCCTTGAGTTACAAGGAACTTGACAAGCCCACTCTGAAAGATAAGTTTCATATTCCTATTATCAATGAAGTGAATGGTGTTGTTTTCTTTTCTAAAATAAATGTGATTTGGCCATAATCAAATCCAAGCAAAGAAGATGTACATAAGACTGCATTTCAAACACATGAGGGTCAACATGAATTCTTAGTTATGTCATTTGGCCACACTAATGCTCCATCTACTTTTCAAAGTCTTGTGATTTCAGTTTTTCACTCATTTCTTCATTAATTTGTGTTGGTTTTCTTTGATCATATCCTAACATACAATAAAACATGGGAAGAACATTTGCAGCATGTAGAAAAGGTATTACAAGCTTTGGAAGACAGCCAACTTTTTGTCGAAGGGTCCAAATGTGTCGTTGGAGTGAAAAAAATGGAGTACTCAGGGCATGTGGTGTCATATGAAGGTGTTGAGGTGGTCCCTAAGAAGATAATAGGAGTCAATGAATAGCCAAGACCTAAAAACATCAAAGGTTTTTAAGGGGATCCTTGAGTTTGATAGGTTACTAAAATATTTGTTTACAACTATGCTTGCACTGCTACATCTCTATTTGCATCGTTGAAGAAGGGTTCCTTTTCCTGGTCAAAGTCAACCACCCAAAAATTCCAACAACTGAACGCAACTCTTCCACTCTTGTTCTAGCTACCTCAAACTTCTCTAAGACGTGTGGTAGAATGTAATGCTTTTGGATAGGGAATTGAGGCACTATTGGTGCAAGAAGGTCATCACTTGGCATTTGAGAGTAGACATCTCAAAAGAATGAACTTAGTAACACACACACGTGAGACTGAAATGGTAGCTTTCATTCATGCGGTCAAACAATGGCAACAATATATCAAGGACAGGTACTTCAAAGTTAAGATGAATCATGAGAGCCTCATGTATTTTTTGGAGCAGCGATTGTCATAGAAAAAAGCAACAAAAATGGGTCACCAACACGAGATCATTCAACATTATCAATAGGGTTTTCAGGAACTGTCTCCTTCCCCAGATCATGATCATGCCATTGAATTGATGCCAAGAATTTTGTCACATCTGACTTTGTCGCTATACCTATGAATGTAAGTCTAAAATTGAAAAGTTGGTCAAGGAAATGCTCGATTCAGGAACTGTTTGTCCCAACAAATGTGCCTACTCATCTTTGGTGGTCATGGTTAAAAAGAAGGATGAGTTCTAGAGAATGTACCCAAATTACAGGGAATTTGGCAACTCACTCTCAACATAAGTTTCATATTCACTATTGGATGAATTGAATAGTGTTGTTTCTTTACTAAATTATATCTATGTTTGGGTTATCATCAAATCCAAAAAAGGGTGCAAGATGTACATAAGACTGCATTCTAGACATATGAGGATCATTATGAAGTCTTAGTTATACCATTGGCCTCACTTATGCTCCACATACTTGTAAAAGCTCCATTTGAGGCTCTTTACAGCTATCCTCCGCCATCCACTACCTCTGACTTGTGGGATCATCCCAAAACCCATGTGGTGGAGGATCATATTGAACACCATAGGAAATGCTCCATATCATCAAGGAAAATTTGATTAAGGCTCAAAAAAGGATGAAATAGCAAGCAAATCAACACCAAAGTGAGTGGCATTTTGAAGGAGGTGACTAGGTCTTCCTTTGATTGCAACCCTACAAAACAAATGTCATTAAAGCGGTAAAAGAACAAGCTAGCCTCAATATTTTATGGTCTTTATAGTGTTCACTAGTGGATTGGTAATGTGGCATTCAAATTGAAGCTTCCACCTTCCAAAATTCATCCTATATTCCATGTTTCCCATTTGAAGAAATTCATTGGTAAAAAGCATCCAAACCAGTCAAAATTACCAGAGTTAGATGAAGGAAAGTTCATTATGGAACTACAGGTAGTCATCAAGACATCTCAGAATTTATGATCAAGTAGAATATGCAAAATGGGAAGGTGAGGAATTCATGCAGAGGCATCCAGAGTTGTTAAGCATTGAGGGCAACACTTTTCTGATGGGAAAGGGCATGTTACACCCGTAATATTCTATCTTCATTGATTGTTTTGAGGTTATAGAGTGGACGACTAGCTTGTCTTTTCATTTATTGATTCTAGATGTTTCTTTAGGCCAACATTATCAAAATTGTGGGCTCACCCCTACTTGATGTCTATAAATAGGGATAGATACGCTCTTGTGAAGGATCCTAAGTCAAATTCTATATTTCATTTCGCTATTGTTCTGCAATCTAGAGGTTGTCCCTTCGAAGTGGTCAGTATATTTGACTCGGTCATCTCTCTTCATTTATCATTTGCACATCAAAATCTTTGGATCCATTCTTATTTTCAAATTCAAGTAGATCTGTTATCGCTAACTAATTTTATTTTATAAGTATTATCATAACATCAATCTAGTCGTGTTGTGCATCATGCAAACTCTAGTGACGCATTACTGGATAATGCACCTTCGATGTCTATGCTTAGATCACCAAATATTCTGGACTCGAGTCTATTGGATGTATAATTGTCCAAAATCCCAATTAAGGCAGAGTATAATGCTTGAAAAGCTTAACATTGAACCTTGGGTGCATGTGCAAGTATGGGGAAGGTCTCATGCATTTCAGAGACTTGATATTTTGTTGGTGGCCTTTGAAATTCTATTTCTGGATGTGGAGCCAGACCTTTCCATTGATATAAAAATGGCATAGAACACAATGCTTATTATGGAAATCTTCAAATTTTGTTCTTTCCACAAAAAAATTTTGTTTGCACTTATTTGTGAACATGTTCAATGTGCTTTATGAATTGTTCTACCTTATCATCTTCATTTGCCTATACATGCAACACTAAGGTCAATGGTTCACAAAAGGCAATATTTGTAACGGACAATGCCCAGCTGAGGTGTTTAAAGCTCTATTGCAGGCATTGTAAATAAAAGATGAGTTCTCTCTCACACGTGTGCATAAGAATAGACACACGTGTGTAATTGACTACTTTAGTTTGGCCATTTTCCTCCAGATGAAATGCAATTAAGTGGGTCCAACTAGGTGTCCAACACACTCCATAAGGATTTCTAGAAATGATTAATGAATTTGGTATCATGATTAAAACAATTGATACACGAAGTATATAGTGTAGGTGGGTAATTAAAAGTTTAGTTATCTTAGTTGTGCCAAATGGTATTCTTGCAAGCAGCCATGATGGCCTTCTTCAAAAAATTGATCCACAAGATAGACACTATCACTAGCATCACTAATTGTGAGAAGACGTGTTAGGTAGTCCATGATGATAGATTTATAAGGTCAATGGTGCACGACAGGCAGTATTTGTAATGAACCATGCACATCTAAGGTGTTTAAAGCTCTATTGCAGGCATTGTGAATGAAAGGTGAGTTCTCTCCCACATGTGTTGTGCTTACAAATAGATGCACGAGTGCATGATTGACTACTTTAGTTTGGCCATTTTCCTGCAGATGAAATGCAATTTATTGGGTCCAACTAGGTGTCCAACAATCTCCATAAGGATTTCTAGAAATGATTAATGAAACTGGGATCACAGTCAAACACAATTGATGAAGGAAGTCTAAAGTGTACATGGGTAATGATGAGTTCAGTTATATTAGTTGTGCCAATGGTATTCTTGCAAGCAATCATAATGGCCATCTTCAAAAAATTTATCCACAAGATAGACACTATCATTCTCATCCCTCATTGTGAGAAGATACATTAGATAGTCCATGATGATAGATTTCCATGGCCTCATACTAACCTTGCACTTTGCAGGGTTGGCAAAGTTGCAGGGAATGCATGATTTGATGTGCACCTCAATATCACAACTCATGTTCAGTCAATAAAAAAATATGTTGTAGCATGGTAAGTGTCTTACCCACCTCAGTGTGTCCAGCTGATTTCGATTAATGTACCTCCCAAATAAGTCATCTACCTATTATCCTGTAAAATTGACGAGGGCAATTTTATAGGTAACCATACCAAATTTTGTCCTGGTCCCTCGTCAGGGACCCCTCTGCGTTCGGAATGTTACAAAATCCCTTTCCGGGAAATCTAGTTCTCCGAACTTAGCCATTTTGGTCCCTTTTTGGCTGGCGCACCTTTTATCTGTGTTACACAGAATAAATTTGCGCCCCCTTCATTTCCTTTGGCACACAGATTGACGTGTCGACACATCAATTGTTGCGCCTTCCTGTGATGCGCCTTTCTTGCGTGTGCCAAGGCGCATGCGCCTTCATGTTAACAACTAAATTGTTGCGCCGTGTTTTGGTGCGCCAAAGGGCGCAAGGAATGAAGTGTTGACAGTCTTAAATTTGCGCCAAAGGCGCAAGTATTCCCGTGTCGACACACGCGTTTATCCGCGCCAAAGGGCGCACCAGTTTGACGTGTCGACACATGTTTTGGTGCGCCTCTTGAAAAAGTGGTTGGCGCATTTATTGCACCTTTGCCTATATATAGGCGCACCCCGCCCTGTCACTTTCACAATTAAAAACACGTGATAACTTTATTCCTCTGCACCTGTCAACACACCCGTCCTCCTCGTATCGCGTTCGTGGACCCCGTTTCGTCTCTCACATTCTATATATTCCGGGTAGGTGGTTCTTACTCCTGTTTTGTTTTGTTTTGATTGTTTGTGTGGTAGGAAACAATGGATCTGTGAATATAAAACCCCCCCCTGTTGTTCTTGCAATCCTTCTCCCCAAGCTGTTTTCCTCCTCTTTCCAGATCTGCTGGCCAAGAGGGCTCTGCCTACAAAACAAATCCAAAACCTCTTTGCTTTGCCCCCTTCACCACTTGAATCAATGTGGAGTTAATCCTAAAAGATCACAAATCTATCAGAGAGATAGAAAAACTTGAAAAATCGTTTCCAAGCTGCGTTTTTTGCCCCTTGGCACAATCGCCACCCTTGCAACAGGAAGCACAGTTCGCGCCTATGGCGCACCAAAATTGACTGCAACACATGAGCTCCCTGCACCATGTGTAAACCAAGTAAATCCTAAACTTGGCGCAGGCGCATCCTCGCTCACCACAACAATATGTCATGCAAGCTTTCCCTGCGCCGCGCCAAAGTCCCTTTCTGCGCGCCTAAAGTTGGTGCTACACGCAATAAACCTGCGCCCTTTGGCGCACCAAACTTCCATGTTACAGGTCAAATCCTTGCACCACAGGCGCACCCTGCACCCATGCAACACCAACATTACTTGTGCCAAGTATAAAACTGCATAACGGCGCAGGCGCATCCCCGCTTACAATAACATGATGTCATATGCAAAATCCTTACGCCCTGCGCCCTTTGGCGCTGATTTGTTCCTTGTAACACTCTGATTCAGTGCGCCGTTCTAATAGCTTTGCAGCCTGCAGTATTCCTGCGCCCTGCGCCCTGAGGCCTTAAAATTGCTAACTCCTCATTCTATTCTGTAGTGCTTTAATGGAAGATCTGACAGCTAATATGGCTCTTTGGCAGTTGGACTTCTCTTCTTCTTCTTACAGATCAGCAACTGAACTCAGATCCATATATGTCTACATCAAGCAAGAAGCCAACCAAGTCAAAGGGTAAGGCTAAGCTTACGGAAGAAGAAATGAAGTATAAATACCAGAGGGTCAGGATGCCCGAGTCCCAGGCAGAATGTGACCTGGACATAAGAGACTCCGAACTCGGTCACATCAACATGGAGGATTTCTGGGCCAGAACTAGGAGAGTCACAGGAAGTCCTTGGATGGACAAGTTGGTAGGCAGTGGACTACATTTTGCTGGGGGGATCCCCGTTAGTGCACTAAACAATGAATTTATGATGGTTGTGGCCCGTTGTTACAACAAAGACACAAGATGTGTCGAAAATGAAAAGGGCGAGGTCATAATCAACCTCACTGCCTGACACTTTGAAATCATGCTAGGCATCCCTCACCACCGACACTTTGTGGCTATAAGCCAAGAAGACTGCACCAAGGCATGGGAGGACAACGAAGACAAGTGCATGCAGCTGATGAACGAAGTGTACTTGAAAAACAAGAAGGTAATAACCAGATGGCCACAGGTTATTCACCGCAGTGACTTCTCTGAGGAATTGAGTGACACCATCACATTCCTTAGTAGAGTTTTTGGGCTTTCTGACGCCCATTACTTTCACAAATGGATGCTCAGGTACCTTGAAACTATGAACAAGAATGTGCCAGATCAACGCTTTGAGTGGGCGGAGATCATAAGTAGCATCATATCCGAGCAGCTCCAACAACTCACCACAACAAGGAGATTCTACATGAACTCCTACGTAGTCTACATTGCAGCCTCGGAGAGGGATTATCCGGCACTGAGCCGATGCGGGGTTTGGCCCCAGGTAAAAATATATGAATACTACCCGAGCTGAAACTGGAGAACAGCATCCCGCAGTTTACTAAGATCAACGATGCTTTCTTCTATGGCATCATCTGCCTTTTGAGGCCAAACATGACTCACGGTCGAACGACCAAGAGCATTGTCACAGCAACAGAGAAGTGGGGGGCCTTATTTACACAATTTCCCACCTTCACCTATCTCAGGGCAGCTAACTTCCTGGGTGAGCCCACCAAATTGCCGAGATATGCCGGCCCCAAGCTGATCCTGTTGGAGCTATCCAGACAACTCGTGACATACCATGAGAAGTGCCTGAAGAGAAAGAAGGGTGGAACTCCTTTCCCCCTTACAGTGGGCAGATACACATGCATCTCTCACCACAAAGCCCGAGAAATGGTTGCTGAGCTAGAACTGCTCAATCTGAAGCACAACTTCCCGGCGAGACCCACTTTTGATCCAAGGAATTGCCTTCCCAAGGCAAAACTCGATCCAATCCATATTCCACAGATCGAGGACATCTATATCGACCTGTACCATGAGGTCGAACTTAGAAGGAAGGACCACTCCCGCTTGGCCTTGGTAGAAATTATTCAATACGGCGTGGCCATCGTTCCAAAGGGTTATCAAACTGCCGATCAAGAAGTTGATCAGGTATATCTGGATACAGATGGGGACAACTGGCCATTTACTGCGATCGACAGAACAAAAGCACCCCAGACCATTGAAGAAAGGGTCAAAGGAGACATTGCGGAGGAAAAAGCACTGGTGCAGGATGAATGGCCTCATCTACCTCGGGGTAGATTTCACTACATCTCCATTAGGCAACGCACCTGTCAGGCCAAAACATCTGCAAAAGGTCAAAGGCAAGGATAAAGAGGGCGAATCAAGCTCTGCTCAAGAAGGAGCTCCTGAGAAGTCCTCCTTCCGCTGCACAAGAACAGGTTGTAAGCCTGGTATCCCTAGAGAAAGAAGCGGTGGAAGGTGTTTCGACGGGCACATCCATTCAGGGTGTCGCCACTACCTACAACCGTTGAGGTCCCTTCTATCCCTTCTCCCTCTCCTCCTCCCCCTCGCGTGACCCAAGCGACCATTCCTTTGGTCGTGTCCTCTCCCCCATCTTCTACTATTCCCCCTTCCTTGTCATCCATCTTCTCTTCTCTCGCGGAGCTGTCCCCCACCATTTCTTCTCTCATCTCTCAACTCCCTTCCTTTCCCACGTCTTCCTCCCCTGCAGTGTCCCTTCCTCCCTGTGAGCACTTTCTCGGCCTCCCTCTCGATGCCACCACCAAGTGTCTCTACCCATTTCCCCTCATCCACTGCAGCTGCTCCCTCTTCTACCTCTGGTCCCATTCCCTTAAGTCCAGCATGGATCTCCCAGCATCTGAGCCAGCAAAAGAGGAAAGTCCCTATCGCACCGATGGACTTCTCCGTCATCCCAGCAAAGGGGGCTAAGAAGCAAAAGCCTATAACCCGCTTCTCTCAGAGTGCATCGGGGAAAGAGTGATGGAGATTGCATATCCCGATCCTTCAAAGGGTAAAAAAGATCTGTCTCCGACAGATTATACAATGACCCAAGTCACAATGGGAACGTCTTCAGAAAGTCTTCAAGGAGAGGCCCTATCTGCAGTGGATGCCCTTTGCAAGAAACTTCAAGAAGCAAAGGAGGAGAAAAGGTTGCTAAAGGAACAAAACAAAAATCTTCTCCACGCCCTGCAGAAAATGGGCAGTGCACCTCCTACAACTGCCACAGAAACTCCTGAGGTCCTAAGTCAGGACAAGATAAACAAATACGCCAAAATTGGCGAACAAGGTATGGTAGTTTCCGCCTGGAGAGATCAAATCCTCAAAGACAACGAGGAGGTAATAGTCAAGTTCACCGAGTTGTATCAGAACATCAATCGGGTGAACAAAGATCTCCAGGTGATTGCAGGACCTATCTCCGAGGAGTTGGACCATGCAAGGCTGCAACACGAAACATTCCAAAAAATGCTTGATTGCTCAGTCGACGATCTAGTAAAATTTGGCGTCTTCAGTCACCCCAGGGTACCCAACAAGATCCTTGCTGCGTTGGATTACCGGGTCGACCAGATGGAGTTCGTCCTGGAAAAGATTGATAAAGTCAAGGAGGAAGCCCTGGATGCAATGCATCAAATGGAGCAAATTGTTCTGAGGATGTCTCCAGGCTTGCTTACTCCTTCTTTCACCTTGAGGAAGGCAGACGAAACTATCCAGATCTTCAAAGAGATCCTCTCGCAAGGGTTAGGGCCAGAAGCCACTTTCGACACCGAATGCATCAACAACCTTCTGGCTTGCCGATATTTTGTGGGGTTCCTGATGGAGGTAGGAAATGAATATTTCAAACTCCCTGAAAAACTCAGAGATGAGCGGTGAGACCTGTGAGGTCATCGGTGATCATACGAAGGGTCCTGCCCAGGATCAACTTCAGCCCATGATCAGTAAATTCATGGAATATAGGACTCAGTTCCACATCACCTCTCCCGAGCAACAGCAGAAGCAAGATACCCCCTTCTAGCCGCGAGACGATGATGAATAGCTTCCTCCTCTTGGCTTCTTTTTGTAAATATCTAATAGTATGTTGGTACAAACGATGACCTCATCCATGTTGCACCATGGGATGTTGTCATCCACCAAGTTGTCCAAAGTCAACATTGACTTTTAGATATTTTGTAGATATTTTGTAATTAGTTGTTGGTTCTCCTTTTGCCTTCTTTCTTCTCCTTCTTCTATATATACTTGGATACTTGTTGTATTCAAGGAGATGGATACTTTTCAGATGAAAAATAGAAGTAAGAAGAAAAGACTTTGAGCTTTTTGTAACAGAAGAAAATATTAATACAAATATTAAGACTTTGTGCTGAATATGTGTGTTATGAGCATTTAATCTTTCTTATGTCAGATTTATGCGTTTATTCTGTTGAATCTATCTCTACTTTTTTGTCATTTATTCATCAATATTGCTTTATTCGTCTATGCAAGTAGGTTCGACTCTGTTTACTACCAGCCCAAAACAAAGACCCTCTGACCTTTCTGCTTTGGAATTCATTTCTTTTCTCCCTTCAGATCTTTCCTATCTCCCCACCTCGTTTCTTTCCCTTCTTTTACAGTTGGAAGTACCTCTACTGGGATGAGATCCTAACCATCGAAGGCAGAATATTGTGAGACTTGCACAGATTCCTGCTAGTAGAATAGCAATAAACCAGTTTCGCTTTGCTGACTCAAAGAGGGGCTATGCCCTACACACTGTTGGCTGGTCTATCCATAGATCTGTCCACCCGACAGATTTTCGGACCAACACTACCCAATGTGCCAAATTGCATGCACACATGTCTAAGCTCATAAACAACTTGGCAAACAGGTAATGTTCTGGGACCTGTCAATCTTGCAAAAGCTAGTTATATATCTGCATGAAATCTATAACGTTCTGAGATGGAAGGATCCAACTTTCTCAATTGTAACCCCCAGTATCTAGCACTATTTATTAATGTCCAACAAATGACCACAAAAGTAGGTCAATGGGACTGCAGAGTACAAAGCATACAAACCCAGCAAGAGGACCCAAACGGGTCGCCCGAAATACAATGAGAGAAGGAAACAACAGAGGTCGAGAAACCAGAAACGAAAAAGAAAGAGATGACGATGTGGGGGGGGAGCGGAAGAGGGAGCAACACCCCCAACAACATCACCTAACATTCAAGGCCGGATGGGAGTAACTCGCGGTCCGATGTCCAGAAGCTGAAACTGTAGAATGTCTGGGGAGCCGGCGTCCAAGAGGAAGGTGGTGCCTCTTAGTAAACCTGGTGGGTCGCTGTCTATGCGGAGAGGAACTGGGATATGCCTGAGATAAGGAGCCTCTAGTGGAAGAAACAAAGTTTCGAGACCTGACAGATCTGGACTGGGGGTCCAGACACGTGACCAAGTGTCGCTTGGCCCCCCTCACCGGGAAGAAAGAAGTGATCAGTCTAGTAGCCATCCATCTAGGGGGAGGATGGAGGAGCCTGTCCCGATGCCTAAGGGCCTCCGGAAGGTAGAGAGCAAGACATCTCTGATCATAGTATCTAAATAAAGTTGTGAAGGAAGCTCACGAAACAGGTAATGGAATCGCCCACGAATCTCATAGTAAACAGGTCACCTGAAAATGAAGTGTTCTTTGGTTTCAACCTCCTAGAGAGAGCAAAGCAGGCAAGTCCGCTCCGGGCGGTCTAAGTGATTCCGCTCCGTCTAAGTGATTCCGCTCCGGGCGGTCTAAGTGATGATCAGTCTCAACACAAAGTCAATGTGAGCCCACTCTAAATTGACCCAGAGAGATACGACGGGCACGTAACCAATGCCAAGAAATGTACATGGGTCTAAAACTGACCCCATCACGGGTCTCAAGAAAGTGTGCCGCATAGAGTGACATCTTCGGACGCAACCCCCCCGAGGGGTTGGTCCAAGTGTGCTGGATGAACTGTCTGTAGATATCATCTCTGATAATCCTATGAAGGTCTTGTTGGTTGGGTAGGAGATGGGCAAGGGCATCCAAAGAATAGCTGAAGGGTGGGAGACGGTCCATCTGGATGCCAATGGAGTCAAAGAGGCGTGAAACGTAGGCATACCAGCAACGAGATCGTCTACTGTGATCTAAGAATGCAATAGCTTCGGGAGCAGTAGGCAAGATAAATGTACTTGTCCCTGTCAATAGAAGAGCTAGAAAACCCCCGGTTACAGTGCAACAGCAACACAAGGCTGAAAATGGTCTCCAAACGAAAAGGGCGAGCCCCAAACTCAGCAAGAATAATGTTGTGAGGAACAGATTCTTTGCACCTATAATAAGCATGAGGATCTCGCTCAATAGTGGCCCAATCTGAGTCCAAAAGAGAGAGACCCCAAACCTCCAAACCATATAGAACCGTGGGCCTAACCAATGAATCGAAGAGGGACATCTTGGAAGGAATGTCCTAAAAGTGGTGGCAAAAATATTGTCTCTCAAGAATCGCCAAAGAACCATACCCCTTCTTAACCCGGGGTTGGAGAGCAGGACGGAGGCTAAAACGAGGTCCAGAGAAAAGAATCCCTAGGTAGGTATAAGAGCAAGTGATCTCAATCTCCACACCCTTAAAGAAGAAGTGGAGATCTGAAGTCTTCAGACAATTGAAAACCATAACTTTGGTTTTCCCAAGATTAACAGTCAACTATCTATGATCACAAAAAAGGGCTAACGCATCTAGCTGCCTCTGGAGACCCTCTGCAAAAGAAGCAAGGAGAACTACATCATCTGCAAAGAGGAGGTTGTAAATTAGAACCTGATGTAGAAGGCACTCATCACCTTCTTGTATGTGATCCCTGAGAAAGTCCTCAAGCTCATCGATGTAGATCCCAAATAAGGTAGGAGAGAAGGGGCAGCCATGTTTGACGCCAATGGTACTGATGAAGTCGGACAAGCCAACAAAGGTGTGAAGGCGGCCAAGGACCTCCTCATAAAGGTGCATGATGGTTGTAAGAAGAGTCTCGGAAATGGATATATCTCTAAGCCTGCGGAAAAGGGCTTCCCATGGAACAGAATCAAAAGCTTTCTGAAAATCCACGAAACAACAGAAAACTATAGAAGAGTGGTGGCGAGCCTCTTCAATGATAGCCCAAAGAGTGAGGATGTGGTCGATAGTCTAGTAAGTCGGTCGGAAGCCCACCGGCCCCTTAGCTCTGCAATGGTACTGATTGAGGAACTCAAAAAGTTGCAAATGAAGAATTGTAGCATAAAGCTTGGAGAATGTGTGACCCACCATGATAGTCCTGTAATTGTTAGGGTCGGAAGTGGGCTCCGACTTATGTATGGGGCGGATGATGTGGTGGGAGCAAGAAACTGAGAAACCTTTACAAACCACCTAATTGAAGAGGTCCACAAGATACCTGAGGAGCACCTTCCGACCATACTTGAAGAGTTCCGCATGAAACCCTTCCTCGTCCCGTGCTTTACTGCAACTCATAGCAAGAATGGCATTCCTCAAATTGGTGTGGGTGAAAATATGGCAAAGGGAGGGAGGGGAATAAACCTGGATGTGGGGCTAGCCAAGGAAGTCATAAAGAGTGGAGGTGTGGGTGAACATGGAATTGGGATCAAGGTCCAGGGGTAAAGGTGAATGACAGGGAAGAATGGTCCGCTAGAAATGTTTAGGAGAGTGGATAAGTGACAGACGAATCACGCGGCGCCTATGAGAGATAAATGTGTGTTTCTTATGTTGAAGGAGACGACAATAGGCTGACTTCATGGAGGGGAAGGAGGGAAGGGCATGCAGGAAGGCAAAGCGGAGTTTCTGGTGGAAGGCTTTGCATTCCTTGTCATACCATTTATTCATAGGGCATGTAACATGGTGCAGGGTGGAGTGTGTGACGTGGGGGAAGGAACTCATGGCCGCCTCACGAATAGCGCAGGAGAGGGTATTAAACATCTAGTCCGAGGTACGAGAGGTGAAATGGGGAATGGGGGAGAAGCAGACGAAGGTAGGAGGAAAAGGTGTCAGGATCCCATGTGTCAAATTTCCAAATATTACGCGATATACAAAAGGAGGGGGTGGGGTCATGGGGGGTATAGCCTGGAGGGAAAAGGTTGCATGGTCAACCAAAGGGATGGGGGAGACACGTAAGTGGTGTCTGTAAGGAATCAAGTCGAGGGTAGTCATGACGTAATCAACTACACTGGCCCCACCACAAAAGGGTCTGCAGGTGAAGAACCGGGATTCAGGAAAGCGAGGAATGCCATTCAGGATCAGTCGGTCATGAGATTCCCCTAATTAGTGAAGATGTCGACCGTAGGAAGTCAGGGGGCCTGTCGCGTCCTCAGAATCTCGCAGGAAGCCAACCAACTCTTGATCCACCTCAAAGGTGCAAAGAACATTGCCAGTCCTGTCGTGCCTCGGAATCTGCATATTTTTGGTACGGGCATTGAAGTTCCCCAAGATGATGACCTCCCCAGAGCTCGAGAACTGAGATATACCAGCATAGAGGTCAAAGAAGGGGTCTCCATCTGGTCCGTTGTGGATAGCAAATGAAGAGGAAGCTGAAGGGAAGTAGCAGACCGCAATAAAGATGTCTCTTAGGAGGGGAGAATTACGTTTGATCCGAACCCAAAGAAAGCAGGCAGACTCATCCTTAGTGGGAATAGAAGTCCTGCTCCGAAGGGTGTCCCTGACTAAACAAGCAACCCCGCCAGATACCCTGACACCGCCAGAACCCCGATATGCAAATTATCCAAAACAGTAAAATATTCATGGTGCAACAATTTTTGAAGTTAACATGTAGACTAAACTGAGAAACTCCCTGAAATTATGACCAATCAGCCAGATATTATATGTTCTATAGCTAATGAACCTGGGCATCTATTTAAGAGTCCAACCACACATAAAAATTAAAATTTGCATATCTGGGAAATCTGCCACGATGATGATTTCAAAGAGATATTCAGTGCAGTAATAATTACATATACATACTAGCACAAAAGCTATAATATAATAGCAAGAACCAAATTCCTCATGTGATGTATTTTATAGGAACAGACAAACATAAAATTTGAAATGCCCATGCAGTATCTTGAAAAATCAACGGAAGTTTGAGAAGTTCAAAGAAGCACGCATTAAGTCAAAACCATTTGTTAGAGGGTTCCAGCATTATCATAACTTGACACGCAAAGAATGGAAAACAAAAGCCTGACGGTGCACATTGTCACCTCTTGTTGATCATGGCTGCTGAAACTCATAAATCCAAGAACTGCAGCAATGCTCGCTATCAGCAAGAAATAATTCTGAAGTTGATTCACGGGTGCCTTAAACTGATAAAAGCTGTGACTTTCCTCAGGCTTTGAATTTTCTGCAGAATCAACATTAACAATGTTAAATAAAACAGCAACTCACTTGTTAATTTCATGAAGATTTCACAAAAAGACCATAACATGATACCATTTCAATTTCGCATCCTTGAGGATTATTGGAGATTAGACTATGTTTAAAAATTTGTAAAGCATGTATTACTGAATTATCATGGGGAGATTTTTAGATGGAATTCTCATTCCTTGACTTATTTTAAGAGTAGTTTGTTGAAGATTTTTGTTAAGCTATGTATAGATTTGTGTGAAATGTTGGGTAAACTAGTAGTTCTGTAGAGATCTTTGGTAATCGTTTAAGGTTTCTGACTTAAAAGTGATTGAAGAGGGAAATGCACATGCAGCATTATTCTGTAATCATCTTCGTATCACGCTTCGAATTCTCCTTCAACAAGATGTGATAGAGACTCTGCTAGACCTTTTAAAACAAGTATGCTTGACCCGCTACCTCTTAGAATTGCCTTGACTAGCCCCCTTAGCCCTGGGCATTCTCCCATGGCCATTACCAGATCTTGTATTGGTACTAACGTGATGGTGGATTTCAAGTTTGGTTTTTGGTGGCTAATTGATTCCTTGAGGGGTCTTTCTCTCATATGAATATTTGTGTCCGTAGTATATCATGTGGCTAGGATTTACTTGACGCTATGTTTGCATTGCTTGATTGTTTAGCTACTCCTTGGGATCATTTTTACCCTAGTACTTTTTTACCATGACTTTTAATTCCGAGTCCCATTCACCTACTATGGTCATATAATTTTTTTCTTTCTTATTTCCTTCTTTTTATTTGACTTTATGCTAATCCAAATTCTTGTATTTTATATAGCATATCTGCGAGTATTATGTTCTGCTATGTATTTCCTCTTTCTATCATGTCTGCCTCATATCCATCACAAAGAGAAGAAAGAATACAGAAGGCAAACTGCACTGTTCAGAATGAAACAGGCAGGGTATATTTATCATTAGGAGAAGTAGTTATTAGTTTCTTCGGTTACAACTGATTCTCATCCTCCTAACAAATTAGAACCGCATGGGTTCATTATATATTCAACACCCCCCCTTAATGACAAACCTTGAAACAACACCAAGTTTATCTCTAAACTTGACAAACAACAAAGGACCAAGAGGTTTAGTCATTACATCAGCAGGCTGATCTGCAGATGGACAAAAATGCAGAGAGATTTCACCAGAATCAACCAACTGGCAAATATAATGATGATGAATCTCAATATGTTTAGTGCGGGCATGATAAATAGGATTCTTCACCATCTTTAGAACACCTTGATTATCACAAAAGAGTGAAAGAGGTGTTGCAGCAGCCTGAGGAAACTGAAAGTCAGTCAGAATCCAACGAAGCCATATTGCTTCGCAACTGGCACTAACAGCAGCCTTGTATTCTGCTTCCATAGAAGAGATGGCAACAGTAGGCGGAAGTTTACTTTGCCAAGAAACAACTCCTGAACCAAAAGAGAAGATATATCCTATGGTAGATCGTCGAGTATCTACAGATCCTCCCCAATCAGAGTCAGTATAGTTAATCAACCTGAAATCTGCAACTCTCTGATATAAAATGCCAAAGTCAAGAGTTCCTTTGACATATCGTAGAACTCGTTTTGCTGCTCCCCAGTGAATGAGTTTCGGTTTAGATAAAAACCGAGAGAGATAACTGACAGCAAAACATAGATCCGGTCGTGTAGTTGTTAGATAGATCAAACTACCCACCAACTGTCTGTATAATGATTCATCGACCGGTGGTGAATCATCATGGGCTGAGAGTTTCAACCCTACCTCCATAGGTGTAGAAGAAGAATTACAATCATACATGTGAAATTTTTGTAGCAGGTTAGTGGCATACTTAGCTTGAGATATGAAAATCAAGTGATCAAGTTGCCAGAATTCTACACCAAGAAAATAGTGAAGGAGGCCTAAATCAGTCATGTCAAAAGCAGCACATAAATCTGATTTTACCTTATGAATTGCAACATCTCTACTGCCGGTGATGGCAAGGTCATCAACATATACAATAAGAATCACAATGTCATCATCATTGCTTTTGACATAGAGATTCGGATCAGAATGACTCCGTGTGAAACTTGAATCTCTGAGATGTTTATCTATTTTTATGTACCAGGCTCGAGGAGCCTGCTTAAGTCCATACAAGGACTTAATCAATCTGCATACCAGATGCTCACTACCACGAGCCCGAAAACCCTCAGGCTGTGTCATATACACCTCTTCCTCCAAATCCCCATTCAGGAAAGCACTTTTGACATCCATCTGATATACTTTCCAACCAAACTGAGCTGCAAAAGAAAAAGAAGTCGAAAAGTGACCATCTTTACAGTAGGAGCAAATGTTTCTTCATAATCTATCCCCTCCTATTGCGAAAAACCTTTCGCAACGAGTCGAGCCTTGTACTTATCCAAAGTACCATCTGCTTTGCACTTGATTTTATACACCCATTTACAGCCAATGGTGTGTTCCCCTGGAGGTAATGGCACCAACTTCCAGGTATTATTCTTAATCAAGGCATCATACTCTAGTTGCATGGCAGTTTCCCATTCCGGTATGCCTCGTGCTTCAGAGTATTTTTGTGGCTCATGAATATGAAGAAGATCAAAAGCAAGAGCAAATTGAGCGTGCTCAGAATAATCAATTTGCTTACCAGTTCGTCGAGACCTTCCATCTAAGAGAGGAGACAATTCGTCTTTCCTCAAATCCTGAATAGTGGAATAAAACCACTTAGGCCTCCGCTGAACTGAAGATGTGGTGGCTTGTGTTTCTGGAAGAGAAGCCAACGGAAGTTCCGGAGGAGAAACCAACACAAGTTGATTTCCTGGTGACTCAACAATCTCAGTGGAAGATTGTCCAGACTGTCCTGGAGTCTGTGGAGGAGTATGAGAAGAACCAGATGCATGATCAGGCAAGCAAAGAGTACCAAACTCTTTTATGACACCTTGCTGATCGCTGCCCCTTGGCTGGTCCCCTTGTTGATTACAACCAAAGAAAGACTCTGTTTCTTTTACATCAACATCTCGACTAATAATGATCTTATTAGTGGAAGTATCAATCAACCTATAGGCTTTAGATTGATCACTATAACCAGCAAAAAAATATCTAGAACATTTGGAATCTAATTTACTCCTCTTATTTTCAGGAACCAAAGTATAAGCAGCTGAACCGAAAACACGAAATGCTGATACCTCTAGTTTGATGGTGGACCAAGCTTCCTCCGGTGTGATGTCCTGCAAGGCTTTGCAAGGACTTTGATTGAGTATATAAACAGCTGTGTTAACAGCTTCTCCCCAATATTTATAGGGTACTCCTCGATTGTGCATCATGCATCGAGTCATCTCCATGATGGTTTTGTTCCTCCGTTCTACCACCCCATTCTGCTGTGGGGTATAAGGGGTTGTCAACTGGCGTTGAATCCCTTCTTTACTGCAGAAATCTGCAAATTGTTTAAGAGGTAAACTCACCCCCATTATCGGATCTCAAAGTCTTGATCCGCCGGCTGGTTTGATTCTCCACCAAGGCCTTGAACTTGACAAAAGAAGCAAAGCAATCAGACTTCTTTTTCAAAAGATAGACCCACATCTTCCGAGAATGATCATCCACCAGCAAGAGAAAATAACGTGCACCAAGGACTGTGGGAGTCTTCCACGATGGCTCACATAGATCTGCATGTACAAGATCCAAGAGCCCCTTTGCACGCCAAGCACCTTCAGAGGGAAAAGGCTTCCGCTTTTGTTTTCCTGCAAAACAACCAGCACACATGTCCTGTTTCTCCTGAATAGGAGGCAAACCAACAACCATGTTGGTTCTATGAAGGCGGGCTAAATACTGAAGGTTGAGATGGCCATATCTTTCGTGCCATAAAACACTGGTATTGCCTTCCACAACTAAGGCATGCAAGTTGACCGTGGCAGGATCAACAAGTCTATATAGACCACCATGCCCAATCCCAGAGCAACAACCTTGTTTTGCTTGATGTCAGACACAATACATTGTTTACCAAAAAAGTTTACAAAGATATTGGGATTATCAGTTAGTTGACTGATAGATAACAAGTTCTTATTCATGTTAGGCACATATCTAACATTTTTTACAAGCAATCTGGTATTATTATTTAGCATAATACGAACATCCCCAATACCCTCTACAGCATGTGATCTTCCATCTCCTAAAGTAACTGAATCAGAAGAACAAGAATTAAAATTGACATACTAGTCTTTTTGACATGTGAAATGCCGTGATGCTCCAGAATCAAAGAACCAACATCGAGTAGGACTGCCATTATCCGTGCAAGATGCCATGAGAGCATATTCTTCTTCTGACTCGTGTTCAACTGTAGCCACATGTGCCTGCCCCTTCTGCTTCTTCAGGGCATTGAGTCTTTTCCGACAGTCTTTCTTCACATGACCAAGTTTGTGACAATAGTAACATTTCACTTGATATTTAGGAGAGGAAGAGGATGTCTCAACCTGTCGTTTATACTTTCCTTTAGATTGAGCAGCAAAAGCGCTCTCAGATTGTCCAGAAGTGGACTCTTGAACCTGTGTCTGTCTTCGTTCCTTTTGCAACAGGTAGGAACTCACCTTGTCAAACGTAAGTGTTTGACTCTCCGCCATTAAATGAAGTGCTTCCACAAATGACTCATACGAAGAAGGCAAGCTATTTAGAACCAAAGCCACCATATCATCATCATCCACCTTTTTATTTATGGAAGACAACTGGTCTCGAAGATCTTTCATCTGAAGTAGGTGCTCAGATAGCGATCCACATTCTTGTAATTTTACAGAAAAGAGCATATTTTTCAAGTATAAAACCCGACTCTTTTCTGTCGTCTGATATTTACCCTTCAGACTAGCCCATAATGTGCTTGCCACAATGGCATTCCGCACTTCCGGTATCATATCATCCAATACCGACAACTTGAGAAGTAATAATGCTTCTTTATGACGTTTGTCATAATCCTCGAAGTTAGTCGTTGGTCGATTTTCATCACCCTTGATTATTTTATCACAGTCACGAAATTCCGCAACCATTAAAATCTTATGACTCCATACATTAAAATTAGTGCCCGTTAATTTTTGCGAGTCAGGCAAAATAAGACTTGAAATATTCGCCATTTTACTATTCCAAAATAACGGAAATAATAAAATAAGATTTTTGCCCCACACTTAATAAAGTATCCTTTTCCAGCAAATAATATTAAATGAATTACTCCATCAATATACGTGGTAGTGGGAAACATCTTATGCAATATACGTGGCAGCAGAGAAAGTTAAATGTTTGCAAATACGTGGGATAAAAACCAAATTTTTATAAGAATTTTTATAAAATCTTTTGCCCTAGCAACTGGCTTTCCACTATTTTCCGAAATGGATGTAAGCTACACGTTTTTCAGGTGCTTTGCTGTATCTCCACGTTTTTCACGATTCTGCCCTCGGTTTTTGCTGGTGCTACCCACGTATTTTCTGTCTCCCACGTATTTCCTGCAGGTTTCTGCCTTCCAATGGGACCGCGATTCTGCCCACGATTTTCTGCAGTTTCAACCAGGATTCCCACGATTCTGTTGGTTGCTGCCACGATTTTGGGCAACGACTGTAAATGCTGCACCTTCACGATTTTCTGCCCACGACTCTGCCCTCGTTTTTGCTTGCCACCACGACTCTTCTTCAAACCACACCTTCACTCAATTCACGCGCTGCACAACTCCTCTTTGCACTAGATGGAATAACCTCAGTTTGTGCCCTACCAGGGCTTCCCCAAACTTCCAATTCGTGCCTGTTGACAAGGCTTCCTCGATGCCCAAGCTCTGATACCAATGTTAGCTCTAGAAGCATGAAGAAAAATAGAGCAAGAAGATAGAGATGGAAAACTGCACTGTTCAAAATGCAACAGGCAAGGTATATTTATCATTAGGAGAAGTAGTTATTAGTTTCTTCGGTTACAACTGATTCTCATCCTCCTAACAAATTAGAACCGCATGGGTTCATTATATATTCAACAGTTACTTTTTAAAAACTGTAATTTTTGCCAAAAGCATTGAATTATTATCTTGAAAGTACCTAAAATATAGTTTAAATCCCTAAATTTCATTGAATAAAGTTAAAATATTCAAATATTACTTTATATATTAATATATTATTTCAATAGCCATCCCCAAAATTTGGAAAAAAAAATTGCCATCCCAAAATCCCCCTCCCTTTGTCCCTTTGTCACTCATTTTACATGGACAACGTAAAAGATTTTGCTTGGAAAGGCAGACAATGTAAAGATTTCTGTTTGGAATGGAAGACAACTGCAGAGAAAAGGTTGCCACAATCCTATAGCCAATCGATTATGGTTGGAACAGAAATGACAAAAACTGACTTAAATTATTCAGACTTGTATTTCTTAAAAAACCTTGCAACATGGCAGACCGTGTTTTTTGCACGTGTATAACAAAGAGTCTAGACGCTAGACAATAACAGAAGTTATCATGCAAAAATTATATGATACTGTTTTCAAAATGCTCGCTGACATAAGTGTCATTTAACTAAAGGTATATAGGTTAATTTCCAAGTACAGTTTCTGAATTAGCCAGGATGGGGAAACATGTTCCCTACCCACCCACCAGACACAATTCCCGAGCTTTCAATGTTAATCACTATCCCAAACATTCATGGCACTCCGATCAACAAGACATGGTGTATTTATCCCCATTAAGTTGTCTTCAATATTTTGATGTGCGTGTTGTATTATTGATGTTAAAATTAAAGTTGAATAATTTATGTTTTGTGATGTCTTAAGTAAATAGGATGGTGTCATGTAACAAAATGACGATCACTGACTCCGTTATCAGAGATGGGGTTGTATACAAAGACTATCACTTGGATCCACTTGATCCACTTCAACCTATATGATTGTCATTGTAGAAAGTGAAGTTTATGATGCATATAAAATTGGGGTCTGTAAGTGCATATTGTTGATAATTGAGAATGTCATTGGTTTACCTTTATTTCCATGTGCACCACATGACTTTGTTTCAGTGATCATGCACACAACCACTCTATCCTATTGTTGTTTTAAAATTTGCAACTTGGACAGACTACACTGGACATTGTACAGTTTTTACTGAGTTTGGTTGGTGATAGTAGCAAAAACCAATATACAACATACAAGGATTCCTTTCCCCTCCATCATTGGTAATAAAGCACGCACAAGAGGAAGACTCGAGGTATCAATAACACCTAGAAGAGAATCAAGCCTAATTTTAGATCGGGGAGTATATAAGAATATTCATTGTGACTTTGGATTCATCACAAACAACGCTCCTGAGACTCACCAAGACAGGGAATAAGTTGAGAAAACTTTTCCCAAACAAGTTGCTGATTTTTTTGTCACCAACGAAAGATTCACCACAGGAAAGTTTATTGTAAAAACATTGCAAGAACAACCTCAGTAAGATCAATCAAAGATCTTTATATAGAACATGTAGGACTTCAGCCTACACAGTTTCTACAAGTAAGGTTTTCTATACATGATATTTACTTAATTACAAAATATTGGAGGTTCCTTGTGTGAAGCAATTAGTGTTCCTTCATCTTGATTTATTGATCTTTATATTGGAAAGCCTTCATGATAAGAATTCTCATCAAAACAATGCTAATGTAAAAGCCTTGACAAAGGGTAGAAAATGATGATGGTAACAAGTACAACAATTTGCAAGAATCTCTATTAAACATAAACTACTAAACAATAGTGATCTAAGCACGTCCAGGATGTATTTGCAGTCTATAGCGAACTCCATGTGCAATTCACAATGCATCATTATTTCCTTACGACGAGTCAACCTTGTTTGGCAATTGTGAATGAAACTATGACTTTGCGGTCCACATCAAAGTCTGAGGAAAAGTAGACGTCAATATGTCTGGTCCCATGGGCACAAGACAGAACCAAAGCACTAAACAGGCACACATCTCAAGTGATCAACCAAGGAGCATCTTTGACACCTAGAGAAAAATGACACATCATTCCATAGATCAAGAATCGGTGTGACAAACTGAATCAGTTGGAACACAAACAGTTCAAGGTATTGAACCAAATTATAACTAATCCAACATTCTATAATTTTATTACACTCAATTCTCATTGGATCGTCATGATGATCATTTTACAAACACGTTGCTAGCATTCAGTACACACTATTCAGTGCATTCCCTTCATCTCAATTGTCATTCAGTCTGTCTCCATTCATGTATACAGTGTACACATCCTCATGCCATACAGTACATCTCTTGATCAAGCTCATGCAGATGCATAGAGTTGCATTTATGTATGCCATTTCAATCATATTTATTGTATCTTGCTCAAAAGAAATAGAATAGTTATTGTCATCCTTTATTTCCATCAAATTTGAAATGATGCATGTTCAATTATAACTTGTTAGTTGATGAGATAGATCCGTATGCTAGATAGTCTGTAAATTGTCATCCATACCACCCAAGAGCCCGACATGATTCATTGATATCAGAGCACTCCATCTTGATCAGTTTTCGAACCTAATCAATTAGTTCTCCACAAACCCTCCTTGGTTCTGGATATTGCATGCCTACCCATTCCTAGTATCGGAAATTGGTTCTGGTTCTGTAGGCGCTATTCAGTGCATTCCCTTCATATCAATTGTCATTCAGTCTGTCTCCATTCATGTATACACACCCTCATGCCATATAGTACATCTCTTGATCAGGATCATGCAGATGCATAGAGTTGCATTTTATGTATGCCATTTCAATCATATATATAATTATATTGTATCTTGCTCAAAAGAAATAGAATAGTTGTTATTGTCGTCCCTTATTTCCATTGAATTTGAAATGATGTGTGTTCAATTATAACTTGTTAGTTGATAAGATAGATCCGTATGCTAGATAGTCTGCAAATTGTCATCCGTACCACCCTAGAGCCCGACATGATTCATTGATATCAGAGCACTCCATCTTAATCAGATTTCAAGCCTAATCAATTAGTTCTCCACAAACCCTCCTTGGTTCTGGATATTGCATGTCTACCCATTCCTAGTATCGGAAATCGGGCATACAACCCAGTTCGACCTCTGACTACTTCGATTTTCTTTATAAGCCTGATTCCTCAAAAACAGATTTCTGATTCCTCAAATGCATTTGTAACTGTTCCTCAAAATGCAAATCTACTTCTATTGTATTATTCAAAATAGATTAACCATGGACAGTACATGAAAGAGCAAATTATGTTCTAATTTCTAAAAGCATTAAATAATTCAGAATGTTCTATACAACCAAAATACCAGTTGTGGCAATATCATTTCATTCTAAGCAAAAACCACACCAACAGGATGAGGAAAGTAAGAAGCACTCTACCCAAAAAACACTAAACCCGTCCCCAAAACAATTGAGCCAAATACCCACAAAGTATAGAGCATTAGATTAGACAATGATAAAACCTTCTTTCTGTTTTCTTATGTTTGTACCATGTTGGATACCTTGGAACCAATTTCTGACAATCCATAAGCTCTCCCAGCAGTTGTCGCTGTAAATGTGTCTCTTATTTATTGACTTGTTCAATAAGAATTAACCAGGGAAGTTACTTGGTTGACCAAAATCAAAGACCAAAGTGTGTACTAAAAAGCTTTAAATGGTTGAGAAAACAGCATATGAGCATGTGAAATTCAAAGGAAGAGATGAACCCATAAAACAAAAACAGATACTAGAGAAGCGCGGTGCTTAAAATAGCATCAGCCAACATATGATACACCAAACAGAGAATTAACAGTAAATAATAACTATACTGAGACAAAAGAACAAAAGCTATTTATTCTATTTGTAATTGAAAATATTTCCACCCAATTCATCCACAGTTAAACTAAAAAAATCTATAACAGAATAGGGCGGACACAAATTTGCAACAGCATATGACAAGCAATCCACAGAAAACAAGAAAGAAACAACTCAAATAAGCACTGCACCATATTATATTAATAGTACATACCAGTTCTAGTCTCTGTTTTTTGCTCCTCTCGCCCCTTTGGAATCTCCTTCTTTCCTTTTGGTTGAAACTTTTCATAGCCTGCAGAACATAACAATAATAATGGAAGACAAAGCACATAAAAACGCCTAGCAAACATGTTTTAAAAGTTTAAGAAAATATAAAAAGTTCATCATCTTGCACAGTATACCAGTACAATCTAAATTCCATGATGCTGCTGGAATAAGCCTAAAGGTGAGTAGGGAGCAAATAAATCATTACATTGTAATAAGAACATCATAATCATATGTGAAATAGGAATTGGATTCTCAACCAACAACAAAACTGACTTTATTTCTCTAATTGAAAGGCTAAAAATCCATATTCACCTAAAGAAGCTATCAATGTCAAATCTCCTTTAAGCAACAACCTGATAGCCAGCAATTACACCAATAAAAAGTTGAAATCGCAGGACCTTTTGGATGAAAATAAGAATCTGACGTCTCAAGTCTTAGAAAGAAAGATGGTCTGAACCAAAAGAAATGCAATAAAAGTGTCCCGTTAGCAATTGCAAAAAAATCCTTATTAAAATGGAACCAAGGGGGAGGATGATCTCCTGAGCCATTAGAATTTCTCACTTAGAAATGCTAATATGGAACCAGGGAGGAGGATCTCTTGAGCCATTGGAATTCCTCATTTAGAAATGCATCTTGGAATCCAAGATGCTAAGCCTCGTGAAATTTAGATTGTCTGGACCCAAAACCCACTCCTGCACATGACAGTAACCTCTGAATTACCCTTTAACAGTTCAGTTAAACAGGTGGAGGAGAGGGATGTCATTGGCATGCTCAATGCTCTTAATGAAACCCAAATTCACATTTGAAGAGCTAATATGCAACTAACTTTTTCAACTATCTCGAAGATGGAACCTCCTCCCATCAGGTAGCAAGCAAGCCAAATTTGATGCTAGTTTCAAGATGATGGCGGAACATTATTGGAAGGTGACATGGATAGTGGTTGTTACTGGTGAGAAGGGGGAAAAAACACCAATAATGGAGAATTGTGATCTAGAAACGTGTTCTTGTTGGCCAAAAAGATGAGGATGCCAGCAATGTCTGTCTTTGCAGGGCTGATGGCAATATTCATAATATGCATGGAGCCATTATGGTGTTTCTGTCTCTTCCGAACACCATAAGATTGCTGCCCTTTTTCTAATGTCTAAATTAATTCAGTAACAAACCAGTGAAGTTGTGGTCAACAATCAGAAGCAATCATGGTACTAGAGAGAAGAACCAGGTAAGTTAGTATGGAAGGTTGAAGAGACAAAGGCATGAGGCATAGCCACCTATTGGATGGAAAAAAGAATCTGATCTATCAAGTCTTAAAAACTAAGATGGTTTGTGCTAAAAGAAAGGCAAATAGGAGGGTCCAGCTAAACCTGCAACAAATGCAAAGAAATCCTTATCAAGATAAAACTGAGGAGGATCTCTTGGGCCATTAAAATTCCTCTTCATCTTTGGGTGCCTAGGTATCCACCATAAGCCCTTCCTTTTTTGAACCTTGTCGTTCAAGGCTATGTCATCTTAAGGAGTTTCAAAAGCACCTTAGCAACATCCATGAATTGAAAATCATAAGTAAGACTACGACTTTGACTAACTTGGCATATCAGTTATTCTAATAATATGTTATTTTAGCTACCAAGGAAGTGATAACCCCCAAAGAAGCTAGAGCAAGACCTAAAGCTTCAACAATCTTGTCAATACATTATCCCTAATTTGTTCTGGATTATAATCCCTAATGAGGAATATAGCTCCACAAGCAAGCACCGCTATCATAATAAATCCAGCAATGTATTGATGATAAGTATACAATGCAGCTTGGGTAGTGAAGTCTTGTGCTATGAATGCATAGTCAGGTAAAGAATACATGTGTTGACCTAGCAAGGAAGTATAACCCCCAAAGAAGTTAGAGCGAAACACAATTGAAAGTGAAGAGCATCATGGAATGCAAGATGTTAAGCCTCTCGAAAACTAAATTGTTTGGACCAGAAATCCACTCCTACACATGATGGCAATCATTGTATTACCCTTCAATTTTCAGTCAAACAAGTGGAGGAGGGGAGTATCACCTGGCATGCCTGATGCTCTTAATGATACCCAAATTCAAATTTAAAAGCTGGAAATCTTCAACTAGCTTTTTCAACAATTTCCTAGATGGAAACCCTTCCATCAATTGGGAAGGGTGCAGCTGATGAAAGTTTGATGCCTATTTTCAAGGAGAGCAAGGAGCATGACCATCAGTCAATATGGGCATTAATTGTTGCTGTTGAGAAGGGGTGAAAAAAGAAAGAAATCACTAATAACTGAGAGTTGTAATCTAGAAACATGTTCTTCTTAAATAGGAAGATGAGGGCGAAAGCAACATCTATCTTTCTATCTTTGCACGGCCGGCAGCAATATTCATAATATGTATGGAGCCATTACAGAGTTCCTTCCAAACACCACAAGATTGTCGGAATACATGTACAAGGAAGAATAAAGAAGAAGGCGGATTGCACACTTTGGAAATTGTGTGTCCGTCATTTTATTATGCAAAAGATAGTTACAATGTGGTTGATGTTCACAACAGATTATTAGTTAACATGTAAATATTAACTGATTAACTGAAGCCTTATATTCTAATACCCCCTCTTAAGGCTTACCCTACAGAAAGTAAAAGAACATTCTAACAAAACTAGAACCGAACATACTATAATCTTCTAGAGGCTTTCACTTTGAAAGCAATGCTTTGACTAGGTAGTGCTCCATCAAGTTGCTTCGTGACCTTCGTAGTGTAGCTCCCGAGATGAATTCCCAAGTTCCTGGATTTTACCTCCCCGAACTCTCAAATCACAAATCTCCCAAATCATTGGACAACCATCCATGTTGGGCCATTCACAAGCTCCATCAAGTTGTCTCATGACCCTCGTCAGGGTATAATTCCCAAGATCCACAGTCTCCTGAACTATATGAGCAACCATCTATACTAAGCTTCATCTACCTTATATCCTTTACTGCCTTCAAAGTTTAGAGCATCTTTATAATACGTATTCGTCACTGCCCTCACTACCTTCAACATCTAGTGGGTCTTCAACCATGGCTATATTGGTTGCATTTGATATGCCTTAACCCTTGAGCACATCATTGGTTCGAACACGAAAATCCTATGTTGTGTGACCTCTTTTCTTGCAATAATGACATTCAATCTCCCGTTTATCTTTATCTGATCTTTCTACAAAAAAAATTGGTCTTAGTAATAAAATGCACATCCTTGTTGAGGATCACCTTCCGCATCTTCTGCAATTATTCACTTTTCTTCAACTGGAAGAGTTGCAATCATATCATCTAGAGATTGAGATTGAAATTTGACTAAGGGTAAAAATTACATTGATGTATTTTGAAGAAAAATTGTTTAATAGGATAGCTTTGGCATCCTCATCCTCTATCGCAGCTTTGACTTCTACTAGTTGTCTGATCAGGGACCTCTGATCATTGATGTGGCTCGACATAGAGACACCTTCAACCATTTTGAACCCATAGAACTGAAGCTTCAGGTAAAAATTGGCAGTGAACTGCTTTCGCTCCAGATAATTCATAATTTAGTTGCATCTAAATTTTCTTGGATGATTTTTCTAGGTCCTAAATGATGAATCTCAGAATCAGACATTGCAAGGCCAATCTTTGCTTTCAGGCCCTATCATCTTTGCTCTACCATCGGTGGGTGCAATGCTAACAATTTATATGCATCGGTGGGTGCTTTATCTTACAAACAAGTTACTATGCCCCCCAAATTTTTTATTCATAAATTGCATTTGTATTTCCAACTTTCTATGTATGAAAATTTAGACCAGAATATTGTTCTATTGGAATTTTGCCCTTCGATAACTGAAACAAATATGACTGTGTGTTACTGAAATGAGTCAACAGACTGTATAAAATCACAGTTCTAAGTGTACCCTTTGCTGCAACTATTTTGTGCACTGAAAATGTTGTGCCTTCAATTTGATTCATGAATGTGTGACTGTCCACTCGTGCCCTTTTGAATTCAAAAGTCACATTTTGTTTACATTCTGCCCTCCAACTGGTTTAATGCTCTTATACTACTGTATTTAGGCTCCAATTCGATGCCACTGAAATCGTGGCTGTCAAAACCATGATGATTCACGATCTATATTGAATCACGTTTTCATGGCTGTGAACATTCATCTATATCCGTGACTGTCAATCTTCCTGAAAACATGCCCTTCCACAACTTTGGCTATGGTACTGTCCCTGCTAACGACTATAGCTCTGGTATGTCACTTCTACGACTTTGGCTCTGCAAACTGCCCTTGTTTCTATGGTGACCTTGACGCTCACAATTGTCCCGTGCCCTTCGTGACTGATATTCGTGATTAGACAGTGCCCTTGAAAATCTAAATGAAAATCTTTTGATTTCCTTCGATTCAAACTTTGTGCCCTTAATGGGACTGATATTCTTCCCTTCTCTCTTTCCTTGCTTGTCTCGGTCTGATACCAATGTTGGAATACGTGAACAAGGAAGAATAAAGAATAAGGCGGATTGCACACTTTGAAGATTGTGTGTCTGTCATTTTATTATACAAAAGATGGTTACAATGTGGTTGGTGGTTACAACCGAATATTATTTAGACATGTAACTAATAACTAATTGACTAAAGCCTTATATTCTAATAAAGATTGTGGGCCTTTTTCCAAAGTCTTAATAATCCAGTAACAAACCAAGAAGTTGTGGTCAACAATCAAAAGCAGTCACAGTAGGAGGGAGAAGAACCAAATAAGTTAGTGTGGAAGGTACAAGAAACAGAGGCACAATGCATAGGGGCCATAAATGGAAAAAAGGAAGTCAGAGACAAGTAACCACCTGTGCGTCAAGATTTCATCCAACTAGTTCAAGGGATACCAGAGACTCAATCTTGTAATGGGATCGGCAATATGTTCCTTGCTAGTTCTAGAAGTGAGTCTTTTATTGTTCTGAAGTTTCTACCATATTAACATCCCTCAGTACAAAGGTGGTTGTTATAGTCCACAGTAGTTTATATTGCATTTCAAGATTCTCAAATACCTGTAATTTTTGCATTTCAAGATTCTCAAATACCTGTAATTTTTGCATTTTAATATTCTCAAATACCTGTAATTTTGAAATTTTCTGTCACCTGACCTGTGTAAATAGCTTCAGATTGATACTAATCAAACTGGAAAACACATTTCAGAAAATACATACTGGTTTAAAGAAAGCATTAATTACTTTTCTTTCCTGAAGACTTGCTCGAAAAGAATCTGCGAAGGACTGAACTTTGTTTTGGAAAAATTGTGTTGTCTATTGAGCTTTTGTAAGACCCACTGCTGTGGCATACATTTCTTGTGTAGATCGAGCCTTTAGCAGCCAGGGTACCATTGCGACGAGCAAAATCCAGTAAACCAACTTCCTGAAAAATACTTTTTAATGAAGAATATTTTGAAACCAAGATTTCAGCATAGATGACTGACTCTTTCACAGCTTGACCAGCCAGTCTAGTGTTCTCCCCCGGCAATGACCTACTCAAGGTATGAAATGCATAACCCTGCACAAGAAAATTACAATCCGAGAAGGAAAAAAGTTTAAAGTTTAAACAAGCTGTGAAATTAATAGAAAAGTGGCGCTTGAACAGATTTTAACAATTTAAACCTCAAAAATTTTACTATTACCATTCAAAATCAAAGGGGTATTAATATATAAAAAGACATTACTATCATGAAGCATTGCCAATTAAAAATACTTCCAAAACAAAACTCAAGAAGAGGAAATACCAAAACGTGGTAACAAAGTCAACTAATGTCAAATTGTTCAAAGAAAAGCAACCAACTTTTGACAACTCTTCATGCTTCAAATACGCAACAGAGATACCTACATTACAAGGTATGCCTGTACATGCTGCAGGTCCAGGTATGGTAGAACAGGGGATGTATGCAGGTTCACTGTGGATAAGCGCAGGGTACATGAAAATGTACATGGTCAAAGAAAAGCAACCATCTTTCTACAACACTTTATGATACAAATATGCAACAGATATGCCTAAATACCTACATTACAAGGTATGCCTGTACAGGTTGCAGGTGCAGATATGGTAGAACCAGGTAGAACCAGGGGCATATGCAGGTTTGTGGGGGATACGTGCAGGTACATCAAAATGCACCCGGGTATGTCCAGGCGCACCTGGTATGTTTTCACGTACCCTTGCGTATCCACAGTGAAACCACAGCCAAAAACAATTTTTTTCTGTCAAACAAAGGCAAAATGACTTTTAAAAATATTTTAAGAACAGCCTAAACCCTAAAAGACGCCCTCAAACAATTTTTAAACAACAATGCATTTACCTCACATTGCATACTTATTTCTCATTGCAAATTTGCTCTCACTTCACAAGACCTGCATGACGGAGCTAGGGAGAGCAGCACTGCTTCTCCTCGTGGTTCTAATGAACCACATAATGGTTCTAATGAACTGCATGATGGTGTTGATGCCTCAATGAATAGTGGAGAGAATTATGATTATGAATATGATGAATGTGCTGATTTGTCTTGACTTTTGTGTATACATTGTAACATTTACACAATATACTTGTTCTAAGTTCGACCAATGAATATCATGACATTTGGTATTGAATTATCAGTATGTTTTATTGTTATTTAGCTTCTATTGTTTACTCTATGCATATTATATGAATAATTTTGTTTAGTTGGCTATATTTTTTAATATGTTTTATATTCTATATATTTTTGTACAGTTGTGTGCAAAGCCATACTCGAGGCCCCAAAAAAATGTTGTACCACCGTACCAGATCCCATACCCATATCAGCACCCCCACCTCTATCGCCTACGTAGCTAAATGCCAATCATGAAATATGTTTGCTGATGAAATTGAGAAAGAGATTGCATTTTATTAATAAAATTAGTGATATAAAGAGGGCACTAGCAATAACTTCACCCCCACTCATGAATGTGCATGCTCACACACATGCATGTATGCACAAGTTTTTGATTGTGTGTATGGGCGTTACAGTAGGGGGTGCATACTTCAACACTACACACCCTAGTTCAATGCCATTAGCAAAAATACAAGTATCACAATCACTTCATGGGCTTTTGCATAACTCAAGTAGACTATTTTAGCCCACAATCACATGTCAAAAGCAAAATGGAATGCAGAAAAAACACTATAGCAATCTACTAATACATGCTATTAGTAATTCGACATTTATAGTATAGCGTTTATAGCTTACACCCCATGTCTCTGAAGTTTGAGGAGCACTAAGTGATTGAGCATAAATGCATGCTCCAGTTCTTTAGACTCAAGAAGGCAATGTAGAAGCTCAGGAGATCTACATATGACATGACAAAGCCATGTGGGAGTGAGGAGTTGCAAATGAGGTATAAAGAGTGTTGAGGAATGGGAACCCAGACGTTGGGATAAGACCAAAGCTGATTATTAGGTTCAAGACACCCATGCGCAATAAACTACACACAAAAAAAAAGCTATGCTATAAAATGAAGTATTAAAACAGCATAAGAATGACATGCACCAAGAATACACAAGATTTCACCTGAGAAAACCCTTTCGGGTAAAAACCCAGCACAATAAATTTCATTAGATTGTATTAACAAAGTTCAAGGTTCTCCATCTTATAATATAGGTTTACATTATTTACACTCTACTGTGCATATTTAATATTACAACAATACACTTCCCCATGTATGTCTTGCATCATCACCTTCAAGGAAGATCCATGCCTATATAGTATATACTAACACATCACTTTGTAACGCCCACGTAGAGGGGAATCTACAGAGTCACACCAACGGCCAACCAAAGAGATCATCACATAACACTCCTCAACAACTACATGTCAAAGCATTATCAACATGTTGCTTGCACACCTCCAGTCAACAAATATAGCCTAACAAGTGTAGGATAACTTTGGATAATCATGAGTTGCACTACATACAGCCTGACAAGTGTAGTATAACCTTTGGATAATCATGTGTTGCACTACAGTGTTCCGCAGCTCCTTGCAGCACTATACCATATATTTTGTCACTGTGGACCACTCTGCAACCTCCTTGTGCACAACCTTCCAACACGCAACCATCCGTGCAGAAAACCACTGTGCAGCCTAAGACATCCTCCTCCTTGTGCACAGGTATTCTTGCACGCACATTACGCAAGTCTCCTGCCAATACCAAACATGCACATAATTATCCTGTGCAAATACATGCGAAGTATGAGACATGTATCCAACAAGGAGCAGTGTCAGAGATTTCATGGGCATTTTCAGAAGCTAACACAATTCACAAAGTGTCAAAGACT
The DNA here is from genome assembly GCA_019776745.2 of Taxus chinensis. Taxonomy (NCBI): domain Eukaryota; kingdom Viridiplantae; phylum Streptophyta; class Pinopsida; order Cupressales; family Taxaceae; genus Taxus; species Taxus chinensis. The sequence goes on along the minus strand of CM034147.1, from coordinate 905,207,935 downwards.
AAAGGAGGGCAATTGTCTAGCGTGTATGGTGAGATGAGCGACCCAACAACACAAAGGTCAATAGGAGTAAGAACTTGCAGAGATGCACGCTTTGGTTATAGGAGGTAGAGACAGAACGAGATCAATGCATCACTGCCAACGAAGAGCTCTCAAGGAACATGCAAGAAGTGGTGTAGATGGTGATGTATAGCAGACAACATGAATTGAAATTTGACCACCATTTTAAGAAAAGGACAGAGGCACAAGCCCTTCATGCGGAGGTAAAGTGACTCAAGATAGATGCAATGGGATCTACAGGGTCTGGATCAGAAAGAACACGAATGAGACTAGAAGAACCTTCTACTACAGCCCCTGTACTGTCCACTTGAGCTCCTCAACAATCAAGGATGACTTCATTGTCCCACCTTCCCCCTGATAATTCCTGGGTTATTGTTGTTGAATTTGACATTGACAAGGATGCTGACTTGTTTAATGATGGGTATAGATGTAGAAAATTATTTTGTAATCAGTTCAAAAAATTAAGTTGAACATGGTTTTGTCTATTAAATGTGCTGGCACTAATACTGTATGCCTTTTTACAATTGTCAGTCTATCCAACACAAACCTTTGTTGACCAACCTATACATAGTATGATAGAAGGCATGGCAGAAAGCTCTCCAGGTCTCATGTATTAACAGATCATCCCTATACCATAGTAAGTTCGATCTACACTATAGTTTCCCTATGTTCCATGGGGATGCATCCCCAGCCCCAAAACCCTCATCCTTGTCCTCAATGACGTTTTGGGTACGGCAGGACAAAAAGGGACGTCCAATTTGCAAAGATCTGAACATTTTGACAAAGCGCCTCGCAAAAAGGAAACACGGTAGGGGCATTTGGCCATCCCCGATGCGGTTGGGGGCGTCTAGACATCCCCCAACCACCCCAGCGACGTCCAGATATCCCTGACGTCATCCAGCATTTTGTAAAGTTTTTTAATTCCTTTATGACTTCAAAAAATACTGTTTTAAAAGGGGCATAGGGGTCGCACAAACCCTCCCATGTCCCTTATTAAACCCTAAAATGACTGAAAAAAGTTCGTTTGATTCATTTCGCTTTTTATTTTTTGTTGTTGTTCCTTCACATCTGCTGCCACTTTCAAAGACTTGCCGCCACTTTTAGAGAGGTGTCGCCACTTCTAGAGAACTAAATATGCTGATCTTCAGCCAGTAAGGTAAGATGCTATGCTGTCCATTTTTATTTGACTTGTTTTTTTTTAATACATAACAGTTAGGGAGTGAATTTGTAAATTTTTTTTAATTTTATTCAATTTCCTCTCACACGAAATCTTCAAAACCACAACACTACCAACCTCTGAAGATGGAAACAACTTTGACATTAAAAATGAGGACTAGCAGCACTGATGACAATGAGATGGGTAGTGAAGAAGTAAACAAAATGGAATTTGAAAGGAGTGTTGGAGGTTCTCGTTCTTCTGAAAATCCAAACACAAGTTCCATTGGAACACCACAAGAACGTTTTTTCATGCCCTTCATCCTCTCTTCATAGATTTGCAAAAGGTCCCTTCAACCCCTAAAATCCCTTGCTGCAATTTGTAACCAATTTAAGCACTAATAAGGGTAAAAACACAAAGGGCAGCAAGCATTGGTTTTGTCGTGGTTGCTAAACTGTGTTAAGACCCTTCGTCTTACCTTTCTCCTTGCATTATTAATGTAATAGGTATAACGGACGCATGTGCTTTGTAAGTTGTCCCATAAGCTATTAGGTATTATCCCACATGCATGGGTAGTAGTAATTTCTAAAATAGAACTAGGATATTAAGGAGTGCTTAGGCCATGAAATGTATCCACGAATATTATTGTATTGAGCTTGCTCAAAGGAAGTTGGCCCCTCGAAGTGGCCTGTGATCTAAAAGCTATTTGAGTTATTTTCCAAAATTCATTTCATTGTTCATTTATTTTTTGAGTTTGTAAATTTGTGCAGCCTCACATCTTGTATCAAAGAACTTTCTAAGTTTCTTGGCCTTGCAGGTAAATTTTGGAGAATTTTTTTTCAAAAGGGCTTTATAAGAGCTGTGCCATTTTCAGAAAATCTTTTCTTTGCATTTTTATTGCAAGTTGAGATAAGGGTAAATACCCGTTTACATAACTGTGGGAAGTACTTGGGCATAAGCCCTAAAACTCATTGTGAGGACTACGACAGGAACCCCAAAGGTGCTGGCCCATTGAGAGGATCTACTCGCGAAAAGGGCACCATCCCATCTCGATTGATTAGTTCCACCCATGAGGTAAACCAAGAGTTGTCTGTGGTAATGCCCCCATCCTAATTGATTAAGAGGTAAAGTTCGTGACTAGAAATTTTCTGGTGAGTGGTACTCATTCAGACAACATTGGTAGAGAGAATTCTTCAAACCCTTAGGCAGCCTAACCAACTACGCCATATCCAATATAACAATTCAACGAACAAACAGTAGAGTGGTCATGGTTGAGAATCATTGGTAACAACGCACTTCTGAGCAAGTTGTTGGCAGAAACAACAAAGTGGTCGTCAGACACTATTGTGTTGCAATCCATTTAGCCTTACAATCTCCTTGAATAAAAAAAATTGTGACACATCACTAGTCCTCATGCAGCAATAAAATGTGCCATCTTTGAAAATCTATCCACCACAACATAAATGGAATCAACTCCTCTCTACACTCTAGGTACAACCCTACGTTCTAAGATCTTCCTTTACCATACTGACATATTTTGCATTCCTACACAAACTTGTGCACATCCACACTTATTTTTCGCCAACAATAACTCTCCCCTAGTTGTGCTAAGGTTTATCCAATCCAAAGTGCCCTGTTAATCCTCCATTGTGCTTCTCCTTAACCAAAATCTCTAGCACCGATCCTCTCAGGATACATAATTGTCTACCCTTAAACAATACGCCTTCCTACACAAAATAAACAAACCAAGGTTGTCAACACTTGTATGTGTTGCACACGTTTCCCATGCTTTCCTAAAGTCTTCATCTTGTGCATTCAACTTCTTGATATTGCCCTTACTCAACGCATCCGCCACCTTGTTAGATTTTCCACTCATATGCTTCAACACAAAGGTGTATCCTTACAGGTACTCTACCCAAATCATATGTCTCTAATTCAGCTTCCCTTGACTGTTTATGAACTATAGTGCCTGATGGTCTATAAATAACACAAACTCCTTCAACAACAAATATTGTCTTCACTTCTTAAGTGCTTCCACAATTGCATAGAACTCTTGATTATACACACTATACTTCTTCGTATCATTCAACTTTTCACTGAAATGCACTTTTAGCCTTCTCAACTCAGCACTGCACCAATGGCTACACCACTAGCATCACAATCAATCTAGAATACCTTCACAAAATACGGTAATGCCAACACTAGCTATGCAGTCACCTTCTTCAATTCTTCAAAACATCTCTCTTCGCTCAAGCTCTAGACAAAATTCTTCCTATCTTCAGCTAAAATCCCTAATGAATTTGCGGTAAAAGCTTGCCAACCCACGAAAATTGTGTGCTTCAAAACCAATCCACGACAATAGCCACTCCGTTATTGCGCAAACCTTCTCTAAATCCATCTTCAAACCTTCGCAGAAAATCACAAATCCCAAATACACTAGTTCTTCCTACATAAAACTGCACTTCAAATCAATCAACAAATTCTCCTCAGGCAACCGCTACAACGCTTGTCTTAGGTGTAACAAATGGGTCAAAGCATATAACCACCCCAATTTTGTTGTTTGTTGTATGCCAGCAAAAATATTCCCCATAAACAAAACTTGACCAAACACGTATAAAATGACCAAACATGTATTTTCAAGAGTTTAAATATAAAGAGGCAATGCATCCGTATTTTTTCTAAAATTTTAGAGTTTGTTAAGTATTTTTTAGGATTTATTTAGTAGTCAATTTTTAAAATATTTTTGGCCACCTAATGGGACACAATATTATGCTTTGACCCATATTCTCTTCACGCACCCTTCTGAATATCAAAATCTCATCTACGTACATGATCACAAACTTACCCAAAATTGGTTTCAAGACTTCATTCATCAACCTCATGGAAGTACTTAGTGCTTTAATCAATCCAAGTGGCATTACAAGCCACTCATACAATCCTTCTTCCGCTTTGTATGTTATATTCCATTCATCGCCCTCCCTTTTGCAAATCTAATGATATCCACTCTTCAAATCAATGTTGCTAAAATATCTTGCTTGACTCAAACAATCCATGCACGAAACATGTAGTTGATGTTAATCTTATTGATGGCTTTGGAATTTGTACACATAATTGATCCATGGGGATCCAAAATGACTCTACTTCATCAAATCAATCAGCACCAAGAAGGAAAAAGTAAAGAAAAGGGAGAAACGAGGTTTTGTCTGTATTTTAACAGAACCACCACTCTGTGCAGAGAGGTGGTTGCAGAACCGTCACCCAACCCGGGCAGCGGTCCTATAACTGTCACCTAACCCGGGCGGCGGTCCTATAACTGCCGCCCAGCCAGGGCGGCAGTCCTGTGATCATTGGTTTGCATTGGGTGGCGATCATGTGATCGTCAGTCTCCATCAGGTGGCAGTCCTATCACTTTCAACGGAAAACTAAAATTCAGGAACGAACAGTTTCAGAATTGAAAGGTTTGTCCGTGTCTCTTCCCTTTCATGAGCTTTCCCATCCTCCAGTGCACGGGAGAACATGGGAAGGGCTATAAATACATGAAAGGAAGAAGAGAATTGGCATCGAAACATGAAAGCAAGTGAGTAAGGAATTCTTAGTGTTGGAATTGAGTTTGTAGAAGGAAGGAGCTTGGAGGCAAAGCAAATAATTGGGAGGAAGTGTGAGATATTATCTACTTCTCTTTGCTTCCCCCACTTGCTCCATTGCCCCCGCTTGTGGGGGTATTGGCTTCGGGTTTCCTTTATGCTGTCTTTTCTCTTCTTTTCGGTTTTTGGGAACTCGTTTTGAGTTGCCCCCGCTCGCACTTTGTATATTGTTTGGGCTGCACTCCCATTGACCTACTTTGTGTGGTCATTCGTTGGACATTAATATATTTATCTTATCTTATCTTATCTATGCCTGCACATCAACATCAACATTGTATTTTTGTTTTTCAAACTTAATTTAAGATACACAATCTTTGGAAAAAAAAAATGTTCATATGTTTTTCCTTAATTGTACTCATTGTCGCAAAATTCTGGTTTCTTTCATGGTAACTTTCAGAATTGATTTTATAGGTATTCTATTCGAGTATCAAAATTATTCTCTCCATTGTTTAGACAGTGTAGTGTAGGTATTGTAGGAATGCTCTCACTTTTATATATTCAAGTATTTTACCTTTTTTTGCTTTGATTCAATGGAAGTTTCTGAATAGCATTCAGGCACTTTAGCTATACATTCTGACCGGTCTGCATTTTCTTTAATAGGTAAACCTATGTCACCCGTGGCTTTTAAGTTACATGGTGGCCATGGTGCTAACAGGAAGTGGACAAATTCAATCTGGATTCTTATGAGGCATGAAAAGGTCCAATTATCAAAGGCTGAAATACTGGAACCGTACTGTCGTAAGTACAAAGAAATGGAGACCATGAAGGATCTTTTAATAGAAAATACTAGTCATACTTCCCATACAAATGCATCAATTCGTGGTATAGAATTACATGAGAAGCCTAGTCTGAGGCCTAGGAAAAGAGACAGTCGCAATGCAAAACGTAAGCATTCATTTGTACTCCCATACCACAGGTGGTATTGCAAATGTAATCTTTGTGTAAACTTGAAGGTAGGTCCCGTTGATGATATGTTCTAATTTGTGTTGGAAAATATAAGATTTCTGAAATTTGCCTTACAGCAGGCTAACTCACCTTAGCGTTTGTGCTTCCGTACGTTCTCAGTTCGAATCATTAAGATCGATATTTAAACTTCAAATTTGGATTATTCTTAAATTCAAGTATGTATTATTATGCTATCGGGTCTATTTGATGATATTCTGGGATAAACATGTATAATGTTTGTGGTACTTTCTGCACAATTTTGGTGTATTACACTAGCTCGACTATACCCGTATGTCCGGGGCTTTCTTAAATCATATGCATATCACAAAGTATGTCTCTTTTTGATATTGATTGTATTTGTGGCTAGATAAGACTAAACTCTTACAGAGATATTTTGTGACATTCTACATAAGCAAAAGAAGTATAGCCTACTAGTTCATCAGAAATGGTTCAACTGCCATACGTTGGAAAGTCGGATCACTCTTATCAGTTTCATCGCAGTTTTAAAAACGGGAACCAAATCTTATTAGCGTTTGGTGCATTCTAGTTGGTTTTGAGTGGTTGAAGTTTTATAATTAACAACCTGACGATATCATCTGCTATCAAATGTTGCACGAGTTTTTTCTCCAACCTGACGAGAGAGGCGTCTCAAAGATCTGGTGCTCTTCTCTGAGACTTGCATTTCAGTGTTTCTTTTTAAATATATTTTGTACTCTTGACTCTAAATATGATGAAATATCAAGGATAAATATCAATATAATTTACCTTGTCTTTTGTTGGCATCTAACCATATTTTTATAAAGTTGTTTTTTTTCTTAGATTATATTAGATTATATTAATTTTTCTAGAAAAAAAAGGAGATGGGCACTTGTCTCGAGTGCCCGTCTCCTTTTTTCTGAAAAATAAAATACCCTTCCCCTTACTCCTCGTGCTTGTACACGTCACATGGGAACTACGTTTGCTATCCTTAGCCCTCGTTTTTGCTACCAAACCATCTTCACTTTCTACCACTTGTATCTTGATTTATTTCCTTCTTTTGAATTAAGTTATTAGAATATGTTACACGCTGCTTGTTATTGTCTCTCTTGTAATTTCAATATTTAATAACATGATTAGCTGAAAAACTAATGAGAATAAAAGACATATTTATAAGTTGCCTAACTACAAGTTTGTTGTAACCAGTTGTAACTACATCAACCGTTTTGTAACTATTTCATTTATAATAAATAGACGGACACACAATCTCAAATGTGTGCAATTTGCCTTCTCTTTATTTCTTCCTTGTATACGTCTTCTAACAATGGTATTAGAGTGAGACCAAGCGAGGAAAGAGAGAAGGGTAGAAAATCCGCCCCATTAGGGCACATAATCTTAAGCAAGGAGAAAAACAAACACATTTTCGCTTTTTGATTTTCGATAGAGATCTAGGGCAGTCTTGAAGGCACAATCGATTCAAAGAAGAACACAATTGCAGAGGGCAGTCACATTTTTCATAAGATGCATTCGTTTTCGTGAAGGTAATTCGCGAAAGGGCAAGGAGAAGAGTCGAACTCAGAAATGCTTTTAGGGCAAGGAGGAAAACGTCATGCTACACAGTCATGCAAACAACAAAGTCACATTTTTTGCAAAGTCGCGAATCTGGAGTAAAGACTAAGACGCGAATAGAGTCACGATTCATAGTCATGAAAGGCCATTACAACCAAGGCCATTACAGTCATGAATTGCAAGGGCATAACATACAGTCATAGTGAAACCTTGTCTAGTCATAAATCTAAAGACAATACTTGCGTTAGGGCACGAAATCTGTCTTCTATTGCAATTGGTATTTTATTTTATTTTATTATTCATTTTCGAAAATACACAGTTGTATTTATTCTATTTTATTAAAATGGAAATGCCCGTAGAAAAATATTCTGGTCTAAATTTTCATACACGGAGAGCGAAAATGCAAATGAAACTTATGAATAAAAATTTGTGAGGCATTGTAAACGGGAAAGAGACAACACCTACCGATGCATTGAAATTGTTAGATTGGCAAAGCAAGGATGATAGAGTGAAAGCTATTATTGGCCTTGCTCTTTTTGACTCTGAACTTCATCATGTAGACCTAGATAAATCATCGAAGGAAATTTGGGATACTCTAAATAAATTATTTGTAGTGAAAGCAGTCAATGCCAAATTTTCCCTAAAACTTCAATTATATAGGTTCAAAATGGATGAAGTCTCTATGTCAAGCCACATCAATACTCTGAGGTCCTTGATCAGACAACTAGCAGAAGTGAGGATGCCAACGCTATCCTATTAAATAATCTGTCTTCAAGATATAACAATGTAGTTTTTACCCTCAGTCAAATTCAATCTCAATCTCTAGATGATATGATTGCAGCCCTTCTAGCTGAAGAAAAACGAACTACAAAAAATACAAAAGGTCATTCTTAGCAACAAAGTGCATTCTATTTCTGAACCAAAAACTCTTGTAGAAGATTAGATAAAGATAACCGTGAGATAGAATGTCATTATTGTAAGAAAAGAGGTCACACAACATGGGATTGTCATGTTTGAGCCAATGATGTGCTCAAGGGTAATGTAATATCAAATGCAGCCAATATAGCCATGGTTGAAGACCCACTGGATGTAGAAGGTAGTGAGAACAATGACAAATACACAATATAAAGATGCTCTAAACTTTGAAGGCAATAAAAGATACATGGTAGATGAAGCTCGGTATGGATGGTTGCTCAAATAGTTCGGGAGACTGTATTTTGGGAATTATACCCTCATGAGGGTCACGAGACAACTTGATGGAGCTCGTGGATAGCTCAATATGGATGGTTGTCCAATAATTCGGGAGATCTGTGATTCGAGAGTTCGGGGAGGTGGAATCCGGGAACTCGGGAATTCAGCTCGGGAGTTAGACCTTTACGAAGGTCACAAAGCAGCTTGATGGAGCCCTACCTAGACATAACATTGCTTTCAAAGTGAAAGCCTCTGAAGATGACGTAGTTTTGTTTTGTTCTAGATTTATTAGAATGTTTGTTTTTTGCTTTACGTAGGATAAGCCTTAAGAGGGGGTATTAGAATGTAAGGCTTATTAAATAAGGACTTCATTAGTTATTTAACTAATGAGATGGTTATAACCGGTTGTAACTATATCAACCATCTTGTAACTACTTCATTTATAATATGACGGATACACTATCTCCATAGTGTGCAATCTGCCTTCTCTTTATTTCTTCGTTGTGCGCGTCTTCCAACATTCCCCTGTGTAAATGTTTTGTAATTAATGGTCTTGGGGAAGACCTGTAGAATGTCTACAAAATCCTTTCAAGAGGAGTTTATTGGTAAATTGCCCTCACTTTCCCCACTGTTTTATATCTTCCAGCTCCTGGTGCTATCACTATATTCTCCCTTCTCCCTCCAGACGAGGAGAAGCCAAAGAAGATTTGGGAGATTTATCAGCCTTTTATAGGTTTGTTTGAACAAAATAGGAAGGATCCCTTCTTCTCACCTAAGGCCTAGAGGTTGAGCTATCGGATTGACAGACCCTACGAAAGAAATTGGGATTGGTAGCTCAATTGCTGGCAAAAAATGAGAGCAAAAAAATTCCTGTCAAAAAGCTGGTAAGTACTATGAGGCTCGCCTCCTCAAACTCTCTGCAGCACAACTTATTCCTCGCAGACCTGTCTGAAAGGTTACAACCTTGATGCCCCCGTTCCAGCAATCATTGGTATGTCTTGACAAACCAGCACCTGAAGGGAAGCCTTGAAGGGGAAAGTATCCCTAAAAGGCTGGGGGATGGACTGTGGAAGTGTGAATAAGAGGTGGGATGGAAAAAATTGACATCTCGGTGATACTGAATGGTCCATCTCGTTCCCTCTCAAAGTTGATGGATATGGAAATGTGTGTTTTTACGGCTTCAAAGGTTAGTTGATGTGCTTGCGGCCAGAGGAAATTGGACTGAATTTCATGCTCAAAGGAACAAGTTTTTGGAGAAATTCTCCAATCCCATGTTCTCCACTAAGGACTTTGAACATCCGCAACTCAACAAAAAGAGAAAACTGGGCAGCGAGGCTCTTCATATGCACCTCTCCGTCCGGAAAAATTCATATTCAACCAAAGTAGCTTCCTGCTCTAGTAACTTGTGATATAATTTTTGGTGTGAATCCCATCTACAGTCATCTTCTTGTAGGCCTACATTTTGGGTTTTGAAATGTATTCTAAAGTTGCTCGTGGATTGAATCCATCATGGTCTTTCCTAGAAAGCAAGTTAGCTCAGGTGAGCATGTCTTAGTTGTTCTTTTTGGTAATGATTATGTAACACTTTTAAACTTCACAGGTGAGGGCCCCAGTAAAACCCCTCTTTTTACCAATCAAAAAAACAAAATACCAGTCATTCTCTACAGTCCTAAAGCACGGGGTGGAAGCATATCTCAAGAAACAAGGAACAAAATTGATCAAATCAAAAAACAGTTTATCATTAGTAAGTTTCAAATTAAAAGTAATACAATCTACAATATTCTCCTCATGGAGGCAGGTATGCTAACTGTTGAAATTTGAAAGTGGAGGCTTAAAACATTACATGTTATACAAACCATTGCTCAATAGTCATGTTTAGCACTCCTCAGACACAAAAGATTGTCAAAAAGACAAGGAAATGCCTAAAATATTGAGACATCTATAACGATCTGACATTTTGAACAAACCCAATTTAAAGATCCAAACTAAAATCATTGACAACCTTTAGAACAATGAAAAAGGGAAAAAACAAGAAATAACATTGGTATTCATGAACAACTCTAAACTAAAGCATCCCACGAACAAATCTCATACAGAAATTCATGATTGCAATATTAAGAACCAACTTATATGAGATACATGGTGAAGTCAACAGAAAGACCCACCCAAAAATACTTTGGGAACAAAAAACCCGTAAGATATGTAACACATGAAGTAAAGAACGAACGTGTTTTCTTTCAACATGGCCACTACATAACAATGTTAGGCACAATTACATAGATATTTGCAGTCATACCCTAGTATGTGAAATCTTAAATCAAGACAATCAAACAAAGTTTAGAAAAAATATTTTAAAACTGGAGGTGCATAAAAATAATTTTGTAATCAAATAGATACACTCCGATATGTCCTATGGACCAACCTTCTAAGGAGGCTAACATCATCTCATCCTTTTATAATTGTTAAATAGTGTGCCCAAAATCACTGAATATACATTTTAATTCTTTGAAAGTCCCTTCAAAAGTCACTGCTAATCAGAAAGTTGCAGTTGACAATGTTTTTGCAATTCTTATTAAAAGTCTTTTTGAAGCGTCAATCTTATGTTGCTTTTCCGATATTTTATTCAAATGATCTTTTTCAGGAATATTTCCAATGAATTGTAATTCACGACTTTTATTGTGCTGATTCACGCAGTTCCAAAATCCTCCAGGAGTCCCTAACCACAAGATCAAAATATTAACATAAAATTGTGCTTAAGGCAAGATTCTATTATTTGGTTCAACGAGCATTTTTTTACTAAATGGAGAACTTTTGTGATAGTTTGATCATACCAAGAAGGTATCGTCTAATGGGTTCGCTGGCAGTATTGCCTCATGAACCTTTCTTTCTGGATTTTCAAATTTGTTAGTGGACCCAACAAGATGTTTGTTTTGAGAACCAGGCTACTTAATACCTAACCATGTTAGTTTTGATGGAAAGCGACGTTGTTTCATTAATAAAATTCTTGACTTAAAAACCATAACAAGGTCTCCCAAAAGATCTGGTTTGTTGGTAGTTAGTCATAGATACCATGTTCATCTGAACATGGTCAAAATTTCATTCAAACCATACTTTAATGGATGGTCGAATTTGTTCGGTGGAGTTTGAATGAATGCCTCAAGTGTTCAAAAAAACCCTAATCCCATACAAAAAGGAAACTCTATTCGCATTGTTCGAACTGTGTATGGGAAAGAAGGGAAAAGAGGCCGAAAAGGAAAGCCATCTCACGCAAAAGGAACCCTATTTGATTTGTTTGAGCTGTGTAGGGAAAGAAGGAAAAAAACAGCCAAAAGGGAAAGCCTATTGCTGTGCAGAACACGTTGAGGAGTGCCTGCACCATCAAGCAACAGTAAGTAAAAGGACATTTTGATGTTATCATGATAGTTCATGTTCAGGCTGCATTTGACAGGCCATTTTCTGTACTGTATTCATGTTTTTTTGCATTTTTCGGTAATTACATTTTTCTGCTATCAGGGCTTCGAGCTACATCAAATTTGTACAGTGTACAGTGAAATCTGCTGAGCTATGTCCCATCATTGTAAGCGGCGGCCATCTTTCATCCCTGCAAGTGCAACATGTAATCTAAGGCTGCTATTTAGTTTAATATTTTCTATTGGTTTGTAATTGTATTTAGTTTATTCTTACGTTATTTTAAAATTATTTTATTTTTGTTTATTAAAAGTTTAAGTTTAATTAGTTTTTAGATTGTATTTAGTTCAAATTTTAGTATATAAAAAATAAAAAGTATTCAAAATGTAAAAAAAAAAGAGCCGAACCTTATGCAAAATTCCAAACTTCTGAACTTATTTCCCCTTCTGAACAACCCAAACTTTTCGAAAATGGTAACTATGTAGTTAATAAAAGATTGTAAAACACTAAGCTGGTATATCAATCCCTGTTGTATGGTAATACAATTCAATCAATGAGTGAACATGCACGTATACACTTTAAGTTTTAACATAACAGCTTACCAAACTAATTTTTTGCCACATCAAAAAGGACCCTCACTCAAGGAAAAAAAGAATCAATTACATCTTCAAAGCTCCTAAAGCTTGAACATGCAAATTGCTATAGGGTACCAAAAAGGCTTGACAACAATGCAAGGCTAGAAACCTTCAATACAAAATACTACTAGCAGCCAATATAGATATAGCAAGAGGTAATATAGAAAATGCAAAACTCAACACTGGCAGCAATACCATGCTCTGGACAAAAACTGAACAAGAAGCAACCACAGCACCAATGCTATACAAAGTAACCCACACAATTATCGATGCCGGAGGGATTGCTGGTTACGATGAAACAATAATCACCCCTCAAGTTCAATGTCATCTCCATCCACGCCCTTTGGCTGCGAACTTCATTTCCTAAAGTTGAAGCTAAAGCCCAAACAGCCCCTCCCATCAGTGTTTGAACCAACAGATGGAATATTGCCACATTCTTGGCCACGGCCCTGTAATTCTTTCCAAACAGCATCTTGTAGCTCCATTTAGCATCTCATCGAGTTAGTCAATTTGCTAGAGAAGTCTCAGACCATCCGGGGAAGATTATTTGCATTAGAGACCTCCTCCATATGCCCTAGAGAACAACAAAACAAACCCATTGACAGGTAAAAGAGTCATTTGACTTTTGTTTCCAAATTAATGCAAAACTCCTCCACCATGAACTCTGTTGACCTTTTGACACATGGATGACCTTCCAAATTCTCGGGATCCAAAACTAGGTAGCCGGTACGTACCCTGCAGGGCATGGGTACGGGTACGGTATGTACCTGGTACATGGTATGGGTATGGTATGCCCTGGGTATGGCCAGGGTACATCCAGCAGTACCCAGGTACGTCTGGGTACTTCTCAGTACCCAGACATACCCGGGTACTGCTGGACGTACCTTGGCCATACCCAGCCGTACCCACCAGTAAAAACAACAAAATTTTAATTTTTTTTAATTTTATTTTTACTTTTTTGTAGAAAAAACTATTTTTTGGGGGTCAATAAAGGTCAATAGATGGGATTACGTAATTGATTCAACTCTGGTAAAACTTCACAGAAGTACCCAAAACAATAGCTGAAACTGCAACAGTTGAGATGCGTTTGGGTAATGTAGGATCAAAAAACACAGTGGCAGCATCTCCACTAGCAAGTAAGACTAATGCAGGAATAAAGAGAAACCCCAAAGGAATCTGAACTGCCAGATTTGAAGGGAGCTGATAATAGCCAGAATTTCGGTCCAGTTATGTGATTCGTTATTATTTATGATAATAATTGGACATTGTAACATTTGGAGTTTGAACAATGTACTTGTTCGAAGTTCAATCAATGAATATCATGACAAAATGCATTGAATTATTAATACATTATTTGGCTATTTCACTTAATTAATAATTTGTTTACTCTATTCATGTATAAGGCTGAATTTTTGCTTATCTGGCTATATTTTTAATATTTTATATGTATATTGTACTGCCGTACCCAAGTGCTGTACCCAGGCCCCCAAAAAAATTGCCGTATCAGCGTACCGGATCCCCGTACCCGTACCCCCGTACCGGCTACCTAGATCCAAAAAGACCCTGATGAAATAGAAAGTATCTGACTTCGGAATGTCGTAGATGCGATAAAGGTTGCAGTTCCTAGCAACCCACACAAACACAACAGAATAAGAGTTGTCACTGCCCCACCCCATCCAGTGTGCCCACATACACATCCCCTACCTCTGCCTCATTGATCCATCAATAGAAAACACACAAGCAGAGCAAAATAAGATAGAGACCTAGACCGCTCCAGAATATCACTCTGAAAGTGACAAAAACAAAGAGAAGATCGATATTTTAGAGTGGCGGAGGGGGGATGAAGGGCAAAAGCATTGTACAAATGCCCCTGCTCACTTGAGATCTGACTGCTGCCTCGGTAAGGGAGCCACCCCACACAGATGCACCATGGTCATGCATGCAGATTAGCCATGTTGGTAAAACAAACACAAGAGGTCCACCAATACATAAAATACACTCAAGCAAAAAAAAATCAGGAAAAGAAGAGAAGACAGCATATAAAATTTATTTCAAGCAGATATCCCAAAGTATGTAGTCTATAAACTAGCTTCAATCGCATAGAAATTCTGATTTCGAACAAAAAAAAGTAGAAAATATAGGTTAACTAAGGTCAGAGAGTGTCAAAGTCAATCGGCTCTCAAAAATTAAAAAAAAGGTTTGATTTGCACATCCAAAAAAATCAAGAAAATGTGGATTTTTTACTATTTGGAGGTTTCCTGATACTATGGGTGTCTGAATGGAATAGGGCAAGGACACACATTTAGAGTAAGGACAAAAAAGCTCATGCAGTCATCTCATGCGTTGCAATAGAAGAGTATGCCTAAGGTGACCTAAGAGGTAAGATCAACACCATGGTTTACTAGCAGAACCGCCAATCCATTGGCTTCTCTACATCAATTGACTGTGAGATGCTGAACTCTCAGGAGGGAAAAGGCTTCCTTATACGGTCTTTTTAAACACAAATTGATAACTGACATTGACATAGTGCTCCTAATAATCATCAGAGAATCTCCCTCGACCTCAATCAAAATAAGTTTCTAGCTGAAATCCAAATGAAGACCCACTAATCGACCAGTTGACTAAAGGAGATGCTGAAATTTAAGGAGGAGAAAGAGGAGGAGAAAGGCCTCCTTAAACATGCTCATTAAACACTGATTGATAACTGACCTTGACTTCATGCTTCTAATTATCACAAGTGAATCTCCCTCAACCTCAATCAAATCAAATTTCTTGCTGAAATCCCATTGAAGACCCGCTAAGAAACCAAAGGTTTTTGCTTCGTTATTGGTTGCACGGCGTATCTTGATTGCAGATGTCGAAAGGGATTTTTGACAAAAATCTCAAATCAAACTCATGTGTACCTTCCGCACTCAGGTTCAACCATGAGGCCCAACCAAAGTTGAGTTTCCTAGATTTCCTCTAGGTGGAACCATGGTACCTTACTCCTTTTAGACTTCAGAGAGCATGCCCCATTAGTGGCAAAGTTTGCCAGATAGTTGTTACAATATCTACTAGATAACTATTATTGCCTTTCAAGGAATCAAATCCAAAATATTATGATTATTAATATACTTAATTTTAATTTACAGAAATGGCTGTAGGAGGCCATCTTCAAGTCAAAACAAGTGCATTTGAAAATCCATCCCATCATCTTTTAAATGTTAGCAATTTTACAAGACAGTTGATTTGACAAATTCTTATTAATTTACACAAAGATATACATGACTGCCAACACATACACATGACAAAATAATTCCCACAATGAATCCCTTTACTGATGAACTTGAGACTGCACTAATGGTGGCAAATATTTATTGTGCCTGGACTAAAATGTTTTAGAGAAGAATACAAGCAAGGAATTCTGTATAGGAATATAAATGGACATAGCAATTTCATATAGATAAAACCTGTAATTCACATTAAAACATTATAGCATGAATCCTAGAACACTAAAGACAACAAACTTTGCAAGATTACCAATCATTTGCTATAAAGAGACATATTTTCACTTCCAGAACTGCATTTCAAGCTCCTGCTTCTCTATGTTCTTACCACTCGAGTACATAATGGTTGTACCAACTATTAGAAATTTGGACTCCAAAAATACAAAACATGCAATGTTTGAAGCTATAGAAGTTGAAGGATGTTCAGACCATACACAATACTGTCAGGCCAACTAAAAATTGTCTCTCTAGTAAAGCAAGTATGCAGAAAAATAGCTAAGGTGTATTTTACCCTGAAATTATTGGTCACTTCAATCAAGTGGCAGGTTTTCGAGTTTTACAATCTTTTTAATACTTGAGGATTGTTTTGTAATAAATGGTCTTTTATATACTTCTTGTCTAGGGTTTATCTGTTTGGGTTTACCCCTCTTAGTACATTCTTTTGCTTCCTCATTTTTAGATGTAGATTTAGCTTTAGTTTTTCTCCCTCGGTTGTTGGACTCCATTTATCACTCCCAACTAGCTATTCTAATTAATCCTATTGACCTCCTTTGGTCATTCAAGGACACTTTTTCCTTCATTTCTTTATTTCCAGGCAAGAGAAGGGCATTGTATGCTTCTTAAAAAAACAGAAATTTAGAAACCCAATTGCAAAGCTATCCCTTCTGTCCTGGCCCCATGCTTTGAAGAACTTATATATAAATTTGAATGAGAAATATGTCTTCACAGAGCAGATGTAATTTAGCATGGAATCAGATCAGAGGTATAAGCTGAATTTTCAAAAATCAGCTTGAGAATGCAGTAATGGCATGTTTACATCATTGAACAAAATATTATTTAAATTTGGCTTAGGCTACAGAACATCCACTCTTCACATATCTATATGAGTAAACCCATCTCCGTCCTTTGAATTATTAGGTCATTACTTGATGGCCAATCATCTACCTCTATGGACTTATTATTTGGAATATTACAAAGCTGAAGCCTCTGCACTTGCAACATAGGTGTTAATGAGCTTATCTACCTCTATGCACTTATTATTTGGAGTATTACAAAGCAGAAGCCTCTGCACTTGCAACATAGGTGTTAATGGGTTTATTAACTAGTACATACTACGAAGCCATCTTAGCTGCTAAAAGGACCTGTGCTGTTAAATCACTCAAGGTGCCAATCTGAAAAACATGTCATGCAGTTACTTTAAGAATTGTACCATCTCACGCATATGATTAGCCTGGGCCCTGGCTGCAGATGCATTATTAACACCATCTCGCGCAAATGTGTAACCCTTAACCCAGGTGCATTGGCGAGCTTCATCTACACAAACTCCCCTTTCGCATTCCCACTGCCCCCCTTTCCCCAACATTCCCCCCCCCCCCACCCCCCAGGCTGCAGGATGCACCTCTCAGCAAAAATAAGGGCAGATATTAGTTTGACTGTATCAAATGTAATGTGCAGGGTAAATCCCAAACCTTTAACAATTTCAATTCAGCTATTAGGGTAGGAAATTACTCTGATACATACTTCCTTCCAAACAGACTATTAACTATCACACAGCAACATATCCACTCTTTATAACTTTAGCATGTGAAAACCCCGTGTGCAATTTGATAAAAAAGATATTTCTAATCATCATGCAATGTCGAGATAAGAAGAAGAAGAATTCAAATACCGTTCGCTAGACTAAAATATTTTATGCTAGATGGAACCACAAGACAACAGCAATGTGAAACATGTTTCCGAGAATGGGTGGGTACACAAAGAATTGTTCAGGAATAAAAGGCTTAGATACGAGTCAGTACGGCTGCTTTCTTTACTAATTTTGATTTTTTAAAATACCATGTTGAAGCTAAATTTCCTTCTTGAATCAACACATATGCCACAACTGTTCCCTTAAAAGATGTAGATGTATTGCCTAAAAGCTAATTTTGTTCAGAAATCACCCTGTCAATGCTAATTTAGCTTTCCAAAGAAAGCATGCCACAACTCATCCGCGAAAGATGTCAATGAAACGCTAATTTTGCTCAAACGTTACTCCATCAATGCTGAACTTCCCTTTTCAATGTGAGGATGCCGCAACTAATCCATCAAAGATATCAATATCCTACCGAAATGCTAATTTTGTTCAAAAAGTACCCTGCCTACGCTAAATTTCCCTCATCAAAGAAGACATTTCTCATCCCTCAAATATGTAAATGTGCTACCTAGAAGCGAACAAACTAAACACGAACTTTCTGATAATTTCTTCGGCCAAATTCCACCAAAACGAACCAGCACAATAACCTAGAAAATTTGAGCACAACAGCTACAAATCTAAAGCAAAATAAAGAGAAGTCTCGGTGCTTCACCCCTGTAAGCATTACCTAGACTCAATGAGTGTACCATTCATATATTCATGAGAGATGGAATTTTGTGAACCACCATTGTTTAAATAAGAGTCGGTGTAAATTAACTCGAGAGTACGCAGCTGAATCCCAAAATTCAACCTACAGACATGCTAGAGAGCCTGCGTTGATTATTATAACCCTAATTGATGCATTTTGTCAAATATAGGAAAACCTCCGAAAATTTAAGGGTTCCTTGATCTAAATTCCACGTATTCAAGGAGTGAAAATGTAGTATTGAAATGTTTGAAGGATTTGTTCACTTACCAGGCCTCGCCATGCCGGCGATTTGAACAGCGCAGAAGACTGCTTCCGAGACAACATCATTCGGATCGATCAAACGGTTTTTCTTTCCTTCCCTTTCAATAATTCAATAAGTAAACAGAGCATTTAGCATGTGCAATTCGCGAGTGTGGACAATTTAGAATACTTTCATAAAAACACATAGTAGCGTTATCATCAGCCATTTTGAGCGTCTATATATATTAATTACTATTATTATTGGGGGAAGGAATTGGTCACGGCCCATGGTTATTGACAATCCTATGGTTAGCCACGAATGGGAGATTTTCCTCCATGAGAAGAATCGTAGAAAATATATGGATATATATTAAAGTGGAACTAGATATTTTAATGGTTTTATAAATTCAAAAATAATGGAATATGATAGGTATTTTTTCATATTTTTAAGTGGTTTCAATTGTTTGAAAATGAAACAAAATAATAAGTGGGTAAGTGGGATATCACTATGTAAGAGTATTCCGACAATAAATAGGAATTCAAAAAGTGAAGAAGAGAGAATTTTAGGATAGTTGTGTGGACGTAACTTGGATGGAATAAAATATTTTATATCAAAGAGTTTAATCTCAAGTTGGAACATGATGAGAAACCCTACACAGGAGTGGAAATCAGTTGAAAGGCAAAGATGTTGATGGCCCAATTGAGGACCAGCTCATATTGTCTTTGGTGTGAGATTTGTAGGTGGACGATGCCCAAAGAAGAGTGGAAAATGAGAATAGGATTATTTTGCAACAAAAGGAGTTGGAGACAAAATAGCACTACATCATGGAGTGTGTTGTCTATAGTGACATTTGGATCAAGTATGAAGATGCCCTGAGAGTTGACAAATTAATCGAATTGTTTGAGAAGGCAAGGCTTGAAAAGACAACATATTTTTTATCAAGATACACCGTAGAAGATTCAACATCAAAAAAGGTTGGAAAGTTTGCAAGATTGATTGGGCAACACTTGTGTCAAGCTAGTGTGGTAGAGTGTGGCCCCTTTGTTTCAACGCTTGGTCCCATGGGTTGTTTGGTCTCGTGTGCATTATTAAAGCTTTTGTTTTATTTCATTTCATTCGTATTATTCTTTTTAGAGTCAAATTTGTTTTTTGAAACTTGGAATAAGGAATTAAGTTTATGAAATGCACTTGTTTTTCATAATCACAACAAATAATAATGAAGACTTCTCATTTAAGTTCTTTTTATAGCATCTCATCATTGTCAATCCCTTCAACAATTACAAATTGCAATTGGATACACACAACGATTTTTAGAAAGTATTGTTTGATTTACGATACCACATATAATCAATTTTTGGAACAATGGTTTTCCCTTCTATGTTTATTAATAATATATTTGTTGACTTGGCATCGACAGCGTTAGCTTTCTTGATAGGTTCTTTATTCTTCGCATAATGCTCGCGTGATTTTGTATTCTCTAATAGGACCGAGATTTGTGAATTTAAGTTCAACAAATACATATAATGTTCAAAATAATGTATAATCAATAATAACTAACTACCAATATTAAGTATTCATATTGTTTTTTACATTAATAAAATGTATGTAAAGTATTTAATACAATGAAAGCAAATGAGTAATATAATATAGTTTTCAAAGAAAAAAATACAATCACTATAAGATTTTAATGTTTTAGTGTCACAATGCATGTTTTTCAATGGTCGTGACACTAATTTGCATTTTTTATAAAACAAATTGTGTCACCTTTTGTCAAAAACCACTAAAAATGGTGGTAACTCTTATTTTTTGACGAGTTAAGCATCAAAGTGTGTGACTGATGTAAACTTGCTTCATTTTGTACGTTAAAAACATGAATTTCCCAATTTAACAATCCTGCCAAATTAGATTTGAAATGATGACGCTAATTTGATGAATTGTGTAAGAATTAATGTCAAATTCGTGTGTGGTATCCACCCACACAAGACATTGAAACTTTTTACTACTTAATATTGGTGGAGGAGAAGATATATGACCTCGTCAACCATATAAGGTATATTTTTAGTCCTAACTTATCAAAATCCAACTTAATGTTGAATCTATTATAATGATGAAAAAAAGAAAAGATTTCTAAAAACAATGAATTTGGTTAAAGGATTTGAGATTTTTTTTTTTCTAAAATAATTATATGGCTTTTTTAATTTGTTTGCATATCTGCAATCTCATTACATAATTTTTTGTAAATACCAGTCCAATGATTCAGATAACCATAAAAGTTATATTGCAAAATGTTATTGAATATGAACAATTGTGAAATAATAATTGTAAATACTTTTTCACTTAGTAAAAAAATAATCTAGAACTCTTAAATGTATCATATTGATGCAACATGGAAAATGAAGTAACTAGGAAAAATGAGGTTGGTTAAGAGTCGACAAAAAAAATCAAGGGTATTATGTCTATAAGTAATGTCATCTATAAAGTGAATCAAAATGAGTTGACATTAGCATGGTTTGATGAGGTAAGTATCAATGACACTTTAAATACATTGTCATGTTTTAGTAAATATTTATATAGAATGAAGTATAATATTCAATCCATGTGTGTGTTCTTTACTTAGGTTGTCAAAAACCATTTGAAAACAATGTAACTGTATTAAATAGGGTGCATATATAGCACCCCCATTACACCCTGAGAATACGAAAAGAACATATTTAAAGAAATGTATTAAAGATTGTGGTATTGATTATAACCTCACCTATCATCAAACATTGAGAAGCTCACATGGCGAATAAATGTGAAGGTGTGAAAGATGGGGGGAGGATGGTTTGTGAGAAGACTTCGGTCAAGGATGACTACTTTCAATTCGGATGGTCCGTGGAAAGCTCTAGGGAGGGGAATAGGACTCAAGACGAGTGTCTGTTTGATTGGTCGATCGGAAGGAACAAATGGGAAGGGAGAGGTTCTTGGTTTTAAGGGAATTCGAGGGCTAGTAAGGAGAGTGGAAGGTCGTTATCTGGTGCGAGCGCGATCCCGTTAAGGGGAGGTCGGGGTGAGCGGTGGAACTCAATGCGGGAAGAGGAAGCTCAAGATTTTTGTAAGAATGACAAGGGCTATTCCCCTAGGTCTGATCTATGGATTTGTCTAAAAAAGGCAGTGTTGGAGGAGACTCTTAGCCAAAAGAAAGCCCTGAAGGTTGATGCAACTTTGAAGGAGGGTAAATTGTCTGAGGATATTCTGGTGTTGGTGACCATGGGTGAAGTGGAGCTCAAAGTCTCGAAAGTAGTTAAAATGGTCGAAGTTGGCTCTTTGGCTTTAGAGGAAAATTGTTACTAAATGGGAAATAGGGCTATCATCTGCAAATTTATTGGAATTTGGCCTTCGAAGGATGATCTTTGGAATTGGATTGATAAGAATTGAGTTTTTAGTGAGTGTCCGAGTCTAATATTCCTGACAAAAGGCTTCTTTCAGGTTTTTTTTGGAAATTTTGAGGATAGAGACAATATTTTTTTGGAGGCCCATGGCTCTTTAAGAATGCTAGTCTCTATATGAGACCTTGGTCTCCCCTTTTCAATCCAGAAGAGGAACTGGTCCAGAAGTTCCCTTTGTGGGTAAGGCTATACAAGCTTCCTCTAGAGTTATGGGGTCACGAGACCTTGAGGTCAATTGCTAAAGTCTTGGGCGAGCCAATTGGCTTGGGTAAGGAAACAAAAATTGTGACTTTTTCTTCTTACGTTAGGATATATATCAAAATTGATATAACCAAGCCATTAATTCAGACTATAAAAATCACTACGCCAATAGGTGTCTGGTTTCAGCCAATCGATTATGAATATTTGTCGTTCAGATGTTATAAATGCAGGGAAATTGGACATAAATTGAATAAATGCCCCTTAATCACAAGGAAGATGGAGTAAAGAGCTTCGAAGAGGGAGTCTCCCAAAGAGAATTAGAGAGCCAAGGGGGTTGGAGGACCTATATCAGACAAGTTTGTTATGAATTGTAAGAAGAATGCCTCTAAGGGTGGTGAGGACCCTGTGAAAGTGGGGGAGTTCCTTGAGAAGGCAAGGGTGGAAACTCCTCTTGGGGGCTCAGATGTGGAAGCTTCTCCTGAGAAAAGCCTAGGAAAGGAAGATCGTGAGTTTGTTTTCTTCCAAGGTAAGGAGGTTCCCCTTGATGGTTCTTTGGAGTAGGAGGATTTGGAAATCTTAATGGAGGCCTTTAATTGCTCAGGTGGTCAGTGAGGGAAGTCTCTGTTGAAATGTGTTACTGAAAATCTTAAAGGGAAATATGTGGATTTGGATCCCAATAAGGAGATTAATATCTCTTTGGTTAAGGTCAAATCAGTTCAAGGGGCGGCTCTGAAGGAGGTTGATATGAATAAGAAGCGCGTAGCTATTCCAATCAAGAAATCAGAAAGATTGGCCTCGTCCCAGTCCAGGCCATAATCAGATACAAGTTGTTCAAAATCCACTGGGAGATGTTCCAATGCTCTCAAAACTTAGTTGGAGGCTAAGTTGAACATTGATATTGGCAACCAAAGTAATTTAGAGGCTTTTGGTGGAAGGGACTCCCCTTCCACCCGAGGACCATGAAGCTTCTTCTTTGGAATGTCATAGGATTAAATTCCTCTAACAAAGGTTGTTTGGTTACAAATTAGGGAGTTAGAAACCCTAGACATCTTTATGACATAGGAAACAAAGATGTCGAAAGATGATTTTGAAGGAGTCGGGAAAAAAAATTGGTTCAATTGTAAAGCAATTTCGATAGAGGCTCAGGGGAGCTTTGGGGGGCTTGTCATAGCTTGGAATCCCAACAGACTTCAAGGATTTCCAATGGAAAAATGTAAGTGGTTCATTATCTTAGATTGCCTTGATTTGTAGACTAATGTGAGCTTTGTGGTGGTTAATGTTTATGGGCATATGTTGTTGGAAGAGAAAAATGAATACTAGTTGGCATTAAATGGTATTTTGAAAGAGGATGACAGGAAAAAAATTCTTGGGAGAGATTTTAATGTGATCCTTAATTTGAAGGGGAAAAAAGGAGGGAAGAAATTCTTGCCTCCAAGCTCTTATGATTTTAGATATTTCTGCAGTGATCTTGCATTGATTGATGTTGAGCCTAAATATGGAGGTTTCACATGGACTGACAGAAGTACAAGATCTAAGGTGATTTTGGAAAGGTTGGATAGGTTCGTGTTGAGATTGAATTGGGGTCTGGAGAATTTTTTTTCTCCTCAAGCATTTTAAAGATGGTTGGGTCAGATCATGCTCCAATAAGCTTATCATTAATTACGGATGATCGCCCTGTTGGGATCCCCTTCAAGATGGAATTCATGTGATTTCTCAATCCCTTTTTTGAAGATAATCTCAAGTCTTGGTGGGATATAAAAGTGGAGGGTAACAAGAGGTTGTTTTTTATGCGAAAAATGAAGCATGTGAAGGTTGAAGCAAGGAAGTGGAATAAAGCCTCTTTTGGTAATTTGTTCAAAAAGAAGAATTAGTATACCTTTGATCTAGAAGTCATCCAGGAGGAGCTAATGAGAGACAGGGCTTTAGATTCTTTGCTCACCAAAGAAAAGGAAGGGTTGGCTCGCTTGGATCACATTCTTCACATGGAGGAAGTTTATTGGAAGCAAAAGTCTAGAGTGAAATGGTTAAAAGAAGGTGACAAGAATAAGAAATTATTTCATCTCTCCCACGACAATCAGAAGAAATATGAACAAAATTGTGCAGGCGACTCTTCCTTCTAGGGAAGAAATTTCAGACTTAGAAACAAATAAGGGAGGAAGGGGTGTCCTTCTTTAAGAAATTACTCCAAGAAGATGATGGATATTGGCACTCTCAGGAAGATGCCTTGCTTTTAAATATCCCCAAGGTTCTGGATGAGGAGGAGGCTAAAAGACTAATGTGTCATATTTCTCAAGATGAGGTTTGCGATGCAGTCTTTAGCATTAGAGTTGATGAATCCCCTGATCTAGATGGTTTCCAGAGTAGTTTCTTTCTGAAAGCACCCTTAACTTTACAAAGCAAATTGCATGACTAAACAAGGAAATCTAACACCAATGCCATCCATCTAGTCCAAGGTTTTAAGTCTAGGAATGTAACATTAAGATATAAGATTAAAGGTAATTCTTAACTAGTATGAAATTCAATATCAAAATCTAACTAAACATGCCTACTAATATGCTTGAATTACCTAACATGGGCCTAAATAGACCTAACAGGGCAATCAAAGTGGTTATGGTTTCTACTCCAAACAATGGTGAAATGGCCTCTCTAAATGACTACTTAAGTCATTTTAGATATCCATCTACTAACCCCATTGAAGGCTTTAAGCAAGGATTGAACTTGGCTATATATCATATTTATTATATGAGATGCAAATCAAAGCATGGTGTAAAGTATAAAGGAATGAGGTGCACACTTTTTATAGTTTTCCTTTTGGGAGAAACTTGTATTTTGGTGCATGTGGGACTAAAAGACCCGAATTAGATTAGAATTGCTAATCATGATTAGGCCTTGCTAATCACAATTAGTGAATTACCAAGTGATTAAGAGGTGTGGGTGCTTAATCAACCGCTTAGGGTCAACTAGGAGGCCAGAGATAAGCTTTTAAAGCTTGCATGAGACGTTGTGGAGGTGAAGTGGGGTGATTTTGAGTGGTTAGTAAGAGGAGTTTGAGTCAATAATAGGGCATATTGACCAAAATCAAGGGCAAAATAGGCTTAATTAGCTCATAAATCGCTAATTGTCCTGTTTTGAAGAGGATTTTGACTTACGATTCATCGTAAAGTGGAATCTTGAATGTGAAAGGGGTTACGCAATCAATGATTGTGGTTGCTAATTGGCTAATTTGGTAAGGAATGTTAGTTAATTAGTGAAAACCACTAATTATAACGGATATTTGGCAAGAAATAAGAGTGATTTGCATGTGTTTTGGCAATAAGATTGCAAAAGTGAAATTTAGGTGTCTACACCTAATGCCCCTGCTTGATATGAAGTTCATGTACTTTCATCTTCATAACTATAGTTAGACAATGCATAAACAGGTCTATTATTGCAGAAGATAATTAGCAAGATGAAGGATGCCACCTCAAAGGGTTCGATGGGGTGATATCTAAAGTCAGTTGCACATCATCTATATAAGTGACCTGGACTACAAGTATTTCCCAATAGGATCACCCCAACGAGGACTTAGAAGCAAGTGCATAAAATTAGAGGACAAGAATAATGATAGGGATGGACATGATTGTTTCATTACCCCATGTGATTTGGAAGAAAAATTAGTAATGATAATAAATGATAATGGAGAAGAAATGATTAATGGAAAATGGTAGGACAGGCCCAATCTTTGAATCCAGCCTTTCAATAAGCAACCTGTTTATATCATTTTCCTACTATGTTTTGACATCATCGTCCTGAACTGAAGGTGAGACGAAGCCAAATGGTAAGCTTGACATGGTAAGGAGGGATATTATGATTTGAATTCCCTAAAATTATTACGTAACTTCATTTTGCTTACATAATGTAATGCCATACGAGAAAGTAAAGTGATATCTTTCTCAAGAGATTAGCAACATACACAATGCAATGCAATGTAATACTTGAAAGTCAAACAAAATCCACTTAATAGAAATCAGTATAATCACATTTGACTCAAACAAACAACGTATTCAAGGGCTACTGATACACCAATGTTGGAGTAATCAAGTTGATGGTTCCCAAGATGCTAAACTTGTATGTAACGACAAGGGTTAAAACTGGTGCACTCAAACAATATGTAAAGGTGATGTGGTTTTCAATGGAGGACAACATGTTGAATCCCATGTAAGGATGATGAAATTTGTAGGGGTAGCGACACAGTGTCTGGCAACTCACTGTTGCACGGGAGTACCGACATAGCATGGAGTCGAAAAATTTTGTTAATGGAGGTATGATCACAATGATTCGACATAATGGGAAGAAACCACAACATTCACCAATCTTAGACCTGATGACTGTTATAATGACATATTTTGATCTTCAAGGATAAAGATAAGATGACACAAGCTTTAAAGCTGTGTATTTGTCCTGTTATGGAACCCATTCTATGCAAATAATACAAAACAATTCCTAAAATTTTAGCATAAACACTTGAGACTAAAGCTTCATGATATTTACCATGTCAACACCCTAAAACCCAAAGACACTCTAAGGCATAGAATGTTCATTTCCAGAATTTATAGTTTAGGAAGTTTAAAATTGTATAGAGGAAATGTTGTAAGTCACCAGACGTTGCCAAAAGCAACATTGCGACCCAAAAATATGCCAATCGGGTAGTAGAAAAAGGTGTTGAGATGCAAAAAACATGCTTCTTTGTAGCAATTAATACACAGTGCACAAATACAATATTTATTAAAGAACTAATCATCACCTCTAGTAATTCCACCTCAAATTACACTAAGCAAAAGCAATATTTAAGGCACCTCGGGGGTGAGAATGATCATGTCGCAGTTTTCGGTGAAAATGGGTATACATGAACATGCTCGTCAAAGCTTGCTAATTCATTGTACACATGTAATCACCTTAGCATTTACCAAAAAATTTAGAAAACCACTAACCCCTACAAGTAGAAGATGATGACCTTGCAAAGCTTTTAAACATCATGCAGATTTTACGTGAGAGATTACATGAGGCTCCCAACGGATGTACCACTATGAAGCACAAAGCAATTCTTTACACGTCATCGATGGAGGTGCAACATTCAATTTTAAGGAACCATACATGATATTTTTCAAGGTATAATTAGGGTTTTTTAACTGGAGGATCAATGCGTTTTCTAGGCACAACCCTAAGGGCGTGGATGAAGAGGGAACTGTGCATAAATGTGTATGTGCTTATTCTAATCAAGTCATGTGCCTATGCAAAAAATGTCTTTATGGGGGCAAGAGATGCACATATGCGCATTCACAGAGATGGGCATCACTGAAGTGCATAGAGGGGTACATTGGTGCATAATCCCTGGGACTTGGAAATTTGAATGGAATGCGCCTATGCTGTTGAGGGGTGCGTTGTTGCACAAAGAAGTACCCTTGTGCAAACTGTGGTATATGTTGAAATGCTTCCAAGGGCACTCCAGTCACCATTATTTTTCAATTTGAAATCCTTTTTTAATCTCTTTGAAACCATTCTTTGAACATGCATTTGGTATCATGTCAAACGATGACCTCTGGATCAAAATTTACGGCCAAAGAGACCAGTCCAATGTTTGGTGTGGGGATGATTTTATAGTTCCCGGCCTCGCAAGACTACAACGTTAGATTTGAATACCCCATTTGGATCTTTGTAGTTCCCTGAAAGTTCCTAATTTCCACCTTTAGTAATATGTGAGGAGTGACCTAGAAGCATATTGGAAACGTGCAAGTGATTCAAGGTTACAAATCTGTAAATTACAAATTTATAATGTTTCTTGAGCCTGATTTCCCTCCATATCAGAGTGTGGTATATGCTTCTATGTGTTGCACTCGGGTACTTTTTACGGCTTTCAACCATTCTCCAGTGAGCTGTTTCAAGTGGCTTTTTGGGCGAAGCTCCGTCGAAATTCTATAATTTGAAAAACTCGTGCAATGGGTAACCTTATTAAACCTCCTTATTATGTGGTTCTTGTTTGTAAACGTTCATGGAACACTACCTTAGTGTCTGGGCCCATGGATTTTTGATACCCATTGTTTTGACTTCCTAACTTGTTCTCCTTTGCTTTATGGATCCTCGATAGCACCACTTTTATTTTATTAAGGATTCTCTGAAGTACCCATTCGGTCCTTTGTTTCAAACTGCTTAACCAATTCTGTAAAATACTATGGACTTCTCCATATGATCCATAAAAACAATAATTTGCACTTCCCCTTTATGTCCAAAGAATATCTTACCTGTGTAGATCCTGTAGGACACTGCAATTTGATCACTAGCTCTACAAAAGGACTAAATTCTTCAAATGAGAGAACTCTAAGGCAAATGTTAAATAAAAATTTTATGGTTTAAAATGATATCCTTGGTGGACGTAGCCATTAAACTTGGGTGAACTCCAACATTAAATACTCTCTTTAAATCTTGTGAACATTAACCTCTGCACTTTTGTTTGAGATTTGTTGCTTTGCTTTAAAAACGTGCCAAATACTACATTCTCTTCAATCTGTGGAACGACTACTATTAAGGGATTATGTCTGGAACATTGTAACTCTTATGGAATCATAAAAACTACGAGGCGAAAGTTAATATGTAAGTTACACGACCCACATTAAAAGTTTGGAGTTATGACACATACTTTGAGGTGACTAATAAACCGCACACAGTAATTTGCATATACCCTAGGAATACCTTAGGAAAATGGTGAGGTTAGCATACTTTAAGCTGAGAGATGGCAAAGATTTGTGCCAAACATTTTAACAAGACAAAATTACTGCACTAATATTGAGCATCTAGCTCGGAGGATGTGTGGACACCCCCAACGAGGTGTCCAATTCAGGATCATTTGAAAACTTATGGGTATTTTCGTCATGACCTAATTTTTAGCAATGAAACAATTCATGATACTTTCAAGCGTGACAGATGTAAGCTCAAATGGGGTATGAAAATTTTTGCTCCTAGGAGGTGCTTGGTCGATTCCCCGGCTCCGCTGAGTCCCCATTTTACTTCTGTTAGCTCATACTCACCCTAACCTATGTAGGTACTGCCTGACATTATGATTTAATAATATGGGTTTCCCGTAGGTGCCTCGAAGTAGAGTGAATCAATGTCATCCATCTCATATGGTAAAGTGCTTCCAACAATTAGGGTCTCTGCATACTAGCTTATTTATAGGCATAATTTTGGCACTTTTTAAGGTAGGTATACACCCTTACAAGATGATTTCAAGAGTCCTCACAATCATTTGAATGTGGATATTGAATATTAAAGAACATGTTGTGATCAGCTGCCTTGTAGGAAGATTTAGGCAAGATTTGGAGGTATTAGGAGAGCAAACTGTTGTAATAGCGGTTGGGTTCCAGGTCGTGAGGAGCATGTACGTGGTCAAACATTGAGATACTTGAAATTATATACAGGCACATATTACTTGATTTATGCTAATTAATTTTAAATAATTACAAATATGGCCATTTTAAATAGGTTAAATAATCAGTGGCCTGACAATGAAATGTATAAAATATTGTCACAAGACCTGATGGTTTCTCGATGGCACTTCAGTTCTTGGAAGACAGGAGCCACATGTATGTCCCGAGTGAAAAAGAGGAGATTGGGTTCAGCGCCATGTTTTAGGGACTAATTCAAGGTTTATACCCATCCCATTGTTTTTTAAATGGTCTTGGGATGCTCAAAGATACATATAGGTCTTTCATATGGGGTAAAATTGGATCAGGTTGGGCTAAAGCTCTGGGCTAACTTGCTTACATGTCAGTTGTCATCTCTTACAGGTAGTATTTCTATGCAGTTAGTGCAAATTTTCAAGGGACTACACATGCCACCTCCTGGTGAGGGTTAGTTTGCTACAATGTGTCCCTCGACGTTTGACCAACTCTACAGGAGTGATATAAATGCAGCGACACAGGGATTTTAGGGCCTCAACCCCTCCATCGGGTTCTCCACATGCACCAAGTCTAAGCAGATCCACTAAGGGCTTATCCGGACATATCAACACCTTCCCCATCTTGCATCCTGAAGGTGACACTTGGTAACAATAGTGGTGAGGGTGAACAATAGGTCTTGTTGCGACGGATTTTCCCATTCTTAAGGCTTCATAGACGTGGAAAAAAAATTGTAGGCACTCTCTATCACCCCCTCACGTGAGTCCCCCGCATTGTCCACCGAGAGATGGAGGAGGTGGTGGTGGCGGAGAATAGTTGGAGGAGGCCATATCAGTTGGTGAGCACATGGTTGAGCAACAAATGGATGAAGATATTCATGATATATGGGCTGGTGGATAGGTAGTTGCCTTACAGTAGCAGCTACAATAGGTAGTAGCCTTACAGCTTCAGGTCCATGGCTAAGAGGGACCCCGGTGATCACTGAGAGAGATCGTCTCATCACTGAGTGAGACCAGGCCAGGGCATAGAGGATACAAACCCTAATAGAGCGAGACTAGGTGGTCACATATGGATTACAGTTGCAGTCAAAGAGAGACCAACTTGTTTTAGAGTGAGACCAGGTATTACAGAGCAAGAGCAACTACGGATACAGTTGGCCAGTATGAGAGTAAAGTGCGACGCGCTACAGCAGGCCAACATTGCTTCAGGTTTACAACAATTTATTGGGCATAGTGCCACTATAGCAGGCGAGGCTATATACTACAGGATGTAGTATTACATGGTAGTACCGGATGATAAGAGAGTTCTTGAGTATAGCCAGATAGTAGGCACCTCGTCTCATTCTAGATCTCATAGGCAGTCATGATCTGTGCAGGGTCCTTCAAGACAGTAGGCTTCAGAGCATCATATGTCTATACAACAGGGTGTAACACCTTCTACATGTCTAGCTTCTTAGATACTCCCGCCCTAGCAGCAGATCCACACCAGGCAGTCCCGGAGAGGGCTCGAGTCATGGTTGATTCTATTTATTAATGTACTAGATGTATATTTTTGGTGTATCGCCTCGATATGAAGGCATACTTTTGTATAAATGCATATGTATTGTTTTTTTATCATGCCTCATGATGAAGGCACTTTGTTTGTACATATGTATGGTATGTATTATTTTTTACTATGCCTTGTGATGAAGGCACATTTTTTTGTATAGATGCCCATGATGGCTCATTGTATTAGATGTACTTTTGAGATATGTTTTTATGTACACAAACATTTATTTTTTCGATGATGTATGATGATAGATGGTTTATTGGTGTATCACATGTTATTTATGAGATAGCCTTATTTGATGTGATATTGCATGTTGATGAGATACTTTGAGTAAAACATGTTTATATTTTTGATATTTATGCGGGGGGGATAGATTTGTGATCATGCACAACCCCTCTTACCCTGTTGATGATACATTATTTGTTGATTAGTTGTAGCATACATGTGTGATATAGACTTAACATTTACTGATATATGATGTAGAGATGTGGTGATGTGACGATAAACTGCATAAACAAACACAACTTAATCAAATCTAATCTAATCAAAACAACACAACTATAAACAAGTATGCAAGATAAAATGAACTCAATGTAATGCATAACATATTAAACTAACACTCAATCTAATTAAGCAAATGAATCTGATTAAGAGCACAGTATACGAAAATGCAATGCAATCAAAACCCTATAAACCGACAACTAAAGTAAGTAAACTACTTAACTTGATGTTGTGGGGCAATTTTGGAACATTTTTCGTTGTTTTGGTCTTATCGCAAGATAATTTTCTACTATTTTGGAGATTTATACGAAACACATTTGAAATTTTTTATTTTTCCAAGGAACATATCTACATGTTTTGGGATTTTCAAAAATTTATACAAATGTTTTTGACATTTTCCAAGAAACTTTCTGAAGCAAACGTGCAAGGAAATAAAGAAATGTGGATGTCCCCAGTGTTAGATGGGATATACAAGGGTAGACTGCCATGTGTTATGTTCTAGAAGTGACACTGCAAAGTTTCCCCGAGAGTGAGATGGGTTCATTCAAATTTAAATTCTTTGCATTCAAAAGGTTCGATTAACCTGATCAGGGCAAAGAAGGATAGACTCGTAAGGGACTCAGACAAAGGAAAAGACCAGCTTAGGACAAAGATGGCGTACTCCTAAACCTGAACTACTTGTGACCAATGGACCCTCCCCTAGTGCTGGAAACTGATTTTCACCAAAGGACTTGTCCAAAGTGTCACCATTGCATGGTTTTGACTATTGGACATACTTGTTTATTTATCTTTTTATTTTTTCTATTTTTATACTTTTTTACTTTTTTGGGTATGCTAGAGACCCCATATTTAAGCATAGAAGCGCTTAAGGTGCATTGCATTCATGGGTTCTCTAAGCTCTTGGCCATTTGCATGGGCTAGCTTATAGGCACCTAAACCGAACTTGGTAACCATAACATATGGTCCTAGCCAATTAGGCTCAAATTTTCCTTTCTTTTCACAGTCTTTATTGGTGTTCTTTTAACACCAAATCTCCTACCTCAAATTGATGAGGTATGACTCTTTTATTGTAGCTTCACCGCACTTGATCTTGATACACTTTAAGGTGATTGAGGACATGAAGTTTTTTCTTGTCTAAGAGCTCCAACTCTACCAATCGAGCTACTCTGTAGTCTTCCTCTTCATTCAGGTAGTTCCTTAGCTCGATACGCAAAGAAGGGATCTTGATCTCTAAAGGTAGTATGACCTTTGTGCCAAATACTAAGGAGTAAGGAGTGACACCTATGGGGGTGCATATAGAAGTTCTGAATGCTTAGAGGGCAGGGTGAATTTATAGATGCTAGGCACGACCTATCTTGTTCACCATCTTCTCCATAATGTAAATTAGGGTTTTATTGGAAGCCTTGGCTTGTCCATTACCTTACGGGTTATAGGGGGTTGCGAAATTAAGGGATATTTGAAAGTGTTTGCAGAGTGCTTTCACTATTTTATTTTTAAATGGATTACCATTATCAATGATGATAGCAGAGGGGATACCATATCGACAGATGATATGGTTCATGATAAATTTAGAGATCTAGGCACCTTCAACATAGGTGAGAGGAACAACCTCTACCCACTTCGTAAAGTACTTAGTTGCAGTAATAATGAATTTATGACCGTTTGAAGAGTCATGGTTAAGTTTCCTTATTAGATCGAGACCCCACTTTGAGAACAACTAAGGGGTTGTGACAGGATGTAAGGATTACACTGACGAATGTATCAAGTTGTCGTACTTTTGACAATCCATGCATTTCTTCACATGGTTATAGCAATCATGCTCCATGGTATGCCAATAATAGCCTACTCTAATAATTTTCTTCACAAGGATGATCCCATTAGTATGAGCCCAACAAATTCCTTCGTGTACCTCTTTGATTGTTTGGATAGATTCGTCATAAATTAAACATCGCAATAGATTCATGGCTTAGCCTTGGTGAAAGAGGGCACCCCAAGTAGGGTATAATGGGATATACACTGGATAAGGGTTTGTTTTTCAGCATGGGAAATGTTAGTGAGAATGGTTCCATCATGGAGGTAATTAATTATTTCAATGTACCATGGTGAAAATGGGCTAACAACCTCACACACCAAACGAGAGTTTGGTATGTCATATGTTGTTGTTCTTAGATTTTAACTGAAGAGTGGCATGTCATTGTTCCCTTGCGGAATCCTTAACATGGATCCTACTGTAGCCATAACATTTGTTGCTCTGTTATGGGCTCTTGGTATCTGCTCAAATTTTATATGTTCAAAGAATTATGTCAAGGAATCGACCACTCTTTTATATGGAAGCAACTTTTCATCCTTGACCTTATATTCATTTGTGATTTGTTTGATAATAAGCACTGAATCACCAATGCAATTAACTCATCTAATATCCCATTTGATAGCTAGCTTCATCCCTGCGATGAGAACTTCATACTCCGTTATATTATTTGTGCATGGGAATCCCAGTTGAAAGGTTTGGGGAATCAAGTCTCCTATAGGAGTGATTAGCACAACTCTGACACTTTAACCATGAAATTTAAATGATCCATCAAAGTATAGCTGTCAAACGATAGATTCCTCAAGGTACATGATTGATGCATCTGGTAATTCTAGACTCAAGGGTTCAATACCTGGTAGTGGAGCTTCTGCTAGCTAATCTGCTAAGACTTGTCCCTTTACTAAATTTTTTATGTACATACTCAATGTCGAATTCACTTAACAAGATGATCTAATTTAATTAGCCATCTTGCATGTGAGTGCAGGTTTTGACAATAAGTATTTTAGTGGATCGACCTTTGAAATAAGATTGACCTTATTATTGAGAAAATAATGGCGTAGCTTCTAGAAAGCAAACACTACAACTAGGAAAGCCTTTTTGATTTGTGGATATTTGAACTCATATGATATCAATGTTTTGTTCAAGTAATACACGAGTTTTTCTCTCTGTTCTTTATCATACTGGACCAACAGTGCCCCGATTGCAAAATGTGTAGCAGAAATGTAAAGCAACATAGGTTCTCCTAGCGTAGGTGGCATGAGAACAAGGGGTTTAGCCAAGTATTCTTTTAGCAAGGAAAACACTTGCTGTTGTTTTGACCCCTATGTGAAAGTAATACTTTCTTAAGAAGATGTGTGAATGTATGACACTTGTATGCTAGCTGTGAAATAAACCTTCCAATGGCCTGGATTTTTCCTCGTAAGCTACACTGATATCTAATATTCTTAGGAGGAGGCATCTCTGTGATGGTTGTGACCTTTGCGGGGTCCACCTCTATTCCTCTCCTTGACACAATGAATCCTAATAATTTCCCAGATAACACCCTAAAGACACACTTCTTTGGGTTAAGGCGGACTTTGTAGTCCTCTTAAGCATTGAAAGATATGCCACAAAATCTCTGGGTGCTCCTCTCGAGTTCTAGATTTATCTAGTATATCATCTACGTAATCTTCCACGATGTTGTTTATCATGTCATGAAAGATTACATTCATCACCCGTTGATATGTAGCGTCATCATTCTTAAGGGCCGAAGGGCATAACTTGGTAGTAGAACGTTCCCCGGGTTCTGAAATCTATCTTGTGTTGATCTTCCTCCACAATATTTATTTGATTATAAAATAAGAATCCACCATGAGTGATATCATCTCATAACCAACAATAGAATAGATGATCATGTCGATGTTAGGGAGAGGAAAGTCATCCTTGGGACAAGCTTTGTTAATATCTCTAAAATCAATACACACTCTGATACTAACTATATTTTTCTAAATTGGTACCACATTAGAAATCCACTCTTAGTAGTTGATAGGCCTGATGAATCCTACTTCTAATAACCTTTCTAGCTCTACCTTTACCAGCAAGGTGATGTGAGGATGCATCTTCCAAAGCTTTTATTTGATGGGCTTGGCGTCTAGGTTCACAACAAGATTGTGTACCACTAATACAAGATTAAGTCCTAGCATGTCACCATAAGACCAAGCGAAGATATTTGTATACTCTCTCAAAATTCTTGTAAATGCTTTCTTCTCTTGAGCTGAGAGTGAATCTCCCAACTTAACTATTCTAGGAAACTCCTTTTTGACGATGTTAACATCTCTTGTATCTTCCACTAGTAGCTTTAACTCATCCCCCAAGCGTGTAGGATCGGGAGGGAGATTGAGATCGTATTCTACTAAAGGTGTTTCAGGGAGGTCTTCATCTTTATATGGGTACATTATCTTTTCCATAGGTTGTTCTGCTTGTATGTCCACAAGTGCCTCAAATATTTTTTCACTATAGGACATCCCCTTTTTCTTTCTGCAAGGCTTTTCTGTAGGACTCTTTCCTTTGCTCACTTTTTTACTTAAGTTTTCACATAACTCTACCTCCTCTCTGAATCACACACATGCATTGAGTTAAATGGAGAAGCCTTTCTTGTGATCATTTCTTGGAACGTTATCTCTGATGCCCAGGAACTCACCAATAGCCTCATCATCTAAAACACATCAATAAGTATATGTTGTTGTTGATCCCAATTCATGAGTGTGGATAGATGACATTTAAGGTTTTAGTTATAAGGGATAGCGGGTGTGACAGGGCTTATGGTAAGGATAGATATGTTAGAGAATAGGTTCATAGAGGCGGGGTCTTTGTAAAGACTACACCGGGAATCTGTTTCACTTTCATTTTTAAACAAACTATCCTCACTCTCAGAAGAAATGTACTCATTATCTGAAGGGTGAGATTCATACAAATGGATGTTAATACCTGATTTACCTATTATGTGAGGAGGTATTGAAAGAGATTCCAATGGACCTTATTCTTGGAGGTCACAACCACATCTTTGGTATCTCATAGTAAACATGATTTTGTTAGGAACAACATACCTAGATGACTTGTAACACAAATCAATTTCATCATCTTGAGGATGAAATATAATATCGTTAAGAATTATTTCAGCTTCTAGTAAGCCACCTGAAATGAAAATGCCGAAGGAGCAATTCTCTCTTGATCTCTGGAATTTATAACATGGTCTACCACATGCTTGGGATGATAGCGGAATGTTTTCAATCATAAGGGCTTGATGAAGATTATACTCTCCATAGCCATTGTTGATAACCTTCATCTCCCATCTAGCAAAAGGATATTACAATGTAGATGCACCACTGTCACTGGGAGTCAAGGTGTTTGGATCCACTCGTGAAGCAAGGGCCTCTAACTAAATGGGAACACTAATCTCCGTAGAGGTACACTCGTAAATGGTAGGAAAATATCTTGATAATGCTCTACAATGAGAAAATGGTTGGGGATCCCCTTGTATAGTATGTGTATGTCCTTCATACTACAATTTTATACATTGATGATATGTTGATGGCATAACCTGCATGGCATGAATCCATGGGCGACGGAGTAAGATGTTGTAGGAGAGATCCAAGGTCCAAGACATGGAACTTCATATCATGGGTTATAGGACCAACTTCTAATGAGAAAGTGATCATCCTAGCTTATTGTTTTTCTTCATTATCATATTTCTTTATGGTGATGACCTTTGTCTCCAAATCATCTTTTGTGCCGCCTAGTTGACAAACTAGTTTAAGAGTACAAATGTTAAGACCCAATCTTCCATCCACAAGCACTCTCTTGACCTTCTTATGTTTGATTATTACCTCAATATGTAAGGGTAGGTTATAGGAGGTATTTTCAGTTAAGGCTTCTATTGAACTAAAGGTTATGTGTCTTATGGGATCTATTTGTACTACCATGGCTTGTAAATGTGTAGGGTCAAAATCAATAGATACTCCTGGTCCCTGTAGGGTTTTACAAAGTATATCTTTATGGATGTTAGAAATATTTAGTAGGTCTAAGATTGAAATCTTAGTTGTATTCTTCTCTAGTTGATCTAACACATCATAATGACTCTCTTGAGGAGAAGGGGGAGTAAGTTCAGAATTTATAACAAGGTGAGCTCGTCACGTTGCC
Source organism: Taxus chinensis (assembly GCA_019776745.2). Classification (NCBI taxonomy): domain Eukaryota; kingdom Viridiplantae; phylum Streptophyta; class Pinopsida; order Cupressales; family Taxaceae; genus Taxus; species Taxus chinensis. The sequence goes on along the minus strand of CM034147.1, from coordinate 905,170,153 downwards.
ACAGCACACTCTCTTGATTTAATTCTAATTGTATTGATTTTCTCAACAAGTGGGTCAATGCAACCTATCAAGGCATCAAAATTATTTTTGTTCAATATATAGTTGGCATTCTTATTATGAGACAATTGTCCCTGATCTAGATTTTTTTATTTTCTTCGTGATTGGGAAAAGACTCTTTAAAGATCCCTAAGTTTGCATTTGGATATTTTGCAGTGGCAGTGGAGTCTACTTCAATATCACCACTGTTGATTAGGTCTTGAATATAGTGTTTTAATCTTAAACGCTTGTCCATTTTATGACTATTTACATGGTGAAACCCGTAGAACTCATTCTCCCTGAACCATGATGGTTTAGGTGCATCATCCCTATAGAGTTATGTTTCAGAATATTTGACCATGTTAAGATCCTCTAACTATTTTAGTATGGATGATATTGATTCATATAGAGGTGTGAACAGTACGGTGTTTATACTCTGTAGGTGGATTTCCCTTTACAAGCTTCAAGGGTGCATGGTTTTCAATGACTTGTACTCACTTTGAGTCTCCTATCCCATCACCAATGATATTTTTGTTTTTATTATGAACAAAATTTGGTTTTTCATTAGATTTGGAATTGTTTTGATCGCGGGAGAAAGGTTTTAGAGTCCCCCTAGCTAACAATGTTTTTTCAATTTTAATTCCCTTTTTTGATTACCTCTTCGAATGTGTTGCCACAATGCATTTGCAAGTGGAACGTAATGTCTAGATGGAGATTAGGAACAAATATTCCTATTAACTATTTTTTGGGTATGGAGCAAGGGAAGCGGCTAGTTAATCCTCTCCATCGTTGTAAAAACATAGCAAAGTTTTTCATTATTTCGTTGTTTCGCATTGTAAAGATCCAACATGGTGACATCATTTCTATATTAAAAGAGAAATTTCATACAAAAATGTATGCTAGTTCTGGCCATGTTGATATGGATCCCTTAGGGATGTGTACAAACCATTCTAACTTCATTTCTCCTAAACTTCATGGAAAGAGGCACATAAGATAATTGTCGTTGAATGCCACCTCTTGACATGTTATATAAAAATCTTTAATATGGTCACGAGGGTCACCTTTTCCCTTATACTTGTCAAATTTTGGAAAATAAAAGTGTCATGGGAAAGGTACCTGTAGCATGGTTTTGTCAAATGGGTAGGGACATAACTCATTGAACTAGTACTTGTTATTGTTACCGGTTTGGACCTATTGCAATTCTTGAAGGGTGTTTCTCATAGTAAGGTGTATTCCCTAAATAGAAATGCAAAGCTTGTAAATCAACTAACTACCATAAAAAATTACAAGGTAAGGTTTATTCCCAAATTTTACGTTGGTCTTGCATGTGTGGTGGTGTAGGCCTATACAAGGGAATAAACCTAGGTATATTCCAACCCCTATTCTCTATGAAAAATTCTTCATAAGGGTCTTTACATGTTTTACGACAAGTATTTGGCTTGTTTTCATGGTATGAAGCCTTAGGTTTGGCTTTTTGGATGTCTCGTTTCAAAAGTTTTGGTTGTTCCTTATTTATGTGTGAAGCCAAATTGGCCAATTGGCGTGTGAGGGCTTACACTTGTTCTTCTAGAGTTACCTCCTTAATAGGTATCTCTTTACAACTTTTATTAGCAGGGGTGGCTCATGATGAGCATGTTATTTGTGTTCCTCGCAATGAATTCTAAGAGGAGGTAAATGATAATCTCCATCATTTTCAAAATTTACTACTTCATTAGTTGGTCATTCTCAAGTAGAGGTGTGACCTGGGTTTTATATGTCATTTATATTATGATGAGGACGTTCCACTTCTTCTTCTCCCTAAATCATGTTGATGATAAGAGAACAGTCAACTGTAGACAAAAACCTAGCTCTTAGTTGCACAACATGCATGATAACTTTATATTTATTGTGAAATAAGTAATCATCAAAGTGGGTTGGATGAAGCTCCATATTCACACGAGGAGAGTCTTCCTCTCCACCACTATGGTCAATCATGATATTTTCTTCTAAAATATGGTTTTCACCTCCAAATATATCGCTACCTAACTTTCATGACCCCATTCTTGTAGTAGACATACTTGAAATAGGGGGTATAACGTAAAATGTTTCCACTAAGCTTTAAGAACAGACCCTAGAAAAAATTCCACAGCGTAACAACACTAAGCTGTCATAAAGAATGGCGACTATAAAATAGACACAAATGCAATGGGTCAAATGTGAACCTAAGGATCAAAGAATAAAGAATAAGCTACCCTAGCAAGGTAAAATAGGACACAAGTTGTTTTAGGACATAAGGATGACACAAAATGCTCAAAATTCAGTCACAACAAATAGTCTACGCTTTAAAACTTATCTAGATAGGTTTTGACACAAAATAATGACAACACAATATCACCAGTTAGGTCAAGTTTTCAACAAACAAGACCTAAATGATAAGAGAATGTTGACGTGATCTTCTAACAAGGTTTACTAAAAACCAGTTTCTAAATACTAACAAAGGCTAAGTCTTGTAAAATGGATGATACAAGTATGAGCAGCGTAACAATGCTATTTGGACATGTAATCAAACTTTGCGAGAAAGAAAGATTTTAGTATCAAAATGGCATTATAACGATGCTAACAAAGTAACCTCAACACTCACAAAACTCAAGACAAAGATAGGGTGTAAAAACTATGTCTAAGTATAACAAGAAGTTGTTATGTGTGCGAGCAGTGTAACTCTACAATATAGATATTTAGGCCTAATTTCACAATGGAAACAATACATGAATATCTCAATTATATGGCTAAAATGTGGGAAGTGTAACAATTCAAAAGAAGACAAAGATGAAATCACCTAACTACGATGATAATAAGTCTCAAATATGGGTCTTTGAGACAAGGGGTTGTACTAGATCATGAGTACGTACCATGCACACTTTCAACACTTGTTCTCTAGCATTGCAACCTAGTCACACAAGTAGAGTACAAAAGTGGTGGACACATGATATCTAGCAATATTTGATATATGATGTTTCCTTTTTCCCAAAAATGGGCAACAAGAAAACAAGGGTGTAGACTAAGTGGTGTTGAAATAAACTTGGTGTTATTTTGGCATATTTTTGCCTTGTCTTAGGACAAGTGAAAAACTAGGACAAAATGACACTAAGTAGATTTTGTGATCAAATATCACATGGTTTAAAATTTAAGATATTCTTTCCCTTGTTCGAAAAGACAAGAGTTTTAATCTAACAAAATTTTCACTTTGTGAGAGCTCTCAAGTATAACAACTAAGACAAAAACAATGGCTCCAAGTTGGCAAGCTTCCTAGGTGGTTCTCTCTTTATGTGTCACAAGTTTACTTCTACAAGCTCTGATTTACTAAATTTTCCCAAGGATTATCTCAGCTTTACTTTACCCCCTTCTAATACAATGAGAAACTAATGTGCATTCAGTTGTATTATCACTGGGGTCATAATGGACAATAACTTTGATTCTAATCTCACCAAGGCGTACTAATCAAGATCGGTAGTGTGGAGCACTTTCCTATTTCATTCACAAGGTTCCCTCTTGCATGAACTACTTTAGGTTTCCTAGGACCACCCCCCTTTTTATAGCTTAAGGCTTATGCCAAAGAGGTTATGTCCTAGTTAAGCGGATGAGTCGTAGCTCTTAACTGAAACTTGCAAATACAATGTGAAGATTGTGGTGTATGTTTTTTATCTTTTTTAGACTTAATGTGGTTTTTGGTCGCACTCCTTTTGGCAACCTACAATCATACGTGAATGTTATCATTTTGAAAAAAAAATTAGGTTCTCCTTTCTTTGAAAATAGCATTTTAGGTCCTTCAAACAAATGATTAGTAGTTCATAAAAAGGTTCACAATATCATCAGAAAGAGGATTGAAGTGTTGTTTTTGTTTCTCAAGATCATCACTAGGTGCATGAGAGAAGAGCATACACAACAAATAATCCAACTAAATAGTAAATTCAAAAGCTTTGTAAATCAACTAACTACCATAAAACTTTGCAAGGTAAGGTTTATTCCCAATTAATACAGGTGCTTCTTAATAGAAAGACTAAAATTGACTTTTGATTCCCAAGATCACGCTAGGTGCAAGGGAAAAGCATACACAAATTTTAGCCTTGATTACTTTATCAAGTGAAATAATCTCTTAAACTAAAAGATCAAGCACATGCCAAAAATGAAGGTTTATTCTCTTAAGAACGAAATGAATGATGATTGTTCCTACTTACTCCCAAGGAACAGTAAAAAGTGGTTTAGAAGCGCTTTTTGGTTCTTAAGATCACATTAGGTGCAAGAGAAGAGTATAAACAACCCTATTCCAAACTCAAAACAAAGTATGAAAAATCACTTATCAAACCCTAAGCCAATTTTAATCAAGATTACTTATCAAGCCTTAAGTGAATTTTGTTAGGAATATTGCTCTAAAATCAATAAATTAACAAAAACAGTAACTAAAAACCATCTATGAAATGACCACAGATCCTAAAAAACACCAAATTTGAAATTTTACGAAGTTTGAGAAGGAAACTTTACCTAAGATGTATGGGTGCCCGGGTTTAGATGCATAGGCATGCTCATAATATTACAGCATAGCACTCACAGCTTGAAAGCACATACGCTCTTCATGTCAAACTTTCACAGGTGCTCCTTTGTGCACTTTTGTGGCACAGATTAGGCGTATGCATGGAGCGCTTCCAGTGCACAGGCACATGCTTGACCTTTCAGCATGACCATATACTGCATTTTTGCACAGGCATAACCAGAGAGGCACATGCGCAGTTCTTGATGCACAGGTAGCAGGTCCTCTAGAAGCACAGGTGCACTCCTCGGTATGCACATGTGCCCTGTCTGCATGCATAGGTGCTCACAGTAATGCACAGGCGTAGACCTTTTTTCCTGTAGGTGGTACCAAAATCTGAGGTTTTTGAGAAGATTTTCTTGAAAAAAAGGTCAAATATTTGGAATTTTGGGTCAATTTTGATAGGGCTTCACCTCCTTATATCCTGCAAGGAACATCAAAACACAACTTCTACCACTAATCTAGTTAAAACAACTACCTAGCTTGAAAGATTAATCCACAAAACTTTCAAAATTATTCTAAAAATCTTTGAAAATAATCTAAAAATCTTGAGAAACTAATCTAAAAAGCTTTGAAAGTACTCTAGAAAGATCTTGAAAGATAATCAAGGAAAACTTGAAATCTAATCTAGGAAAATTTGAAACTAATCTAAGAAAACTTGAAATGAAAAACTTTGAAACTAATGTTTAAAAGCTTAAAAATTGAATGCAAATGGGGTATTCCTCCCACCGGGCGTGCCAAATGAAAGCACCCTAAGCTTTACAAAACAAATAACATGATCTAACTCAAGGAATGCTAACACCATTTCCACCTAATAGTCTAAGGATTCTATGTCTAGGAATGTAACATTAAGATAGAAGCTAAAAGGAATGCTTAACTAGTATAAAATTCAATGCAAAATCTAACTAAACATGCCTACTTATATGCTTTAATTACCTAACATGGGCCTAAATAAACCTAAGAAGGAAATCAGATTGGTTAGGGTTACTAATCCAAACAATGGTAAAATTACCTCTCCAAATGACTTGTTAAGTAACTTTAGATATTAATCTACTAACATTGTTGAAGGCTTTAGGCAAGGATTGAACTTGGATATATATCATATTTAATATATGAGATGCAAATCAAAGCATGGTGTAAAGTATTTAGGTAAGAGGTGCACTCTTTTTATAGTTTTCCTTTTGGAATAAACTTGTATTTTGGTGCATGCGGGACTAAAATCCCCGAATTAGATTATAATTGCTAATCATGATTAGGCCTTGTTAATCACATTTAGTGAATTATCAAGTGATTAAGATGTGAGGAATCCTTAATCAACCGTTTAGGGTCAACTAGGAGGCTAGAATAAGATTTTAAATGTCGTTGAGACATTTTGGAGGTGAAGTGGAGTGATTTTGAGTGGTCATAATAGGGGTTCGAGTTAATATTAGGGTATATTGAGCACAGTCAAGGGCAAAATAGGCTTAATTAGCTAATAAACGCTAATTATTTGCATGGAAGAAGAATAACAACTTACGATTTGATCGTCGATTGGCATCTTGAATGTGAAAGAGGGGTGGATAATTAGACAAAGTGCTTGTTAATTAACCAAAGTGATAGAGGAAAAGTTTTAGTTAGTTAGAGGAAATCACTAATTATAATGGAATTGGTAAGAAATTAGAGTGATTTGTGTGTGTTTTGGCAATAAGATTGCAAAAAAGGAATTTAGGTGTTTACACTTTCAATAGTTATGGCATATTGTGGGCTCTGATGTATGGACATCAGTGGATGAGTGTAGGAAAAAGAGAGTGGTCTTGAAAGAATGGAACTCAAATTTTTTAGCCCTTATTCCAAAGAAATAAGATGCTAGGGTATTTCAATGTTTTTCATCCAATAGCCTTACACAGTGGGATCTATAAGATTGTGTCCAAGGTGATTGTTCTTAGGTTGAAATATTTTTTATGCCTAGTCATCTTAGATAGTCATAATGGTTTTATTGGAGGTAAATAGATTATTGATGGTATAGTGGTGGCTCATGAAGCTATTCATTCTCTCCCATAAGAAGAACCCCTGAGATGATAATAAAATTGGACATGATCAAGGCTTACAATAGGGTGAATTGGAGGTTTTTTGAAAGCTTTTCTTTCAAATTTTGGTTTCCCTCTTGATTGGATTCAATTCATCAATAATGGCTTCTCAACTCCTAAATTTTTGGTGTTGATCAATAGTGTACCAGCTCGGCACTTTTTTGCCTCAAGAGGTTTGAGGGCAAGGGGATCCAATCTCTGCCTTCCTTTTTATCATAATTGTAGAAAGTATTTCCAAATCCATTCATAATGTTATTGAGAAGAAAGAATTAAAAGGTCCGAGGATCTCCTCAAAGTTGGGACCCGATTTCAAATTCTCAATTCGTGGATGATACAACACTTTTTGGTGAGCCTTTTGTGGCCGAGGAAAAGAAATTTCAGGAGATTTTTGTTCGTTATGAGAAGGAAATGGGGTTAGAAGGTGAACACTCCAAAATTTGTAATGTTTTTTTAATCAATGTAGATCCTAAGATGCAAAGAAGGATTACTAGTATTTTTGGATTCTCTCTAGGCTCTCTGCCTAGTTCCTATCTGGGTATGCCCTTAATTGGTGGGGGGCGGGTAGAGAAAGATTTGTGGAAACATGTGGTGGATAAAACTCATTTGAAACTAGCCTTGTGGAAAGGTGAGTGGTTAACTCTTTCTGGTAGGGCGTAGTTAATCAGGTTGTCTCTCCAAGCTATACCCTCATATTTCACGTCTCTTTTTTAAAATGCCTGAAAAAGTGGCCAAGTGTATTGTTGGCTTGCAAAGGAATTTTTTTTTGGAGTGGCTCTAAAAAAAAAAAAATAGTTTGGTGGCGTGGGATGATCCCTACCATCCCAATAAGGAAGGGGGGCTTGGACTTTATAAATTGTATGATGTTTAATAGAGCTTTGGGGGGGCAAGATTTTCTGAAGAGTGTATAAAGATAGAGAGTACCTGTGGAGCAGGATCATGGTTGTAAAATATCTAGAGGCACAGGACCCAATAGAAGGTTTTTTTCAACTGGAGCTTCCTTTCGGTTCAGGCATCTAGAAGTTTATTAAAATTTGTCACTCTTTTTTGATCCCAGATCTGAAATGACAACTTCATAATGATAGAAGGGTCAATATGTGGGATGATAATTAACATCCTTTTGGTCCCCTAATAAGGGTTGATTCAATAAGTATATTTAAAGAAGAAGCTATTATATCTTGGGGGGACAAAGTATTGGGCTATTTAGGAATCTCCAATGGTCTCAAAAGCTTGATTTCTCCCAATCTTGAAAGATTTGAAAACAAGGAAGGCACACTTTCTTTCTTTGGGATTTTTATGCTCTCAACTCCTTGTCTTGATGGAGTCTCAGAGGACTGCCTGATTTGGTTTGGTTCTAGTTCTGGGTCTGTGACTGTTAAATACCTTTATGGTAAGATTTATGCAAGTTTGAAGATCGGGGGAAGTCTTAAAGCCTTTCTTGAATTATGTTGTTTGGATCAAATAAGGGTTGTCAAAGGCTAATTATTTTCTTTGGTTTGCTATGCTAGGAAAATGCTTGACTTATGATAATCTGATGAAAATGGGCTTTCGTGGTTCGACTTTTTGATTTCTTTGTGAAGAAGGGGAGGATTCTGGGAGGCATCTCTTCATTCATTTCTCCTTTGCCAACCAAATATGGGTCCTTCATGCGGTGTCACTGGAATATTGCTTGGGTTCTTCCTCTCTTAGTTTCTGATCTCATGTCTCAATGGTAGAGGAAAGTTACGCATAAGGGTCTGCATCTCCTTTGGAACCTTACTCATGCGACAGTCATATGGAGTTTTTGGCTGGAAAGGAACATGAGGATTTTTCAAGGTATTAAGATTTTTTTTGCGTCATGTTTGGAATAGTATAGAGGGTCTTCTTTCTAAATCAATTGGCTCCTGGTGCAAGGATTTAGATTGCAAGAATAGTAAAGGCAAACTCCTTTGTGGAAAATGGCCTTTTATCCCATGGAAATATGTTGTTGTCCCTCCTGATAAGGGGGGTGAGGAAAAGAATTTGGCTGAGTGGAGGCCCCTTGGATAAGGAGTGGATTAAGTTAAATTTTGATGGCACTTCTAGAGGAAACCCATGCTATGCGGGTTGTAGTTGCATGTTTAAGGACTCCTTTAGTCAATCAATATTAGCTATGACAGTCGATTGCGGTATTTCTTCAAATAATTTTGCTGAAGGGACGACCCTTCTCTTTGGCTTATTAGAAGCTAAGAAGAGAAATCAGTGATGCTTATGGATAAAGGGTGATTCAAAAACTATCATTGGTTTGGCGAAGGGGAATTCCCCTAAGGCATGGTCTTTGAAACCAATTTGGCAGAAAATCTAAGCAATTCTTCCTTTCTTTTCCGAGGTTAAAGTCTCTCACATAAGAAGGGAAGGAAATCAGATGGCAGATAGATTAGCCAATCAAGGTACTGAATTATGAGGCAATCATCATACAATGTCCCAATTCTGGGAGTTATTCTTTCTTGATGATATTCTGACCCTAGTGGCTACGAATGCTTGGATGATGTTTGATGGAGGGGGGAAATGATTGTGAAGGCCACCAACTATTTATTACATTCCTTGTGGTTTGATGATGATCAAAGCGGTGGACTTAGGTGGAGATATTGGGTATTGGTTCGTGTGGAATTTTTTGAGGATTGGTGTGAAGTGGTGTATATTTATGGAAGGTCGGGGTGGTTTCATTTGTCTCCACAAGCTTTCCTTCCTCTCTTACTAGTGGTACTGGTGCTCAACTGGTTCAGCCTTGGTTTTTAGCTTGGTTAGCATGGGGAGTGCAAAAGATTTGAGCATAGGTCTTGGTCAAAAGAGACATCGATATTTGATATGGGAGGCCTTGGGAGAATCTTTCACAAATTAAATGGAGGGGAAGATAAAAAATGCAGTGATGATAAGCTGGCTAGAGTGGGTCTGGTCGGTGGAAAAGAATATTGAGGAGGTGGAGGAGACTGATATATCTAAAAAAATGTGGAAACTCACGCTTGATCCCAATCAGTTTGTTGGCTTTTGGAATGTCTTTGAGGTTGCTAAGGGTCTGAGCGCAACTAATATACTCTCAAATTCTTCGGGCCAGTTCATCCTCCACTGAGAACATAAGGGCTTGGAAGAATAATTGGTGAGCATGCATTTCCACATCCATGTATTCATTTGAGGAGTTTAGGCCATTTCTAGGGGATTAGAAGCAATAGCATAAAATCAGGGTGTGCGGCTTCTAGATAGTGCCAAGACGAAGATGTCAGAATGTTGTGTGGATAGTTATCCTTCTTCCTCGTCATGCAGGCATGACTCTGACGTGGAAAATTTAGTTGAAATGCCTTCCAACGAGAAGATGGAGTAGAGGGTTCAGTCTACTCATGCTTGGGATAGTCTTTTGATGGGGGTCTCAGTTGGATATGGTACTCTGGGTGTGCCTATGAGCTTGGTTTTTTTATAAATGTAGTTTTAGGGGAAATTTCTATGTAGCCCTTGTAATAGTTAATGTATCTTTTGTATTTTTATAATGTATGGTGCACGATAAAGTGCAAGAAACTTATTCTAGGAGTCCATTGATGATCGTGTATATCATGGACTGATACAAAAACGTATTTTTTTGTAGGCTAAGGCTTTCTCCCTAGGGACTAATAACAAAAAAACAGACTATGGTATTGGTTGGTGGAAGAAGTATAAGGAAAGAGATAAATATCAATGATTATTCTAATTTCCTCCCTCTTTCAATCTAATCATAATTAGAAGAAAAAGTATAAGGTTGCATGAATAACATGTTGACATAGTACTTCATTGCATAACAAGACAACATCATCAAGATGAAATCAATGATAGTGATTTTGAAATGGACATGGGAAATTAAAAAGATCATGTTAAAGATGAAGAAGATATTATGGCGGATGAACATGCAGAGGTCACTTATCAAGCATATGAGACCCTAAAACAAGATGTCAAAACTCCATTATTTCACCCAAGAGTATATAGGTCATCTTTATTACATGTTACGTTAACGTTGTTGGATTTGAAAGAAAATTATGGTTAGAAAAATAAATGTATTGCCACATTGTAGAGGTGTAGAAACAAAATCTATGTGCTTGGGTACATTTCTAGGTCCTAGAGCATACTAATATATACATGATTCCTAAGCAAGAAAACTAGTAATTGACAATGTCTTTTTGGCCTTTTGTTTTGTCTTTTATACTTGTATTGACCTTACACACCCTACATCTTGCCGGTATTTGACCAATTTATCTTTTATGGTCTCATACAATAGTTCCTAGTTAGGACTCTAGCACCCAAGTACTCATGTCCCTCCTGGGCGCTCCTGACCCTTTCTCCCCTTTTCTCACTCTTTTGGGTCTCTTTTAGATCTTGGGAATCTTTTATACTTTTGGGTCAACCTTTCAGCTGTTAATTATGAAATTTAAACAAGGGAATCATACACACACACACACACACACACACACAGAGAGCCATAGCTCTCAAATAAAGGACCAAACACTAAGCATTACATACTATCATCTAAGATTACATCCAAAATCACAAAAGTGATGCAAAGCATCCATCTATCACACACATTCAAGGGACAAGGGTTGCATCACTCTTCACACACAACATAGGAGGGGAATTCTATTATATTCCACTACACACATTTACAGCTGGAGCATTCTAGATCTAGCTCGTTATCTTAGTACAACTTGCATAAGGGCATCCTATGGCATTATTACACACACTTACATAAAGAACTGCATTGAGTCTGAAATGTAGTGAAGCGCTTGGTACTAAGTTCACTCTTTGGGTGACTGTCGAGGTCAGTCTGACTCCACATTCTACATATTTTTTATTAGATTTAATGTGGTTTGTGGACATGTGCAGGTAGACAACTTATTTTTTTAGGTTATAGGTACATTTGACGATCAAGGAGTGAAACCAGAGCAACAAACAAAGACTAGCATCAAATCTCCTCCTACACAGAAGAGGCAAGATCTAGATCATTCACACAAACACTGGCACCCAGAACAAACACTAGCATCTAAGTGCTCCTGTCCTCCCATGGGCACTCATTTCTGACATATTCCTAAGTCTCAGAACCTCCAGGAGCATTGAAAACACTCTTCTTAGTCTTTTTCACTTGTTCACCTATCTAGACCACTCCTCGATTGCTTGAGAATCAACTAAGTCTCTCTATCTACCTCTTTTGCTCAGGGTTTCACATTTATACATGTTTGTTTGCTTACATATTAACATTTTTATATCATTCATTACAGTAGTTACTTTGAAATTAATATTTAATTCAATTTATATAAAATTAAGAGGTACAAAATTGATGCGAACTTGTTGATTTAACATTAGTCTATAATAATAAGTTGTGTTTTTGTATATTTATATATATATATATTATTTTGCATATAGCTTATGCATATCAATTGAAATTCTATTGTTAATATAATTGTAATTAAAATTTGTGTAAGTTATTAAAAGATGAACTACTTCTAGTCTAGAAGGGAACATAATTCTAGTGACATATAATCATGCGCACAAAACTCTTCATCCCTAGGGATTAGCTACAACGAGTATGATGTTTGTATTAATGAGTGTATGCTTTGTAAGGGAGATTATGACATCATAAAGGATTACCATATTCGGGTTCAAGTGTGTGATCAGAAAGGTTGGAGCAGGATCATAATTTCATAAAAGGTATTGCAACATTTTCTAATTATATATGCATTGAAGCGAATATATTAATGCAAATAATTACAATGTTAGTAAGTTGGTATTATGATAATAGAAAGAAATAAAATGGTGTATAGTGTGTACCAAAAGCTACAATGCAATGAAACATATTAGGCATGTAGGTTAGTTATTGATGGAGTGAATCCAATTGGCAACATGGACACAAGCTATTTAGAATGTCCTGTCATAACGATTAGTTATAATGTTCAAGTGTGGTTAATAATATGAAATGAGCACCATATACTTTCACTTGTTATTCTAAGGAAGAATCAAGTGAAAAATGTGGGCATATATCTTGCATCACTTATATAAGAGTTAGTTGTGCTTTGGAATGGTGTGCACATGTGTTTGACGTGTCAATACCATGTGGTAATACAAAATTTGTATACTATAAAATTTTATGTTAGTGTATTGATGACTACCCAAGATTTGCAATATGTTTAGGTATCGATGATTTTTAAATTTCATTTTCCATACAAGTTTGTTTTACAACACAAACACCTAAAATTGACACAAGTATTATTATATAATACTGAATTAACAGAAATACAATTTAATGTTAAACCCTAATTGGAGAGTCACATATGATACATAAAATGCTAAAGTACAAAATTAACACAAGTAATGAGATAGATAAATATGAAACCCTAAATGTAAGAGAGGGAAAAAATGACTTAGCTAATTCTCATTATCCCTGGAACTGATTTGGACTCGAAAAATTGATGAACAAGAAAGGAAAACTATCGCAATTGAGCACAATGAATTATGAAATTATTGGATAAACTTAGACTAGGGTGAAGGCCCCAGAGACCTCTAATGGGCACCTGTGACTATGCAGGAGCTTAGAACCTGGTTTTTTTGGTGTCGCAAGATGGTCATTGGTAGTTGTTGTTGGTCACCTGTATGTTACACCTTGATTGCAAAAGTTTCTTGTAACCTGTAAAGAGATGTTGACCTGTAAAACCATCAAACTACATCAAATCCCAAACATAAAAGATGCAATATGGGGAGTCATAATAACCCCGGTGGTCACCTAATTGAGTGAAATTACGACCGATTGCTGCACTACATCTCAGAATCCATGTAGTTCTTGTGCGTGTGTGATAGAATCGTGACCTAGGAAGCCCTTGTACAATTGCACGTGATAGAATGCGATAACTAGATGTACCGATGTAAATAGATGTGTGGATGGAAAAATGAATTTCCCCTTCTTATCTGTGTATGCAGAAAATGCAATCATTTGTTGCTTATATGAATGCTAGATGGATGCCTTTAATGCTCTTAGATGCCCTTGGATGTAAGCTTAGGTGATGAAATTAGACGTTTAGAGCTTGGTCATTTATTTTGGTTAAATAGTTTGGTATTTATATGATTCCCTTGGTTTAATTTCATTATTTATAACCAGAAGGCCAACTCATAAGAAAATAAGATTCCCAAAAGATAAAAGAGGCCCAAAAAGAGCGAGTAAGATAGAAAGAGGTTAGGGTGCCCAGAGGGGACGAGGGTGCCTGGGTGCTAGTATTTGAAAGACATGAAAGATAAACAGGTAAAGTAATGAATGAGTTGTAGGGTGTGCAAGACCAAAGAGAAATCAAGAAAGATAGAAAAGAGGCCAAAGTTAGCGAAAATTACTAGTTTTCTCGCTTAGGAATCATATAAATGCGAGTATGTTGTTAGGACCAAAAAATGTACCCAAGTGTGTGATTTTGTGTCTACATTTACCCTCATTTTATGTTGTTGAGTGAATACTCAATAACATAAAGTAGTTAGAAGATGTGTACCTGATAACCATGTAGAATGTGATGGCGATAATGTGCCGAGGAGACAAGTTAAAGCATGAAGTGATAAAAAATGATGGGAAGCTAAGAAAGAGGAAGTGACTGTAAGGGTGAAGCGTGTTATGTTATACCATGTTGTACCTGTTGTTATGCTTGATGTAGGGTTCCTTCTTATTGTGTATTAAGGATGGACCTATAAAAGAAGAACGAAAGAGTATTCAAAGTCATGTATTATGAAAACTCTATAAAAGTATGTAAAAAGCAAAAAAATAGTAAAAGTGTGCAAAGAGTGCGATTGATGATCATAAACTGTGTAAAAGGAGTAGAAAATTTCTAGCGATCTCATGCCAAGAGTGATTTTTTGGGTGATCTCATGACAAGGGAGAATTTTTTGGGCAATCTCACACCAAGTGTTTTTTGGGCATCTCAGCCAAAAGAGTGTTGGGGAGAGAGGTCTAGTGTTACTCTCCTTCCATGATTGTTTCCTAATTTATACACCACTGCAGATGGTGTGATCCCATGTTTTATTTTGTATTATTTCCTATTGTTCCAAATGTATTGATTGTCCTAATTGAAGGATATTGTAGGAGATTTCATGCATTCTATATTTTGAGGCCATCACCTGATCTTATGAAATTGCTTTGTGCGTTGTTGTAGACTGTGCTGTGCTGATATGAGAAATGTTTTGTATATGCCCCTAGGACATATGCACCCAGGGGAGGACATAGGCACCCAGGCACTACTGTCTAGTGTTAGGCATTGGTGTATGTGCTTTACTGAGGACCTATGTTAGAATTTGGGTTATTTTATGACTGTATCTCTATTTTGTTCCTCTATATGTGTAGGCATGTGTTGAAGCTCTGAGTTGTTATATGGGGTGATTGATTCACCAAATGTATGCCCCCCTTGTTTTAGGGTGCATGTGACATTGATAGGAGCATGCAATTCAAAGGAGAGGACCTGAAACTGATGTTGAAGTGGATACCCTTTAGGGGGAGGGGATGTGCATGGTAGAAACCAAGGCACACACAAAAAAGTGGATAGAAACATGTGTTAGTGCAATCAAGACAAGTATGTGTATAGAAGACAAGATGTAATCAAGGAAACAAGAAGATAGTATAGATTCCTTAAAGTAGTTTTCAAACATGGGACATTGCTCATAATGTCACAAGACAATCAGGACCGAAGCATCAAAAACATACAATGTGCATACAAGAAAAAGGGCATAGCCCGCAAACAATGGCAAACAATGTCAAGCAAAGAGTAACAGACAACCATGGTGGAAAATAGTCCTGCAAAGCAAATGATGCACATGAAGCACCTATTAACATGTTAGAAAGATAGAAAGTATGTTGAGGCATGTATGTATTGATAGAGTAAGTAATGTGCTAGTAAGAATAGGAAGTAGTACATAATGAAACAATAACACATGTGATGTATAAGAAAGGAGATGTAGATGACCCCAAGAGCCTCGATGGGACTAGTAAGAGGCACAATACCAAACAATTATTGTGTGTAAATATTTGTAGGAAGTTTAAATTCAAAACTAAAGACCAAGTGAACATGCATGTGTATGTGATAAAGATAATGGCATACTATGTATCCGACTAACATGGGAAACAAAGTGTGCATTTAAGTATAAGTAAGCAAGAATATGTGCAACCAAGATATACAAATGCTATAAGTGAGTGAGATGGAATGGTATGTGATATAAATGTGATAGGATCAACGTGCCCCCCGAGTAGATGTGGATGAGAATGAAATGAGGTTCATTTATAAAATACCCCTTGACAGTCAAGAATGGACCATAAAACAAGAATGTGTCATCGGGAAATGGTTTGAAAGAGATGTTAGAAATATAGATCATGAAGCAAAGAGTGTGAAGTGTGAAAGAGGTGAGGTTCATTTCAGATTTATACCTTCAACAGTCGAGTATGAACTACAAAACTGGAGTGCGTCATAGGGTAATGACGATACAATATGTGTATCAAGTTGTGTATATGATGCTTAGGAAATATGAAGTATGAAGCATGGAGCATAATAGTAGAAATGATAGACACCTTGTTAATGTTAGGAAGGGGGGAAGAAGTAAGTATGATGCCCCCCAAGCATATGATAATGAGTAAGCTATCTAATGAAAGTGAAGGGAAAGGGTCCTCCACCCAATGTCGAAGGAGATAAAGGCATGTGACCATGCTCCGAGATCAGTGATGTATGATACTGATAATGTATCAATGAACAAGACCTATGTGCTAAAGGGGGTGGTGAAAACCCATATGTGAAGGATACTTAGGAGGTGATGAACACCTATGTGAGGGATATCTATGAGGTTATGGAGACACCTATGTGAAGGAGACCTGGGAAGTGAAGGAGGTAATGAACTCCTATGTGAAGGGGTTTCCCGAGTAGGGGACTTAGGCCGACAAGATGGACTAGTGGAGCGATATGTGTGAATAGGGGAACTAGGCGTAAAATGTGCCCTAGATTTAAGAGGCCTAGGGGACTATGCTTTAAATAGTGCAATGATAACTTCAAGAGGAGGTTGAGACCACAGTGTGTATGGAAGAACACCTTTGATAGTGATAAATTTCTTATTGTGAATGAATTTTAGACACAAGTGATTCATGGAAAATACAACTTGAGCAGGGTGGAGCCAAGGAATGCCTAAGATCATGTCACGACCTTTAACAATATGTGCCACAACAAATGGCACAAGCATGGTGAGAGGCCCAACTGTAACTGGAAGCTTGACATAGCCATAAGATTGAGGAACTGGATATGAAATATGAGAGAGTGGATAGTTGATAACGACGAGGAGTGTAATAGAGCACACACCCATAGGAATCGATTGATCGATCATTTTGTTATTGATAGTATGAGGTCCAATAGAAGAATTGATATGTAATGTATTAGAAGAAAATGTAGCATGATAATCATGATAAGAATGTGATGAGTGGTGGAGATGCATCTATATTAGCAACTAGAAAATCAAGAGGCCCCGATGAAGGAGGGGGCACAACATGATATATGTGATTAAAAAAGAATTAGTAGCTTGTTTGTCATGCTTGGGTAGAGGATCATTAAAGATTTTGAGATTTTTTTTTTCATTAACTGACTTAGATACCGAAGGCTTGGGGAGATTGATTTCATTGTCATCAATAAGATCTTGAATGAGATGCTTGAGTTTGAAACATCGATTAGTAGGATGCCCAATGTATTAATGATAGTCACATCTGAGTATTTACAGTCATAATTATGTCCTTTAGGGTGAGATGGATCTAGATTAAGCGGTGGTGGAAGCGTAATAAGATTGATTTCGATAAGTTGTGGCAATAGAATGTGCGGAGCACAAGGAAATTTTGTGAATGTATGCTTTAGAGGTTGCCATTGAAGCTTTTCAGAAGTAGAGACAACGTTAACAATAACTTTTGCTTCCGTGGGCTTAGGAGATGGCTTGAAATTTGATTTTCTTTGAAATTGATTAGAAGATGATGAAGCTTGATCATTGATACTTGAGTTTTCCCATAGAGATAAGTTTTCCTTCACGTAATTTAAGAGTATGAGATAATATATCAAATGAAAGAGATGTCTCAAATATGACACTCTCTTGAAGAGGAGATAAGATACTTTGAACAAAAAGATCTTATAGTTCAAATTCCACAAGTACATTGGTCATCTTAGATAAGTTATTCTTATAGCGTAATACATAGTTAACTAGATGCTCATTAGATCCTTGTATTATTTGTGCAAGTTGAACATAGGATATCTTAGAACTGATATTGATTGAAAAATGAGCTAGAAAATCATCTGCTAAGTGCATAAATGATGTTACCGAATGAACAGGTAGATCGTAGAACCAACACATAACATAATCTTAGAGGCTTCTTGGAAAGAAATTTTCTAGTAAAGTATGATCATCAGCATAATTGAGACATGCCACATGAAAAGATATGAGATGCTCCTAAGGGTCACCATGGCCATTAAAGGTGGCATCTTAGGGGTAACCAAGTTTGGAGGAAGTGCATAAGTGGAAATAGAGGGTGCAAAAGGAGTGTGAAGGAGTAAAGGTGAATCAAGAGATGGAGATGCATAAGAAGTAGCCTACTGAAGTTGGTGAATTTGAACTTGGAGATCTTGATAGAGAGAGGCTAGGTATTGAGTGCTAGAAGAAGAGACTTGCTGCGTGTGGGAAGTAATAGGCTATGAAAAATGGTTAGTAGGTATAGGTATAGAAACAAGAACAGTGGAAGTAGGTGGAATGGTGGAATTAGGAGGCTGAGTAGTAATAACCATAGAAGTGGTAGTAGATGTAGGAAAATTAAGCTCATCAAGATTGGTGGCCTCCTCATGAGTAACAAATAATAGTAGATCTAGATCTTGTGTATGTTCAACAAGATGAGCATTGATCTCTTAAAGGTGGTCGTTCAGTAAAGGGTTCATAAGATTGAGCCATGATAAAAAGTATTGCAAAAATGTCTAGAAGCAAGGTTGGGTCCGAACGGATGGGTTCACCAAATGATTTAACAAAAAATAGATTTTATTAAACCCTAATTATAGAGTCACATATGATACATAAAATGCTAAAGCATAGAATTGACACAAATAATAAGCTAGATAAATATGAAACCCTAAGTGCAAGAGAGGGAAAAATGACTTAGCTGATTCGTGTTCCTTGGAACTGATATGGACTAGAAAAACTGATGAATATGAAGGGCAAAGTATCGCAACTAAGCATGGTAAATTTTGGAACTATCGGATAAGTGCTGGACTAGGGCACTTGGACTAGGGCAAGGGTGTTTAGGTGCTAGAGACCTCTACTAGGTGCCCTATGACTACATAGGAGCTCAAAACCTAGTTTTTCTAGTGTCGCAAAGTGTCATGTAGTCATTGTTGTCGCCTGTATGTCGCACACTTGATTGCAAAAGTTACTTGTAACCTGTAAAGATATGTTGACCTGTAAAACCCTCAAACTACATCAAATCCCAAAAATAAAAGATGTAATATGGGGATTCAGACTAACCTCGACGGTCACCGAACTGAGTGAAGTTATGACTGAGTGTTGCACTACATATCAGACTCCATGTAGTTCTTGTGCGGGTGTGATAGAATTATGCCCTAAAAAGCCCTTGTGCAAGTGCACATGATAGTGGGTGATACCTAGATGTACCAATGTAAATAGATGTGTGGATGGAAAAATGAACTTCCCCTTCCTATGTGTGTATGCAAAAATGTAGTCTCTTGTCCCTTGTATATGATATTAGATGGATGTCTTTGATGCTCTTAGATGCCTTTGGATGCAAGCTTAGGTGATGATCATAGATGCTTAGAGCTTGGTCCTTTTTTTGGCTACATAACTTTATATTTATATGATTCCTTTGGTTGAATTTTGTAATTAACAAATGGAAGGCTGACCTATAATAAAAAAGATGCCCAAAAGATAAAAGAGTCCTAAAAAGTGCGAGTAAGATAGAAATAGGTCGGGGGCGCCCAGAGGGGGTGAGGGCGCTTAAACGCTGACATCATGGTTGGGCGCTGGTGTTTGAAGTCATGAAAGATAAGAAAGTAAAGTATTGATTAGGCTGTAGGGTGTGTAAGACCAAAGAGAAAACAAGAAAGATATAAAAGAGACCAAAGCCAATAGCCAATTACTAGTTTTCTCGCTTAGGAATCATGTAAATGCAAGTATGTTGTTAGGACCTAGAAATGTACCCAAGTGCTTGATTTTGTGTCTACAAATAAACTTTTAGTAATTTTATATGTATAAGAGTATTAATCAATGAAATCAATATATAATGACAACGATCTTAGATTTTCTCTTTTGATTGGTTTGTTTTTTGATGTAATGATGTCTTGTTATACTCCATGTTAGTTTCTATCACTAGGTTGCATAGATCTTTGATTGTGTTTAGGATCATTATCTTTTTTGGGATATGGATAGTAGCATCAACTAAAACATTAACATTATATGGTACTACTAAAATTTTTATGACAATATCTCAGAGCTTAGTGTCAGTTGTGTTGACGATTTGGTTTCATTATTATTTTTGTTATCTTATTTCTTTTGGACTTTGGGTTGTCTTTGTGTGCCATTAGGTTCAAATTTTAAAGTAAAGGCTTCCATATATACAATATTTCTATGAAGTCTAAGGTAGGAGGAACTATGATGCAAATGAGGTCAAGGAGTAAAATGAAAACTATAGCTCACAACCCGCAAAATACACGGAAAAAACAAACCAAACATAATTGAAACTATAGACAAAGGGGATATTGAATGTACACATATTTAAACATCAAAACCAAACAAGAATTCAATTCATAACTTCTAAGAAATAACACACACAGATTGATTTCCAATGATTCAATCATACATCATATAATCTCCTTTAAGTCTTGTTAAATCAAAAATCTTATTAACTGGCCTCATTGTTCAAAGTATTAAGCTCACATCCAAATTATACTCTTAAAACCAAACATTTGAGTCTACCATCTTGATTCACCCTAAGATAGCCCCCCACCCCCCCCCCCCCCCCCCCCCAAAATCTCTCCCCCTAAGGTAATTTGGGTTTGTTTATATAGTCATCTAATGCTGCAAACTAACACTCCCGAACTTATAGAATTTGTTTACACCCTAATTAGATTTATGTGAAATCTAAGCATTAGTGAAATGAATACACTACAAGATGTAAGGGTTAGCAACAAGTGATTATTCTGATTAATTAATTTCCAACATTAATTACCAACATCAAAATAATGCATCAATGCTTGTAACTAATATATTGAACAAGATACAAATTTGGAAATGCAAAGGGATGGGTGTAGTTAGTTGATTATAGATGATTCTAAGAAGTTTTGGGTATGCAAATTGTTGAAATAGGAGGATATTAACCTAATGATGCTTCATTTAGGAGGATGTGACTAAAAATTAACGTAAAATAGGACCGTACATTTCTATCAGGACCATTTGTATGGTCTTGAACCTTTTGTGTGGTCTTATACCTATTTAGTTTTTGGATCTATAACTTTATGGGATTGTTTCCTTCTTGGAATTGTCTTTCGTTGCAAACCCTAATTTGCAATCATGTTGCGAAGCTCTATGAACATCCTGAATGAGATTGAAAACCCTAACCATGGGTGGGAGACATTGCAAAAAAAACATTAGTTAGGTTGGGGGTACCCTCATGCACTTTTGATGTTGCACTACTTTAAAGAGGCCTCAAACTGCACATCGTTCTCCACCTAGCATGTGATTTTTGAATGAATGCAACTAGATTTAACAACTCTCTTTGGCAATGCTTGAGTAGAGTTGTCTCTTGTTGAAATACTTGGAGAAGGGATGTTTGAGTTATTGTAGATGAGATGTTATGACTCCTTGATCTGGTAAGAAGCTTTAGACCTGCATTAATTTCTTCCCTAATGAATTTAGGTATGCTATTGTGATATTTAGGGAGCCTTGAGTGCCTTTTGTAAGTGCAGGAAATGAGTGTAACAATGTAATGCCATATGATTTCCATTTTAGCAAATGAGGTAGTGTTTATTTGCTTATATAGGGTTTTATCATAGTGTCCAAGAGGATCTTTGGATCAAATGAATGAATAAATAATTGTAAGAACGAGAATTGTAAGAACGAGAAATCACACAGAGTATAATGAAATATGAGAGAATTCCAAATGACTCAAAATAAGAAATAAAATCCAATAATCTAATCAAATCAATATCTCTCAAAATGAAGTGTGTACAAACAGGAGAGTGATGAGTAACTCCTTCATGAGAATAACCGTCAATAGTCTAAGAATAGGAAGGGAAGCTAAATTCCCATTATAGTCAGTCAAATGTAACTCATATGACGCACTATGAAAGTATATGACATGTATGATAGTCTATGACAAGTCAAGTAACTCTTATGACACAAAGAACACCTAAGCAAGATGAGTCAACATGTGTGTAAGAAAGATTCTAAGTAATAACTACATACAAGGAAAATAATATCCTACACCAACACCCCCTTGAAGCATAGCTTAGGTGAGTAAAAAAGTGGGTCCTTGTAGAAAGGCTTGATGAGGTATCTAAGTACAAACGCAACTCTTAGAAAGTGGAAAAATAGATAACTAGTACGAAATCCCCCTCAAAAAAAGAGAGAAAAAGAGAAGTACAAAAAAAACTCCCTTAAAAAATAGTCCCTAGAAGTACATAGAGAATCTCCCAAGATGTAGAGATAAAAAGAAGAAGAGAGGACTAATTAGCCCCTTAAAATATGATGCCTATGAAGCTCCCAAAAGATCCTGAAGCCAATGAAGCCTATTGTCAGTATAGGTATCGATGAATTAACATCTCAATCAAGAATGTTTGGTGTTACACTAAGATACCGAGTATGGAACCTGAAGCAAAGTACCCATGTGGAACATCTTAGAGTTATGATTATATATGCCTCTCATTTGATGGATCAATAACCTGATCAACTACATTTAATGGTGTATCCTGTGCACATAATAAATATGAAGTAGGAGAATCCATAAGAGTATGATCAACCTATACATGATGAATACGAGAGGAATGCAAAGAATCCTATTCATCACTCTCAAAATCAGAAGTGAAGGAAGAATATTCCTCATCATTAGAAATATACTCATGTGAATAAGAATCCAAAGAACAAGTGCTAACAATTTCTAGCAAGGTTAATGAAGTGAATTTTTTAAGAGTTAAACTTGAGGATTTCTCATCATCGATAAAAGAATCATCCTTGGGAAAAAGTGTGAAGAGATCAACACGAGATTAATGATCAACTTTCCACACTGTAATACTAGACCTATTGTGTAACTCATTGATAACCACTAAATCTAGAGTAAACTTAACATGTTTTCCTAAACCAAGGTGAGTGATTTGATATATTGATAGGATATTAGTTAATAGTGAAGGTACATAAAGAACATCATGGAATGTCCCATCACCTATGTTACACAAACCCTCTCCTTGATATGCCAACATAAGTGTGATCACCCTATAAAATAGATGAAATAGAGCATGGCTCCACAAAATTGAAATCATCCTGAGATGAAACCATGTGGTGTGAGGCACTAGAGTTAATAATCCATGTGGTAGGCTGAGACATAGTCAAAAAAAGTTCTCTACTTGTAACTTTTCCTTTTGCCTTATCTTTTTCCTTTGTAGAATCTCAAAATGGTGAGCTTGGTGTGTCTAAACCTAGAACCTTGATGTTGTTATTCTCAAGAATATGATTCAAGTTATCAATTTGTTTCCTCATACACTCTTGTTCATTAAGTCCATTTTTTATTATAACAGGTACACTTAACCTTATCTTTATCAGGTTTTGGTTTAACAGAGGATGTTTCAATGTTTGATCTGGATGAGGTAGGTTTCTGATCCTTAATTTTCTCTTGGTAATTTTTATTCAGTTTCTTCTCCTTATGGTTTGAAGCCTTTTCATGCCCAAAAATCATAGCATGTAGTTTAGTTGACTTCAATAAACCCATCTGAATTAACTTATATTGCTTTAGAGTCAAGTCAAGAACAAAATTATCTAATTATAACATTTTCCATGTAGCCCTAAAGGCATTCCTGGTGGAATGGAAGGTGGAGACAAGTATAAAATAATTAGGACCTAGTTTTGTAAGTATGGACATAATCAATTGGTCATATTTTTAATATAGTCCACATTATTTTGATTACAATCTAATGGATTTTAACTTGGTGAAGAAATCCTTAATAGTGATAAAATTACTAAGGCTTGAAATAATGAGCTCGTTCTCTAGCTCATGTCCTCTCATTACATCTTGCATCCCAAAAAAGTGATTCCATTATGGCTCATACATCATTAGGAGATTTTACAAATGCAACATGGAAGAAAAGATCAGGAGAAATAAAAATCCATAACAAACCATGAGCTTCATCACACTTATTGAACCATTTTTCTTTTTATGCAACGCGTGTCAGTTCAATCACATTGCCCATTGTTATTTGATGTCAACCTTTGCTCCTCAAAATGATTTACATTTTGGTTTTCCATTCATGGTAATTAAAGGGTGTGAGAGGACTTATAGAACCCAAATCGATAGCTAAATATTGCAGAAACCAGAAAGAGAGTGTGGAAAGAAGAGAACAAGACACACCACCCCCAGAAGTTGTTTTCAATCAAACCCCCAAATTGGCACTTTATATTTTTAGTGAAAATATAATGAACATGGGACAAATAGATCAAGCATGAAAAAACATGCACTTTTGAAAAAAATGACACTCAATTCCGAGTTACCGATCAAAAGTTATAACAATTTTTATTTTCCCGTCATTAATGGCCCGAATATAATTGTATAAAGTTTAAATGCACTAACGGATTAAAAAAATAGGTATATCCTTGTATACAAGTGTTGGAATTAGGCCAGAAATCTCTTCTATAATAATCATAATTCATAACCAACTACCCTAAATCCTCACATGTGCATTTGTTAAATGGAAATACATTTGAGGGGGGGAAATAAATCAAGTTGATTACAAGAATTTAAAAAACTTCATTTGATTTTAGGGTTTGAATGTTTTAACTTAGCATAATGTGTACGGGCATCATGACAAGGTTATTTAGTCGCCCAAATATTGGAGGCAGAGGAAGGTTCTCAGGTTAATCTGTAGAGAATGCACACCCAAAACGGTTTATCTTTGCCTCAAGGTGAGTTTGCATCCTAATCATGCGAGACTAGATGAGACACGTGTGGAGCCATGTCTAGACCTAGGTGAAGCAGCTAGTCACCAGTTATAGTGACACACCTAGTCAAGATCTATTGATGATCTACTCTAATAAAATGGGGCATATGTCCTCATTAAGCTGCCGTGGAGAGAACCGATACAAAATTCACTAGCAAAAAGGTAGGTTTCCTTACATCTAAGAGATACGATCATGCAACTAGTAGGGTACAAGACCAAACGCCCAACAAAAAATAGGGTTCCTTTGCCGAAATGTGTCTAGGAGATAGGAGACACCTCCCATGCAGATCCAATAAGGTCCACTCATAGAAAATCCTCCATATAAAACTAATGAAGAGGACAACGTTCTTCTGTATGTGGCTAAGAGACCTCAAAGCTCCCTTCATGACCAATGCATTCTGATCATGTGGTCAACAAGTACTCGTGCAGCTAGGAGAGATCTTCAACACATCCAAACTTGCACAAAAATACCTCCATTTTAAAAAACAAGTCCTAAGTTTTTTGATCTTTTAAAAAAATTGCCAACCGCCATCTTACCAATATAAAGAAAAACTAACAAACATTGAAAATCTTCTTTGCAAATAACCTCTATTAATTTTTAATGAAAAATTGAGATTTTAAATGTTATTTGCAATACGATGAACTAGTCAAACATATACCATATCTAGTTTTGATACCATATCAAAGTGTCCAGGAGGATCTCTGGATTAAATGAATGAATGATTAATTACAAGAATGAGAAATCACACAGAGTATAATGCAATACAAGAGAATTCCAAATGACTCAAAATAAGAAATGAACTCCAATAATTTGATAAACTCAACATCTCTTATATTGAAGTGTGTAGAAATAAGAGAGTGATGAGTAACTCATCCATGAGAATAGTGGTTAATAGTCCAAGTATATGGAGGGGAGTTACATTCTTGGAATAGACAGTCAAATGTAACTCCTATGATACATTGTGATAATCTATGACATGCATAATGGTTTATGACAAGTCAAGTAACTCCTATGAGATAAAGATCACTTAAGCAAGATGAGTCATCATGTGTGTAGGAAATATTCCAAGTAATAACTAAATACAAAAAACCTACACTAACACGTAGGTGATTTATCAAAAAAAGTCTGAATCAAAGAGATTATAAGACCTAATAAAGAATATGAAATCTGAATCAAAGTTGGAGAACATGTATGTCCAAGACTGCATAAGTCGACTAAAACCAAATATAATATCCTGACAAAACTGTACGACCTTACCTACGGATGGAAAACATGCAATTTAGAGTTTGTAACTTGTCAACAAATGTTTTCCTATGAATTTTAAGCATTTTAATCTCATAATTTGACATAAGTTTAGTGTGCAAGGATAAACAAGCTAAACAAGAGACCTTTAAATGTGCTAAGTGGGAATGGGAAGTGTTATCCATATTTTGCCCCCCAAAAAAATATGATCAGCCGCGACCCCACACAGAAGGAACCAGAGAAATCACGTTCAAATCCTACAATCAAGCAACAGAGGAACTCTAAAATGGAGTGGTGGGGCCTGCGAAAGATCAAACGACCCCGTGTAAGAATAAATTCAAGAAACGATTCTATCGAGCAAAATCCGTGCTTCAAATCCAACAAACAGATTACAAGTGGGCTTGAAAATGGAATAACAGGTTCAGGGAAGGAGAAGACATTGTCAAAGAAGCCGTAGGATCAAAGGAGAAGGAACAACAAATTTTGAAGTCTTCGAGCTCTGAAATAGTTTAGAACAAGCCCAAAAACAACTAAGTATAGAGGAGACAACGGACGTTGCCAAGTGTCCAAACGACACACCTCCAAGGATTGAATCTAGAAGGGGAGACTTGAACAAGCGCCAAGCCCTCCACGTGTTCGGTCTAAAAAGGGTCTCGTTTTGGTAGATGGTTCCCGCCATTTTGTACAGACCTGATTCAAATTTCAAATGGGCATATCTTTTGACTCAGTGCTCAAAATCTGACAAATCTGGCACTGTTGGAAAGATCTCGGCCTCGTCTACGCCATAGAGATCTAAAACTTTAATTTTGGATAGGTTAGGTGGGGAGAAAATGAAGAAACATCTTCGAGCCATTAATATAACATCTATTTGCCCCCAACAACTAGATCGGATTTGATCTGATCCGCCGTTCCTCCTCCTTCAAGGTGCCAATCAAGTAATTGATGCAGGAATGATAGATTTAGGGTGGATTTGTAGGAGGCATTGATGATGGTGGTTGAGCTTCAAACTATTTTTCCCACTTCTCTCTCCTTCTTCCCTTTGTGCTAAATCTATAAAATAAGGGTCGGGACCCATTGTAAAGGGTTAGACGTTTCTGTTTTACGCTCTCCCTTCTTCTTTTGTTCACAGAAGGATTTGTGGAGCTTTTCTAACCTCTCCTTTGGGTTGTAATGAAAATTTTACTTCTTAGCTACCGCAGTATACTGTATCGACTCTTGACCAATAATATATATGTTTGTGGATGTTTCTCAACCCTCTCATGTATTAGTTATTGTCTCTCTGATCTCTTATTGTGATTTGGTCATCTGTACATAGTGTTTGTATTGCATTTTGTGGTCTATCTTAAACTACAAAATGAGCGTCTAATATTTCTTTGGTGCATCACCTCATTAGCTTAGGTTTATTTTCTTACATATCTCGACTTTATCTCCTTAGTAGATAGAATAGACTTAGAATAAATCCTTTGCAATTTATTTGTATGCACCTGAACAGAGGGATAGGAACCGACCTCAATCCGAAGAGCTCTCTCAACTCGCCAAGTCCCACACTTTGAGAGATGCTCCATGTTGTGCAATCACACTGAGAGTCTCAACCCATCTGGTTTCAGATATTCAGGGGTGCTGTGACTCTGTACTAATAGTTTTGGCACGCTCGGTGGGACAAAGAAGTCTCCATCTTTATTATAGTAAGATTGATGTGCACTTGTTGTGATTCTAGCTTTTAAGAAGCTTTAAAACTGCACATCTGACAACTTTAAAAGGGATAGAATCCACTAGTTTCAACAGTCCAAGCTTTCCAAGTTCATGAGAAGAACACAAACAAGGTCAAGAACTAGAGAAGAGGGACAATTTTTCCATCGGCACTTGTCTCTAGACATAAGGAGAAGGGGGAGAAGAGCCCAAAGGTCTCCATCTCCACCAAACAACCCTGTCAACACCTCCTCCTAGTAGGCCATTATTTCAATCAAGAAGGGTACTCAGGTCGATCAGGATGGCACAACCAAATCCTTATGTCAATTTCACTGGCAGCAGCCCACTCGCTCTTAATGCACAAAATCTAGTCCCAGTGGTAGCATTAAAGAGCATTCCATATTTCACTAGAGAGAACCAAACTTCTCCTAGTGACCACATTCAAGACATTGTAAATGTCTGTGTAATCCATGAGATCAGTAAGATATACATTGTAGTCAAGTTGCTAGCCTCTTCACTCAAGGGTAAAGCTTCACAATGGTTCAGGAGCCTAACAGTAGGCTCTATTCAAAATTGGGACCATTTGTGTAGAGCTCTTTATGACCAGTTTGGAGAAAAAGGAGATAACATGTCCTTGTTGGAGCAACTGACAATGATCAAACGAGCTCCTAATGAGTAGTTGATAGATTTCAACCTCATATTTCAAAGGACTTGGGATAGGATTCCATTGGCTGTAAGGCCCACAAATGCAGGTGCTTTCTTATACTTTCTTAGAGCTCTAAATTTTGTTATTGCTTTAATGATTCAGTCAATGGGAGGCACAACCTTACTTGCAACTTATAGCCTTTCCATAGGAGCTGAAAATTGTTTAATTCAGGCTAGAAAACTTGCTCCTAGGCCACCCATGCCTCTATACCTAGAATTAAGAGACCCAAGCACCAACCAGACACCCACATTAGCTCCTATACCTACTCTTAGGAATCAGAGTTTAGTTGAAGCCTCCACCTCATCCTCTAACACCTCAAAAGAGCTTCAAGAGGTTATGAAACAACTTCAAAACCTAGGGAATGAGTTAGTAACTATCAAGAGGCAAAACGATAAGAGTTCTAGGCCATATCAACCTCAAGACTCAATATCAGGCTAGACCCCCATATCAACAAAATATACCACCAACTCAGGCTGCAAATTAGAATCAAAACCAAGGACAACCTCAAGCTACTAGACCTTTAAGGTCATATGATCCAAACACAACTTCAACATCAAGGGCATTGGTTCCAGCACAAAATAACATGTCACAAGAATATGATTGGTGTTTCCCATGAAATCAGCCACATAATCAATCAATGTGCTTCAATGGTGCACTAAACCAGGCCTTGATGGTACAGACCACTGGTGTGTCACAAGAGTCTAGTCAAGAAGAAAATCAATCAGCAAGAGGCACCTCCAAGTGAAACTATGCTTGTCAATTGGCAAGCTGAAGACTTTTGTGGAATGAATCAGGCCCCTTCTCAAAGTGTAACTGCCAATACACGGTCCAAGAAGAGAAATATTGGAGAAGGACAATCACCAAACTCAGTTAATCCTCAATCCTCCATTACTCCACAAGGTATTGGCACTCAAAATGCAACTCCCAATATGTAGATTCAGTCCAAACCACCTTCCAAATCCACTCAGGCACCAGTTGTAATAACCCATGGGCAAGAGAAAAATGTGCCAGGGAAGGGGCAGAAAGAAGGATAGCTCATTTAATATCATCGAGGAAATGAAGAAGACTAATGTGAACATTTCACTATGGGAGTCACTGGCCATTCCAAGATAGAGGGATCTATTGCAAACCGTCATGGCCAATTGGTCAAGCTCAAATAAGCCCCCTAGCCAACAAGAGAAAGTGTTTGCCAATGCAGTTCAACCTGAGGGAAACCATGGAGAGCAACAAGGTAAGAATCTGAAGCCTCCTCCATTCTATGTTTCATTGATCATTGGGGACAAATTGGTACATAATTGCATGATTGATTCGGGGGCAAGTAGTTCTGTAATGCCAAAGCAAATAGCCAATCAACTGGGTCTTCAATAAAAAGTCATCTCTAGAGGGGTAGTGCAATTGGATGGGACAACAATGACAACTGTTGGAGTCATCAAATATTTGAGCCTCACACTGCATGCCTGCCCCAATGTGACTGTATTGAAGAACGTATCAGTCATAGACTTGCCACCACATTTTGCATTGTGTTTGTCCAGGGACTTCACTGCCAAAATTGGAGGCTATTTGTCTGCTGATTGGTTGCACATGCTTTTTAGAACAAGGTATGGAGCTAAGGCCACAATCAGATCTGAGCCCATAGCAGATTACCATATTGAGTCTTATGTACCCATCCCAATCAATGCCAATTGTTCAGCCTTTGATCAGGAGGACCTCCTAAGCACTTGTGAAGCAGATACCAAGGTGGGGTGTATCCCAGACTTGACTCTCGACGAATGGGTGAACAAAAGACATGCTTTTGACCCCTATAAGGAGATGGAAGAATCTGAGCTAGGAGTCTATTGTCTGCATGAGGAGAATCATCCTCTTCCTGACATCATTAAGCCAGAAAACAAAGATGACAATGAAGTATGGTCAATTGTTCTTTGATGGCTCAAGAAGTAGGCAAGGAGCTGGAGGAGGAGCTATGCTTGTTTCCCCCAAAGGTATGAAATACTACTCAAGCTTTCCATTTCCAATTTTCCTGTTCAAACAACACAACAAAATATGAGGCTTTGGTTCATGGATTGCATTGGGTAAGGAAACGGGGAATCAAGAACTTGCAAGTGTTTGGTGATAGTGAACTAGTTGCTAATCAGGTCCGAGGACAAAATGCTACCAAGAACGACCTGTTAAATAGTTACAAGAACTGGGTATGGGACCTCATTGAGGATTTTGAGGCATTCAACATCAACTCCATCCCCAGGAAGAAAAATGAAGCAACAGACAGACTGGCAGCAGTTGGGGAAACATTTGATGTTGTGAAGAGTATCAAGAATGATAAGCATCAGCCCCATATCAAGTTGGTTGTAAGGCCAACTGTCCCAGACAACAACACAAGTTGGAAAAGTTTTTGAAAATGACCAAAAAATTGTCAACTTTCTACAAGAGAAAGTTGAGTTCTCCTCTAGGAATCAAGATAGATTGGAGTAGCAGTATGGTGATCAAGTGGTACAATTGAGGACCAACAAACTACCAAAGGGTCTTGTCACTTTGGAATCAATATTCAACCCAAATGACCAATTCTGAAAAGAAAAGGCAAATATTCAAGTAAAGGGTGAAGATTCAGAACCTATTTTTATAGAAGAAGGTAAAACATTGCAGATTGGCAGGGTAAGCACTCAACAAGAAAAATCTGAATTTGTTTAACTTTGTCAAGAATTCCCAGATGTCTTTTCCTGGACTTATAAAGATTTAAGAGGTTTCAACCCAACATCTGGCACATCACACCATCGAGTTAGATCCAGGAGCTAAGCGTTTCAGATAGAAGCAAAGGCCAATAATTCCCCACATTGAGCCTCTCATGAGAAAAGAATTGAACAAGATGAATTGAGGCCAGTATCATCTTTCCTATCAAGCATTCTGAGTTGGGTTGCTAACTTGGTGCCTGTGAGAAAGAAAAATGGAGAAATCAAGCTGTGTGTGGACTTTCATGATCTGAACAGAGCATCACTTAAGGATCACTACCCACTTCCATCAATGGAACAGATCCTACAAGTTGTAGCTGGTTTTGAGAGGTTTTCATTGTTGGATGGATACTCAGGTTATAACCGGATAATGGTGAAAGAGGAAGATCAATTCAAGACAACCTTCACCACCAAATGGGGAACCTATGCTTATAAGAAGATGCCATTTGGACTATCAAATGCTGGAGCAACATTTCAGCAAGCTATGGACATGGCATTCAAAGGATTAATTAACAACATAGTCCTGGTGTATCTTGATGATATCATTGTTTTCTCCAAGAATGTTGCAGATCATCTCTTTCACCTTAGACAGGTATTCCAGAGATGTAGGAGGTTCGGGGTGCTCATTAAACCCAAAAAAGTGTGTGTTCCTTGGCTCATGAAGGGATGTTGTTAGGCCACATTGTCTCAAGAAAGGGATTGACAATTGATCCTGACAGGGTTGAAGCCATCTGGACACTTCCATTACCACAGCATAAAATATCTCTCCAAAGCTTCTTAGGGAGGATAAACTTTGTTTGCAGGTTTATACCTGACTTTTGCTACTCTTGTGAAGCCTTTAACAATGATGTTAAAGAAGAGTCTTGCATTTAAATGGACAACAGAAGAGCAAAGAGAGTTTTGAGGCCATCAAGCTTGCAATATCACAGGCTCCAACTCTCATTAACCCAAACTTTTCCAAAGACTTCATGCTATATGATTTTGGAGGGTTAGATACCATCTCAACCATCTTGGTCTAGCCCAACAATGAAGGTTCAGAGCAACCCATAGCTTTCTTCAGCCAGAGCCTGGAGGACTATGAGGTAAAATACTCTTTCATTGAAAATAAAGTCCTTGTTGTTATTAGAAGCTTAAAGAAGTTCAGACACTTGGTCTCAGATAACAAGATTCAACTACTAGTATCTCATGTTGGTGTTAAGGATTTCCTTTTAAATAAGGATTTGAATGAGAAGAGGGCAGGTTGGATCACCTGGGTAATGGAATATGACATTGAGATCAAGGTGACCAAAATGGTTAGAGGCAAGGGACTGTGTGAACAAATCACTTCTAAGCAACAAGCTGAGTCAGTGGGTGAAAAGGAGGCTGTCCTATTTCTACAGAATGATCAAGAGACAACTAGCTAATGATGCACCTGCTCCATGTTGGACCCAATCTTTGGTGCATTACCTTCAAACAGGTTTGTGCCCTCTAGAATGGAACAAGGCAAAGAGAAGATACTTCAGACTACAAGCTATTCCATATGTGCTTGTTGGTGGTGTCTTGTTTAAGAAGGATATCAATGGTATTCTATTGAGGTGCATTGAGACAGGCCAAATTGAGAGAGTGTTGCATGAATTCCATGATGGAGAAGCAAGAGGTCACTTTGCCCCCTAGCAACAGCTCTCAAGATCATAGAAGTTGGTTATTATTGGCCTACAGTGTTCAGATAATGCTACTCATGGGTCAAGAAGTGTAAAAAATGTGCATTCTTCACAGGAAAGGAGAAGCTAGCAGCCTTGCCCCTTCATCCCATTTCAGTGAATCAACCATTAATGCAATGGGGACTAGACTTCATTAGGGTGATTAACCCAAATTCAAGCCAAGGCCACAAGTGGATACTTACACCCACATATTATTTCACCAAGTGGACTGAAGCAGTGGCACTAAAAGAAGCAAATGAATCCAACATCTTGGA
The DNA here is from genome assembly GCA_019776745.2 of Taxus chinensis. Classification (NCBI taxonomy): domain Eukaryota; kingdom Viridiplantae; phylum Streptophyta; class Pinopsida; order Cupressales; family Taxaceae; genus Taxus; species Taxus chinensis. The sequence goes on along the minus strand of CM034147.1, from coordinate 905,136,972 downwards.
TTTTTATGAAGGAATAGCCACCAGGTTTGGAGTCCCTGCCACTATTATATCAGATAATGCATTGGCATTCCTTGGTACAAGGATCACTGAATGGACAATTAATAATGGTGTGTATCTTAGCACCTCATCAAATTATTACCCTCAGGGTAATGGCCAAGTAGAGTCCACAAATAAGAACCTATTAAGGATTATCAGAAGGACTCTTGATGAAAATCAGAGGACTTGGCATACAACGCTCAAATCAGCTCTATGGGCTGATAGGATCACATCAAAGAGATCCATAAGTAGCTCACCATACAAACTTCTATATGGAAAGGAGGCAGTATTTCCCATCTCATTGGAGTTTCCCACTTTGGAACTCATGAAACAGTTAGAGCTAGCTGAGTTTGAACCCATGGCAATCAGCTATGTAGAGCTGATGGAGATAAGAGAGGCAAGAGAGCATGTAATGTAGGTCATGGAAAAGGATCAGACATTGATAAAAAAGAGTTTTGATAAGAAGGCAAGGATGCAGACCTTTCAGGAAGAGGACTTAGTCCTAAAGTGGGATGCAGATTGGGTAAAGCCAGGAAAACACTCCAAATTTGATGCCATTTGGAGTGGCCCTTACATGATCACAGAGTGCAAGAGTAGCAATGCCTTCCAGCTAGCGAAATTGGATGGCGAATAATTACAGATCCTAGTAAATGGGATCCATCTTAAAGATTTCTACTAAATGTGAAGTTTCCACCCATGTAAATATTAGCATAGGATTTTTCTTTCCCTAAGTGCATATGCACGTTGTTTTATCGTAGTTTAGTTTTTGTTTCCCTAAGTGCTATGGCACAGGTTCTTTATTACTCCAAGTTGCATCATTACACAGCCCAACGTGCCTCCAAGTGCACGTGTTATCCCTTTCAGTATTCACAACAGGGAAAATCATAATTTCCTGTAATAGTTTCCATCTTCGAAATAAAACAAATGCGGAGCAACTAAAAGGTCGTCTTCGAAACAGTCTGTTCAGGGACAGGTGAAAGGCTCAGGTCAAAATAATTTTCTACTCTCAGAAGCTTTGTTTCAAGATTTCTTATGAAAATTGAGAGAGAAAACCGTTGGGTTCGTGGAATCAGAGGCAGAATCAGTATCAGACCATCATTCTTGACTCCATGCCCAATGGATATAACAAGGCAACTAATCCCTTCATCTAGTAGGTAGATGCCCATGCGAGTTGCCAAATTGTTATCCATATTTTCCCCCCAGAAAAATATGATCATCCACGACCCCACACAAAAGGAATTAGAGAAATCACATTTTAATCCTACAATCAGGCAACAAAGGGACTCTACAATGGAGTGGCGGGGCCTGCGAAAGATCAAACGACCACGTGTAAGAAGAAATTCAAGAAATGGCTCTATCGAGAAAATCCATGCTTCAAATCCAACAAACAAATTACAGGTGGGCTCGAAAATGGAATAACAGGGTCAGGGAAGGTGAAGATAATGCCAAAGAACTTATAGGCTCAAAGGAGAAGGAACGGAAAAGTTTGAAGTCTTTAGGCTTTGAAACAATTTAGAACGAGCCCAAAAACAACTAAGTATGGAGGAGATAGTGGACACTGCCAAGTGTCCAAATGATGCACCTCCAAAGATTGAATCCAAAAGGGGATACTTGAACAAGTGCCAAGCCCTCCACGTGTCTGATTTAAAAAAGGGGCCCATTTTGGTAGATGGTTCCCGCCATTTTGTATAAACTCGGTTGAAATTTCAAATGGGCATATGTTTTGACTCATTGGTCGAAATTCAAAAAATATGGCACCATTGGAAAGATCTCAGCCTCATCTACGCTATGGAGATCTGAAACTTTAATTTTGGAGAGGTTATGTGGGGAGAAAATGAAGAAACATCTTCAGGCCATTAATACATGATCTATTTGCCCCCAACAACCAGATTAGATTTGATCTGATCCGCCATTCCTCCTTCTTCGAGGTGCCAAACAAGTAATTGATGCAAGCACGACAGATTTGGGGCAGATTTGCAGGAGGTATTGATGATGGTGGTTGAGCTTCGAACTAATTTTCCCTCTTCTCTCTCCTTCTTCCCTTTGTGTTGAATCTATAAAAGAAGGGCCGGGACCCATTGTAAAGGGTTGGATGTTTCTGTTTTGTGCTCTCCCTTCTTATTTTGTTCAGAGAAGGATTTTTGGAGATTTTCTAACCTCTTCTTCGGTTGTAATTCAAATTTTACTTCTTTGCTACTGCAGTATACTGTATCAACTCATGAGTAATAATATATATGTCTGTGGATGTTTCTTGACCCTCTCATGTATTCATTATTGTCTCTCTGATCTCTTATTGCGATTTGGTCATCTGTGCATAGTGTTTGTATTGCATTTCGTGGTCTGTGTTAAACTGCAAAATGAGTGTCTAACATTCCTTTGGTGCATCACCTCATTAGCTTAGGTTTATTTTCTTGCAACTCTCGACTATGTCTCCTTGGTAGATAGAATAGACTTAGCATAGATCCTCTGTAATTTATTTGTATGCACCTGAACAGAGGGATAGGAACCGACCTCAATCTAGAGAGCTCCCTCAACTCGCAAGGTCCCACACTTTGAGAGATGTTCCATGTTATGCAATCACACTAAGAGTCTCAACCCATCTAGTTTCAGATATTCAGGGGTGCTTTGATTTTGCACTAACAAGAAGGTTGTATGTATCTTAGCAAGAGTGCATTATCAAAAATAACAATGTCAAAGAGTAAATTACCAAATTTGAGTGTCTACATTTTCCCCCCTCAAGTACGAAATCTAATGACATTCTTAAAGGAAAATATACGTGAGTGTGTAGACACACTTTGTCTTCACTCAAATTTTATTTTGCAGATTCCGTTTGTGCTTGGTGTTGTAGACACTAAATCACGCACTTTGGATATCTATTTAGTCTTTATTACATACTATTATTCATATGATTCCTAAGTAAGAAAAAGTAATAATCAACCCATGTCTTTGGCCATATTTGTTTGCTTTATGTTACCCTCACTTTTGGTCTTACACTCCTTCTTTCCCAATATGATCTTCTTCCCTTCAGTTTCCTTGAGTCTTGGACACTAGCACCCATCTAGGATGCCAACGTCAGGCACCCCCGTCCCCTCTGGGAGCCCCTGACCTATTTATACTTTGCTCCAATATCTTTAGGGCCCTTTCTATCCGTTTGGGCATCTTATCTTTTTGGTATATAAGCCTTTTCAGGGTTAATTACGAAATTCAAGTAAGGGAATCATATAAATATAAAGTTACACGACCAGAATAAAGGACTAAGTCACTAAGCATTAGTTATCACCACCAAAGGTTGCATCCAAAGGCTATTCTAGAGCATTCAAAGCATCCATTCTAGCTTCACACACAAGGTTCAAGGGACTTCATTCTTCTACATACACTTCATAGGAGGGGAAGTTCATTCTTTCATGCACACATTTATCTACATTTTCTACATCTAGCTATTTGCTAATCTATTCAAGTGTGACATGCACAAGAGCCACCTAGGGCACAATTTTGCACACACACACAAGGAACTACATTAGGTCTGAAATGTAATACAATGCTCAGTTCGTAAGATCACTTGTTTGAAAACTAAGGATAGTTTGACCCCTCATTTACATTATTTTCTTTTTGGGATTTGATGCACTTTTGAGGGTTTTGTAGGTTACCTTCTTTATTGCAAATTATCAGTGACATCGACGATCATCATGTGACATACTAACGACAAGAAGCAAATGAAAAAGCAAACATCTTGCGATCCTCCAAAGGATGTTTTATGAGGTTTTGGGAAGATGTAGGTGCCCAGAATTGGTTTGCATTGCCTTGCAGGCACTCCTGACCCATTCCTAGGCACCCCAATTAGGTCCTCAAGATATTCCACTGCCTCTAAATTTTTCTAGGCTTCTGTGTGACGCTTATCCATCTCTTGTTCATCAGTGCGTCACTTCGACATAATCAAGGATTAATTTCAAAACAACAAAGTCATTTTATCTCCTCATTTGCACTTAGGGTTTTAAATCTTAATTGTTTATTTGCTTGGGTCAGATATGTATTTCACTGCATATTTCATTTACTGCTACATTAAGAATCAGATTAGGCATTTTATTCATTTATAAATTCTATATTTTCTTAATCATTTTGGTGAACTTGACTGTTCAAACCCTTCCTTCTGAATATGTCCTCATCTTTGTCGAGTCATGAATCAATCTTCTTATCCTTGTTTCACTCCAACTAAAGTCTATGACATGGTTACTACTGCAGTTGATTTCATGTCAAGTTCATACTCAACATCCTCCTCACTTTATTACGCCAATGGTTGATCCTACTATCAATATAGGAACTACTTGCCGAACCTTTCCTCCTATAACTCATCCCGATTTGTATCCCACATCCTATCACTCCTACGACTCCACCCACTACTTCTAAGGGCTATGATATCATTGAACAACTTAAGAATACACCAGCCAAAATATCCCTCTATGGCTTATCATGTAATACATCTAATTATTCAACAAACATTAGAGGCTATCATTCATTCTATTCATTTTGAGAGTGATAATTCTTCAGTGGCATTCACAGATACCTCATTCAGATCCCTCAAAAATCTAACACCTGCTATATCATTTACTATACGAGGACATATCACTATCTTCTATTGACAATCCATGTGCACCCCATTCTTATCACTTCTATCATTAATTTATTTTGTATCAAGCATGTACTAATTGACAATACATACCTATGCTACATTTATGTGCCCATTCCCTTTTAAAAGAAATTGGCATCACAGATAATTTAATCCTCATGGAAATTCAAACTTCCTTCTCCAGATGGTTAGGGATTGAACTATTCTGCACATGGAACTTGCAAAATAATTCACGCTACTATGACCTTAAAATTGAACCTAAAATCATCACCAAAAAACAATTAAGTGTCATTATCGAACACCGTCAGGGGGTATGCAATTCATTCTGTGAGCTTGAGATAGATTATTAGTGTTTCATGCAATGCATGATCTCCTATCCACTATGCATTCCAACTGTCTTGCATTCCTACATGTTGTGTTTTGTACAGACCATCACTTTAGACCCTGATTCATTTGAGAATTATGAGGCAGGGTTTTCTAGTTACTTGTTATGAGACACAAAAAAATTTATTGCATCCTATGTGATGTATAGAAAATAGGCCTCAATATGATAGCAGACAATGGGAGCATGCCACAATTTTCTTCCAGAGCTCGAGCGCTAAAATTGTTTTCACTCATACTACTACTAGCATGTCACCTATGCAATGTTTACTGCTATTTTAAGAAACTTTACCACTCCGTTCATTGAGACTCTTGATCGCCCCTAACGTCTACTTGAATTATAGAAATTGATGAAGTTTTACCAATTTATAAAACTTTCTATTCTTATATACTTACTTTTTCCAGACTCTTATATTTTTAGAAATTTTTTCGAATTATTGATTTTTGATGTTTGTTACGGGTAAGTGCACCAAGTTGGGGGACAATTAAGTGGACATCAAATCCTGAATTTTACATTAAAAATAGCAAAACATCAAATTTAGTCTTCCGCGGACTTGAACCATGCCGAAAAGTAAAAACTATGTCATAAAAATAGTACCATTGCGTAGGGGAGACTATTAGATTTGTAGAAATACTGATTTTAAAGTCAATAGAAGAGGATAAATATCATTTTATAATTTTTTACTAATAGTAGGTCTTTAAGACACTTTTTCCTGTGAATGTTTATGTCTACGTTTAAGACTCCAAAATTTGTTTCACTTATCAGAATGTGATAAAACTTATACCATCCCAACTGTGGTGAAATTATATACATGTTCAAAAAAAAATTATTTTATTTCAATATTTTTTTGATGAAGTTATGGCGGGCAAACGGAAAGTGCTCTGTTTTCTTTATGTTTTCATACCACTTCTCACGGAAAAAATCATAAAAAATAAATATTACTCAAAAAAATACAAAATAAAATCCATCCCAAGATAGATAGTGTCAGATAGCTTCTCACCAAAGGAAAAATATATATATCAATTTTTGGTCATCCAAATTGTGGGCAAACGGACTATAATCTTATCGGCGTTTTTAAAAAAAAATACCAAGTCATTGAATTTTGAGTGTTTAATATAGCTAATCTTGTCCATTTTTTACAAAATTTAGTATTTTAGAACTAGATTCTGGATGCTACAATTCATATCAATATAATTTTATCTAATTTTGAGTGTATGTATTGCTAATAATCCCTACAAGTTGATATTATGTTGTTATTTGCAATATGATGTCCACGGATGACCCTATATTTGTCCATCAACTTCCTGCACTTACCCATTCATATTTCAATGATACTTTCGTCGTTGTCGGCCATGGTGAATATCAATTAAAAAATCCTCCTCCTACTAATGATATGGTACTTTATTAGGGGTCTGTCTATACTCTGGACGTCATTTCACCTTCTCATGGGAAATCTATATCTATAATTCCTCCTTTCACATGCACGCTTTTAATGAATAACTCTTATTGGCATTTTATTCCATTAGATCTTACTTGCTTTGATATTATTTTCACATATGATGGTTTGAATCGGCTTGGATTTACACTCAATGATATCTTACTGCTACCTCATTCACCCCATCTTTAACATGGATGCATCCATGTTACGACTACCTATGGTCTTTTTGTCTTCCATCTACTAGTCTTTGTGGTGCATGCTCCTTGCACTTATCCATTGACACTTGGGATATCTTTTTTGGATTACATTAGGGGCAATTTGGACCCTAACCATACTCACATCACCTTCCCTATGCCTTTTTTCTATGTTTATATTGAAAATAATTCATCTCTTGACTATTCACATAATATCACTCATTGACATGCATATGGGTGTCCACTAATACCTTTCATGAATGAAGAGTACGCAATGTGCATGTACAATTTATGCCACAATGGCTCTTTATTTGAATCACCACATACAGTCGCTTACCAAGTTTCCAACGCACCGCCATTTTTCTTCGGCTGGGACAATGATGATCTCTTAGACAATTTCACTTGATTATTTTCATCATTTCATACACTTGGGGGGCACCATGCTTAATCTCCCCCCCTTTCTATCATTCTCAGGCATCTTACATACTCCACATATCACCTCTAGTCTTTCTCGCACATCATACATGTCTTGATACACTCTTGTATCATCATTAATCGATGACACACTCTTGTGCTTCAGTTCACACTTGACTGTTGAGGGAATCCTATACACATGAACATCACACACTACACACCACACATTTTGTGCATTCATCTCTTTCTACGTAACACCTACTCTACGCATTCATGACATATATTTTTGGCATCTACTTCTACATGATACAATCATTACCTTATGATGCACTCTATTTCCACAGTCCATACTCAATTTCTGAGGGTCTACAACTCAAATGGAGCTCACTATACTCACTCACTCACACACTCTATAAGCTCTATGATTTATCGATCACATATTTTTAATGCACACATTCAAACCATTTCCTAATGATGAACTTTTACTTTAAGGTTCATTCTTGACTGCTGAGGGGGCATATATAAATGAACCTCGTCACATGCATACTCATTTGTATTCACTCGGGTGGTACGTGGATCCTATCAAACCCACTCTACATTCCATTCCATCTCATCCATAACATACTACATATCTTGGTTGCATTTACTCTTGCTCTCTTATGCTTGCATGTAGATTTTTTTACACATGCTAGTCAGATATTTTATATGTCATTAACTCTTTCTATATACACATGCGCGTTCACTTGTCTTCTAGTTGTGATCGCAAACTTTACATAGATCAATACACGTGGCATGGATGTTTGATGCAGTACCTCATACCGGTCCCACAACAGTTCCTGGGGGCATCGAATTTCATATACACTACAAGTGATATTATTTCATTCTTCATAACACATTACTATATTAGATTATACACGCTTTGACATACCTTCTATATTTCTACCACACTAACGGGTGCTTCATGTGCAACATTTTTCTTGGAGGTCTATTTGCTTCTATGGCTATCTGTTACATTTCTTACTCCTGTTTGTCATTATTTGCGGGATTTTCCGTATGTCTTGCTTTTTCTTTGATTTTCTGTATGCTTATGGCCACTGCGGCTTTGATTGGCTTGTGACATCGTGAGTGATGTACCATGTTTGAAACATGCTCTTCGTGGTCTGATCTATTTTCTTGCATGTTTAAACTATCTTTTTACGTACTTAGCTTACACATTGTCTTTTACATTCATGTTTTGCTTGTATTAACACTTATTTTCCTAGGTACTTTGTTTATGCTTGCCTTGGTTTCTGCCAAGCACACTCTCCCCTATATGGCATCAATTTTAGCACATCGTTCGGTCCTCCTTTGGGTCGCATAATCCTCAACAATGTCGCATGCATCCCAGATGATGGGGGCATAATTTGGGTGAATTAGTCACCCCATAGAGTAGTCTAAAATCACAAATCAACATAATTCAGTATCAGTACAACACAATTTTTAGTCTTAGAAATGTCTCAGAATCATACTTGATTCCACAGCACAACACATACACTAATGCCCAGACCTAAATAGTGGCTCCTGGGCGCCCCTGACCCTTCCTGGATGCTCGTGACCAGGGGGAAGTTACACAACATTTTTCAGTTCAACGTAGTTTTTAGCATTTTCACAGAGCATTTTACAGGGCACACAGTCCTTCAGCACTCAGCATGTATACACTACACCTTCTTTTCTACTTTCACATTGGATCAAAATTATTCAAGCTAGATCAAATTTTTACACACCATCTGTACTGGTGTTCTACACTTCAGGATGTAGTTAAAGGTTAGAGGATAACACCAGACTTTACTTCCTTCATTTCTTCTATTCTTGGCTTGAGATCACCCAAAAAACTTGCAGTCAGTGCAATTGGCATGAGATCACCCGAACAACTCATTCTTCCACATTTTCAGGATCCTTTCTATCTTTTTTCTCATCATGGATCAAGTGTAAATTTTATTTTTTCACATTTTCACATTTTACATATAGTTTACATATTTTTATCATATACACGCGTATTTGACTGCTTGTTCGTTCTTCTCTTTTGTGGGTCTGTCCTTATTGGAACTAGTAGTCCCATCATCACACATTAACACATCAATAATTGGTAAAAATGTGACATTGACACATACGGTCTCACCCTAGGGTCATCATCATTTTTATCACTTTTTTGTACTTCCTTGTCTTTAGTTTCCATGCTTCATTTTTATCACTCCATGCTTTTATTTTCTCTCAACACACTTTTTTCCATCGATCTACATGGTTATCATGTACGCATCTGTTATCTACTTTATGTTATCACACATTCACTCAACAACATAAAGTGGGGGAAAATGTGGACACTAAATCACACACTTTGGGTATTTATCTAGTCTTGTTGACATATTACTATTCATATGATTCCTAAGTAAGAAAAGTAATAATTAACCCATGTCTTTGGCCATCTTTTCTTGCTTTTTGCTACCACTTTTGGTCTTACACACCTTCTTTCCTAGTTTGACCTTTGACCCTTCAGTTTCTCTTAGTCTGGACACCAACACCCAACTAGGATGCCAATGCTAAGCGAGCCCGTCTCCTCTAGGCGCCCCTGACCTCTTTTTACTTTTCTCACATCATTTGGGTTCTTTCTAACCGTTTGGGCATCTTATCTTTTAGTATTCGGCCTTTTCGGGGTTGATTACAAAATTCAAGTAAGGGAATCATAGCACCACAATGAAGTTGCACTCCGATGGTAACGTCAAGCTCCAACGCAATAAGCAAGATTCAAACAATGGAAAGAATATGTAAATAAGAAAACAGGTCTGCTCATCCTCATAGATCAAAAAAAGGAAGTACAAATAGGGGTGTTGTGTAACCCCCATGCCTAAACAAGGAAAGAATATCAATGATGCCACTGACACATATGACATGACTGACGCATATGATGCCACTAAAGGAGGAGTTACAATTCCAAATAAGGAATGTAACTCCTATGACGCACTGACACAAATGACAATGACAGATTCTATGACAGAATCTGACACTTGTCATTTGACTTCCTAAGACCTATGACTCTCGCAAGGTGAGATGACTCACCAGGTGATGTGGATGATGACTAGGCATGTCACACACACCAACACCCCCCCTTCATCAAAGCCAAGGAAGAGGTCATGGTAAGCCAGAATAGAAAAGAAGACTCCCCTAGACAACTAAGAAAGATGTGTCAATGGGGCCCGACAACTAAAGGCCTGATAAGGTGCCCATATACAAACAACATCTTTCTGGAAAGAAGAAGAGGAGAAGGAGGACTATATAGCCCAAGAAGATGGGTGGCTACAGCAGACCTCACCCCAAGAAGAGACCGCAAGTGAAGAAATTTCACCTCAGTGAAGGGCTTGGTGAATATGTCTGCAACCTGATCAGTTGTCTGAACATACTGTATGTCGATGATGTTTTCATGTATCAGCTCCCATATGAAGTGCATGTGAATCTCAATGTGCTTCATCCACTGATGCTGAACTGGATTTCTACAAATCGAGATAGTGCTCATGTTGTCACAGTAGATAATGGTAGGCCACCGAAAGTGGATGCCAAACTCTGTCAAGATACCCTGTAACCAAACAACTTTTGTGGCAGCGTTAACTACTCCTCTGTACTCTACTTCTATCGATGATATGGCAATGGCATTCTACTTCTTGCTGGACCAACTGACAGGACCTGAACCAAGAGTGAAACTGTAGCCTGAGGTAGACTTCTGATGATCTAGATCACCGGCCCAATCTGAGTCTGTAAATCCAACCAAGTCAATCTCAGTCCCTCCTAAGTAATGAATACCATCTGTGTGAGTGCCATGAACATAGTGAAGGATCCACTTTGCTACTTTTAAATGCAGCTCATGAGGCTCCTGCATAAATCTGGACACGATCCCAACAGCATACGAAAGATCTAGCCGAGTGTGAGTAAGGTAGATCAAGCTCCCCACCAACTGCCGATAAAGGGTACCGTCAACCAAGGGGGAAGAGCAATCAGAAACCAACTTGACCCCAGAAAGAAAAGGAGTAGGTGAGGACTTGCAATCAGACATGTGAAACCAAGCAAGAAAATCAAGAGAGTACTTAGGCTGCGAGATCATAATTCCTGAGTCAGATTGTGAAATCTTGGATCCCAAGAAAGTAATGAAGCAATCCTAAGTCAGACATGGAGAACTTGTTGGCCAAGGAGATCTTCACAGAATCAATGATAGAGGAAGAGCTACCCATGATCAACAAGTCATCAACATAGAGAACAAGAATAAGCATGGAGTCATCCTACCATAGAATATACACATTTGGGTCAGAGTGACACCGAGTGAACCCTGATGCAAGTAAAAAGGAGTCCATCTTGGCATACCAAGCCCAAGGGGCTTGTTTAAGGCCATAGAGAGACTTCTTTAACTTGCAAATGAGGGATGGATCATGGACATAACCCAGAGGTTGTTCCATATAGATCTCTTCCTCTAGGTCCCCATGAAGGAAGGCACTCTTAACATCCATCTGGTGGACTTCCCATCTGTTAGCGGAAGCGATGGCAAGGGTCAGTCGAATGGAAGTCATCTTCACAACCAGGAGCAAAGGTTTTTGAGTAATCAACCCCAGCTACCTGGGAGAAACCCTTAGCTACAAGTCACACTTTATACTTCTCAACTTCTCCATTGGCTCCATACTTTGTTTGATATATCCACCTACACCGAATGAATTTTCTTCCTTTCAGAAGAGGGGTAAGATCCCAAGTGTCATTCTTTATGAGTGAGGAATACTCCTCATCCATAGTAGAATCCCACTCAGGAATCCCAGAAGCTTCCTGGAAAGATGGTGGATCAGAAGCAGAGGTGAAGAAGGAGTGGGGTCCAATGAAACTCGAGCACATACGTCTCTCATCTGAAGGATCTCCAACTAAATCTCCAGCACTCTGTAAAGTTTTCCTGGCCCAAAGAGGTCCCGAAGGTTCAAGCTCAGAGTCAGAAGATTCTTCACTCGAGTGAGAAGGGACATAGTCCTCATCATCACTACTGTCAGAATCAGAAGACTCAGAAGTTTGAGGATCGGGAGGAGCAGGGAGAGGAGGAACTCACTCAACAACATCATCATCTGATGAGTCAGAATCTGAATCAGTGGGAAAAAGAACCTCAGTGGAAGTAAAAGTCAAGGATGACTCATCAAACTTCACACTCCTCTCAATATAGAGCTCATGGGTTGTAGGGTTCAACAATCGATATCCCTTCACACCATCAGGATACCTGAAAAAGATACAAGGTTTGGATTGTGGATCCAATGCCTTGTGTTTCTTCTTGGGAATCCAAGCCATAGCCTTGGATCCGAAGACTCAAAAGTGCTCAACATCAGGCTTGTGTCCAAACCAGGCTTCAAAGGGTGTCATCCCTCTTACTACCTTGTGTGGAACATGATTCTGAATGTAACAAGCACAATTCACTGCTTCAGCCCAATACTGCGGAGGAAGGGACTTCGAGTGAACCATACAAGTAGCCATCTCCTTTAGAGTTCAGTTCTTTCTTTCTGCAACTCCATTTTGGGAAGGGCTGTAAGCAACTGTACGCTGCAAAGCAATCCCCTCAGAAGTGTAGAAATCCTCAAACCTATTGCTCACATACTCACCTCCATTGTCAGTTCGAAGAACCTTGATAGACCATTCCACTTGTTTCTCAGCAAGAGCCTTAAAGTTTTGAAAATGCTCAAAGACTTCAGACTTAAGCTTAAGAAAATATACCCAAGTATAACGTGAAAATTCATCAATGAAGGTTAGTATATATAGAGCTCTAGTGAAAGAAGGAGATGGAAAGGGGCCAGAAACATCACTATGAACAAGATCCAAGGGACGAGTAGCTCTCCAGGATTTTCCCTTATCAAAGTTTTTTTTCAGGGTGCTTTCCAAGGGTGCAACCCTCACAAAGACCTTTAGAAAACTTAACTCGAGGGTAACCCATTGACCATTTCATTTTGGCTCAATTGTTCAAGGTAACGATAATTTAGATGCCCAAAATGCTCATGCCATAGCTTGCTAACCTCATTTGCATGAGTGAGCAAGGCATTGGGCATCAAATCAGAAGAGAAGTGGGAAAAGGTATACAACCATGAACGGTGATCTACCTTTCCCTCAGCCACAATGCAGTCAGAGTTAAGCTCACGAATGATCACCGAGTTAGGACCAAATTCCACTCGCATTCCTTCACCAAGGTGGGTGATTTGGTAAACCGATAGGAGATTGGTAGAGAGATTGGGAACACTCAACACTTGGTTAAATGTTCCACCTTCTATCTCTACCGATCCACTACCAGAAACTGACACATGAGTGTCATCACCCAACATGATTTGGGACATGCCACATGGTTCAATGCTAGAGAATTCAACCTCTGAAGAAGCCATGTGGTGTGAGGCACCAGAATCGATAATCCAAGTTGATGATGGAGCTGATCTAGCTATGAGGGCCTTACCTTTCTTCTTTTCATTTTTAGACTCCTTTGCTTTAGAAGACTCGCCCTTCTGAGCATTTTGTTTAACGGATTCAGGAACACTTATTTTATTCTTCTCAAGCAATGAGTTAAGTGATCAATTTGTTTCCAAAAACAATGATGCTCATCATGGCCAGAATTCTTACAATAGGAGCATTTAAACTTTTCCTTCTTCGCTTTAGGCTCAGAAGTCGAAGTGTTAGTGTTGGGCTTAGCTGGGGGTTGGTTGGTCTTGGTTTCTTTCTTAGGTTGGTCCTTTGTTTCTTTCTTCTTTTCATTTTTCTTTCCCTTATTCACCACAAGGGCATGTGACTTGGATTTTAGAGTCCCCATTTGAATGAGTTTGTCCTGTTCTCGAATGAGTTGGGATGAAAAACTGTCAAAGGAGGGCATTTTCCAAGCACTACCCAAGGCAGCTTTCATGGCATGGAAAGTTGAAATGAAGACAGAGTATTCAGGACCTAACTTAGAAAGAATCGACAAGATCAATTGAGAGTCTTTCTTTTCCACTTTACATTCCTTTAGAAGTAGTCTAGTGTGGAAAAACTTTGAGAAGAAGGCCTGCAGGTTTTCAAAGTCACTAGGATTTAACCCTAGTAGTTCATTCTCCAACTCATGCACTCTCATGTCATCTTGCTTCCCAAACATATCGTCGAGCATTTTCCACACTGCATCAGGAGTCGAGGAAGTTTCGATGTGGAAGAGCAAGTCGGGAGAGACAGACATACAGAGAAGACCTAAGGCTTCATCACAACGGTTGAACCACTTAGATTTTTCAGGTTCATCATTAGGTTCAGTCTCTAACCCCATGGTGACATGGTATAACCCTTTACTTCACAAAACCAATATAATTTTAGATTTCCATTCAAAGAAATTAAAAGGTGTGAGCACGGGTACTTTAGAGATATCCATAATGAAGAGATAGAACCAACGAAGGAAGAAGGAAGGAGAGAGAAAGGAAACAACCACCCCAGAACAATATCACACCCCCCGAGTTAGGCACTTTATAGTTTAGTGCATTGATTACAATCAGATGTGACTGTGTGCCGAGAACCAGTCTGTCACTCACCTTGCAATCAACGTAATAACGCACAAGAGTGGAGACAACAATCAAGGTTTGTTGGGCGCAACAGTTCGACACCATAAGCAAGCACAAGAATGAGTGAAAACAAGAAGGGGAAGAGAAATCCTTGTGAGAAATAGCATCTCACATCACACGAAAGAATCCCTTTGCTGTAAGACTGTGGCGGACGCACTCACAAGTCCACAAGCAATAAAAGGGATAGAACAAAGCTCAAGATGATTCAAAATGAGCTGAATTAAGCAATACAAAGACACCCCCCAGAATGTGGCACTTTATAAAATAGTGTGTTTACAAAACTGATAATCCCATCATCTAGAGTGTGAAAAAACATGCAACTTTGACTAAAGAAGTGCTCAAAACTGAGCAACGAGTCAAAAGTTATAGCAAAAAACAATTCCCGCAACTGATGGAAAAATGCTAATAAGCCTGCAAATGGATTAAAAAAGTGCCCTAAACACATGCAAAGGGTGTCATATGTATGCTCATTGGAAATGGCATCAAATTTTAGATAGGGTTTGTTTTAATTGCGAGGGGGGATTAGCCTCCTACCAACCCCGGACCTCACCCTCCGTCTTCGACACTCGAAGGAAGGATAATAATAAAACAAGTAAAAATATCCAAAAAGGTTACAATGCCAATTAAATGTTTTTAACCTTAAAATTTTAAAAAGTGAGATTGATTTACCAATAATCAATTCTAAAAATGGAAAGGGGCCCACGTTGACTGAGCTGAATTGTATGGTAAACGAAGTGTGGAGCTAGACCGAGCTAAGGTTCAATGTCCCGAAAAATGTGGGAGAGTTGTGGCTAAGTCAACATGAAGTGCCACATACTAGAGTTGTGGGAAGGACCACGTGTCAAGGGTGAATGCTACAGGAATGGTAATCGAAACTGACAGCCACAAACTAGAGCAAGGACCAAGCGTGTGAAGGTGAGCTGCAAGGTGGATGAGATCTTGCAAGTTGACTAGGAGAGGTGTTCCAGCCTACAACATACGTAAAAAATGAGAGCAGAGTGCCAGGGGCATGTAAGAAGTAGGGTAGACTAAGGAGGTTTGAATGCCAGGCCATGAGGTATCAGTTAGATGAGCGAGCAGAGAATGGCCACAACAGGAAAAATGCACAAGCCAAGAAGGTAAGGAGGAATATGCAGTGAAAGTTCTGAGGAACAATGCAATTGAAAAGGTCAAACACAATGTTTTAAGGAAAAGAGGCACAAATGGAGGAACTGCCAAGCAGAATAACAAATGTTTGACAAGTGAACATTACCACAAAATACCAAGGAAACTGAGTGCAAGGAAACAAGGATTTGACACGAAGAAGAAAAAAAAAACAAGGGTTGAAGACAAAACTGAATGAAGCAGTGCAAGACAACGAATGTAATAAGAGCAAGCAAACCAAGCAGAGCAAGACAAAAGTAACAAGGTCCAAAAAACCCATGGTAGAAATGACTGCCAAACAAATGTGTCAAGGAACAGTAACAACCAAACCCACTGGATGAGTTAAATGTAAGGAAAAAACATGAGCCAACACAAGAACCATGAAAATCCAAGAGCTGGAGTAATTCCAATGGAAAGAAGATCCAAAACCAGAGCACAAATAACCCAAGACAATGTAGAGAGGATAATTCACCAGGAGGAGGATGCATGTAAACAAGTCAAGGTGAGCAGGTAGACCTTGAAGTGAAAAACAAGCAACACTAAACTATGCAAATAGCCCGTGAACACTGAAATGCACCTGAAAACACAAGAAATGCATGCAAATCCTAGAAACTGAAAAAAACCATGAACAAAATACCTCAAAATTGCAACTGCTGAAACCTCAATACGAGGTGAGCAATACAATTCCAAAATAATAATAAAAAAACTTGCACGAGGAAATAAGAAGAAACCAGAAGTAATAAGCAACTGATAAATGAAGAGTGCACGTTTTACCGAAACCAGCTCTGATACCATGAAAGAGGGATTCACGAGAACCGATGTCAAAAACAATGCACCACAACAAAGTTGCACTCCGATGGTAACATCAAGCTCCAACGCAATAAGCAAGATTTGAAACAATGGAAAGAATATGCAAATAAGAAAACAGGTCTGCTCATCCTCATAGATCGAAAAAAGGAAGTACAAATAGGGGTGTTGTGTAACCCCCATGCCTAAACAAGGAAAGAATATCAATGATGCCACTGACGCATATGACGTGACTGACGCATATGATGCCACTAAAGGAGGAGTTACAATTCCAAATAAGGAATGTAACTCCTATGACACACTGACACAAATGACAATGACAGATTCTATGACAGAATCTGACACTTGTCATTTGACTTCCTAAGACCTATGACTCTCGCAAGGCGAGATGACTCACCAGGTGATGTGGATGATGACTAGGCATGTCACACACACCAAATACACTTCATAGGAGGGGAAGTTCATTCTTTCACGCACATGTCTATCTACATTTTCTACATCTAGCTATTTTTTCACTATCAAGTGTGACATGCACAAGCGCCACCTAGGACACAATTTCACGCACATACACATAGAACTACATTGGGTTTGAAATGTAGTGAAATGATCAATCGTAAGATCACTCATTTCATAGTTGAGGACAGTCTGACCCCTCATTTGCATTATTGTCTTTTTGGGATTTGATGCACTTTTGAGGGTTTTACAAGTCAATTATTTATTGTAGGTTATCAACCACATCAACGATCATCATGAGACATACTAGCAACAAGAAGAGAAGGACAACAAACATCGCATGACCCTATGAAGGAGGTTTTCTAAGGATTTTGGTAGACATAGGCACACATAACTAGTCTGCAGTGCCCGTATGCGCCCCTAACCCATCCTGGGCACCCCAGTCCAACATATTCCACCACCTCTACATTTTTCTAGGATTCTGTGCAACACTTATCCCTCTCTGTTCATCAGTGTGTCAATTCAGTATAGTCCAGGATTAATTGCAAAATAGCTAAGTCATTTTATCTCCTCATTTATACTTATGGTTTTAAATCTTAATTACTTATTTTCTTGGGTCAGATATGTATTTCATTGCATATTTCATTTACTGCTACATTGCAATCAGATTAGGCATTTTATTCATTTATAAATTCTATATTTGCTTGAATTTTTGTGTTTGACTGTATTTCTGAGTACCGATACCCTGTTTGTACTTGTATGTTACCCCTGTAAATAAGTAAAAATCACAAACAAAGAAGATAAATGAAGAAGTACATATTAGCTTCATTGCAGACATCTTGCAAACCTCAAGAAAAGACCGTAGAAGCACTTAGATTTATGCTGGTCTTGTTAAAGATTTGGATTGTGGATGCTCTTAATATTGTTCTCCAAATGTGTTTGCAGATGTTATGAACAACTTTTCACAAGGAAGCAAATGTCAAATTGACAGACAGTTGGATGTAATTTTCTCAAAGATCCGGGGATGGATTTGTAAAGGAAATGGCCAACTTTTATAGCTGAGGGTAGGCCATGAGAAGTGGATCTTGGGTTGAATTGGATCTCCACATGTAATAATTATAATTACCTGAAATAGTAAGATGACCATGTCTATGTGTAGTTGCAGCTTTGTAGGGGCAATCATTATCTTTGAATTCATCCGAGAAGTGGTTGCACGTACATTATTGTGCCCCCACCATTGTAGGCTTCTGGAAGTAGAGTGAAGTGGACTATGAGTGGATAAAAGGAGTTAATTAAATAGACTAAATTAATTAATATTTAATTGTGAGGGAATAATTAACCATTTATTTAATTAAATGTTTAATTATATTAGCTAGAAGGATGTAGAATTAATTTAATTAATTCCAAAGACATAATAGAATTAAATTATTTAATTCTAAGAGGTGGGAATGTGACTTAGGAAATAGAATTAATTTAATTAATTCTATAAGGGGTATTTAATTGATGGAATTAATTTAATTAATTCCAAAGGGTGTATGTTGTGGTAAGATAAAATTAATTTAATTAATTCTAATTGGATAGATGGCGGGATAGAAATATGTATGTATTTTTAGGGTGTCTACATTTTACCCCTCTTTAAAGTGTTATCGTGAAGTAATAACGCTTTAAATATAGTAGACCCATGTAGATTAGCGAGCAGAAAGTGACGTAAAGCATTTGGATGCCCCAACAAGTCAGATAGTGAGGGAATGCCCCTTCAAGTGGGTGGGTGACGCAGCAAAGCAATGAGCAACCACTTGATGGGGGGAAAATGAAGGAGTGAACAAGGATAGGAAGTAGTGTGCTCGTAGCATGAACATCATTTGGAGAATGTGAAGATAAGAGTAACCTTTATTTTGATGTTACACAATAGAGTTGTCACCATGATTAGGAAGGAGTCAAGATGGTTAACCCAGATGCACGTAAAACAAACACACAAAAAGAAAATAAAACAGAAAAATGAAAATAAACCCAATATGAACAGTTAGGTGCATACATCAACATTATAAAGGAACCAAGATGTTAACACACTACCTACAATTCGTCTAGAATGCAAATGTCAACAATGCAACACAATATTGTAAAAGAAGATAAGTTATCTATGCCCTAGAACATGTGCCACGATGAAAAGCAAGTGTATGCAAATGTGCTCAAAACATTGAACTTATGAAATGCTTGAGAATAGAGTCAGGTCGAAGAGTGGAGTATACTTAGAAACTCCTCATGACACTCTTGTAGGACCCGCGGTGTAAAGCGATTTGATATGGATTTGCACCAGCAAAGTTATATTGTGAAGGGAAGAATAAGTTGTGATAATCGTAAGATTGGGATGAGCTAATGGGAGAGATATTAATTTTATAAAAAATGCATCGCATTGTTGAAGTTGCAAAAAATGTGCAATTTATAGGGATTTTTTGCAAATTTATAATGTTTTTTGAATTTTTTGATAAATTGTGATTTGTTTGTGATTTTTGTAAAATATTTGATTTTTTAAAATTTTCGACGTTATTAGAAGAACACGGTGGTAGGGAGGAAAAATGGTGTAAGGAGCACCAAAGTTTCCCCAGAGAAGCATGTATATGCCCCTATGAGAAGAAATAAGGGTAGCAAAAGGACCGTTTAAACAAATGAGCCATCACAGAGAAACACAAGCGAGGTGTGGGAGAAAAATCATCAAAAAAAGGAATGATAGAGAAAAATTAGTAATCGCCACCATACAGGACAAGAAAAACAAGTGATTAAGGTTAGAGAGGGTATATATAGAAGGGGAGTGGGGTGAAAAATCATCGCAACTCATTTGTGCTATTATACTCCTTTTTCCTTTTGTGAGAAATTTGAGCTCTAAGTCCTGAGAGAGATGGTGTGATTACAATAAAGGAAACATCACGCAGATCAAGTTCATGAGTTTGGGTGAACTCTAGCCGATGATTCCGTGGTGATTACTTCAAAAAATTTTTACTTTGGGGTGCATTTATTACATTTTTTAGCTAGAAGAAAACAAAATTTTAACACTAGTGCATGCACTTGTGTGCGCTAGCGTAGCCCAAAAAATGTGCTAGTATGCAAGTGCACGCACTAACGTTAAAGTGTTAACATAGGTGTTAAGAAGATTATGTGCTAGCATGTTTCACACTAGCATAATGTAGAAGTGTTAGTGGCGTTATGCATTAACATGCATGAGCTAGCGTTTGATTGAGAGTGTTAGCCTTGAATGTGCTAGTGTCAATGTAGATGCACTAGCATCAGAATGCATGTGCTAGTGTATGAAAGGGTGTGCTAATGCCATTTGAAAACTTTTAAGGAATATTTGAGAGGTTTAGGAAAGAATAAATGAGTGTTAATTGATGTTTTTGAGTTTTTTAGGAGAAAACACTAGCATCTAGACGTGCGGGAGTGTCATGGGTGGACTGAGGACATTTCAAAGGACATTCTCGTAGCGCGATGAGAAAGGGGACTAGTAAATTTGTTAGAGGAAATGGGGTTATCCTACATAGCAGAGCTGACCACATATGATTTTGGATCATAACTTGTTGGACTTCCCTGGCTGGAGTGATGGCACAGTGAGAGCCAGACATTCCAGACTTCCGACTGGGGAGATGACAGTGACCTTGGAGGATGTTTATCAGATCCTATGGGTACCGATACAGGGGATTTTGGTGGAGTATGATGGGAATGTGACACGTATATGTAGACATATATGGGACATTATTTTGCAAGAGGAGATACCCAGAGAGAAGATGGCGGTACACTTGTACCATTTCATTGATGACAAGATATAACGATTGCCCATATATCTGATGGATCTTATTAGTGGTTACTTATTACCTGATAAGAATGGTACTCATTTTTAGCTGGGTTCGATAGGAGTAGTGTCTAAATTAATGGAGGGAGACGTTTTTGTATGGGGTCAATGTATACTAGTGCATTTATACAGGGATCTCTACTTAATTGCTTACAGGGGGATGAGGAGCATGAGTCTTGCGACTCTGCTACAGATATGATCATGGGACCACATTGCTATTGGTTGACCACTAGGTGTTTTGAAAGCTAAACAACTAGATGAGCCATCTTGTAGAGAATGGGAGATAGTGGGAGTAGGCTATAAAGGCCATATGGGAGATATCACCTTTCATAGGTGAACTTTTGATGATTTACAACTATTGATGGTTACATAGAGGTTGTAAAGGTTGTACTAGTGGCTGAAAGATGCATTTGAGTTGAGCATGGTGGATGTTGGCCATTTTATTATAGGTTGTCGTAGTCATATTATGGAGGTATATGGAATTGAAAGGGTACAACGCCATTTAGGCGTTATATAAGAGGATACCCGACGATGAACAATGGTACATATGCACTTAGTGCACGAGTATTTTTGACTTCGGGCCACAGATTAGAGTTCTCGTTGCCAGAGAAATATTTTTTGGAGTCATCCCACAGGTCTGGGATGCGTGGAAGCGGAGGTGGTAGATCTAGGTACTACTACAGATTACGTTGCATGGTATGCATCGATCATGCCTTAAGAGGATTACGATTCTCCTAGGCAGTTATAGTAGTAGGTATAGCCGTAACAAAACTGGGGGGTAGACAGAGGTTGAGAGATAGAGCCATACTTGGAAAATGAAGGAGGTTGAGGAACATTTACAGGGATAGGCTGCAAGGCTAGGGTCTCACAGGTATAGGATTAGCGCAAGGGTCATAGGTTCAAGCAGCCCAGAGACCATCAAGAGAGGGTGATGGGCTTCCAGTAGTATGCACGTATAGTACTGATGCCATTAGTCACAGGTTGTGCAACAAGTTCTAGTGTAGCATATAGTATAACATGTACTACAGTCAGGTTTTGCAGTAGGTGCCTCATTAGATACCACAACAGGGACCCCGTTTTGTAGAGACAAGTACCACCGCAGTAGGTACCATTACAGATGGTGCATCATTGCCACCAATACTAGGTGGTCCAGATGAGTTGGTAGGACATGGGGGGTCGGGAGAGATATCAATGATGAGGTAGAGGTGATACATTTACCACCTTGGAGAGGAGTTTTAGGAGTAGTAGGTGGGCCATCAATGGAGATTATACATGTGGAGAGGGACAAAGCCATGTTGCGGGGTGATGTAGCCCTGATTACAGTGTATACACTACATAGGCAACTGGAAAAAAGGGGTATAAAGTAGGCTGCCCTTAGGAAATAGGTACAATAGTATATAACAGAGTGAGACCAGGCCATTGCAAAGCGAGATATGTATAGACACCCAAAATTGGGACGAAACCCTCTAGCCCCTTTCATTACACCCCCTTACCACGACCCCTTTCATATATTTTATTAATCTAGTTACTTATATTAGATTAATTATTATCTCACCCCTCCATCTCATCTCTCCACCTCACCTTGGACCCATTCCAAGCCCATTTAATAACTAAGATTGAGTCATCACTCCCCCTAACCAATTGAAACTTCTTCTAAACCTAATATTAATTGCCAACTACTTTTCCCACCAATTTCCTATGTGATTTAAAAAGAATCAAGGCTCCTAACCCATAACCATTATTGAATCACTCCAAAAAGGGAGATAAAAGGTTATTTTTAGCAAATACGACTTTTTCTCCCTAACTGATGCTGGTTAATCCTCACCCGACACCAGTCATGAAACCGCCATTGGTACCTTCAAATAAGGCTTTTCAACTCATTACCTAGGTTGGGATTCCTTTGGTTGTATTTTGACTATTCATTTCACATCCTTGCATTCGATTGAGCATCCGATGATCAAACACAACACCAGAGCATTCAATTTCTTCACCAGCAACCAACCTCTTACTCCATAACCTTAGATCACTTACACAGGGAAGCACTCAGTCTCCATTGTTGTGGCACTGGATCTTGGCCCAGAGCATCTACATCCTTTACCAACAACTAACCTACTATTCCATAGCTTCAAACCACTCGCAAGGAGAAACACCCAGGATTCGTTTTTGTGGCACTAGATCTTGGCCCATTTCTCCTACAAGCACCCACCAACCACCAACATCTACCAATCTCTAGATCTTCAAATAAGTATCTTAACCAAGTTGTTAGCTCTTAAATTTGGTCTTAGATCTCTTATTGTCTTTTGTTATATGGCTCCTTTCTCTCCCGAATACATTTCGTAGCCCCTCTACGCAACACCTTGCTAATCTGAACCTCCCTATCTTTCTAACCACCTCTTTCACCTTTGTTGAGCCTTCACCTAAATCCCAACATCCTACCTTAACCTTCCCAACACTCTGTGCAATCATAGAGAGCCCAAACCAACCCATTTTCACCTTTGGCACCTAATTTCCCCTACCGTGATTAGTTAGCCAATTGATCTCAGCTATAACCAGTGACTGACATTGGTTCCCCCAACTTGCATTGATCTTTATGTCTGATATTTCCCCCCTGGATCAAGAATCTCAATCACTCACCCAAAAATCCTCAAAACCTCTCATAACTTCACCCATGCCTTCATATTACCCCTTGCCTCACATGCAAACCTTGATAACCAACACCCTCTTTAAATTTAATCTTGTATTCACTATTTAGATTAGATTTAAATTACTATGCTTGTGTGAGATACCCAAATTATACAAATACAATATGAATTTTTCTTTTATGTTATTTATCAACATTAATTTCTTTTAAAACATGGTTTGACAACCTTTTAGGAAGCACCCCACTTCTCAGATCTAGCTCACGCTAGGAAATCCACCAACCGATGTTTTTAATTCTATCTTGTGGTCTTGCTTTGCTTCTCAGTTAGTCATTCCCATACAAAAAGGAGTGTTCTCGATTGGCCTCATCTTTAATGGTGTACAACCTCTTCACGACCTCCAGATATTCCTCACCTACTAACCTTCTACCTTAAGCATTTTTCTCATACGTATGTTCTTATTGGTGAAACATCTAGACCCATTTCTCCTCCGAGCACCCATCAACTACCATCACATGTCAATGTCATATAAGTATTCTTAATCAGGTCATTAGTTTCATTAGCTTTGGTTTTGAATCTTTTATTTGCTTGCAATCACCTCCTTCCTCTCCCGAATACATTTCATAGCCCCTCTACCCAACACCATGCCAATCTGAACCTCCCTTCCTTTCCAACCACCTCTTTCACCCCTACCGAGCCTTCACCTAAATCCCAACACCCTACCTAAGCCTTCCCAACACTCTATGAAATCATAGAGAGCACAAACCAACCCCTTTTCACCTTTGACCCAACTTCCCCTACTGTGATCGGTTAGCCAACTGATCCCGACTATAACCAATTACCGATGTCAGCTCCATGACCAACATCGGTCTCTGTGTCTGAAATTTTCCCTTAGACTAGCAAGCTTAGTTCCTCACCCAAAACCTCTCAAAACCTCCCACAAATTCACCCAGACCTCCATAATACCCTCTGCTACATCTACAGACCTTTTCAAGATCCTACATATACTTAGATATTTGGCAGTAGATCTATGAGGTCACATCGATATTCAAGATCAGTGAGGTCAGTACAGATGCCACCACCTGGTGGTAGGCCAGGGAGTACTAGCATGGGAGATGATCACAGATGATGACTCTAACTACATGATGACACATGATGTATTTTTGTTTTGTATACACCTCGTGATGAAGGCATATATTTTTTTGATCGATTCCCATGGTGGCATATCAACACTTATATGATTTTATCGAGATAGATTTGGTATATGGACCATTGTGTGTGTGTGTGTGTGTGTGTGTGTGTGTGTGTGTGTGTGTGTGTGTGTGTGTGTGTGTGTGGTGTGTGTGTGTGTGTGTGTAATTTTGATAGATGATGGACATTTTTATACCAAATTATGATGATGAGATATTGTATTTTCCTCATGTTTTATTATGAGTAGATGAGATGATGTTTATGTGATGTATAGAATAGATGATTTATTTTTTCTGATTATGATGATGATGTAAGTTTATCATACATTTTCATAGCTTACAAATTTATTTTTGATGATGGATGATGATGTTATAGATATATTTATGTGATATGATGATGTGATAACAAACAATGTGTAAGTAATGAACACAAGTACATGAAAGAGTTAACAAATCTAAAAACACACACATACTAGTAAAAAATCATGGCTTATACAATAAACCAAGACCATAATATGACATAATTGAAAATAAGTCAAACAAACAAACCACAAAATGAACATGAATTAACTTACACCAAATTTATGTATGAACTAATATGTTAATAAGTCGGTTGCAATTGGGTTTATAATTGCAATAATGGTATAGATACTACAGAACATTGAATTAATCTAATTTAATTAAACACAAGATTAATCTAACATATAAGACAACATTTTTCATGTACATCATAACAAACAAGGTAAGTTACAACCAATAAAGTGAATGAAGAGTACTAATATTAGCCAGAGTACTAATATTAGCCACTAACTAAAAATAAATAATATAACAACAATTCCTAATAACAATTTCTAAAATACACCCCTAATGTGTTCAACAACGAAGAGAAAGATATGATTTTGAATGCCCATAGGTGATAGCTTAGAGCACAAGAGGATTGAATCAAGCCGAGAAGAGCAGAGTGATGTGTAGATACCCTAAAACAAATCTTATTAGATCCTATTGAAGCATAGTCTGTATGAGGTCGAAGCCGAGTGTGCCCCCAAGAAAATTTATATTGTGAAGGGTGACATGATTGATTTGAAAACTAAAAAATTATTTAGAACAACAAGATAACAAAAATTAACGAACTAAGGTTATATAGTTGCAAATGTTTTTGTCGAGCATTTTTCAAAATTATTTATGATTTTTTTTGTATTTTTGGAACAATTTTTATATTGTTTCATTGGATTTTTGGGGAACATATGTGAATATTTTTGGAGTTTCTAAAAACATATTTGGGGTTTTGACCTCACCACTAAAGAAGAGGGGAAAAAGGGATTCCTAATTCATAACCAACACGTTACACATGAACAAGGTGAAAAAAATTTATGATAAAATTGTGAACAAGAGTGGTAGACAATGGGCACAATGATATGACAAGGAGAACATGCGACATAAGGCAAGGAAAATTGACACAAGAAAGAGGACAAGGCAGAAAAAAGGTGAAGCGAGGTGAGTACAGATAATATGCTCCCAACAAAAGGATTACTCTTTAGAGACTTAGGGTTAGAAACTTATTGATATGAATGGAATTAGTAGGATCTTTCAATTATTTTTCCATCCTTAATAGATAAGTTTTTATGCCCGGATCAAAATTTGGCAATTATAATGTAAGGACCCAGCTAATTAGGATTAAATTTTCATTATTTTTCTCGTGTCTTGGTTGTGTTTTTATTATTTTTATTCCAGGGACCCAAGTCACCAATCTTGAACTGGTTGTGGTCAAATATTGTAGTTATATTTACGGCACAGTCGATTTTGGTATACCTCTATATGGTCCAAAATGTGAATATGTCTCTCATCTAGTAGCTCTAGCTCTGCAAGGCATGGTGCAACGGTAATCCTCTTCATGTATGAGGTGTTGGAGGGATACACAAAATTAAGGAAGTTTGATTGTGATGGGTTATATGGATTCAGAGCCATATAATAGGGAAAAGGGGTAACTCCTATAGGAGTACAAAAATATGTGTGGTAGGCCTAGAGGGGGGATACAATTACGTATTCCAATTATGTCCATGTTTATCAACCTTATTTTATAAGATGGATTTGATATTCTTGTTTGACACTTTTGATTAGTCATTGCATTATGGGTAGTAAGGTGTAGCCCATTTCAAGCGGATATGATATTTTTTTAGCAATGGTCTTTGACATTATTAATTTTGAAAGGGGGCACCATTGTCAGTGAAAATGGCCATATGAATTCCAAAATGACAAATAATTTGGTTAAAGATGAATTTAGAAATATTACACCCAGAAATGTAGGTGAGAGGCATAGCCTCTACCCACTTGATGAAATACTCAGTGGCAATTATAATGAAGGTATGACCATCCAAAGATGTGGGATTTATTTTTCTGATTAGATCAAGCCTCCATTTTGAAAAAATCCATGGTGAGGTGATAGGTTGCAAGGCTTGGGAGGGTGCATGAATTAGATTACCATGTTGCTGGCAAGCTTGAAATTTATTCACATAATTACATGCATCCATTTCCATTGTAGGCCAGTTTGTATTCCAACATGCAAGATCTTCTCTACAAGGAACATTCCAATGGTGTGTGCACACTGTAAATACCTCAGTGTACTTCAACTAGTTTGAATTAGATTCATCCTTATTAAGACATATTAAGAGAGTCCCATCATAACCTCTTCAATACAAGGTGTCAATGAGGAGAGTGTAACGTGAGGCACATTGTGCCAAGGATATTTTATTAGCTGAGTTTAAATTCAGAGGGTAGAATTTGGTTAGAATGAAGGTGTATATATCTTGATACCAGAGGCGATCATGACCAATAATCTCACAGACCATGGTAGAATCCGAAAAATCATATGCTGGAATCAGAAAGATGTTCAATGAGGAACTCATTGTGAGTTTTATTAGTGTTGAATGTAAGAAGGGGTAAAATAGTTACAATGGCATCCATTCCTTTATTTTGCACACGAGGAAATTTTTCAAAAGTGATAATCTAGAAATACCATTTGAGACTATCAACCATGTATTTTTATGGTAGAATCATTCTCATCTTTGACTTAGTATTCACCATTGAATTGATTGATGATGAGACTCTCCAAAAATTGTAAATTCTTGTAGGTGCACCAAGAGATAGAAAATCCTATTCCTACTATCAATGTTTCATACTTGGCTATGTTGTTTGTACAAGGGAATTTGATGTAATAAGACTTAGGTATGAGGTCCTCGTATGGTGTATGCAAGATAATTATGAATCCTGAACCATGGATATTGCAAGATCCATCAAATAATAAATTCCATGAGGGGACTGCATCTATGTATAACATGTATTTATCTAGAAACTCAAATTTTAAGGGTTGATAATTTGGGAATGGCATTGCGGCCAATTGATTTGCTACTGCTTGACATTTTATAGATTTCTAAATTGATAAACTTGATATCAAAATCACTGAGGAGTATGATCCAACTGGATATCTATCCTGTTATCACTAGTCATGAGAGTAGATACTTGAGGGGGTAAACCTTTGTAATTATCTTAGTGGTATGATTTAACAAATAGTTATGTAACTTTCCAAAAGTGTACACAACTACTAAGAAATATTTTTCGACTTGTGATTATTTGAATTCATGTTCAAGAAGGGTCCTACTCAAATAGTACAAAAATAGCTTTTCTTGACCCTTATCATTATGTTTGTGCTAATAATGCCTCAATGACATGTTCCATTATAGAAGTGTACAACAGCATAGGATTTTCCTGTATTGGTGGTCATGAGCACCGAGTGGAGAGGAAAAATATTCTTTCAATTTAGTAAAAGGATTCTTGACAATAGTCCCACGTCCACTTGAATTGGACATCGTTCTTAAGAAATTAGTTGAAGTGATGACACTTGTCTGCTAGTTGAGAGATGAATTACTAAATAGACTTGTATTGTTCCTTGTAGTCCTCTTAGCTGACATAAACTTTTTGAGGAGGAGGCATATCCATTATAGCTTTGAACCTTGGTAGGGTACACTTCAATTCCTCTTCATGAGACAACGAATCCCATAATTTTTTCCTGAAGTGACACCAAAGACACATTTTTTTAGATTAAGGAGAACCTTGTATTCTCTTAATCTCTCAAAGATCCACCAGAGAATAGTTGGATGGTTGACTCTTGTTTTTGACTTAGCAAGTATATCATCAATCATAGTCCTCCATGATGTCATGAAGAAGATCGTGAAAAATAACATTCATTGCATGTTGATAGGTTGCACTAACATTCTTAAGGCCAAAAGGTCATGACCTTGTAAAAAATTCCCCCATGGGGTTGTGAAATTATTTCTTATGTTGTTCCTTCTTTAGTAATTTAAATTTGGTTATATCCTAAGAAACCATCCATAAGGATAACATCTCATGGCCCACAATAAAATCAAAAATCATGTTGATGTTGGGTAGAGGGAAGTCATCCTTAGGATAATGCATTGTTGATGTCTCAGAAATCTGTATAGATTCAAATCCTAAGGGTCTTGTTTGTAACCAAGCCAGTACCATATTTGATATCCACTCTGAGTATTCAATAAACCATATGAATACCTACATCTAGCAATTTTTAGAGTTTTTCCTTAACAAGCAATGCAACCTTAGGAGTGGCATCTTACACAATTTTTACTTTATAGGCTTGGCATCTAGGGCACACCACAAGGTGATGAACCATAAGAGAAGGGTAAGGCCTGAATATCTTTATAAGACCAAGAAAATACATCTTGAAATTCTGATTAGAATCTTTGTAAATGCCTTAATTTTAGTTTCTGATAAACATAGACACCTAGTTGTAGTAGTTTAGGTTGGTCTTATGTGCCGATATTGATAGTGGTCATTGTTCCTTCCACCAACAACTTAGAAGTGTCATTATCTTGAAATGATGTTGATGGTTTATGTAGGTCATCAGATATTTCCTGATCCAAATATCCTCTCTCGCGCACATTTGAAAGGTTTTCACTAGGAGATGCATCCTGTTTCTTTCTTTTTCTTTTTCAAATTTTTATCTCTTGTATAGTACCTCAGAAAGGTTTTCACTATGTGAGATATAAATTTTTATTTTTTTTTAAACTTATTTTAATGTTTTGGACTAGAGATTTCAATTTCTTCACTGAAGTAAGTAGTAGCGTTAAGGTTTATATCAAAACCCTTCTTGTGATCCATGACAAGGGAAAAGGGTCTTAAGCCCCGAGGAACTCTTG
Source organism: Taxus chinensis (assembly GCA_019776745.2). Lineage (NCBI taxonomy): Eukaryota > Viridiplantae > Streptophyta > Pinopsida > Cupressales > Taxaceae > Taxus > Taxus chinensis. The sequence continues at coordinate 905,106,982 of CM034147.1, read as the reverse complement.
GATGGCCCTCATCATTTTGAAAGAGGTCCATGGAAATATGACACTATTATTGATCATGAAAAATAAGGGAAGGGTAAAAAATGTCAATGGTTCTGATGGATAGGTATTCAAGGAAAAGTGTGGTTTTAATGAGGTCTTTAGAAGAGGATATATGTGGAACCAGTCTCAACTTTGAGAATATGAGTCCTTATCACTAGTTAGTACATTGAATATAATTGGTCTCTTCTAAAATGTATCATACCTTAGAACATGGGTATAGAGGTTATATTTAATCTTCCAAGGGTTTCGAGAGTGCCATGTATGCCTTGTGATTATAGCTCTCTTTCTTTACCAATTCATGTTTTTCATTATTCGATGTGTCTTGCTATATTCGGTGGATTTGTATTAATATCTTTCATATTATATTCATATAGCCAACAATGATCAAAGCTTTAAATATGTTTATATTCTATATAGCCCATGTCATATCTCTAATGAGTACTCTCATAGATAATAGATTAGAGGCTTGTCATAAAATGAGGAAGCATCAGTGTGTCCTATATTCGTCGAGGAAAAAATGGGATTTGGTTAACATGAGGAATGCATTTTCAAGAGTGAATTCACCAACAACTTGAAGAGAGAACTTAATATTATGTAAAGGTTAGGACATAGATGATTTTGAATAATATGTAGAGCCATGAGGGTAGACCAAGGAGCATTTCGGGGTCAAAATGGTTGGTCATAAAAGGGATGAAACATCAGGCTTAGCTATGCTAATCAACAGATGGGAAATAATTGGTTGTATTTTGGTACCTTGGTCTTGAAAGAAATTTATAATACTCAAAGGGTTTAGCATCACCAAGCAAGGTGAACTCTTTTCCGTTATGTAGGAATTTGACACACTGGTGGAAAGTGGATAGGCATGGACTTACATCACATGTATCCAAGGTCTACCCAAAAGTAGGTTGTATGATATTTCCACATCTACAAGATGACAAAGGGTTTCCAAAATTTTGGAGGACCAATTTTTTATGGGGAGTGTGGTCATTCTAAAGGACTAGGCACTCAATATTGTCATAACCATGAATGGTAATAACATTAGCATCTAAGTTGATCCAATGTGTGACATAAGACACCACAACATTTTCATAAAGCAGATGTTAAGAGATGCTTCCATTGTCTACAAGAACTATTTTGACCTTATGGTTTGTTATATAGGATTCAATATATAAAGAGTTGTTGTTATGAAGGTTTGGGTTTTAAAAGATATTGAGGGACAAGAAGAAAACATAAGAACTTTCAGGTGAAATGTTTGCGAATCATAGATTGACACTGTTGAACATTTAGGGTTTGGCAGAACACGTGCTTCATGTAAGAGGACACGAGTGAGGATTTCTTACAAGTTAGGTGAATCCTTCAATAAATCCATTAGATAATATATGCATAGGTATAGCCGCTAACTTTTTTATAAGGTTGAAATCGATGGGAATAGAATATTTAACATTAGAATTTGACTTCTGATCCATTTGAGGAGTCATCGTGTTTTTTACGTCTGGGGCTCAATACAAGACATGGATATTTGGTTTTATGTACGCGAACCCATATATTATTTTGATGGGTGGTGACAACATTAGTTGGAGGTTTGAATTTAATAGTGGTGACTCTAGGAGGAACTTCCTTAATAAATGAGATGATTTATTTAAGCTCAACATTAATTGGAGGATGGACCTTTATTGGCATCCCTTATTATCATAACCCTATTTTGGGAATGGGTTTGTGAACACCTTAATATTTCATTTTGTGTTTTGTTGAATGAAGTCTCATCAACAGTAATTTCTCCGCTGTCAATAAGGTATTTGGCAAAGTGACATAAATGAACACATAGATTAGTGGTGTGACCATCAATGTGATGAAAATTGTAATAAGTGTTAGTTTTGTACCAAGTGAGTTTAAGTCCTCCTTTAACCCAAGCTCTTGTGATAGGGAACGTTAGCATGTTGGCAGTAAGAAGTTGTTGTAAGATTTTTGAGAGAGGTTCTCCCAAAGGAGTGAAGTAATTTCGTTTAGAATCATGTGAGAAGGAAACATATTTACTAGAAATAACAAGAGGTTGTTTGGATTTGTTTGGTTTAGCATGAGTGTTTTGAAGATTGTGGACATTTCAGTTGTTGATAACACCATAATTGACGATATTGTGATTTTGGTTAACATTTTTGGATATATATTGGTGAGAGCTATTATGATTATTACTATATTTCCCATTATCCTTTGAGTGAGGTTTGATCAAACCTTTTGCGATAAGGGATTTTTCAATCTGTGATCCTTTCTCAATAAATTCCTCAAAAGTATTAAGGCAATGCATTTACGTGTCAAAGGATAGTTCACTATTAAGGTTGGGTACAAAGATGCTCATGAGTTTTTTTTCAATAACTAAGCATGAGAAGTGATTAGCAATCCCATGTCATCTTTGTAGGAATTGTGCAAAGGTTTCATTGGAACCTTTTTTAGCATTGCACAAATCCATCATTGTAATTTCAAAGTCTAGATTGAATGAGAAATGTTTAACTAACTTCTCTGAGAGGTCCGAATTTTTTTGTATAGAGCCCTTAGGGAGACGTAGATATCAGTCCAAGGCTTGTCCCCCTGGATGTTGTGGAAAGAGATGCAATAAGAAGATATCACTATAGGCCACCTCTTAGCAAGCCATATATAACTCCTTAATGTTCTCTATATGATCATTCTTGCCCTTGTATTTATCAAACATGGGTGTTTTAAATTATTTGGGAAATGGTACGTGTAAGATGTATTTATCAAAGGGGTAAGGACACTATTTTTTAAAATTGAATTGCTTACGCTGGTGTTGCATACCCCAGATGGTATCCTTCATCATTTTCCATTCTTGGGAAAATGGTGAATTGTTCTATAATATAGATAATGAACCATCACTCTCAGAGTTTTTGTTCTCTTTTTTAGATGCAATATGGCTCTTAAATGAATCGTCACTAGTTTTCTTTGGTGCCTCTTTGTTAGGAGGTTCGGTAGTGACTTTGGAATTTAAAATAGTGAGTTGTTTAACCATCTCATTTATTTGATACATGAGGAATTTAGTGGGATCAGTGGTCGAATCAGTAGATTTTCCTTTTTTCTTGACATTGGATCTATCTTTGTTTAATTTACCATCATTATTTTTGTTTGAGGTGGATTTGCTTAGATCCTCATTGTTTTTGTGGCTAGGGCCCGATCCATCGTCATTGTTATTTGACATGAATGGGCTACCTTTTTGGGCTTTAGGATTGCTGAGTAATGTTCGTAAAACATCCTCATCGAAGTATAAGGGTAATTTTTCCCCCATCTCAAGGAGATGAAGAAAAAATTGGTCTTTATTCATACGTAAGATATTTTCAACGTGAGCTTGTTATTTGGGAGAAAATTCATTTTGAAGTTCCTCCTCGTTTTGGTCATCATCACTATCAACGTGATTTCTGAAAGGATTTATGATTCTTTTAGTTATACCAAAAGGAATGTAGTCTCTGTTTCTTGTTCCCATCATTTTTAAAAGAGGGGGGAGCAAAAAGAGATGTGAAAGATGTATCACCCCTTAAAAATGTGAATGATAAGATGGAAAAGAGGTTTTGCGATTATGTTCATAGATAACTTGTCCCTTAATAAAGTGAATGCTAAGATGGGAAAGGTTTTTGGAAGGTTTTGGATGACGCGTCCCTTAACAAATTGAATTTCAAGGGAGAAACATGTGAGAGTGATGAGAAGCTCAACCCTTGGTAACATGAATGCCAAGATGGAAGAGAGGATTACAATAATGATAAAATGGCTCACAAATATACTCAACCTCTAGCAAAGTGAATGCTAGATGGGAAGAATATTTTTGCGATTAAGATATTTTGATTAAGCTCACCCTCTAGCAACGCAAATGCTAGAATGGAAGAGGGTATGGAAAAGGAGTCAAATCGTATGTGACGTGCTTAACCCTTCATAAGAAATAGTTAAGAATGTAGAGGTTTATCAATGAAAAGATAAGAATCAAGTATCAATGATGTAAAAGTTGATAAAAATATATGATGAAAATTTCTAAAATTTTAACAAAGGGTTTGTTAAATTAGATACGTGAGATAATGGATGTGTATAGTTCAACAATGATGGTATTAAAATGAAGGACACAGAGAGAGGAATAAAGTATCAAATCTTTATTAAAGATAAGATATGAAAGGACTTGATCGTGACAAAGTAAGATGTGAAAATTTCAAGACAAAATTCATTAAAAAATGAGGATGCGTGAGTGAGGACATGTATATCCACAACTCAAGACTTGATGCGAAAAGGGGAGCAGAAGCCTATTTTTTTTGGGAATTATCTCAAAAAAGGAAGACTCAAATGAGAAAATGAGAAATCCGAAGGAATGAAAGAAGATCAAATGAGAAGCGTGAAAGAGAATTTCTGAATGAAGGAAAATATTGAAATGATGGAAAAGAGTATTTTTAAGAGTAAAATGAGAGGTAGTGAATGCTTGAAAATTTAGAAAGAGGAAGATAAGGAAAGAGGTGAACAACAAGTCCAAATAAGGAGAAATCTGGAGGTTGTGAAAAGAATCTTAAATAAGCGCAAATAAGAAGTATTTGAGATAGCAAAAAGGAGACAAAAAAGAGTCCAAGTAAAGAGTACTTGGAAATATTAGAATAAGGTGAAATGAATCCAAACAAGGAGTGTTTGGAAACTATGAAAAGATACAAACCTGAAAGATGAATCCAAACAAGGGGTGTTTGGAAAGAGTATAAAAATACAAATGTAAAAGATGAATCCAAATAAGGAGTGTTTGGAAAAAGCAAGCGTGGAACATTGCTACAAAAAGAAAGAAAATAAAAGAAAGAAACAAAAAGAGATTTTTTAAAATCTTTTTGTTGTTTTTGGCCTCTACCTTAGCTTGGTTTGGACAATGTTTGGCTTCTTGGGTGGCTCTCTCGACTAGGTGCCATCTGTATACCCGAGAAAGCACGATGTTATTACTAGTTACTAGCTTTACTTTAGCCCCTTTAAAACCATGAGAAAATATATTTCTCAGAATGAATCACACTGAGGTCACCACTACCGAATATCCGTGACTCTAATCTCACAGGTTTTACTAGTCAGTTGGGACAAAGGTACCCACTTCGTCATCCAATTCCCTCAATGCACCGACTACTTTGGGGTTCCTTTGGTACTACTTAAATGAGTTTTATGTCTTATTCCAAAGCACTTCCCACAGTTATAGCAGTTGGGCAATAGCCTTGTCATCCACACCCATTTTTTATTAGATTAGGTAAAAATAGGGATCGGTTCCCACGGGCCTTACAAAAGGAGGAACAAGTACCAACGAGTAAGATAGATACAAAAAATTACGCTAAAGGAGTTAAACATGCTTAACTCAAAAAATGAAGAACATGACTTAAACCAAAAAAAGATAGAGAGTACAACAAAGAAAAAAAACCGGCCCTAAACAATAGTCAACAGAAGTTCACCAAAAGTATTCCAATAGTCCAGAAAAACCCAACTAATTTTTAGGAAAAACTTCACTACTTCGAGAAAGAATTTCTTTGTTCACAGCACCCTCAGTACCCTTATCATTCATTTCTTCCTCCAGCTCATCCTTAAAACTATTGATACTCAAATTGAAACTCCTCCTTTTAGTGCCTTCCTCAATCCCTTCCATCCTGTCACTAAGCTTTTCGACCTGAAGCTCCAGCTCCAGAATCTTATGTTTGGACTTCACTTGAGCTGAGACAATGTACTTAGAAACATTAATGACATCCAACATAGTTTCCCTTTGACCAACATTGGTTTCCTCCATCACTTGAAGTACCCGCTCTACATACTGTAACTTTCTACTCCACTCCTCGAAGCCCTTTAAATTTCCATCACAACCCTTCTTTCTCAAGGTGCTCGCTTCACCACGACCTTCCTCACTCTTCTCCTTTTCAGAATCCTCCCCCACATTATTTACATTTCCTAGCCTTCATCTTAGTAAGGCATTCCGTAAGAGTAAGATCATCCTCCCGCGCCTTATCTTTTGGGAATGAGTTCAGAATAGGTTTCCCATTTTCAAACATCAGAAGGATGAGCCCTTTATGTAAAGGCATCTCTGCCTTCTCCTGTTGGAATGCCATCAGATAATTTTTCATTGACATAAACAGGAAAAAAGGAATGCTCACCATGACCTTATGATAAAACATATTTAGAATGGTCATATGATGAGTATAGATTTTTTGGTATTTGCCTTCCAGAGTGATATATTCATGATTTGCAGGCACACTTCTCTCCTTATTCCCAGAATACACAACCTGACAATACCATCAGTAAAGAAAGAGCAACTTTCCTTTTCCATGAAGAACAACTCAATTTCACGATCTCTGTGGGTTCTATCCTTAAATTTTTTGAGCCCATCCATTTTCATCTCCGTTGTAAGGGTGATGGTGGTATCTGAAAGCTCAATTTCCATACCTCTAACCTTAAAATTTCCCTGTTTCCAAGCTCTACCAAAGTCCTTTGATAGGGAAGGTCCGTGACCATGTAATTTAGCAATGAAATTACTGAAACCCCCAATCTTAAGCTTGTTCCACAAATGATGATTAAAAAACTTAGTATTCTGGCTAGCCAGTTTAACTCCGATTCTATCACAACCCATCTTCATAAAACCAAACTTCCCCTAATCGTAAACACTTCTCAAATTCAGACCCCATTTCATGCCAACAAAACCTAAGAAATAGATCTTTTTATGTAAGTTGTCACAATACCTGAGGTCACTTGTGCCAACATCATCAAACTTATTGCCCTCTATATACAATAATGAATTCATTAATGTTTGGGGGAAAATAATCTCCTTTACACCAGATCTTATAATCATGAATATGAACTCCGTAATTTTCCATCTTATCCGCACACTTATTTCCTAGCCGCAAACTGTGATTAAAATAAACCTTTACAAAACCTTTTAAAGTTTCCTTAACATCATTGTAGACATTTCTTAAGGGCCGATTAATGGATCCCTTGTTGTTAAGAGAATTAATAATGATGACAGAATCACCCTCGATATGGATGTCCTTGAAACCTTTTTCTTTGGCCAACAAAACCCCCTAAAGAAGAGCTCTAGCTTACGCCATATTGTTTGTTTAACTCCCTAATGGCCTAGCATAAACAAACAACCATTCACCTTCATTGTTTCTTAAAATTCCACCTCCCCTAGCTTGACCCAGATTCCCTTTAGACGCCCTATCAAAATTTAACTTAACAAAAATTTTCTTAGGCCTTTTCCAAATGGAGCTCTTTTTAGGTCCGTGTAATTCCACTGGTCAAAGGGTGAACTTATCAAGAAATTTCTACTCTCATTTTGAACAGGGTTTCTTTGCCTTACCTTTAAAGAGTTTGATATTTTCCTTGATGGCCACCAAATTTTTTCCTTTAACTCTCAAGAGAAGAGATTTTTGGTCCCATAAAATACAATCATTCCTAGCCTTCCATAATCTCCCAAAAAAGTGAGGGAGGGAAATATTCCAGGCCCAGACCAAGATGGGAAAGATGAAGGGACTCTCCCATTGAAAACAATAGTCCACAATAGTCAAAGGAAAAATCCATTAGATATTGAACAAATCCAAAATGGAAGCAAAAATTTTTTAGGAGAAGGAGCAGTGAAGGAGAAGATGGTTGAAATTTTCCTCCTCTTTCTTGTAAAGAGAGCATCTATTGGGTAGCTTCATTCCCTGTTTCCTGAGATTGTCCACAGTTAGAATTCTATTTTGGACAGCCAACCAGTAAAAGATATTAACCTTAGGGATAAGATCCTTGACCCAAAGCCTACCTATTAGTGTGAAATCACAGCACCCCCAAATGAGTTATGGATCTGCTTTTCTAAGGTAGGGTCATTTGGTGTGATTTACATAACATTGGATCATTCCCCAATCTGTGGGACTTGCAAATGGGAATGATACTCCAGAGAAGGCTGGTTCCTCTTCCTAATCCTAGCACTAAACTACTTCTAATGAAGGAAATGTGACTATCTACTCCTAATCTAACAATTCCAAGGGACCAAGGAGAGAGAGAGAGCATGAAAATAAAGAAATCCTACACTATAGAGGTGATAACACCAAGAAAAGGGAACTACTGATCATAAACCCAACTACCTGAAATGGCGAGAGGTGAGTAATGGAGAGAGTGGACAGATGCATCACAGACCAAGGATAAAGTTCACACAAAACACTATTTCAAACCCCTTAAACATAGCTCCCAAAACCTGTAGTGGACATCAGAGATATGCACAATATACCCTACAATGGTGAGAGGCTAGAAGAGACAACAAAATGAGTAAAGGATGGACAAAATGCATCATGAAAACAAATTTTATTGCTCAAGGAGTTCACATAGTACACCATTAATAGGAAAGAGGCAAGAAAATGCCATTACAAAGCCAAGGGAGGAGACTTAAACTCCATATTCGACCTTGGAGAAGAAAGAGAGAGGGGGGCAGGGAAGAAGAATGAACAACCCTTTACAATGAATCATGCCCTTGTATTTATAGATTTGATCGGAGAGAAGAAAGAGAGAGGGAAAAGGGAAAAGTGGGTTGAAGCTCAACCACTGCTGTTAATGCTTCTGATAAAATATGCCCCAAATCCGTCTTTACTACATGATTCCTTGATTCGACACCTTGAAAGAAGAGGAAATGGTGGAAATAGATCGAATCCGATCTGATTGTTGAGATAGATGGATCCTACATTGAAGGCCTGAAGACTTTTCCTCAATTTTCCTTTACCTAAGCTCCTAAAAAATTAAAGTCTCAGACCTCCATGGCATAGGTGAGGACGAGATCTTTCCAATGGTGTCATATTTGCAATATTTTGAGCCCTGAGTCGAAAGATATGCCCCTTCGAAGTTTGTATCGAGTCCGTATAAGAGGGTGGGAAAACAACTTAAAAAATGAGTCCCCTTTTGATAATGTCGGACACGTGGTAGCCAGATTAGGGAAAAATCAGGTTTGCGGGTTCAGAATTTATCTTTTCCCCTTTTTCCGTGAGAATCACAAAATCTAAAAAACTCCCGTGGCCCCGCTGCTTCGCTTGGACACGTGGCACCCTTTTATTGGCTGGGGAGATGCGCTCCAATCTTTTCCTTTGTGCCATTTTGTCAAAAGGAAAATTTTCACCTTTTCCTTTGACTCCTCGCTTTGGTTTGACTCGGGCTCAAACACTGAATTTTTCCTCTTGGCAGAGTCGCGGCCCATTTTGTAACTTTTACACCCTTTGGGGTAAGGGGCAAAAAACTAACCTTTTCCTCGACCACTCACTTTGACCTGGGACACGTGGTGACACCACGCTTGTTTGAAAACCATTTATCTATTCAATCTTTGAATCAACTCCATTTTTTCCCCTTCTTACTCTTGGCCTCTCTGCGGCACTACCCCTTCTTCTCTAACCCTGTAATTTCATTGTTGAATCTGCCTGAAGCTTGTAAAATAGATTTAAGACACGAAACAACTTGACTGAGTCCTTTCTTCTCTTTCTTCTCGCACAAAGTCATGGCCGATCCAATATTTTTCCTGGGGGGTGAAATATGGATAACACTACCCCAATAGTATTTTTGAAGACCATCCTTAAAATTTAACATATAGGCTGATTTTACCAAGATTTTTCCCTAATCTTCCTCTTTCCATTTAATGGAGTCCTCCTTGGTCTAAAAAAAGGGGACACGAAATCCGTTAATTTCTTGTTGAGAACTTGAAAGGGTTGGATATCTTCATCAAATTCTAGAGGAGGACCAATAGTTTCCCACCTAACAGTTTCCTCCTGAATCCAGAAGTCTCTTATCCAAAATTTTCCCCTTTCCTCATAGAACTGAGCAACCCTTTTCCAAATTGCCAGGTTAGCTAAGGGAAAATCCTCAATACAACTATCATACCAGAAACTGATTCTATTACCTTTTCTGATCTCCCACAATGTTCCCTTGGTTAAAATTTCTTTAGAGGCCACAAAAGAGTTCTAGAAAGAAGACCCTATAGGAAGATTGTCTTGATTGAAAAAGGACTCCATTTTGCCTATATTCCGCAAATATTTATTCTTTATCTTGATTAAGAAATGAGATTGATTGTCATCTGCACTTGTAAATACAATGTGTAGTGTTCATTTTATCTTGATTAAGAAATGAGATTGTTTGAACCACCGATACTTGAGAAAGGCAACCTACAGTTAGTAAATTGTTTGTAATATTCGATTAAGGAAACTTGCAATTAATATATTAATGCTTTATAGTCATCTTTAAGAGCTGGTCATGTGAACACAAGCTAGGATGTTTTCCTGAGGTAGGTAAAGGACAAGATGATAGAATCAGGTTCACGTTTCTGATTTTCTAGACCACTTATAAAATGAAAGGAAAGAGCATATGTGAAAACATGTTTTTGATTAAGAAAGGAAAAAAGATTAATTCCATTTTTAATTTTTTTTAGAAAAGTGACGATTATGTTTCTAATTTCCATGGTCACTTAGAAATCCTGAGGGAAGAGCATACATATGATCTCATGATGATTAAAGAAAAGAAAGTGTTGCTTTCTCTATTTAAAGCTTAAAACATAAGTAAGTCTATAGAAACAAAATTAAATGAGTAGAAACACAAATTATATCTAAGTAGAAGAGTTGAAAAAAGCATAACTTTGAAAAACACAGGTTGACTACACTAGTGCATGAAGCACATGGAATTTAGGTGCACCAGCATTCAAACAATGGTAGCGCACACAACTGTGTCCACTTGTGTTACAAGGAACATGAAAAATAGATGAGTTACACAGACATAAAGATAAAATAATGCTGACAAAGACAATACAACGCTTAGCGCAAGGACTAGCAACACCAGCGCATGAACTTTAAGGAAAGCACAAACATAATTAACGATAGTGCATGCACTTCAATAGAAATGTAAAAAAAAGTTAATGGTAACACACATACTTTCATGCTAACGCAAATACATTAACGCTATTGCAAAGATCATGCACGCTATCATGTGTAATTATGGAAAATCAAAAAAATATTAAAATGCAGCTAAAAGACTGGTTTTTCTTATTTTTAAGCTTCTGTGCTCCACCTGAGAACCTAAAAATTCAATAGTAAGGTTAAATAGGAACAAAGAACACAGAGAAAAAATTTAGATCACAAAATGGATAACTAAAATGAAAGAAATAAATGTGGGAAGTTCCACCAAGCATGCTAGAATGTAAACAAGTAAAAATCACATACAAAGAAGATAAAAAAACAAGTCCTAAATTACCTTCACTGTAGACCTCTTGCAAACCTCAAGATAATATCATAAAATAACTTAGACTTTTTAAATCTTGTTAAAGATTTGGATTGTGGGACTCTCTCAATAATGGTTCTCCAAATGTGGTTTGCAGATGATATGAGGATATTTTCACAAGGAAGCGAATGTCAAATTGGCAGCAGTTGGATACAATTTGTTCAAAACTCTAGGGATAGATTTGTAAAGGAAATTGCCAACTTTTATAACTGAGGGCGAGGCCATGATATGTGGATCTTGGGTTGAATTGGTTCCACAGGTAATAATTATAATTACCTGAAATAGTAAGATGACCATGTCTGTGCAGTTGTAGCTTTGCAGGGGCAATCATTATCTTTGAATTCATCTGAGAAGTGGTTGCACGTACATTATTATTTCCCACACCATTATAGGCTTCTAGAAGTAGAGTGAAGTGGAGTATGAGTGGATAAAAGGAATTAATTAAATAACTAAATTAATTAGTATTTAATTGTGAGGGAACAATTAACCATTTATTTAATTAAAAGTCTAATTATATTAGCCATAAGGATGTAATAATTAATTTAATTAATTCCAAAGACATAATATAATTAAATTATTTAATTCTAAGAGGTCGGAATGTGACTTAGGAAATAGAATTAAATTATTTAATTCTAAGAGGTTGGGACTGTGACTTAGGAAACAAAATTAATTTAATTAATTCTATAAGGGGTTATTTAATTGATGAAATTAATTTAATTAATTATAATTGGATAGTGACGAGATAGAAATATGTATGTATTATTAGGATGTCTACAACCCCAATATTTTGTCTATGTAAGTTGTAAGTGTAGAATATGCCCAGATGAATGACCCCTCTGTCAAGGCATGTTAAAAAAACCCATGCTGAGTACTTGGCTCAAAATAAAATATGTGTGATTATGCACAAGATGCCTAAGAAGGTGTAGATCATTATATAAGGTTTGGAGAGGTGGCCACCTTGAATAATATGTACCTACAACAAGGAAGGTGTTTGCGCATGGTGTCAACCATGTCACACAATAAAAGTAAATATAACAATAGGTAGAAATAGTATAGATGATATAAAAAATAATATAAATGCATGTAGGATAAGACAATTACAACAATAATGACATTAGATGCAACATGTATGCTAATAATGTCACAAAAGGCATAAAGTCGTAAACATGGTACACCCGTGGTGTCTAAGACAATCAAGGCTCACAAGCTTACAAACAAGAGAGAAAGAGAAAAGAAGATATACATAACACCACAAACAAGGGAGGCCCATAATGCCATAAGATAGTCAAGTCACATAGGCCATAAGCAGTGAAACAAACAAACAACAATACATACAAAAGCAATTATGCAAGTAAAAATACTGATAGAACATGATAATATGATATAATAACCAATATAGGTGAAAATATGTGAAACAAGAGATTTCAACATTGTACAAGACACACAAATTAGTCTTATTAGCTCAAATGAGGATTAGTAAATAGTTCAGTATGACGAAAGTGATATGAGACCATAATTTATTCTTCACCAGTGTAGGGAGGGTCATGCATCTTCATAATATGAGTCTGGTGTGTCATATTAGGTTGGAATTGTAAATGTTAAAAAATATTAGTGAGTTAAATGTGAGGAAAACAACCAAATTGCCTTTCTAATCTAACCTTCTCAACAATACCTTAGATAGAGTAATGGATGGAAAGAAAGGAGATATTCAATACCCACACTTACCTACAAGTTGCAAAGCTCCTCCTTTGATGTGTTTTATTTTCTCTTGATTAATTGTCGATTGCTTTAGATGTTGGTGGAGACACACAAGAAACACCTCCCTTTGTAACTTTATGATTTTGCTTGAAGAATGTTTGATTAAGGATGAAGGATTGAATGATGGTAGATTGTAGATGAATGATGGATTGATTGAGTGATTAAAGATAAAATGGAAGAGGTTTGCTATCGAATTCCAAGTTAGCTCTCATGGAGGAAGAGAGCTCAATTTATAGTTAAAGGTTGGAGGATCCAATGGCTAGGATGAAGCCAAGTTGGATTTGGATCAAAGGTGGAGAATGCATGTGAGGATTAAAGAATTCTACAATGGAAGACTCTATAATTTGAATTTAAAATTCATGGAGGGAAGAAGCATCCATTGGATTAAAAATTCAATGGAAGGATAAGTTTAGAGAGGCTTCTAGAAATAAAAGCCTCTAGATTTAAATGTGGGAGGATGTGATTAGGATTAGAGTTAGATTGGGTTAATAAAGATGACTAGGGGTGTATTACATGGAAATGCTAGGTATAGGGTAGGTGGGTAGGTAGATATAGGAATATTAAACTTCTAGAAATTTTTTAATAGGGATTATTAGTGGGATAATAAGATATTATTAATGAATTAAAGGATTATGGATTGAGATGAGATATAATAATGAATTAATAAGATTAATGATGGAATGTTGGGATACATGATAAATGATGATAAAATGGTAAAGGTTAAATATGATAAAATGGATTAATAATAATTAACCTTGCGATTAATTATGATATGGACTGAGATAGTGATGATGTTATTTATGGGATAGATTAATCGTAATCAAGCATGTCAACATTTTAGATGTCTACATGCATTAGAGAAGTTACTTTACAAATGGTAAATACACTAGTGAGAAGGGGAAAGGTGATATTATTGTTGTGCGGAGTGAGAGTTCTAGATATGCATCATAACTAGGATAATCCGAAAGATAATGGTGTAGATGGGGGACAAAGAGTGGCCCAAAATTTGTGGCAATATTGTGAAGGCCAAAAACAATCATGAGCATAATGTAACATTGGAAAGTATCACAAAAATTAGAAATGGGTGTGATATCTGAAGGTGTTAGCCCAAGTTATGTAAATCCTCATAAGTACAATTTTTTTTGTGTGTATGCAGATTAGAGTCGAATCCTAAGGGAGGACATGATCGTGGAATATTATCATAAGTTATATGTTTGATAGGTGTGAATGTGGCATGATAAATAATGACATGTCCTTGGGTCTTGAGATTAGTGACTATGTCAGTTAAGACTCAACAATGGTTGGTGTTATGTCTTAAGACATAATGATATCAACAGAAAGGGTTATTACCTTTTTGAGAAATATTTTTGATTGAGTGATGATAATTGGATGGAAAGGAATGGAAGTTATGATCAAGTAAGACATGCAAGAGTACTAAAGCGGAATCAAGATGAACAGGTATATCAATAGAATTACCCGGTGGAATAATATCCCATTTATTGATTTAATATTGTAATAGACCAGGGATATTATTATTAGCAAGAATGTGAGCACTAGTAATGCTAGTATCAAAGAGAGTATCCTTGAGATGATAATACATGGGGAGGGTAGAGGTAAAGAAAGAATGTAACATGTAATCATACTCATTAATTGGGTTGAAGTTGAGTTGACACAAGTTATCATCGGTAAGCTCAATGGGATGATAAGTGTCATTTTCAGTAGAGTAATAAGGTGCATCAGGTAGTTGAGTAGAAACATCCAAAAGGTTAGGGGCCGAAACTATCATTGGAATGATAGTAGAAGCAGATGAAGGAGGATTTGATGTGGAGGTATCTAGATGTGGTCCAATAGATGGGGGGAAATGGGTCTAGAGTGGTGGTTGGTTTTGCCAACAACATATGTGTCTAATTTGTCTCAAGGAATTTGTTGTAATGGGGGAGTGACAAAATACATTTGTGGATTAGACATATTGATTTGAAAATATTGGAAAGGTTCAGGGTTAGTAGGAATAGTATGTTTAGTGCCATTGTGGAAAAATTTATACAATGATGGAAAGTAGATGACACAACTTGTGAATCATAAATCTAAGGACATCCTAAAAGCATATTGTAATGAAGAATAATGTCCATGATTTGAAAAATTATAGGTAACAACTCAGGACCAATAAGAATATCCAAAGTAAGAATGTAGAGCATAGATCATGTGATGCTATCAAATTTGTGCACAAAAGTAGTAATATTAATTACGGCTGGGGAAATCCCTAGTTGTGTGAGGAGATTTTTGGGACATATGTTAAGATTAGAACTATTAACCATTTAACTTACCCGAAAGAAGGCTATATGTCAGACTGATGTTTTTAAAGAAATCCTTGTACAGTGAAATTTTGCTAAAGCCGAGAATCTAAAAATTTTCAATTTTCAGACTTCGAAGTTTTTAAAATCTAGTTTTAGAATTTGCATTTGAATTTTCCGAAGTCCAAAACTCTGAAAGTCTGAATTCTCAGGTTTTCAGGTTTTCAGAAATTTGGGACTTTTTGGCCCATTTTGTTTAAATCCCTCTCGGACTTCTAAAGTCCAAATTTTTGAAAGTCTGAAAATTCAGACTTTCAGGTTTCGGGTTTTTGGAGTTCTCTGAGTCATTTTAGGATTTTTACTTGAATTTTCCTGAAGTCTGAATTTTTGAAAGTTTGAATTTTTTTATTTTTGTGTTTTCGGGTTTCAAAATTTTAGTTGCCAATTCGTCTTTTTGCTTCAATTTTTTTCTGAAGTCTAAAATCCTGAATTTTTGGAATTTCAGGATTTCAGGTTTCAGAACTTCGGAGGTTTTATGTGTGATTAATTCTCACCTACCTCCGTAAAGATCATATTTTACCATTAATATAAGGATTTCTATATAAACGTGGATTTTTACTTTTCATTTTTACCTGACACATTCACTTTGACCTTTCACTCATGTACTTTGTGGCATCCTTTTCAAGGTATGTTTTTTGGTTTTATTTTCTTTTAGTTTAGGTCTTTTTCCTCCTCCTTCTCCCCTTTTGGGTTTTCCTTTTTGTTTTTCCTCTGTGTTTTCTATTTTTGTCTTTCTTTTTCACCATGTTTCGTTTTGTACGTTTTCTCCAAGTTTTCAAGTATGATCAAGGGATGTCTTTAGGTCCCTCATACTTCCTCATGTTTCTCAAAATCCAACTTGGATTTTTGACACTTCTTTTTGCAGTTACTCCAGAGATCATTCATGATTTCTTTTCAGAAAATTCATTTTGGAGAATTCTTTCAAAATATCACAAGGTGGGAAACTATTTTGGAGAATTTTTTTGGCAAAAATCTTCAGAGCTTTCCAATTTCAAAATTTCAGAGAACTGTTGCTTCGGAGAACTATTACTTTTAGGTTTTCAGATTTCTTAACTTTGGGAAACTATTTCAGAGATTTATTTGGAGTTTTTCACTTCGGGAAACCTTTTCAAAGATTTTAGTTTTAGGTTTTTAGAGAATTCAGATTTTGAAAAACATTTTTAGAGAATTCAGGATTTCGAGTTTTCGAAGAATCAGAATTTCAGGTTTTCGAGACTTAGACTTCGGAAAACTTTTTCAGAGTTTTCTTTCAGTAATTCTTTTCAAAAAAATATGGTTCAGGATTTCAGGTTTTCCTTACATTCGGGTTTTAGGAATTCTTGCAACCTTCACGGGTTTTAATGTCTATCTCCACTTCGAAGGGAAAAGAGAAGATGGAGTACACATTTCTTGGGGTTGCTCCCTAATCCTGCTTGACCTCTAACTCAGGAAATATTGGGGACACCGATCTAGGATAGATCGATCTTCCCGAGTTCTGGGAAAGATTAGAAGCCCTAAACAAAAATCCATGGATGCAGGCCATCTTCGACAGTGGTCTTACCCTTGCCACTGCTTTCCCACATCTGTGCAATGCCCAGATTTCATCCTAGCCATAGCAGCCCACTATGATGAGGACTCTATGTCGATAAGAGATAGCGATGATAAGGTGGTGATCCGTTTAGACCCGGACTTCTTTGAAGACTTGTTTAAAATTCCAGACATTCAAGATTACGCCACTATCTCACCTGAGATAGCAGTCAAGCATTGGGATAAAAAAGAGGAAGTATGCTTGAAGGTCATGATGAAATCCTACCTAAATAAGAATTTTTCCAAGTTGCCCAAGACTATACATCGATCAAATTTCATTCAAGAAGTCAGTGATCTTATTGTGCTCTTGAGAAGAGTTTTAGGTCTTCCTTCTGTAAAGGAATTCCAAGAATGGATGTTCTTATACATAACAACTATCAAGTAGAATATTGAGTTTATCCCGTGGGGTGAACATATTAGTAGCAACATTCGCTATCAGTTGGGCAAGGTGTCAGAAACCAAGACTTTCTACATGACATCTTTTCTAGTATATACAACTATTGTTATGGGGGATTTTACAGGATTGAATACTAGGGGGGTTTGTAACATGTCCCAAATATATGAGTTTTATCCCCAACTTACTCTGGACGAGGGGAGCAAGCACTTCCGAAGAATCAACAATGCTTTCTTCGATGTTATCCTCTATCGTTTCGAAAAAGAGCTATATAATCGAAGGGTTTCCGATGAGGCTTTACAAGAAGTGTGAGAATGGGGAGAAATCTACTTCTAATTTCCCACATTCACCTACATTCAGATTCCAGGTTTTATAGGTGCTCTAAGCAAGTTGCCAAGGTGCCCCACTGATAAATGGATTCTTCTGGAATTGGTTCGGCAGTTGTTGGATTACCATAAAATCCAAAATAAGTGTCACAAGGTGGGAATGCATTTCCCTGTTACCATTGACAGGTATTCTTGCCCAACTATCCATAATGCAAAGAATTTAGATGTAGAAATGGCTGAAGTAACCCTACGGACCTTCCATCTGCGAACTAATTTTGACTATTGGGGTAAGTTCGGGGAGACATGTAAGTCCAATGCTCATGTTCCCTAGTTAGAAGACATATGGATTCATTGTCAGGATGAGTACATCATGTGGTAAAGAGATTATGAGAGATTAACTCTGGATGAAGTGTGGCAGTTTGGATTGGTTGATTTGCCAAAAGACTTGTAGGACAATGATGAGGTCCTAGATGCATCACACAGAGATAATAATGTTTCCAATCAACCACTACCATGGGTTGATTGGTATGTGGAAGAGTGCAGCAATACTAAAGAAAGGGCGGGGACCCATTCTAAGAAGAACTTTTAGTTGGTTGGCCACCTTGGGAATCTCACCCAAGGGGGAAAATCAACCTATAAATATAGGGCCTACATCAGCAGTAAACCAACCAATGCCTACAAAAGGAAAGAGGTTGACTCAAAGGGTTCCCATAGTTCCAAAGAAGATTTCATTTGTGGTTGGTGGCTCATCTCTTTCTAGGTCTGTTGCTCCCAAGGTTACATCATCTACAGTGCCAGTTACTGAGGTTGTTGAAGTAAGTGAATCTCCTAGTGTCATTTAGGATCCATCCCATCTTCCCCTTCTTGCATTATCACTTCCAATATTAGTTCCTTCCACTTAAACCATCATTTCTTCCTTCCCATCCCGTTCTATGGCTCAGGTATTTTCATCACTTCCAGTTTTGTCAGCTGGGGAAAATATTGGGTCACCCATTTCCTCCTCACTTCCTTTGACACTTCCACTTTCTTTAATTTCGACCCCTAGCATTGCTTTGTCAATTCCTATGGCTATCCTCACTCCCACACCTTACATCATTGCTACCTCTTCTCAGCATCAGCTGGTGTTTCTAGTACTCTTACTCTAACTGATGCTTCAGGTATTAGATCTGCTACTTCATCTTCCTTGGCTCTAGCCATACCAGAGTGGATATTTAGACAGACTCCTAAGTAATAGAAGAAGGTTCCTCTAGGATATGTGATAGATCTCAGTATATTGGATTCCATGCCCTAAAGGCAAGCCAAGAGACCAAGAACCGTATCAAGTCTAATGGTTAATCCATCTGGAGAGCGTGTGATATAAGTGGCTACCCATGTTGAGGGGAAAACTAAAGAAACCATCACAACAACAGACTACCGGATCTCAAAGTTCTCATTGGGGAAGGCTACTCTTGAAGAAGCCAAGAAAGATGTATACACTGCTCTGGGGGCCCTTTTGGAGAAATACGAAAAAGACAAGGCCACCAAGGACGAGCTTAAGGCCAAAGTCGAGTAGCTCACTGCACTGTTACGTAGAGTAACTCAGCCCACTTCATCCATTGATATCTCAACTACTACGACCATGACAATTACATCTACAATCGATGACATCTCTTATCATGAGCTAGAGAAGCTAGGCCAGAAGGGGAGAATAGTGAATGGATGGATGGAAAGGATCTTGTAGGAGGCCAATCCTTTGATTAAGGAAGCCGTTGAGATTTATACCGATTTATAGATTGCAAAAACCACCATTGCAAAGATGGATGAATCTTTCTCTGAAGATAATAATAACTTGAACTTAACTTTGGCGACATGGAATGACATTAGAGAAGAAGATTCTGATTTACTTCTGTAGGAAGAGGTAATTGATGATGCCTCTAAATTGTTCGAATATCAAAAAGCTATGGAATTTTGGTGTCAGGTGCTACAAGATCTGATCAAAAAATTGGAGGAGAAGTGAGTGGAGATTACAGATGCCCTCAATTATATCTTGGAGGAGTTTGATAATGCTAACTATAATTTCTTCAATGAAGGTATTGATGCTCTTCCTGAGGACCAGATTAAGGAAAATTTCTGAGATTTGGTGAAGTAGGATGACGATGTTGCAAAGACTTTCGATAGTGATTCCATTGATCAATTGATTCTATGTCAGAATTTCATAGGGAGACTAAGGAAAGTTACAAATAATCTTCAAAGGTTTCCAGCCACGATCACGAAAGAAATCGAGATATTGGACGTAGTAAATCACTATGCATGTGGACCTGGAGACGAAGAATCTTAGGGTGTTGTCAAGCGTTTCTTCGAATACAGACACAAAATGGCCATATGGGAGGAAGGACAACAAAAAAATGTAGAGAAAGGAGAGGAAGGTGAACTAGGCCAAAGCTGAGTGGCCATGAAAGGACAGGTTCAAGCTCTGGAATCGGTCAAAGTTGCAGTGTTGACTTGGTCAACTTTTTGCAACAAATTTGCTATTTTTATGGGAGCATGTTCCATTTTATTAATTACATTACTATTTTTAGTTAAATGTTAGTTAAAGGCCCAGCTGTAATGGCTTAGCCTAGGAACTTATAAATAGTGGAGTACTCTCCATTATTTAAGGGAGATGTTTTTTGAGAAATTTAGAGGAAAGTTGCTTTTCAAGCTTGGAAAAGTGCTTTTAGAGTTTTGTTGAAACCTTTCAATTATATTCAGAACTGTTCCTTGCACTTGGAAATCAGTTTTACTGTGTTTAATGATTAATCATTACATTCCTTGTGAATGTGACTCCTTAGCATTATTTGATTAATTTACCTTTATTTTAGATTATTTGTTTCATATCGTGAAAAGAATAGTGTGATTACTTCTCATCAGTTATGAGAAACTATTTTCCTCATGTTGATTAAGAGTTGCATTATTATTATCACATAGGTGAATACTGGACATGTTCTTGTGATTATCCTTTTGATAAATTATCTGTGTATCAAATCAACGCTGATTTCTCTACTGTGTATGTTTAAAGTTTAGCAAAGGAATGTGTGCTTCTAGTCTGTGGTATTTTGTACCCTTTCCAGGTTGCAATAGGTGAAGGTGGCCAATGATGCATGCATTCTATCAACATTAATCCTTCTTGAAGTTGAACACCCCTTTTCTTGGTGCATCACCACTTCTAGCATAGGTTTTGTTTCCTTGCATTCTCTCTCCCTAATCCCATGAAATGTTAGCATAGGACTAGTTAGCTATCTTTCTTACATAAGAAGTGGTGTTGTGTTTAGTTTAGGAAAAGGAAGCTGGCCTTCTCTGGAGGTTCACCTTGAGCCCAAGTCCCACAGCTTGAGAGGTGATCCCATGTGTCCCAATCACACCGAATGTTATGATTCATTTCAGGCCATTCGGGGTGTGCAGTGATTTGGAGACAACAAGAACCATTATCAATAAAATATAATTTGATAAGAAAGCTTCAAATACTCATAATGATGAAAAAGGGAGGACATGTGTTTGAAGTAGGGACATATGGGAGATCGTTAGCAATGAAAGTGATAGTTTGATCAAGTTCCTTAAACATATCCATGAGGGAAGAAAAAGTAGCTGGGGAGAGTATCAGTAACCAAAGTGAAAAGTGCAAGGTATCTTGTAAAATGTCCTTGTAAATAGGGGCTTTCTAAAGTAACTCTACGATAGATATCTTAGTAGGGGAGTTATTAAATTGTATAAGATATCATACCATTTATAATGTGCATTAGCCTTGGTCATATGAGTTGTATGTTGAGGGAGAAAAGGTTGGTTGCCCTTGAGTTTTTGATTAATATGTATTGCAATAGTGACATTAATTACATGATCTAATGGGGGTATCGTGAAAGCATGGTGAGAATTGCGTAGTAATAGGATTGAATTCAGATTAGATATCCAAATAGGTAGGGGTTGTATCAACCACGTGACAAGAAAGAATAACAAAAGAGACTTCACACAAATATAAAGTAAATG
The DNA here is from genome assembly GCA_019776745.2 of Taxus chinensis. Taxonomy (NCBI): domain Eukaryota; kingdom Viridiplantae; phylum Streptophyta; class Pinopsida; order Cupressales; family Taxaceae; genus Taxus; species Taxus chinensis. Next base: position 905,085,287 of record CM034147.1, on the reverse strand, counting down.
TATGAACTTGGTTAGAGGGATAGTATTCAGTTCTTACATAAGGGGGTGAATCATTTGGATTAACTCGAATATCATAAAATATGGGAGACAATGACATTGTGAGGAAAAGTAGAATGATAAATGTAATACCAAAAGAGAAGAAGAAAATCATAAGTAGGCTCTAGGGTAAATAAGTGGATGCAAAGATTGAATCACAAGTCGGGTTCATCGAAATGTTTATAACGTAATTAGACTTATGTGAAATCTAACCATTAGTAAAATGAACACACTAAAGGATGTAAGAGTTAGCAACAAGTGATTATTATTAGTTAACTTCCAAAAATAATTATTGCTATCATAATAACACATCAATACTTGTAACTGATACAGTAAATAAGATAAAAATTTGGAAATACAAAGGGAAAAGTGCACTTAGCTTATTACAGATGATTATGAGAAGTTATGGGTATGAACATTGTTAAAATAAGAGGATATTAACTTGATGATGATTCCTTTTGGAGAGTTTGAATGAAAAATGACCTATGGAAAGACCATACACTTATGTCAGAACCATTTGTACAGTCTTGTACCTACTTAGTTTCTAGATCTATAAATTTATGGAACTATTACCTACCTGGAACTATTTATTGTTGTCAAACCCCTAATTTGAGATCATGCTGCGAAGCTCTCTAAACGTCCAAAATGAGATATTTTTAGTAGACAAAATGTTGCTTTAAGGAGAAGACACACGAAGGATGCGCACATGGGAACAAGGTGCATTTGAAGGCGCACGAAGATAGGAAAGGAAACACGTGCTAGAACACTTTGGATCAGGACTTAGCCATTTTTGTGGATAAGGAATATTTTTGGAGATAACGTGTGGAGCACACATAGAGATGAAGAATTGTTACTCCATGAAATGGTATTTTGGGAACAAGTGGCAGATAAGCACCATGCATAGTTTAAGCTAATAATAGGATTTCTACTTGGAGTTAACTATAGGAAATCTATTATTAGAGAACTTACATGTTGTGCATACTATTGTAAAGGTGCATGGATATTATCAGCATGTGACCTATTTTGAGAAGTGCATGGGTGGTGAAGGGAAAGTCCCCACCCCTATAAATATGTATTGATTTGCATAGTTTAGTTTGGTGAATTATTGTAGAGTTGTGTTGCTGGTTTTGACATGCACATGACTCATGGAGATACTAGATATAGTGTAAGAAAGCTTTTGTGTTTTACAAGTATTTAATGAAATGGAGTATATTGGTTGGATAATGGTATTAGACATAACTGAATTTAGCTCTTGTATGGTTAATCTTATCATAGTTATTTTTTAGTTCATCTTTCATACAATTCTAAGATCTAGATCTGGTTTATGCACTGTGGGTTGTTTACTGACTAGTTTATGAATATGAATATGTTTAAACATCATCATGCTAACATTACTATACAAGAAAATCTAAAGAGGGACTTGGTGCCTTTGTGTGCTTCAGGTGAGCACTCAGCTTAGGCTAAGTGATGTGCCAGCGTGCCTGGGTTATTCACTATAAATTCTAGGCTGCATCATTGGTTCTGTTTCTGGGACCTCTTTTTCAGCTGTTTTTTAGGATGTTTCGTGATGAAGATGTACCAGTTGACCTTATCAAGTGTTGAGGAGTGGATAGTAGATCTGGAAGAAGAATACGCTCGAAGATATTCAACACTGGATCTGAGTTTGACATGCGCACGTGGGTGGAGAAGAACTTGTATGATTGTTTATATGAGATTTTCTTTGCTATCTTTCTGATAGAGTTGTATGAGTGGCTGGTTGCTTATGCATCTAAAAGGAATTGGAGGTTTCACACACTTGTTTTGGATGCAAGAAGAATTTCAGGCCCTCTATGATGCTGATCTGATTTGGATGCATGTTGTGGACACTTGGTTCCGTGGTGTTCTGAATAGCTATATTTTGGAGTACTCAATTTCCACTTATTCTTTCCCAGAGGTAGCTGAGTTTTAGTTTTTACGTTATCCCAGGGGAACCTATCTATAAGGCATTCCACTGGAGATCAAAATCTTGATGGTAACCCTGAATTTGGAAGAGAATCCGATGGCTAGCTAAACCCCACCATGCGTAGGGGCAGGAGCAGGTTTGGTGAAAGATGGTGACCTAGCAGAAGAGAGGTAAAGAGAAGAAAGGAAGCTTAAGTTATAATGAGGCATGAGAGAGGGATTTAGGGAAATAAACATGATATTACAGAAAATGGATGGCATTGAGGAGAGAGATGGCTTGTGAAGGATTTGGAGCTCACACAGAGGGCGTGGAGCTAGAGCATTTAGAACTCCCCCATTTGGGAAAGCATGATAGGGAACCCTCATCGGCCTCTTATGAGAGTGCACTAGTAGAGATAACATGGGCCATGGGCACATCTGAATCTACCTGGAAACCTAGCCCTTACGCTTGGTTTTCTAGTTTCTAGTACATCCAGTAGTCAACAAGCTAGTTTGGGAAGTAGAGTAGAAAGAGGTAGAGTTTACTTATCAACAAGTTCAGTGGGTAATCAAATATCAAGTACATTCATGGCTAGGTAGATGTCTTCCTTATTATTTGGAGGACCAGTTGGAGGAACCTTTTTAGGTGTGTCATCGGCATAGAACATAGGCATGCAGAATTTTGGACTCACATCTAGGGGTAGTACCACCCCACAAACTGTAGGAGTTCAGTTTAGTACCACTATTGGGACACATGGGTAGTACATCCTCTGGTTCAATTCCTGCTACAGGTGGAGGATTAGGGGGCATATGTGGCTCTGGATTCTGGTGGATCTGGTGGGTCTAGAGGGTGGAGGTAACACAAGAGGTTTTGGATCTAGTGGGCATGGTCCTCACCAACCCCAGAATATTTACATGGAGATGTCACTTCATCTTCTAGAGTATAGGGGAATAGAAGATGTTGTTGAGCATGTGCACATGTGTGAGATACTGTGGCACACAAAAGGGATCATGGCTTCTGAGCACAAGGAAAGTTAGTTTGCAACTATGTTGCAGGGACGCACACATAGTTGGTACATGAAGTTTGACCCTGATCAGACTTGCATAGATTATACAACATTATGGGATGTTTTTCCTTAAGGAATTTTATATCCCTGAGTTTGAGTAGAAAGTATAAGTGTGCTCAAGGATATTAAGTAGGGAACTACTGAGAGTGTTCATGGAATATGATGCCCATTTCAAAATGTTTTTTCCCAAACTTTCCTATGATATCCATGCAAGCCAACATGCACAGTGGTTTTTCGGAGGCTTGATCACACCTTTTAGGAGGGTGCTGTCACATAAGACATATACAGATCCACGTGAAGCACTTGAAGCAACGTTGCATGCAATGAGGTAGTTAGAAGTATAGAAAACTAGAGTGAGCCCATTCCTGGAAGCTCAGATTACAGCTATGGAAAAGTAGTTGGAGAAACTATCGGCCAATTCAGTGCATAAAATGTACATGGAAGTTTGGTGTATAGATTGTGAAGTAGAGGGGAACACTAAGGATAGTTGTCCCCACAGATCAGTGTGTTCATTGTTGCTAGACTACGAGATATGTCATTTAGACCATGATGTAAGCCACCCCATTGTTACAACATGTGATAAGGAAGAATCTATCTTGCTACTGTAAGATTTTCCAGTCCATGACTCACAATACCAAAGACTGCAGGTTGATTGATCAGATCCATGATGCCATTGATATTGGTGTATGATAGACAGGAGTTTTAAATAACTCTAAAGGTAAAAGTGAGCACCATGATCATGATCACACTCAAGGGTGCTACGATCAAAATGAAGGGAACTTTGAAGGAGGTCATGGTAGAGGCCGAGGATATCATGGTGGATTCAAGGGCCGAGGCCATGGTGGTGGATGAGGTGAGTTTCCTCATGGAACATGTTATACGTGTGGATCTCCTGACCACTATAGGCATGAATGTCCTCAGAATATTACTTGTTCTTTTTGTGGAAATAATCATAACTATGAGGAGTTCCTGGAACTTATATGAGCATCTTAGCAAATAACATAAATAGGAGAACAAGGGTGCAGGGATGGTTAGAATACAATGCACCATGGAAAACCAATGGATGCCAAAGTTGGCACCGGATCCTGAGGTAGTACCTGTGAAAATTACTACATGCACTAAAGCTGCACGCGCCAGAGAAGTGTTGCAACAAAATCCTACCATTACTAGGGAGGAGGTCTTACATGTAAGATACCCAAATCCTACACATCAGAAGGAGGTTTATCAAGAAACCATGGAGGTGCTAAGAAATATTCAGGGTGAAATACAGTGTTTAAAGGAACAGTCACGGAAGTTGGAGAAAATAAGGCAGCAGAGATGGTCCAATCAGATGTTGATGATCTGAAAGAGGTATGCAAGATGTTGTGCCAGGAGAATATTATTCCATTACTAGGGAATTGGTTAAAGGGAAACACTCTGCACATGTATTGAGAATGGACAGAAGATCCTACATGCTAATCTCCCCCCTCATAGCTTGGATTATGACAAGGAGATCACCCTGAAATGTTGTTGTGGATGGGTGGCTTTTGAGCAATATATTGATTGACACAGGCATGGAAGTTAATGTGCTTACTTTAGATGCATGGGTGCAGATGGGAAGACCTCCATTACAACCATCCTCTAATGTATTGTTTATGGAAAATAAAACTAAGGCCACTCCGATATGAGTTTTAAAGGATGCATCCATTACTATACAAGGGGCCAAGTTCACTAGGGACTTTGAGGTTTTAGCGCTTGCAGAAGCAGACAAAATTCCCAGCTCTACTTGGGTGCCCTTGGTGTTATGTAAATAATGTTGATCTATGGTTCAACAAGGGGTATATAAGTTTTGAGAACAAGGAAGAACATGAGTTATTATCCCTTTGACAGATGGGAAATCTGCACCTTATGTTGAACCTTTGAGTGAGGAAGACCTAAACAGAATTTATGTGCATGCCATTCGAGATCCAAAAGTACTTGAGCCATCTAAGGAAGGAATCCTCTAGTGGGATGATGCACAGTCCATTAGTGATACTACAAGTATTTCCTATGATAATTGGGCACATGGCACCTACAAGATGGTTAGGCACAAAGTAAGAAGTGCATCTACATGAGGTAAGTATACCTCACTGTATTAGGAGGATAAGTAAATAACTTTGTACCCCGTACACTAGCGAAGGAGACCTTGAGGTATTCCTACATGCCATGGAAGAACAGTGGAAGGATCAAGTGGACAGAAGAAATATGTTAGTATATACCCTACACGGGACAACAAGGCACTGGTGGATGGTTCACAGGGATAATCTCATAGAATGGAATGAAGTGAGAATTGCTCTAACAACCCAGTTTCTCAGGAGAAATGTTCCTACTAAAATATGCACATATCATGGTAATCATCATGTTCAGCACCACGTTCAACAGTGTGAGAGACTCTAGATAGAGGGGTAGGAAGCTTTACCACCTTCATTGTGGGTGCACAAACTTTATTTCACCTTACACAGGCTGTGTACGCTTGGTATGTTTATGCAAAACTGCATAGGGAGACTAGAAATTGGCAAGACTTGACTATAGGAATGATCCATACTTTTGACTACTTCTCCACTAAACCTCTGGTGAAAGAGGCATTATGAGTTATGGAGTGATTGACTATGGGAGATAGTGCAAAGGCTGAAGAACTCATTCAAGGATTTATTTGGTGAGGAAGACCCAGGAGCACATTTGATGAAGTAGATGAGACAGATGCCAAACTACTTGAGTATGATTGCCTTGAGAAGGAGAAAGGAAAGATGGTCTACATAGTGGATGAGGAAGAAGTAGAAAATTTGGACATAGATCATTCAGAGGGTACATGCATGGTTCTTAGACAAGTGTGGATAAGAAGGCGTGTGCCTATCATGAACCTATGAAGACCAAGAAAGTGAACATTGGCACGGATGCTTGAACCTAAGGAGGCCATAATTGGAGACTATTGGTTTGATTCTAAAGTGGCTAAGATAATTGAGTTACTATGTGATTTCCAGGACTTATTTCCTAGGGGCTACCATGAGTTAAAGGGAGTGCATGAGTCTTTGGGTGAGATGAAGATTAAGTTAAAGGAAGGTGTGTGCCCAGTTAGGAAGAGACCTTACAAGATGAACCCTAACCTGCATAAAAGTTAAAGAAGAAATTGACAAGATGTTGAAATTTGGCATCATTAAGCCCCTAGAAGAATCAGAGTGGGTTAGCCCCATGGTAATCAGTATAAAGAAAGATGGTTAGGATTAGGATTTGTGTGGACTACAGGGAGCTGAATGTTGCATGTGTGATTGATCCTTTTCCTACACCTTTCACCAAGGAAATATTAGAAGGTGTTGCAGGGTGTGAAATTTACTCTTTTACTAGATGGATTCTCTGGGTATCATCAGGTAAGAATTGCAAAGGAGGATCAAGAGAAAACAAATTTCACAACTGAATGGGGAAGTTTTGCATACACAATGATGCCCTTTGGACTGAAGAACACACCTGTAGTATTTTCGCACATTGTGGTTCAAGCATTCCAAGATTTTATTCACAAATTATTACAGGTTTACTTGGATGATTGGACATTATATGGGCTTGTCAAGGATCATTGTGACAACTTGTGATTAATGTTTGAGAGGTGTAGACAGTTAAGCATCTCTTTAAACATCAAGAAGTGTGTATTTGCTACACCTTTTGGAACTCTGCTAGGGCATATCATCTGCAAGGAGGGTTTTTTAGTAGATCCAGCCAAGGTTGTAGTTATCTTAGGCCTGGAGGAGCCTACCAGTTAGAGTGAGGTGCATGGATTCTTGGGCCACATAGGGTATTACAGAAAAATTTATCAAAGGATATGCTAATATTTATGTGTCCTTGGAGGAGTTATTAAAAGGTAAAGGGACATTCTATTGGGGAGAACCACAACAAAGTGCATTTGAAGCGTTAAAGGAGAGGCTTACTATGATTGCCTATTTTGTGCTTTCCCTCATGGAACCAACCTTTTCACATACATGTGGACGCCTCTAGCATGTCCATTGGCGCAGTATTAGCTCAACCTGGAGAAGGTATTATAGATCATCCTATCTATTTTTCTAGTAGAAAGTTGACTCCTGCATAACAAAATTATACAACTACAGAGCGAGAGGCCTTGTCAATGATCTATGTGTGTATAAGTTTAGACAGTACTTGCTAGCACACCTTTTATGTTCTATATAGATCACATGACATTGAAATACTTGGTAAATAAGCCCATTTTACAGGGGTGCATATGCCGATGGGTTCTATTATTCCAAGAGTTTGATTTTATAGTCATGGTAAATCCAGGAAAAAGTAATTCTTGGCCTAGACCACTTATCAAGAATTCAATCAGGAGAGGACATGTAGAAAATTGAAGATACAATGCCAGATGCATAGTTGTATAGGTTAAACCATGCACCCTCAGAATTGGAGGATATTGTTGTTTTTTACACATAGGTATGGCACCAGAAGGAATGAAAGCCTTGGAAAAGAAACAACTTGCAATTCATGTACCACACCTTTCATGTTGATATAGTGGTGACCTATACAAACTAGGATGAGATGAAGTATTGCACTGGTGTGTACTAGAGCATGAGTGCACATGAAATCATGGAAGAGGCTCATGGTGGTATTGCAGGTGGACACTATGCAGGTGACACCACTTCGTGTAAGATTATACTCAATGGTTTATGGTGGGAAACCTTGTACAAGGATTGCAAGGAGTATTGTAAGGCGTGTGATCACTTTCAGCACCTTGGAAAACCTAGGCAAAGAGATGAAATGCCTTTAAGGCCTATTACTAGTGCAGAGCCATTTGAAAAATGGGCAATAGACTTTGTGGGTCCTATTTCCCCAACCGTGCATAGAACTGGATCACGCTACATCATCACTTGTATATATTATCTTACAAGGTGGGAAGAAGCAACACCTACAAAGGATTGTATAATGGCTACAACAAAAAGGTTCTTATGGGAAAATATTCTTACTAGGTATGGATGTCTGTTGAGTTTGACAAGTGATAGGGGCACACATTTCTTGAATGAGATAATCAGGATATTATTGGATGAATTTATGGTCACGCACCACAAGACCACACCCTATCACCCTCAAGAAAATGGGACTGTTGAGGCCTTCAACAAGATATTGAGCTAGACCTTGACAAAAAATTTTGATGTTGGAAGGAAAGATTGGGATGATAAAGTTTTTGTTGTACTTTGGGCATATAGAACAACCTACAAAAGGTTGAATAAGGCCACACCCTTTTAGTTGGTGTTTGGCGTAGAAGTAGTTCTTCCCATAGAATTTATGTTACCTTCTTTGCATATTACGTGCATGGAGGTCTAGCTGATGAGCAAGCATTGGAAGAAAGAATTGAAAAATTAATACATCTGGATGAGAGGCATGCCATAATATGTTGGAGTCAGAAGCAGGAAAAGGCCAGACAGAAGGCATGGTATGACAGACACATCAAGGACAAGAAGCTTGAGGTTGGGTAGATGGTGCTTCTTTATGATTCAAAGTTTTTGTGCCACCCAGGAAAGCTTAAGGTGCATTGGTTGGGACCGTATGTTATCACTCACATACTTGAATCAAGAAATTTCCAGTTAGAGGTGCTTGATGGAACATGGTTACCTGGTTACTTCAATAGGAGTAGGCTGAAGCCCTACCATAAATAATTATTTTTGGTGTTTGTAATAAGGGAGTATTTCCATTTAGTATATATTTCCCTTACTGTATTTCATTTAATGTGTTTCCTTCTTTTTTGTTATGCTTTATCAATTTAGTTCAGTGTTTTGTGTAATAAGTGTGTTTGCACACTAGAAGTTGATCACAATCTGAAGTGTTTTTATGCATATAGGACTGCACATACCCTTGGTGTGGGGTGGTTGTCATTCAAACATGGGTACACATAAGAAAATATTGTTACATGTGATTTCTCTTGTTAAAAATGCAAATAGTATGAAAAGGTGCTGCTAGAAAGAAAATTGCTCCTAAAGAAGACCATAGCTGGAAACGAATGAATACATAGTATAACACGAGGTAAGTTGTGGCCATAAAAACTACTAGAGGAAGGCACAAAATGGAGGTACTTTGGTGCATGGAAGCAGGAGGTCTATAGACAAAAGGTAGGTAGGTGTGCTTAGAAGGTTATAGTTGTGGCACATAGGTGTATCACGTAGAAATTGGGAAAATGGTCAATTAATGAGAGGATTCAGTGGTAGGTAAAGGAGAAATAAATGATAAATTTTCCCAACTCTATATAAAGATGTGATGTGGGTTCATTTCTACCGTTGTGATCATGAGTATTCGAGTGAGCTAGTTGTGACCAAACCAAGAAAAATGTGTCGAGGTGCAGAGAGATGTGAAACCAGGTGAGGAGAGTAGATTTGTGCACATAATTGGCTTGTGTCCCCATTTGAGAAGGGTTTGAGTGAAGAAAAATCATGCAAAGAAAATAAATAAAGCACTAGGGATGAGAAGGATCTAGGTCATGTGGTTTCAAGCTAGTGCACGAGAGCTTGCTCGATAGAGGAAAAAGGTGCAACTTTGTCTTATCATGGTACCAAGGAAAGCACCTGGTGCAGGAGAAAAGGGGAAGAATAAGGTAGAAAAAAAAGGTCGATGATGCTCCCGAAAGAAATTTTTTAGAGATGTTGTTTCCAGAAGAAGTAATTATCAAATGGGATTAGGATTCCCATATCCGCAGGAGCAAGGTTTTTGAATATAAACATCACACCACCGAGAACAAGGAGAAATTGGACATGTTGCTAAATAGAAAGAACAACAAGCGAATGGTTGATGACATGTCAATTTATGACAATGTTGGAGATAAGTTGTTGAAGAAGGTAGGGGTGTACCAACTGTATGAACTCCCATACTTTGTAAAACTAGATAATATTTACCGATGGCTTATGAGAAAATTCCATGAGGACTTATTCTACTTTGTTGGGTGGCGGGTGAGGATCACATCACCCTTAAATTCTAGTTTGATAGGATTAAAGGGAAAAAGGACAAAGGTTAGCAGTGATCTTACTGATAAGGAAACTATCGCGGCCACCAGTAAGGAGTTGGGATATATGAAAGGGTCCACATGAGATGGATATTTACAAGTTGAGGAATTACCGTGTGGTGCAGGAAGCTGCGCACTTACTCACCAAATTGAATTATCAAGAAATGTGGTCAGAAGTGAACACCATGTGGCTACACATTGCTAAGAATATTTCACAAGGAAAATTTTACAACTTATCAGGATAGATAGTAGATACAATCATTGAGGAAGTGTGCACAGCTGAGAAGATAAGTTTTGGTGTTGTCATATTATCATGCTTGTGTTTGTAGAAATTAGAGTGCCGTATGGGCCAAACAAAAAATTTTGGGAATACCCTGTGGAAAAGAAGTCCCTCGCAGAGAGGTTTGAAAATTATTTATGTGTAGGATCAATAAGTGGTCTGTTCAAGACAAAGGGTGAGAGTTATGGTATGACCAAATTCACGCAGCCTTTGAGGAGGAATGGCATATTCCAAAGGAGCTACCCTCAATGGTGGGCAATACCATGTAATTCGTGGTATATCAATATTTTTACATCCATGCGGTTTGCAATGAAGGATGGGATATGGAGTCCCTGGTGAAAAATACCATACGCCTTCACAACATGATTCTTCTAGGAAGTAGTACATAGGTTTATCGATGTGCAAAGGTTAAGCTACAATGCAAACAAGGTAGATACTGTGACAACCATACCTTAAGAAAAAATTATGTTTATCCAGCTTGATCTACCTACATTAAGAGGCTTATTTATGATGTTATAAGTATGAAGCTAGTAATTTTGACCATTGGGGAGAGTGGGAGCTATGTTTATCTATCTCTAGCTTAAGCCTAGTTTGGAAAAGGGCCAATATGTGGAGAACAATTTCATGCTCCCAGGTTTACCTAAAGGTAAGCATATAGTTTAAAATGTGGCGGCTCCAAAGCTTGCCTCAACCTTAGAGGAAGATGATGAAGGAGAACTCAATGAGGATATTGGAGGCTTAGACCACAGAGGCCAAAGGTAGCCCACTAATAAAGAAGAAAGTGAGCACACAAATACTACTCTATAATAGCAAGGAGAAGAGGAAGACTAGGACATGAAACACATTCCATGAGGAAAGCCAGTTCAAGAGGGTGTTCAGAAGAACCAAAACTCGAGGCGTAGGGACATCCCAACCTTTACAAAGGTCACCTCAACTCTCCCCTTAAAAAGAAACACCCAAGAAAAATAAGAGAAGAAAGTTGAAGCTTAAAGATGATGAGGAGGAGTCATGGGAGAGCATGCTCAAGAACCCTAGTTCAACTTGAAGATGTATAAGATCCCTAGGATGAGGAGATGAGAGATGATGAGGAAGGGGTGAAATAATTAGAGGAAGTTGTGGGTAAGCCACCCAGGGTGGCCATTACTAACTCAGGAATAAGAAGGGCCAAATCCAAACCCTAGCACCCAGGTTTATAAGGGGCCAAGGACAAAAAGAGAGAGGAAAAGTGAAGAATGTGTTTTCCCTAATATGGTTTATGCTCAAAGACACGAGAAAAATCATCCACACCCATTTTCAAAGCACTATGGGCCTAAAAGAGTTATATGGGTGGGAGTAGATGGATCTAAATATGGATACTACATGCACAAGGAAGCAATTATCCTGGTCCATGCAGACTCATATGGATGAAATAGATTTTGATGTGTGTGAAGAGTCTTGTGTCTCATGCAGAGTGAAGAAGGCACCAAAAGAGCCTAAACATGATAATAAAACCTACTGTAATGTCTAATTAGTCATGTCAATAATTCCTTGGTCAAGGTATCTATTTAGCTAGTGCAAAGGAATGTTTATTAGGCTGCCACCATTCGAGCATGTTACTTGAAGATAACAAGGATAAGGCTGTAGAGATAACAGTCCTTAAAAGAAGAGAAGGAATGAGAAGAGGAAAATAATGAGGCCTTCATTAGCATGGCTGAGGAGCTTGGTGATCACATTCTTAAAATAAGGCCTCATATAGAATCTCAGGTTCCTAAAAAAATTCCTTTTGATATGCATTATTTTTGCACTTTGGTCAATTTGGTATTATATGAAAGGACCAATTTGAATTCCTGCACCAACATATTATGTACAAGAAGAAGCAAGACCACGGGCCAATATTGTTAGATAAGTTTCAAATTATGAGGCTTTACTCCAAACCTTGAAATATGAGTTGAAGAAAGCTAACCAAGCTCTCAATATATGTGCGGCACCAGACACCATAATAAGGATCAAAACTATAGTAGAGGACAATGAAGTTTTGAAAGCCATGAAATATGAAACACTTGGGTGCACATAAAGGTTAGAAATGGTAAAAAAAAAGTGTGAGGCCCTCGCAGCAGCCCATGATCTGCACATAAGGATAGAATTGATGAGATTTGGAAACTCATAGCACAAAATATGGATCTCATGGAAGGAATGTTATCAGGTATGGCCAATGTTATCCATGTGCTAAAAAATTAGAAATAGAAGATCACTCAAGACAAATTAGATGTCATAGCCACTGATATTCTAGAAAAAAACAAGGAACATGCTAAGTAACTGAGTAGATCTTGGAGGCTAAACTAAAAACTGAATATCCAGAGTTAATCCTTCAATTCAAAGAAGAGGGTATTCCAGAGTAAACTTCATTCTTTTGTGTAGTGTTTCATTCATTCTTTTATTACTTATTCTTTAATGTTTGAAGACATCAGAAAGAATTCTCATTATCGGGATGGTAATGTACTTTAATGTGGGGTAATGTTGAGCAAGACAAAATGTTTCTCTAAGGAGAAGACACATAAAGGATGCACATGCAGGAACAAGGCGCATTTGAAGGCACTGGAAGATAGAAAATAAAACGCGTGCCAAAACACTTTAGATCAAGTCTTATCCATTTTTGTGGATAAGGAATATTTTTGAAGATAACATGCAGAGCACACACAAATATGAAAACTTGCGCTCCATGCAATGGTATTTTAGGAACAAGCAATAGATAAATGCCATGCATAGTTTAAGATAATAATAGGATTTCAAAATGGAGTTAACTATAGGAAATCTATTATTAGACAACTTACATGTTTTTCATACTATTATAAAGGTGCATGTCTATTATCAACATGTGACCTATTTTGAGAAGTGCATGGGTGGTGAAGGAAAAGTCCCCACCCCTATAAATATGTATTGATTTTTGTAGTTTATTGTGGTGAATTATTGTAGAGTTGTGCTGTTGGTTTTGACACGCACATGACTCATGGAGATACTGAGTATAAGTGTAAGAATCTTGTGTGTTTTACAGTATTCAATGCAATGGAGTATATTGGTTAGATAATGACATTAGACATAACTGAATTTGGCTCTTTTATGGTTAATTTTATCATAGTTATTGTTTATTTCATTTCTTATCATACAATCTAAGATCTAGATCTGGTTTATGTATTGTGGGTTGTTTACTGACTAATTATGAACCTGAATATGTTTAAACATCATCATGCTAACATTCTATACAAGAAACTCTAAACAGGGACCTAGTGCCTTTGCACGCTTTGGGTGAGCGCTCAACTTTGGATAAGTGATATGCCAACATGCCTGGGTTATTCACAGTAGATTCTAGGATGCATCAAGTTCTCAACCATAACCATGGGTGGGATACCCTAAAAAATAAACATTAGTTGGGTTTTGGGAACTCCCATATACTGTCAACGTTAGCACTACTCTAAAGAGGCCTCAAATTACACATCTTTCTCCACTAAACATGTGATATTTGAATGAATGCAATTAGATTTAACAAATCTCTTTGAAAAATCTTGAGTTGAGTTGGCTCTTGCTAAAACACTTGGAGAAAGGGTGTTTGAGTACCTATAAATGAGATGGGTTGACTCCTTGACATAGTAAGAGGATTCAAACTTGTAGTTATTTATGCCCTAATGACTTTATGCATGCTATTATGAGATTTAAGGAGCCTTGGGTGCATTTTGAAAGTGTATAAAGTGAGTGTATTAATATAATGCCATATGATTTCCATATTAAAAAATAAGGTAGTGTTTACTTGCTTATATAAGGTTATGTAGGTGATTTATTAAAAAAAGGCTAACCCATAGGGATTATAAGACCCAATCAAAAGAAAAGTTGGAGAAATGTTGATCTAAGACCATACAAGTCATCTACTACCAAATATAATATCTTGACCAAATTTAATAGCCTTTCCCAGGGATGGAAAACATGTAATATGAAGTTTGTAACTTGTCAAGTGATGTTTTTATATAGATTTTAGACATTCTAGTATCATAATTTGATGACATATTAGTGTGAAAGGATAAACACGTTAAACAAGAGACCGCAAAATGTGCTAAATAGGAATGAGAAGGTTATATTTATATTAGCAAGAGTGCATTGTCAAAGAAAGAATGAATTTACAAATTTGATTCTCTACAAAATTCAAATGCAACATCCAAAGCACCCATAAAACAAACCCAAAGAACAACTAGTTGGGCTTTTTTAAAATTGTGCCTTCCAACATCCAATTATCAATGATTCATGGCCTCAAAATAGGTCTTACTGTTTTGTAGTTTGTGGTAATCCATATATTTTTAAAAAGGAATTTTATAGAATTACACTGCTTAAATAGGATTCCACAGACAATATTGAGCATTGAAATAATACAACAATAAACCATACATTTCACAAAGGAATTATGTACTCGTGTAATCATTGCATAATGGAATTGTGTATTCAACAAAATGAACACAATAATCCACTCCCCACCAACAATGTATTACTTTATCACATGACCTACCAACAATAAAAAAATCTATAAATGAATGAAAACACAAATTACTTCAATGATTCAACTATTTATCATTGATACACGATGTCTTGTGAACCTGAATGTTCCTGTATCAAAATAAAAAACACTACCACATATGTATCTAAAGCATTGCTTCAAAGGGTAATTATTTATCTTACATCAATCTAAAAACATTTAATTTTACATACACAAAGGGATTTACATCTTAAAATACCTAGTTAACATGCTATTGGTATTAAGGCATAAGATAAAACATAGTGAAGGGCACTCTAGAATTACATTCACTTTTGCATGATTACTAAAATAACTACATAGAATTTCAGCCCTTCGTTTAGGCAATATAATGCACTTCTTGGTCAAAATCAACAAGGAAGTTGGGCCACAAAGAGGAATCCAACTCAATCATGCTAATCCTTTTTTTATCTAAGTGTTGCACATGAAATTAGGGTTTGAGCATTATAGGAGAAAGTGTGAATATTCTAGGAGAAGATGAAGTGTAAGAAGTAACTATAGAGGGTGACGAAGCAACCTTGAAAATATTAGATGTGTGGGAAAATCCAAACACTAACTTTTGCAATGAAAAAATAGATAGACACTAATGTCCAATTTGTTGCTAGCATCTAAAGGGATTTCATAGCTCAATTCAAGAAATGAAACAAATTTAATAATTCCACCACTTGTTTGACATATTACCGGATCCATATAAATCCACAAAGTAGTGAAAAAGTTAAGTGGATACTATAACCCTAATCGTGTGCCTCCTTACGTGTTTTAAATGTTTACAAGTGAAACCCTAGTTTCTTGTTTTTGCATATTAATGTAAATCTAATCGTGTAATTTAATAGTCTAATTGTCACTCTTAATTAGAGAGATTTAAATTAATATTATTTGATTTTAATTAAACATTTGGTGAGCCTGTTAATTTATCCTACACACCTTCTGCACGTAGGGTTTGGCCCTACATGATTTCCCTCCTTAGGGTTGATCTTATTCATTATATTTTTACCTTTGTTGAGATTGATATGAGCTTAGATTCTTAAAGACACAATGATAATGTTTATAATCACTTCGCTTCATTTTGGGCAATTGTTGTTAAATCTTAAGACTTATAGGCATTTTAATGGAGATTTTTCAATCTTTTAAGCCCCACTTGGCTTCAAAACTTGTCAAAATGGTTCGCCCACATTTCCTCACAGCTCATACAATCCAAACCCTTAAGAAGAAAGAGAAAAACAATATATTTTGGCCTTCATATGTTTAAAAAATAAAAAACAAATAGGTCCTTTGCTAGCTCATAAAACTTAATTGGAAAAATAGAGGACATGTGGTGGCTTGCAGCATCTCCTTCAATTTGACTTGGTCAACTTAAGCATTTAGACTGATCGAAGACAAGTGTTAAGCATTGACATTCCAATGTCCCACAAACTCTGAAGGTTTCCCTCGGCCCTAGTGAAAGTTCAAATCTTTTTAGGCTTTTGATGCAAGATAAGTAACAAAGTGCACAAATGGAGATTGTCAAATTTTGGGGGCTTTGTAGAGTTATGATAATGTTAAGGACCCTCACCTCTAAATCTTGTAGAGCACTGATACTCAACACATGGAATATAGTGGACACATGTCCAAGATTGGAGAGTAGGTCTATTCTCAGCCTTGGTTAAACAACTGAGTTTTTTCATGCACATATTGAAGTCAAGTGAAAATAGTGTACACGTGGTGACAATCAATGTTTAAGGTTATCTTTATTTAAAACCAATTTAATGTCTCACTTTCATGTCTTACAAGGTGCCAATGGTCAATATGTCAATATATGAAGGACACATGACACTAACATGCTCAATTTAGAACCTGAAAATATTCTTACCTTTTGTGTGGATTCCACGCACCTACAGGTTGCCTATAAGAGACACATAAGATAATGTGTAGATGGTAAAAATATGTAAATCCAAAGATTCATAGATATATCTCTTTATCATCTTAAATTTGATGGTTTAAGACAACACAAAAAAGAGCTCGGGGACATCATGGTGAAATGAAAATTGGCCTAGTTTTTGTCTTATAAATTTTATTTGGGACCTTTTATTTTCTTGCACATGGTATCATTAGAAAGGTCTCAAGGAGATCTGCACTCAGAGCTTAGTTTATGAGATTTTAGTTGAGAGATGAAGGAGATATTCATGGCATAATTTTAAGGTTAAAAATTGTTAAAAACTTAACAAAGCAACCTCTAGTTGCTTTCAAATGTTTTGGGCAGTTCTCATCCCTTCTAGAGAGATGTCCTCGAGTTGTCAACACCTCGTGGCCCCACCAAAATCTAGAAATAAGCTAAAATAATTTACTAACCAAATATAAGCTATTTTTAGTGGTCCCAAAGTTGAAATCATGGTTTTAGGGAAAATGGCAACTTCATCTCTCCTTATCTTCTTGATCTCATGGGATCCAACTCAAATATTTTTATTTTTGCTTCTTATTAAATAAAAAGAGAGAATATATTATTTTTTAAGGAAGGAATATTTGAAGGCATGAATCAAATCAATTGCACCATATTATGAGGGTTTTGCATATTTTGTTGGAAAGAATGTCCTAGGTTATGATTCATGGCTATGGATCATCATGGGCACATGCAAATATCCTAGGAATATGCTTATAGTTTGTTATGGATGGATCATTTCAATTGTGCACCTTGATAGACCTCTAAAAGCTAAAGTGGGAGAGATAACCATGAAAAAAGACATATTATGAAGCATATTTTGATCCTCTCTTCATCCACCCTTCTATAACTGTAATGAAATTCATTTGCAAAGGGATTCTTCCCTGAATGTAAAGTTACCCTGCCCTATTTAGTTTTTGAAAATTTTATGTTACAGACCCTTAGTTCCTTCGACTTGCGTAATGAATTTATGTCTTCTTAGTAACATAAATAGATCGTGTATATTTTAAGACATTAATATGAATTGATTGTGGTTGTTCCTAACCGTTGAATCATATTAATGTTGTCTTACCTCTTTGTTTAGTTATGTGTGATGTGTATAGATCATATTTGCATGATTACAACCTATTGTGTCACTAATACAAGAAGTGAGAGTTTTAATAATTCAAGTATCCATTATGGATTTTATCTTCCCTTATGATATTGCATTTGTGCACTACTTCTTGTCTCAGGGGGAGTGATCCCTTTATAGTCTATTGTATCACCGTTATTTAACATTTTTACTCCTCTTTTTCACCCCCTTTCCCTTGGTATTGTTAAAGTATGGGTAGATTAGAGACAATACTTGATTCATATAGGAAATTATATGACATTTATCCAAAGGTTTATCTCAAGGTCCAATGTATAAAACATTGGAGACAATCCCATGTTGTTCTTGAAGTGACCTAGTTTGTCCCAAACTTAGTCATCTTGCATGGGTACATAATTTTAGTGACAACAAACACTTATATGCCTAGACATCTAATTAATTTTCTTCTTATAACTTCATGTTTATATACTTTTTCAATTCATGTTGTGTATTTATCTTGTAGCAACAATAATGAGAAAACATGTATGGATAACGACAATATTATATATGTATCAGGAGCAATCTCATAATTTTGACTATATTTCTTTGTTATTTTGAGGTTTATGGTGATCAAGAGGTGGTCTAACCTCCTCCTACTCATATCACATGTGTAAGTTGTGGTTACCAAGACATTGAGGACCAATAAGGTTCCTTGATAATAATACACACTTAACCTATGTGGCTATGCTTAGTTATGGTTACCATGCTTATACACCTAGTGGTGATGATGCAAATGAAGAATATAGTAGCCATGATAATTTTGATTATGAGTGTGATCATTTCAGTAACAAGTAAAATTATGCAATATTAATTATCTTTCACCCTTGTCTTGAGTTGAAAAATGAAATAAATGATTGTAATCTCTCTCAGCCTTCTGTTAAGTTTTAAAAAGAAACAAATGCTTGTATTATACCTTACCATTCTCTTGAGTTGTAAAAATAGACAAATGATTTTATTATCTCTCACCCTTCTCTCGAGTTGCAAAAGCAAATAAATTATTGTATTATCTCTCCATTTTCTCTCAAGTTGTAATAAAAAATAAATGATCATATTACATCTCCTCCTCTTGGATTATAAAATGAAACTATATCCTATAACATGTGTTTCATTATATTGAAATGGAAAGAACCAATATTTCTTGTAATATGCTTTCTCCTCTTTTTACATTCACTAATGACAATAATTAACAAGATATACCTCTTGACGTAATAAATGATGAAATTAGTCATATTTTTTTCTTGATACTTGTGACATGGAAATTGGTGGGAATGCTTCGTTCTCTTCTCTAGATGTAGTTACAAATGTAGGTGGTATGTATGATAGTAGTGAAAATTCTTCTTTTTTACATAATGATAAAACTTTATATCATGCCTCTAATTTTATACCACCCATGCTTCCCATACTTCCTAGTTCTACTACACCACCTTCCTCTAAGTGAATTAGTGTTCCCACAGACAAGATTGCTAGTGAGTTTCCACCTCTAAATAATCCTATTCATACTTCTATTATACTTTCACATGATATCATTACCATAATTCATGTCGTAGGCACTTTAGAAAACCAAGTACATACCTTATCACTCAATCAAAAAGTATATAATGTGTGGATTAATTTTAATGCTCTATATGGGAATCCAATAGTGTGTACCATTTTCCACTTATATTTCCCCAAAAACTTCAACATGCCTTCATTCCATTTATTCAGCATAAGAAATTATCCATACATACATATTAATAAGTTTATAATTTTCATGGCATTCCATGATAATGATACACTTTTGTTAAAATCACTCTCACAAAGTTTAATAGGTAATGTATTAGATTGGGTCCATGCTCTTCCTGGTGGATTATTGAGAAATTGAGGAATCATTTCTAATTTTATATATTCGAAATAAGGGTCCCAAATTCCCATACGATCATTTACAACAACTACATCACTTGACCAAAAGGAATCCATAAGTGACTTTATATTACATTTAAGGCTTGCATGAAGCAATTAAATTATCAAATGTCTAACTCATAAATACAATACATATTTTTTAAGGCATTATCCATCATCTTAAGAAGAAATTATTATATGCTACATGTGATATATTTCAGGCTTTATGCATTTGAGTTGTTTTAGAACAAGATCCCACTCCTCCATAAGAGAAAGTATTTTAACCTACACAAGATTCTAAGTCTCTTTGAAGTGAGAAAACATATTTAATTTGCCCACAAATTTACCCATGTAGACACTGTAAAATATCGCATCACACATTCGAAATCTCTAAAATAATCCTATAATTACTTCACAGTACATTACAACCAATTTCAACCAATTTCAACCACTTTTGATGTATTCCACTATTTTATGACCTTTAACGACATTTTAAGACATTTTTTTCGTAACTCCCTTAATCATTCTTATTGTTCACACATAGATCTCGAATTATTAAATAGTCATGCTATGAACCCTATTACACTCATATCCCATTTCTAGGATTTATTAATTAATCCCATCACTTTTATTATTCATCCCCTATCCCATTAGCTAATTTTATTAGCTAATTTCATATTAAGATAATTAAATAAATCCTACATATATCCATTTCCACCTCACCTCTTATCCACTTTCACTTCACTAATTAACATCTCAAGTTAACTAGAACAAAACAAATCAATTCAAGATTCAATCATTAAATATATGCAAGATGAAAAGTTTATATTAAATCAAATCATGCATTTGAGTTAACTACATATCCCATAAAGCATGACATTCTAAAAGTAAATTAAATATTCTAAAAGCTAAAATTCACGTCACTTTTTGGGTGAATAAAACAAAAGACACAAATTTAATATTTCAATGCAAAATCTAAAAATATTCAAAAGGTATGCCACCTTTTCCAAATCAATGAAAAATCATTCATGCAAGCTCAAATAACTGTTCAACTCCTCAATCAAATTGGAAACTCAAGTAAAAAATCCAATCATGCTTTAGTTAGTTTCATATCATACAAAGCAATCACATAAATATAGTATTTGGGATTCTCTTCCCTCGTCTATAAATAAGCACTCATTCTTTTCCATTTATCATCTTTGGAAACTTTGATATTTGCATCATTATTGTGTCGAATTTCAATTCAATTCTATATGCTATCACCTTGTCCAATTGATCATGAATCCAATAATCAATTCAATTACTCATTCGATTACTTTTCTTGTAGCTGAAATCTACTTCCATTCAGAACATCTTTGGAGCATCCAAAAAAAAATTGATCAAAAGATTCAACAAGTTTAGTGCTTCATTCCAAGCTTCAGTAGTCTCATCTGAGGTTGTAAAGAGATACAAAGAAGGACCAAGTTTTCCATTTACTTTTTGTTTTATTTCTATTGTGTAGTATTTCTCTATATACAATCATCTTAAAATTAAAAATTTAGCTCCTATCCTAGTGATCATTCCAACTATCCAACAACAAATAAAAATTCTAGCGTGCATCCTCACTTGGGGAAATATTGGATCTCATTCTCTCCCTCACATGTTTTCTCACTTGGAGGCAATGACCCCATCAATAAAATCAATCTTCAACATGGATCCAACAAGAGCGTCACTTAACCCCACTCCCAGGTCTAATCCAATCTTACCCCTTGCATGTATCCCTACTTGGGGGAAACTCAATCAAATCAATTTTCCATTCAGATCCAACACGAATGTCACTTAACCTCACTCTTCAGTCTGATCTTACCCCTTGCATGTATACTTATTGGGGGATATTACTTTAATCAAATCCATATTCAATGTGTATCCAACAAGAGTGTCACTTGAATCCACTTTTCAGTCTGATTCAATCTTACACCTTGCATGCATCCTTGTTTGGAGGTAACTCAATCAAATACATTTTACATCCAGATCCAATAAGAGTGTCACTTAACCCCACTCTTTAATATGATCTTTCCCCTTGCATGTATCATTGTTAGGGGGAAATTAATTCAATCGAGCATCATTGTTGAACATATTAGGGGAATAGTAAATTATTTTTATTTCTAGTTTTTTTGCATTAATAGTTATTATAGACCAAGTATAAGTATTTTTGTTCATCATCTTAGATCATTTATAGCCTTGGTGTATACATTTACTGTTTATATTGGGTTTGATTTTACTTTATTGTTTGTTGTGTGTGGGTGTGTGTGTTTACACACATAATGGGTTGATCATCATGGTTATTCAATAATTGTGGTGCTAAATCTATTGTGCAATAATAAGGCAGGTTGCTCCAAAATATTAAATATGAATGGAAGATAAAACTATGAGAAATGTTAGTCATTTTGTCATTAAATTATTTCATGCATCTCATTCAGAAAAAATCATATCAATAAAATTCAATAATCACAAACATCATTGTATGTTTATCACGTATCATATACCATCATAAAAACTATAGTAGCAAAAATGACCAATGATTTTTTCTCCTACCCAACCTTCTATTCAAGTTTGAAATCCTAATTTTGTCCTTTTACCCTTCGTTTTTCCTATTCTGAGCCCGTATTATCTGTCACTCCTCCACTAGTCTCTTATTCCTCTTATCAAGTGATTGTCTACTATTTTGTCATGTCACCCATCTACTTGAGGAGTCATTCCCTTAGCATAATCCAAACCCACTAAGGAATCCAAATACTTCACTGGGGAAAATTTGGCAGTTAACCACACTTTTATATCATCCGTTCATTGATCTACATGCGTTCACTATATTTAAATTTGTATTACTTCATAATAACACTTTAAAGAGGGAAAATGTAGACACCCTAAAATATTACATTATGCATTCTAAATCTTTGAAATATTCCAATAATTACTTCATAGTAAATTAGGACCATTTACGACCATTTTCGATCACTTTTGATAAATTCTGCTATTTTATGACCTTTGATGACATTTTACAACATTATCCCACAAATCTTATAATCATTCCCATCGCTCATACATAGGTATCAAATTATTAAATATTCATGTTATGAACCCTATTACACTCATATCCCATTCCTAGGATTAATTATTTAATCTTATTACTTTTATTATTCATCCCCTATCCCATTAGTTAATTTTATTAGTTATTTTTATATTAAAATAATTAAATAAATCCTACATATATCCATATCCACCTCACCTCTTATCCACTTTCACTTCACTAATTAACATCCTAATTTAACTAGAGCCAAATAAATCAATTATAGATTAAATCATTAAATATATGCAAGAGGAAAAGTTTAGATTAAATCAAATCATGCATTTGAGTCAACTAAGCATATCCCATAAAGCACGACATTCTAAAATTAAAGCAAATCTCCCCAATAATAAAATTCAAGTCACTTTTTTGGGTGAATAAAAAATACATGAATTTAATATTTCAATGCAAAAGCTACAAATATTCAAAATACATGCCATCTTTTCCAACCCAAGGAAAACTCATTCATGAAAGCTCAAAAAACACTTAAAATCCTCAATCAAATTATAAACTCAACTAAACAATAAAGTCATGCTTTAGTTAGCTTCATATCAGAAAAATCAATCACATAAATCAAGGATTTGGGATTTTCTTCCCTCATCTATAAACAATCACTCATTCCTTTCCATTTATCATATTTGGAAGCTTTGAGATTTACCTCATTATTGTGTCGAATTTCCATTCAATTCTACATGTTATTACGTTGTCCAATTAATCACAAATATAACAATAAATTCAATTATTCATTCAATTAAATTGCTCATAGCTGAAATTTACTTCCATTCAAAACTGTTGTCATGTGGATCATGCACCCGTTGAGTTGTTAAGTGATCCCGTGTAGCATGAAAACATCCCCAAGGTGTGGGACCTTGGCTCCTTGGGATGAACCTCTAGAGAAGGCTGAATTCCTACTAAACTATGTGCATTTGATGTAAAATCAAGGTGCAGAACTACAATACTTTGAAGAAAAACTAGTCTATCTTCTCACGGGGTAAAGGAATAGAAGGATAATTGAAATATATGAAAAGTGGTGATGCACCAAAAGTTTTAAGAACAAATAAATCACATGTACAAAGTATTATTGCAGAGCTCTATATAATTTGCACAAATCCTTACAATCTTCTTTGTAAATGCTTTTAAGGAATATGAACTTAAAGATAACAGAAGGGAGTTGATATTTTCCATAACTGAAATAGTAAAGACCATATACCACAACTTGCAAGTTAACTGAGAAAGATTATTAATATGAAGGCAAGATAAACCATTACATACAAGGAAATAAAACATCCACAAGTATTCAATGAATAATATAAATGTACAACATATTAAATATTCAAAGGAAAAATATTGTTATGAATATACTAAGGCTAAAGATTGTTTCTTGGCTCTCCCAAAATGATAGATCCTCCTTACAAATAAGATCTAAAAGTCTTTTAAAACATAATGAATCCTCCTATTTATAGACTAAGAGGATTGAGCGATTATACCCGTGCCTCTTAGCTACTATATACTAAAAATAGAATGCATTTATACTTAGGGAATATCTCCCATTAAAATAGAAAAAAGGTTATGTAGGTTTGACTGAGTTAACCTTACAACTTCCATTGGTTCCGCAGCTTGGAGATTGTTCAAAAATGGCTGCCCTGCCTAGCTAGGGTTGGCACCACTCTTTTCTTTATCTAGTTCCTTATCTTTTTATTCTTCCTTTCCTTCTTCTTCAACTACCTTGTGCTTTAAATTAAGAAAACTCTTGACAATTCCTTGAAATTATTCATCATCAGGTCCACATGCATAATGATTCATGACGTCTACCGACTTGGTTTCTCTAGCTACTTTTGTGGGAAATATTTTGTTCTTGTTTATGAACTTCTTGAGTTGACTCAAGAATTTTTGGTAGGATACCAATCTATAAATGGATTCAAGACTAAAATACTTTGTTACATCATCATCTTGGTTCACCAAACTTTTGAAATATGCAATAATTTGATAAACTGGGAGCACATCAATGTTCTTTTATAGAAATTTTCAATTAATCCTATCAAACTCTTCCATAATATCATTTAAGACATCAACTACCTCGATCCTTCTTTTCTAAAACTTCTCCAAGGATTCTTGCAATATTAGGATTCTAAAATTCATTGCTTTTTTGAACTCAAATGGTTTCATAATATCATCAATAACTCCTTCCTTTAAGAGTACATCTAATTTTACATTACACAATTCCTCCCAGGTATCAAGAGTAAGTTCTAAGTTGTCACTTTCCTATGTGAGGAGTTCACTCATTTTTGAGAGGGCATATTTCTTAGTATACAAATCATTATAAATATTAACAACATCTTTAATCATTTCTTCCCCTTCTTGAACCAAAATTTCCATCTATGTCCCTACTGCTCATCCTCATTGTCTGATTTTCTCCACCACAGAGAAAGAAGCATCATCAAAGCTTAGAGGGATAACAAGAGCGGTAGTATGGAAGGTTTGTGTGATTTTAGTCAAAAGACTAGTTAGATGTTCAACCTTACCCTTAAGCTCATCATTAGTTACTTTATCCTTATAGAAGTTATCCAGCAAGTTACCCAAGGCCACCTGAACATCTTGCTTTGCTCCTTCATGGGTGGATTTTCCAAGAGAAAACCTAGAAATCTGGTAGTCCATTGCTGTGATTATTTCCTTAGTTTTCCCCACACCTAGAGTGGCTATCTCAACAAATATTTTCCCTACTTGGTCAACCGATAGGTTAGAAATAACTCTTGGTCTCTTGGCTTGTCTTTGAGGGGGTAGATATAGAACATTGAGGTCAACACCATCAATGATAGGAAATTTATTCTTTTGTTTTGGTGTCTTCCTATCTAACCACACAAGAATAAAAGAAGAATATCATGAAGAAAACATGGGCATTGCTATGGTAGTAATTAGATGGGTAGATGTAACTAGGGCACTAGTTGCAGTCATTGAAAGTGTTAATGATGTGGTAATAATAGAGGGTGGAGAGGAAAGGATGGCCCCAGGTGTGGGTGATATAGAAGTGGAAATGGGGAGAGATTATTGGGAAGAGGGGTTCAGAAGGGAGATCCTAACCCCTGAATCTCTCTAATTGAAAGAGTTGGAAGGGAAGAGAAAAAATGAGCCATAGAGGGAGATGTGGTGAGAGATGTAGGAGAAATGGGAATAAAGGAAATGGAGGACATGGTTAGAGGAAGAGTGAGAGGTGGAGGGGAAGGAGGAACTAAGGATGGCAAAGATGGAAAAGATGAGGAAAGGGGTGACTATTACACTTGAGGGATCTTGGGTGAAACACTCAATTTTATGCTCTCAGAAGATTGTAATTTGAGAGATGTATCTCCCATTGTAGAAACTCTAGAATAAGATCCTGAACCTCCAACAACAAAAAAAATCTCACGGGGCCTTGAGACAGGTTTGGGAGTTGACCTATTTCCTTTAGATGGAGTGGTATGGCCCACCGATGATTGTGCTTGAATAATTTATGTAGAAAGTTGTTCTGATGCTTTGGGTGTGATTCCCAAAGTTATCAACCATTGGTATGTCTGATTTATAATGGGACACGCCCTTTCCTTTGTGTTGCTACATTCCTTAAGTGACCAATCAATCCAGGGAAAGGGCTAATTCCTAACATTATTTTGATCATAGGAAGGATCTAAAACTTGTTCGTCATCCTGGAGGCCCTTGGGGGCAAACAATTCCATATTGGGTTACCTCTTGAAGAGTTAACCTTTCAAATTATCTTTCCCTTACTGTATTCTCATCTCGGCATACCGAACTTGTCCCAATAGTCAAAATTGGTGTGCGGGTGAAATGTTTGCAGACTCATATATTACATCTATCCATAAACATTTTTATCTTTGTATGTGGAAGCACATGTGTATCTACCTATAGTTATAGGAAATTGAACTCCTACTTTATGTCAGTTGTGTTGAATCTTGTGGTAATGCAGTAACTGGTAAACCAATTCCATTAAAACCCCCTTGTTTGTTAGACATCTCAGAAACTTGGTAGGAACACCTATGAATCCATGAACCCTAATGTATATGAACATCAGGGATTATAAGTAGATACCTCCCCATTCCCTTACTTCATTCCAAGCCTCATATGAAATCCTTCAATTATATAAATCTTTATCAATGAGTATAAGATAACTATGAAGAAGGCATCATTTACTCTCTGAAAGTGCTTAGGACCTTATTTCATTATGAGCTAGGGATAATATTCATATATTTGAGAAGAAATCCTTGATCCTATTGGATTCAACCCTAGACAATGTCTCATACTTTCTGCTACACACACAAGGTACGAAGTCATGAAGAAATTTCCAGAGGTTAGGACATCCAATAATTGAAAAAATATAACATTTCTAATGTGCTTAACCCATCGAATAAGGTCCTTGTTTCTCTTTATAGTGGCAATATAAAGGTACATCCATTCCTGGAAATCCTTAGAAAAGTGAACTCCCATAAATCTTCTCAGTAGTGTAATGATATCGTTCACCTCTTGAATAAAATCTGATCGATGAAGTATTTTTGGGACTCTAGATAGTGAACTTTTGGTTTTCATTAAATAATTTTTTTGACGACCCTCATGCAAATATAATTTTCTGTAACCTAGTGCTCGAGAGAAAACTTTAGGGAAATAGTGGCATATGATTTGACATCGAAGAGTCTCAGTAGATCTTTAAAGAAATCATTATCTAGTTTGATCACCACTATTCCATCCTCATCCTTCATTGTACTTATCAAATAATGATGCTGCAGAAAGCACTCAAGGCATTACATGGATTGGGAAAATGTGAAAGCTAGGGTAATCCCACTATTAAAAATTGCTTACATCCATGGTTTCTTATTCAGAGATTTGATCCTCTCCTAGAACTCAAGAAAATCAATATGTCCCAAATTTTTGTCCTCGATGATGTCTATAATAGATGAAATGTTCGTAGGGGGTGTCACCCATAGAAAACAATATGTCATTTTATCTTTTCCCTTGGATGAAGATCTAGCCATTTGCCTCTACTGAAAAACCTAGAAAATGGGGAGTTAGGGCTGAAGTGTATCCTTACAAAACAACTATGTAAACTCAACTTGTATCTCTGATTAGAAGTTTCAAAATTGGACTTTAAACCCCATTAAGTAGCACTATAACTCCCAAACTCCAAACCTCTGAAACCCTGAAGTCCAAAGTGCCAATAATGCCAAAACCTGAAACTCGAAGTCTGAAGTGCCAAAGTTCCAAATTTTGACCCTGTCTTGTGACTCCGAACTTCCGAAATAGTGAAGTACTAAACTACCAAAAATACAAAGTCTAAAGTTCCAAAATGGGAACTTCAAACTTGTAATTGTTGGGATTAGCACACCGATTGTATAGATAATATATCATATCTAAGTATACATGCAATAAAAACATATATTCTACCAGAAGAAATATACTAAACAAGAGATATAAATCAACACCATATTTAACGTTTTTCGCCCAATGTGGGCTACATCCACCAAAAAACAAACCAATCTATTATCCAAAGATTTCAGAAGATATATAATGAATATTTACAATGTTCCACATCTCTCATGATGTACAATAATTTCTTTCTTTCAAGATTCTCCTTCTTCTCCAAGAATTCTCTCTCACAATTATTTCCACAATAATCATTAAATCTCTCTTCTAACTCTAGTTTTTAAGCTTATAATTACCTTATAAAAACTTAGGGCAGTTAGCCATGTAATTATAATCAATATATATGATTTAATACTAAAATTATCTCTAATTACCATGAGTTAAATATGTTGGTTGAATATTTTGTCAAGCCAAAATATGAGGTTCAACCACAGTACATGGGATTAAATCCCTCCTTAAAGACAGGTGAGGCTGCCTGTTTATTACTAATCTAAAACACAACATAAATAATATATACAATATTCACACTAATCTAACCATTGGGGTTGGGATAGAATCCCGAAATCCATATCCGCACTATGTGAAGATGTTGTTTTTATAAATGGACTGGGTCAAAAATTATTACAATGTAAGAAGCAAAATGGAAAGGATAGGAAAGGAACGCATTTTCTTTTGAGTAAACACAGAGCACGAAATAATCATACGAGCTTTAGATAAAAAATGTAATGTTTGAAATGATTAGAATCATCAAGACACTAAACAAGGAATAGCTTAAGATTGCGAACATAAGAACAATATCTTAAGAAAAACACTTCTCACAACACAAAGTTTGCAAAAACAACATCAGCTTCTATTCCTCAAATGATTAAAAGAAAACACAAAGTTTTTCTTCTTCACAATAGCTCCCAATATTTCAAAAATCTCAACCCTTTGGAATGTACGCACATCCTTTATTTATAATAAA
Organism: Taxus chinensis; assembly: GCA_019776745.2. Lineage (NCBI taxonomy): Eukaryota > Viridiplantae > Streptophyta > Pinopsida > Cupressales > Taxaceae > Taxus > Taxus chinensis. The sequence continues at coordinate 905,056,040 of CM034147.1, read as the reverse complement.
AATAGTTGAGAGAAAATAGGACAAACCCTATAAAACAGTTTGTTAACAAGAGTCCTATTTTTCTTGAATCTCACGCAGGAGACCAAGTCAAAATATGATTCCTATGTGACGAAATAGAAATGAAAAAGACATGTCAATTTCAAGATTGAAATGACATGTTACATCAAGATTTAGTCTGAATCGTCATCTTTTTCTTCCTCATCTTTCTCTTCTTCTAACTGAGCCTGTTTGTTCCGAAATTCTTGGAACTTCTAGATTATACCTTGCATCTCATTTTCATCAGGCGCAGTGGAATGATCACTCAAAACTTCACATGTTTCATGAGTGTCACTGAACACTACCGGGAAGTTTTCTAAATCTTTTGTTGAGTTTTCTCAAGGCCTCCAAAGAATGTTCTATCCTTACAAACCTGTCAATGATTTTAATGCCAAATCCGTGAGCTGGTTCATGCTGAATTGATTCTTGGATTTGTTTGAAAAGATCATCAGCTGATAGGATGCCCGAGTTTCCACTTGACACTTTTGCACAGATTTTCAGCAGTTCTTCTTCCAGGTCGCTCTTGCCATCAATTAACTGATCTCTTGATTCTCTCAATTTACCACAAGCTTTGTTGAGAATTTTTACCCTAAACCTGATGGCTTTGGTCAGCTGGAAATGCTTATCTGCATGTGGGATGACACCTTCTTCTACCAAAATGCGTGATGGGATTTTCTTCAATACCTGGAGAGCTTCAAAATTCAAATCAAGGTGTCCAATTTCTTGGGAGAAATCATCATCCATCTTTTCTCCATCACTCTGGATATTCTCCAAAGATTGATAGACCCCTACGGCATCTTGAATCACTTCTTTCCCCTGTTGGAGCAACCTTTGAGTCCATTCATCGACCACCCTTCCTTTTTCATTAATCTTCTCAATTATAGGCATTGATGAGAAATCGAATCCGACAGCGACAGAGGAAGATGGTATGGATTCAAGGGGTTTTGAGAGTTTAAGCAATACCTCAGTTAACTGCTCCACCTTTCCTTTAAGCTCATCTTTGCTTTCCTTTGTTTCCTTCAATTTCTGGCATAGCACGTTTATAGCATCCCGTGCATCCTGTTGTGCTCCTTCTGTTGTCACTTCTCCTAGAGCCACCCTAGTTATTTGATAGTCAGAGGCCGTTATGTCCTCTTTGGTATTGTCAGTTGCGGGAGTGGAAATCTCTGCAAACTTATGCCCCAAAGCGTCCACCAAAACCCTTGAAACTATTTTGGGTTTCTTGGTTGATTTAGCAGTAGAAGCCTTGAGTGAACTAAAATCAAATGCTGGTATGGGTACAATCACCTTCCTCTTCCTCAGAGTTTGCTCAAGTAGCCATTGAGGCGTGTCAGAGGGAGTTACCACTATTGTAGAAGTTGGAATCATACTTTCAGGGGGAGAAGGATCCACTGGTGGAGTGGGGACAGTTACCAATGTGGTAGCAAATTCAATAAAAAGAGGCACATGAGGGGGCATGTTGGTACTTACTTTGGTCCCAATAGAGAGGGGTGAGAGTCCAGAGAAAATTCTGGCCATGACCGAAGAAGTAGATGGGGAAAGAGGAGGTAGAAGTGGTTGTGAAGGAGGAAGCACAGATCCCGACTCCAAGGCCTGAGATGCAAGAGATAAAGTCACTTCAGTTGGGCAGTCAACAAATGGTGAAACTAGGGGCTGGCTTACTTCTCCTTCCAAAGAAATTTCTCCTATTTCTGGTGGTGTTGGTGATTCTGGCACATTCACCATTTCAACTGGAGTAACAATTGAAGAGATTTCTCGTTCTCTTCTCTTCTTGACAAACCTAACCTTTATAGGTCCCTTAGAATATCTTTTGTCTTTTCCCTTTTTGGAGGGTCCCGCCTCTGTAGCAACAAAATTTGAAAAGTTATCATCTTTAAAACTCATTCCCCAAGAGGCGAGCCATGCTTTGGTGCGTGCAAGAATCACGGCTGATCTATCTGTAACGAAGGCTTTTTCACTGATAGACCAATCAATAGGTGGGAAAACATATTGATCTTCATTCAATCCATCATAGGAAGGATCCAAAACACTTTCATTATCGCTAGTACCTTCTAGTATGTCAGCGAGCTCAAGTGTCTGAATTTCAGCAAGTGTCAACCTGCTATGATCTTTTCTTCGGACATCAACCTCATCACGTAAATCAATCCAGATGTCTTCTATGCTTGGCACGTGCGGGTGTAGAGTTCCATATGCCTTGAGGTCTCCTCGAAAATCAAACCCGTCTCAGGGCTTCATGTGCTTCTTCAACTTATCTTGAAGCTCATGGACAACGTTCTTGGCTTTCACCACCGTTGAACAAGTATACCTTCCAATAGAAATTGGGAAAGGTACAACGGCCTTGTGTTTACTCTGTTGGAACTTGTGAAAATCCAACAATTTCCTGACCAACTCCATCAAGATTAGTTTGTCCCCTAGATATCTGGGAAAATAGAAAGGATCCCCTGGGTACATGACTACTCGAAGATATGTGAACTTCTTAAATTGCAAGAAGCCACAACCCCATTTTGAAACTTCAGCCCATGCCTCATGAGAGACTCTCATTTTCCTCAGTTTGGGGCTTAACCTGCAGATGTTCTTGTAAAAGAAGGCATCATTTATCCTTCTAAATTGGTCTTCAGACCCTTTTCTTGTCAGCTGAGGAAAATACTAATAAACATGCTCCACTGTCTTGTTCCCCTTGGTGTCCAACCCAGGATAGTTCCTTATGCCGGATGCTGCATAGGTGACATACGAGGACATATAAAACTTTCTCGTAGACAGGACTGTTGTCATTTGAGAATCTATCTCGTTACTGATAATAGTACCCCAATCAATTCCCTATTGATTCTTCTTAATATTGATTATGAACTGGTACATCCATCCTTGGAAAACATTTGACTCGGGGAAACCAAAAACCTGACTCAACAAAGTAATGATATCATTGATTTCTTGAATGAAATCGCTTCTAGGAACAAGTCTTGGAAACCTAGAAACAACCGGTTTGGCTTTGATTAGTAATTTATTATTCACGTGCTTGATGCAATCCTCCTGATCATTGTCCCAAGATTTTTGGGCTGACTTGAGATCCACATCTCCATATTCCTCAAAATTAGGCAGTTTGATAAGGTCATCGAAGTAACCTCAGTCCAACTTGAATACAACTTCTCCCTCCTGGTTTTTCACAGAACGAGAAGCAGAGTCATAATTCAAAGCACAGGCTAAGATGAACTCGGGGCACTGAGCGGACATAGGGAAACCTACTGCAAGAGGTAGACCACTGTCAACTATTGATTTCATCCATGGAATCTAAAAATCCTCCATATCTATGTTTCCAAGCTCTGTATCCCGGATGTCGTAATTACAGTCAATGTAGGAGGGAGACTCCACCTTCCTGAATTTGTACTTCATCCTCCCTGATTTTTCAATCTTATCTTGTGATGGACCAGGGTCTGACATGAGGAATTTCAAAGGAGGAGAGTGTCAGAGATCAGAAGGTGTTGAACACTTTGGAAAACTCGATACACTGGAGATGTTAGAAAGATGGAAAAACCTGACACACTGGGAGGATGCCGGAGAGTTTGGAATGTCTGATACTTTAAACTTTCTGATAAACTGCGGGTTTTGAACACTGCAAAACACCTTGCGAAACCCGAGAAGAGGGAATGGGGTAATTGTTGAGTTGAAACATGTAAGTTTTTCTTCACTGTTGATATCCCCAATATATTTTTAATTACAATGACATCTTAGGGAATAAAACAAAGTGATTATTCCAAAGGGGTAACCCTAAAACAAAAACTTGATTTAGAAAGCAACACCCAAAATGGAAAAGATAAAACCCCAACAACCCTGATAAGAAAAGACAGAAACCTGGAAGAATTCTTTACACCATTATTCCACAAAAACCACAAACAAAGAATGAAGAAAAATACCTTCAACCAGAACAAGAAATGATAAAAAATGAGCAATGTAATCAGGCATAGAGGCAAGTTGGGTTTCTGAGTCTAAGATGCATGCATGAAAATCGACGAAAAACCAGCTCAAAAATTTCTTAGGGTTATCTCATTTTTGGCATAAACTCAAAAATGAGATAACAAATGGCTCTAGTTGGGGACTTTCTTTGTGATATCAAAGGAAGAGAACTCAGAATCTCTAGCTTTATCCATTGGGCTACGGAGTTAGAAAAGAAAAAAACCAAAAAACAAAGCAAGGAAAGAAAGAAGACTAAAAGCAAACACATGACAGAAACAAAAGTATGTACAATGAAAAAAAGAGAATCTTGCATTAATGATGGAACAACTTAGATGTTGGCCACTGAAAGGCAGAGGGAGTAACTCTCCATCAAGATATGATAGATGGAAAATATTTTCACCACTCAGCTGATGGATCTTAAAAGGTCCTTTCCACACAGAATCGAACTTTCCGTGCATTCCTTTCTGCTCCCTCCTCTTATCCCACAACAACACCAGGTCTCCAATCTAGAAATTACGTTGCCTTGATTTCTTGTCAAAAATTTTCTTTACTTTGCTTCGATGATCTGCAATGCGATCAACCACCTTGCTTCGTTCCTCTTCTAGCCTAACTAGGTACATAACCCTTTTTTTAATAGAATTTTGAAAGGTCACATCTTCGACTGCTTTGGCCAACTATAAGGCTGGAAACTCTACTGAGATAGCTATCTTAGCATCGATCTTGTACAGTACTTGGAAAGGAGACATTCCTATAGCCCGCTTTGGGGTAATCTGATCGGCCCACAACGCATCATACAATGCTTTGTACCATGTCCTCTAGTTTTCATCTACTAAATTTCTAATTATGGTAACCAGGTTCTTGTTGTTGGACTCAGCTTGCCCATTACCTTGGGGATAATAATCAGATGAGTGAGCCAGGGTAATGCCGAATCCATAGCAAAATTATGTCAGCTCATGCGATGAGAAATTGGAGGCATTGTCAGCCACAATCTTGTGGGGCACACCGAATCTGACAATTATATTTTCTTTAAGGAACTTGCACATGGCTTCTGAGGTTGCTTGCTTGATTGGCGCGGCTTCCACCCACTTGGTAAAATAGTCTATAGCGGTCAGCATATAATTGTGTTTGGCACCGAAGGCAGGATTCAATGTTCCAATGAAGTCAATTTCCCATTGGTGGAAAGGTTCTTCAATCACTACGGGCTTCAGGGGAAGAGTTGCTAGCTTAGGACGACCAACGAAATGTTGACAAGCTTCACACTTGGACACCCACTTTGCTAAATCCCGAAAGAGAGTAGGCCAATAGTACCTAGCCCACAGGATCTTATAAGCTGTTACAGAGGATGAGAAATGTCCTCCGCATGCTAGGCTATGGAAGGATTCTAAAAACTTTAACTATTGTGATTTATCAACACAACGCAGGAATACACCATCAATACCTTTCTTATATATCCCATTATCCCACAGGAGGTATCTTGCAGATCTTAACTTGACCATCCTCTTCTCCTTTTGGCTTAAATGCGGGGGGCATTCACCATAAGTCAGAAAGAAAGCAATATTTGTGTACCATTCATCAGTTGTACTCACGAAAAGCACCATGGGCAACTTTGAAGAGGTATCTTCGGTATTTTCACATTTTGCTTCAACATGGTTTTTCGCGATCAATTGGCATAAGCCCCTTCCTCGTACCAACTTGGTAGGTCTAATGTCCAAGTCATACTCTTGAAATTTAGCTATCCAGGTACCTTGTTGACTCCCCAGTTCTTGTTGAGTCAAAATGGATTTAACGGCGGTGTCGGGAACGAGAACAAGGGTATGGGAATTCAGCACATAGTACCTAAAATTTTTCACCACTCGTACCCCTGCATAAGCATGCTTTTCAATTTTTGACATTTTTAGCTCATGTTCCTTTAATGGACAGCTCATAAAAGCGATGGGAGCTTCAATGCCCTCCCCGTTCTCCTGCATCAGGATGGCCGACACTGTGTGAGCAGAGGCGTAGCTGTACATGATGAAATATTTTTTGAAATCAGGACATACTAGGATAGGAGTGCAAGCAACTGCCCTTTTGACTTCATCGAATGCAAGCTTCCCTTCAGTACTCCATCGAAATGGAATTTTTCCTTTCATCATCCCAAGGATATCCTTGGTTTTATCAGCAAAATCAGGTACGAACCTTCTTAGGAAATTGACCTTTCCAAAGAAGGAATGAACTCCAGTTTTACTTGTGGGTAGGTAAGGCTCTGAATGGCCTTTACCCTCTCTGGGTCGATTTTGGTTCCTTCTCTAGTCACAATATGACCTAGTAACTTTCCTTCGGTCACTCCAAACATGGAATTCTTGGGATTTAATGAAATCTCGTGACGCCTGCATCTCAAAAATACTTGCTCTAAATGATCATAATGATCACTCCATTTTTTTAGAGAAAACGATCAAGTCATCCAAATATACCACTATGACTTTGCCCATCAGGTCTCTAAATGCCAAGTCCATAGCTCTCTGAAAGGTGGCTCCGGCGTTGATCAAGATGAAAGGCATCCTCCTGTAAGCAAAGGTCCCCCATGGGGTTGTGAAGGCCGTCTTGTGTTGATCCTCCGCAGCTACATCAACTTGATTATATCCTAAAAATACGTCGAGCATGGATAGAATTTCTGCTCCAGTAACGGTCTGTAACACCTGATCCATGATAGGCAAGGGATAATTGTCTTTTAACGAAGACTAATTTAGGTTTCAGAAATCAACACAAATCCGGATTTCGCCATTCTTCTTCTTGACAGGGACGATGTTAGCAATCAAAGTGGAGTGATGGATTGGAAAAATAATTCTGGCATCTAACATTTTCTAAATTTCTGCAAGGATAGTCCCTGAGATCTTGGGATTGTAATGTCTTTGCTTCTACCTGTATGGTTTTACATCAGGCTTCAAAGGGATACTGTCCTATACGTCTTTGGACTTGAAGGATTTTAAATCTACATAAGACCAGGCTAAGACATCCATGTATCTCTTCAAGAGTGAAGTGAATTTTTCTTTCTCCTTAGGGGAACAACATTTCCCAATATTCACCATCCAAGGTTGATCAGACGAACCTAGATTGACTTGATCTACTTCCGAGGAAGAAGCTCCTTTAACTTGTCTTTTGTTTTGAATAAAACAATCATGCTTGTCAAACAAACCCTCCAGAGAAACCAGACCTTTGGGTATCTTGTTTCCTTTAAGCTGAATAAACTCACCATCAACCTCTTGATATGGATATGAGATAGATTCACAGAAAGCTGATTCCGAACCTTCAAAGTACAGCTCACTAAAACTGTAAGCTTTTTCTAGAAAAGTCAACACTTGTTGATCATCATTGAACACTTGCCAATGAGCCGCGTTATCTGGGATACTGGGACGATACACGATCTCAATGGTGTATGTATCTTGTTTGAACTGGGGATGAGGGAGAAGGAGGGATGCAGACACGGCCAAAGAATCAGCCTTGTCGTTATAATCTCTCGAAACTGCCTTGATGGAGAATGCATCAAAGCATTCTATATTATCCCAAACTTTGTTCCTATAATGTCTCAAGCGATCATTTTTTACTTAATAGATTCCCTTGACCTGGTTGACAATCAGTTCCGTGTCCCCTTGAACCTTGAGATTTCAAATTCCCTTCTGTTTGGCCATTTCTAATCCTAGTAACAGAGCTTCATATTCAGCCATGTTATTAGTATTATCAAATTGTAATTTGAAGGCATAGGGGAAAATCTCAGAATTAGGAGATATAAGAACTACACTAGTGCCTGATCCGGTGGCTGAACAGCTACCATGGAATTTGAGGGTCCAAATAGCATTGGAATCTTCTTTCTTAACATCTACCGCCGGTATCTCTGATGTCATGAAATAATTTCCAAAGCTAGCATCTTTGAAAAGAATTTGAGCCTTAGGGTCATCTAATTTAGTTACCAAATACCTCACCTGAGGCTCAGGATGGAGAACATGATAAACCCCATTGATTGGAATCCTTGCCTTGGTCCAATCCATATTAATCTCTCCTCCAACGTCTTTACAAAAACCTCTACCCAAGAGGATACCGTAGGCTGTAGGAATGTCAGCAACTAGAATAGTCATTTTCACTCTCTTCTCTGGGAAGGCAACGAATGCAAAATGTGCATCTTTGATTTGACCAATCAAGGGAACTTGCTTGGTTTCCATGGAGTAACATCGTCCATATGACATAGTCAAAGTAAGCCCAAGGGCATGGGCTACTTTTGCAGGCATAACATTGTCGGAGGCCCCTAAGTCGATGATGTAATTGCTGAGCTTAAACCCATTCATTAGCAAAGACATATAAATGGTTCAAACTTTCCTAAAGAAGAAGTAGAGGCTAGATTATTCTGAGGTGGGGATTGAGTAGGATTCGGCAAAAAACCTTATGGAGGTGAGAGAATGGCGGCTTTACTTCTAATGAATTTGGCGAGCTTTTTGAACTGTTCAGGATTTGATTGAAGGTATTCCGCTTCTGACCTTTGGATCTTGGTTATTTTTGCATGATCGATAATGTCAAAAGCAGTATAAGAAGGGGTGATGGTAGGCTCAATTCTAATCACGTGAGCTTGAGTTGGGGCACTGACCTTAGGAGAAAGAGATTAAGGAGAAGTTGTTACCTTTTTGGTGACTTCTCTTTCAGTTTGTGCTGAAATAGGAGCACTCTCTTAACTATGGCTATGGGAGGTTCCTTGTTCTTCTCCTTCGGGCTTTCAAGAGGTTTTCTTGGATTCTGAGATTGGGATCGAGTGAAGACAGCAAATGATTGACCATCCGGCGCACATTCATCCTCTCCATATTCCAAATACCCGATGCTGGAGTCGTCAGCCGAATCATCATAAGACTCATCAGCGTATCCTGAAGCTTCAAAAGCCTTAGGGGAATCATGTTCTTTGGGTTCCTCCTCTTCTTTGACTATTTCTACTGCTGCATTGATAAGAGGAGCTTCGATTTCCAACTTCAGTTGAGCAGGGGTTAACTGCGGCCTATCTCTTGCAGGCGCATCATTGGTGTTATTGAAATTCCGTCTAGGGATATCCCGATATGGAACATTACTCACCTATTGGGACATTTGCTTTTTTAAAGAAATCAAATCATTAGCCATTTTTTGGATCATAGGGTCAGTATTACCTTGAGAAGAACCTTGATTTTTAGGTTTGGGTACATCTTTCTTGATTCTTCCGGCCAAAATGAGATCATCCTCTATTTCAAAAGCTGTTGACTGAGCGATAGCCAAATCTGGGATAGCTGACCTTCTTAATAGAAACCTCACATCGGGAGGCTGAGCATTAATGAAGAAGCATTTCTGATTTTCTGGAGTTGGTACAGCTATTTCTGGAATCTTTCAGATCAGCTTGTTAAACTTTTCCACGAAGTCCCGCATGGGTTCATGCGATTCCTTCTTCATATGGGTAAGTTGTGCTAACAAAGCATGAGAATATTTGGCTGGTTTGAAACGTGCTTCAAATATGGTCCGCATGGTAGCCTAGTTTGTGATGCATGCATTCGGAAGGTGATAAAACCATTCGGTTGCTGCACCGTGCAACGTTTCAACGAAGAGTCGAACAGAGACATCTTCGTGAGCTACTCCGAGGACACCACATGCTACGAAGAAAGATGCAATGTGTTCATTAGGATACTGCTTCCCATCCCCATTGAACTTGGGAATGTTTTTACGTGATCCATGTGGTAACTCGTGCAATGGCGGAGTTAAAGAAAGAGGACCAATAGCTGCGCCCCAGGGCACAGGTTGTGCTACCATCCTTCTGACAAGAGTGCGTATGGGGATTTGAGTGTCGGACAAGAATAACGTGTGATAAGTTGCAGACACGTCTCGTTCTACGGGGATCCGGTTTCTCCGAACAAGTGAAGAACTTCTGCTTCGGTTAGAAATAACGCTATTGGGGAAAAGACTGAAATTGTGCTGTTGTAGTAACTCAAACAGTGGATCAATTTCACCCCAGGCTCGGTGGGACTGAGTGAGGATCTTTCCGGCCAGCTTGAACCAGGAAAGAGATCTTGTTGAAAATAAGGCAAATACGGAGTCACCAAACACAAAGAGGATAAGCTTTACACTATAAATCCGTATTCCCTAGCAGAGTCACCAAAAACTGTTGGTTGAATATTTTGTCAAGCCAAAATATGAGGTTCATCCATAGTACATGAGATTAAATCCCTCCTCAAAGACAGGTGAGGCTGTTTGTTTATTACTAATCTAAAAAATAGTAGAAATAATATATACAGTATTCACACTAATCTAACCATTGGGGTTGGGATAGAATCCCTAAATCCATATCCGCACTATGTGAAGATGTTGTTTTTATAAATGGACTGGGTTGGAAATTATTACAATGTAAGAAGCACAATGGAAAGGAAAGGAGAGGAACGTACTTTCTTTTGAGTAAACACAGAGGACGAAATAATCATACGAGCTTTAGATAACAAATGTAATGTTTGAAATGATTAGAATCATCAAGACACTAAACAAGGAATAGCTTAAGATTGTGAACATAAGAACAATATCTTAAGAAAAATGCTTCTCACAACACAAAGTTTGCGAAAATAGCATCAGCTTCTATTCCTCAAATGATTAAAAGAAAACACAAAGTTTTTCTTCTTCACAATAGCTCCCAATATTTCAAAAATCTCAACCCTTTGGAATGTATGCACATCCCTTATTTATAATAAAAATAGTTGAGAGAAAATAGGACAAACCCTATAAAACAGTTTGTTAACAAGAGTCCTATTTTGCTTGAATCTCACGCAGGAGACCAAGTCAAAATATGATTCCTATGTGATGAAACATAAATGAAAAATACATGTCAATTTCAAGATTAAAATGACATGTTACATCAAGATTTAGTCTGAATAGTCATCTTTTTCTTCCTCATCTTTCTCTTCTTCTAATTGAGCCTGTTTGTTCCGAAATTCTTGGAACTTCGGGATTATACCTTGCATCTCATTTTCGTCAGGTGCAGTGGAATGATCACTCAAAACTTCACATGTTTCATGAGTGTCACTGGCACTACTAGGAATTTTTCTCAATCTTTTGTTGAGTTTTCTCAAGGCCTCCAAATAATGTTCAATCCTTACAAACCTGTCAATGATTTCAATGCCAAATCCGTGAGTTGGTTCATGCTGAATTGATTCTTGGATTTGTTTGAAAAGATCATCAGCTGATAGGATGCCCGAGTTTCCACTTGACACTTTTGCACAGATTTTCAGCAGTTCTTCTTCCAGGTCGCTCTTGCCATCAATCAACTGATCTCTTGATTCTCTCAATTTACCGCAAGCTTCATTGAGAATTTTTACCCTGAACCTGATGGCTTTGGTCAGCTGGAAATGCTTATCTACATGTGGGACGACACCTTCTTCTACCAAAATGCGTGATGGGATTTGCTTCAATACCTGGAGAGCTTCAAAAGTCAAATCAAGGTGTCCAATTTCTTGGGAGAAAACATCGTCCATCTTTTCTCCATCACTCTGGATATTCCCTAAAGATTGATAGACCCCTACGGCATCTTGAATCACTTCTTTCCCCTATTGGAGCAACCTTTGAGTCCATTCATCAACCACCCTTCCTTTTTCATTAATCTTCTCAATTATAGGCACTGATGAGAAATCGAATCCGATAGGGATAGAGGAAGATGGTATGGATTCAAGGGGTTTTGAGAGCTTAAGCAATACCTCAGTTAACTGCTCCACCTTTCCTTTAAGCTCATCTCTGTTGTCCTTTGTTTCCTTCAATTTCTAGCATAGCACGTTTATAGCATCCAATGCATCCTGTTGTGCTCCTTCTATTGTCACTTCTCCTAGAGCCACCCTGGTTATCTGATAGTCAGAGGCCGTTATGTCCTCTTTGGTTTTGTCAGTCGCGGGAGTGGCAATCTCTGCAAACTTATGCCCCGAAGCGTCCACCAAAACCCTTGAAACTATTTTGGGTTTCTTGGCTGATTTAGCAATAGAAGCCTTGAGTGAACTAAAATCAAAGGCTGGTATGGGTACAATCACCTTCCTCTTCCTCGGAGTTTGCTCAAGTAGCCATTGAGGCGTGTCAGAGGGAGTTGCCACTATTGTAGAAGTTGGTATCATACTTTCAGGGGGAGAAGGATCCACTGGTGGAGTGGGGACAGTTACCAATGTGGTAGCAGATTCAATAAAAAGAGGCACATGAGGGGGCATGTTGGTAGTTACTTTGGTCCCAGCAGAGAGGGGTGAGAGTCCAGAGAAAATGCTGGCCATGACTGAAGAAGTAGATGGGGAAAGAGGAGGTAGAAGTGGTTGTGAAGGAGGAAGCGTAGATCCCGACTCCAAAGCCTGGGATGCAAGAGATAAGGTCACTTCAGTTGGGTAGTCAACAAATGGTGAAACTAGGGGCTGGCTTACTTCTCCTTCCAAAGAAATTTCTCCTATTTCTGGTGGTGTTGGTGATTCTGGCACATTCACCGTTTCAACTGGAGTAACAATTGAAGAGATTTCTCGTTCTCTTCTCTTCTTGACAAACCTAACCTTTATAGGCCCCTTAGAAGATCTTTTGTCTTTTCCCTTTTTGGAGGGCCTCGCCTCTGCAGCAACCAACTTTGAAAAGTTATCATCTTTAAAACTCATTCCCCAAGAGGCAAGCCATGCTTTGGTGCATGCAAGAATCAAGGCTGATCTATCTGTAACGGAGACTTTTTCACTGATAAACCAATTAATAGGTGGGAAAACATATTGATCTTCATTCAATCCATCATAGGAAGGATCCAGAACACTTTCATTATCGCTAGTACCTTCTGGTATGTCAGCGAGCTCAAGCGTCTGAAATTCAGCAAGTGTCAACCTGCTATGATCTTTTCTTCAGACATCAACCTCATCACGTAAATCAATCCAGATGTCTTCTACGCTTGGCACGTGCGGGTGCAGAGTTCCATATGCCTTGAGGACTCCTTGAAAATCAGACCCATCTCGGGGCTTCATGTGCTTCTTCAACTTATCTTGAAGCTCATGGACAACGTTCTTGGCTTTCACCACCGTTGAACAAGTATACCTTCCAATAGAAATTGGGAAAGATACAACAGCCTTGTGTTTACTCTGTTGGAACTTGTGAAAATCCAACAATTGCCTGACCAACTCCATCAAGATTAGTTTGTCCCCTGGATATCTGGGCAAATGGAAAGGATCCCCTGGGTACATGACTACTCGAAGATATGTGAACTTCTTAAATTGCAAGAAGACACAACCCCATTTTGAAACTTCAGCCCATGCCTCATCAGAGACTATCATTTTCCTCAGTTCGGGGCTTAACCTGCAGATGTTCTCATAAAAGAAGGCATCGTTTACCCTTCTAAATTGGTCTTAAGACCCTTTTCTTGTCAGCTGAGGAAAATACTAATAAACATGCTCCACTGTCTTGTTCCCCTTGGTGTCCAACCTGGGATAGTTCCTCATGCCCGGCCGCGACATAGGTGACATATGAGGACATAAAACTTTCTCGTAGACAGGACTGTTGTCATTTGAGAATCTATCTCATTACTGATAAGAGTACCCCAATCAATTCCCTGTTGATTCTTCTTAATAATGATTATGAACTGGTACACTCCATCCTTGGAAAACATTTGACTCAGGGAAACCAAAAACTTGACTCAACAGAGTAATGATATCATTGATTTCTTGAATGAAATCGCTTCTAGGAACAAGTCTTGGAAACCTAGAAACAACCGGTTTGGTTTTGATTAGGAATTTCTTATTCACGTGCTTGATGCAATCCTCCTGATCATTGTCCCAAGATTTTTGGGCTGACTTGAGATCCACATCTCCATATTCCTCAAAATTAGGCAGCTTGAGAAGGTCATTGAAGTAACCTCCGTCCAACTTGATTACAACTTCTCCCGCCTGGTTTTTCATAGAATGAGAAGCAGAGTCATAATTCGAAGCATAGGCTAAGATGAACTCAGGGCATTGAGCGGACATAGGGAAACCTGTTGCAAGAGGTAGACCACTGTCAACTATTTATTTCATCCATGGAGTCTGAGAAGAGCTCTTGACCCTATTCCAAAAATCCTCCATATCTATGTTTTCGAGCTCTGTATCTCAGATGTCGTAATTACAGTCAATGTAGGAGGGAGAATCCACCTTCCTGAATTTGTACTTCATCCTCCCTGATTTTTTAGTCTTATCTTGTGATGGACTAGGGTCTGACATGAGGAATTTCAAAGGAGGAGAGTGTCAGAGATCAGAAGGTGTTGAACACTTCGGAAAACCCGACACACTGGAGATGTTGGAAAGATGGAAAAACCCAACACACTGCAAGGATTCCAGTGAGTTCGGAATGTCTGATACTTTAAACTTTCCGATATACTACAGGTTTTGAACACTATAAAGCACCCTGCGAAACCCGAGAAGAGGGAATGGGGTAATTGTTGAGTTAAAACATGCAAGTTTTTCTTCACTGTTGATATCCCCAATATATTTTTAATTACAATGACATCTTAGGGAATAAAAAAAAGTGATTATTCCAAAAGGGGTAACCCTAAAACACAAACCTAATTTAGAAAGCAACACCCAAAATGGAAAAGATAAAACCCCAACAACCCTGATAAGAAAAGACAGAAACCTAGAAGAATTCTTTACACAATTATTCCAAAAAAACCACAAACAAAGAATGAAGAAAAATACCTTCAACCAGAACAAGAAATGATAAAAAACGAGCAATGAAATTAGGCACAGAGGCAAGTCAGGTTTCTGAGTTGAAAGTGCATGCACGAAAATCCACGAGGTAAAAAGTACGTCTAGTAAAAATGACGTGGAAATTCGAATATTTATAAGAAATTTCACATTTAATACACTTCAGTTGACACGTGCCAACTACCCGACAACTCACCATTAATTCCATGTCAGCATGCTTGGGATATCCAGAAACCTGACATAAAGGGTTTTAGAGCAATTCGGGTTTCGGGTTGTGGGAAACAAGTGACATGAAGCATCATGCTTGATGGTCCCAGAAACCTGAAACAAAGGAGTAAATCAGGCTTCGGGGATCGGAAGACACGTGACATGAAGCATGTTTTGACGAAGGCATGTTCCGATGCTTGGAAGGTCCGAAAACCCGACTCGCCTTACTTGATGCGGGTTTCGGGTTTCAGGGAACACATGACATGAAGCATCCAAAACACATGTTGTCTTGCTTGTGAAACCCGAAAACCTGATTATCTCTCTGAAAGGTGATTCTTAGAAAACCAGCTCAAATTTTTCTTAGGGTTATCTCATTTTTAGCGTAAACTCAAAAATGAGATAACAAAATAAAACACTCGCACATAGGTAACTGATGTTGGTTAGCCCTAATTGATGATGCTCCATACTTTCCTGACTGATGTCCGGTCATACGTGACCGATGTTGGTCCTTTCATAACCCATGTCGGGTACTGTGTTTTCCAATAATTTGATATATCATGCTAAACTGAAGTAATTAAGCTCCACATCTCAAAAATTTCCCACTTGGAGATAAATTATTGCACTATACTTGTACAACCTCATCCTTGGATCCTTTCCTTAGCTTTGTTTCTTCCTCTTCAAGTCTCAAACTTGAAGACCAATAGAAGTGGAGTGTAGCTCCAACTTCTCTTTTGTTAATGGCTTTGTTAGCATATCCACAGGATTTTCACTGGTATGAATCTTCTCTAGTTTCAACTGCCCATCCTCCAATACCCACCGTATGAAGTGATATCTCAACTAAATGTGTTTCATTCTAGAATGAAACGACTGAGTTCTTTTCCAAATGAATTTCACTTTGACTGTCACTGAACAATTTACAATCATCTTGCTCCTTTCCCAACTCTTCCATGAACCTACTCATCCATATCATCTCCTTTCTAGCCTCTGTAGCTACAACATACTTTGCCTCTATAGTAGACAAAGCCAAAACCTTCTGTAATCTCAAATCCAACTAACTTGTCATTCCACCTACTGTGAAAATATATCCAGTAGTGCTCCTTCTACCATCAAGATCTCCAACCATATCCAAATCAACATAGCCACATAAAGAAATATTTGAACCTCCATAGCATAACTGCATGCTAGATGTCCCTCTCAAATACATGAGTATCCATTGGACTGACTTTCCAATGCTCTTTACCTAGATTACCCATAAATCTACTCACAACTCCCACTTCCTGTGCAATGTCTGGTCTGATACAAACCATAACATACATGAGACTCCCAACTACTGAAGCATATGGTACTCGTGTCATGTATTTGACCTCCTCATGTGATGAAGGACACTGATCTTTTCTCAATTTGAAGTGTCCAGCCATAGGTGTACTTACAGGTTTTGAATTTTAGCATTTTAAACCTTTCTAACACCTTGTAGATATAATCCTCTTGAGACAAATACAAATTTCTTGTTGTTCCTGTCTCTATGTATTTGCATGCCAAGGATTCTTTTTGCAGCTCCTAAATCCTTCATAGCAAATGTGTGAGTTAGCTTTCCCTTAAGCTCACCAATGTCTTGCATACTAGATCTTGTAATAAGCATATCATCCACATACAATAACAAAATAATATAGCTCCCATTTTCAAGCTTCTTGAAATAAACACAATGGTCAGATTCACATCTCAAGTAACCATGCTCATGCATGAAACTATCAAACCTCATGTACCATTTCCTTGGAGCTTTCTTGAGCCCATATAGGCTCTTTTTCAACCTACACACTAATTTCTCCTTACCCTTGACTTCATACCCAAGCAGACTGCTACAAATAAATATCTTCATTCCAAATCACCATTAAGTAAATCCGTCTTCACATACTAGTTATCTCTAAAGGCAAATCTTCCACTGTAACGAAGCACAATACAGTATGAATAGAATTCATCTTAACAACAGGAGAAAAAATTTTCCCAAAGTCAATATATGCTTTCTGTACAAATCCCTTTACTACAAGCTTTGCCTTGTACATTTTATGTCCACCCTCTTCATCCTTGATCATATAAACCAACTTTTTCTGCAATGTTTCTCTTACCTACTGAACAACTTAGTCCAAATCCCATGTTTGGCTTTGTTCCAAGGAGTCCATCTCCTCATCCATGTCATGCTCTGACTGGACATGTGGGTCTTATCCTGAATTTCTTCTTCAAAGCTCTCTAGTTCACCATTATCAGTCAATAATAAATAAAATAGTGAAGTTTTAAATATTTCTGGAGGTTTGTTTACCACCCTTTGTGACCTTCTCACAGGAGTCTTGGGTACTAGAGGCTCAATATAGACCTTCTAGACATTTGTATCCAAAATTTTTACAGTGACCAACACCGGTCACCTCTAACTGACGTCGGTTCAGCTAACCGATGCTGGTGTTTGGATCTTCTGTAACCGATACTAGTTTAGTCTGAACTCGGTGCCAGATTAGGGGTCAACCAACATCTAGTTACTGTGTAACCCTGTCGGTAATGAGTTATAAATCCGAGAGTTCATTTTCATTCAAAAACTTCTCAACCGGTTCATCCTTAGGTACTAAAATTTGATCCCTGTACATTCTCTTTTCATTCCATTCAATGTCATGAATCCTAATAATTTTAGAATTATCTAAATCCCAAAAATAGAATTTAAAATCACCAGATCCATAACTAATGAAAGTGCACCTCTTGGATTTTACATCCAACTTTTTTCTATTTTCCTTATCAATATGCACAAAAGCTTCTAAACCAAAAACTTTTAAGAAAAGAAAGATCTACCTCTTTTCAGGTCCAAGCTTCCTCTGGTATTCCTCCATCTAGTGAACTTGAAGGCCCACAGTTAATCAAATAAACCGACTGTATCAACTACTTTCTTCCCAAAACTGCAAGGGCAATCCAGACATGTATCCTCATACTTCTAGCACGTTCCATGATTGTCTTGTTCATTCTTTCTGTAACACCATTCTCTTGTGGTGTTCTTGGAACTATCTTTTCTCTACGTATCCCATTCACTGAACAATAATCATTGAAATCCTTGCTACAATATTCACTACCATTGTCATATCTAAGGCACTTTAACTTTGAATTTGATTCATTCTCAACAAGGGCTTTCCATCTTTTAAAAGTCTCAAAAACATCAAATTTATTTTTAATACAATAAACCCATACCTTTCTTGTAGCATCATCAATGAAAGTAACATAATACTGGGATCCTCCATGAGAAGCTACCTTGGCTGGTCCCCACACATATGAGTGTACAAGCTCCAATTTTTGCTCCTTCTTAGTTGCCCCAACTTTGAGAAATCTCACTCTCTTTTGCTTTCCAAAGACACAATGCTCATATAAATCAAGATCTAAATCTTTCAAATCTGATAACTTACCCTTAGCCTTTAATATTTGCATTCCTTTTTGACTCATATGGCCCAACCAATTATGCCACATGCATGCATCTGAATCTGAAGTAGATAATGCAGAAAAGGAATCAGTAACACAGGTAGATAAATATAATGTTCCTACCTTCTTGCCTCTTGCCACAACAAAGGCACCCTTGGTGACTTTCCAAGAGTCTCATTGTGAATGTAACCATTGCAACCAGAGTTTACCTAGTTGCCCTGCAGAAATAAGATTCCTCTTGAGGCTTGGCACTTGCCTCACATCTTTCAATACCTATATATTTTCTATTCTACAATTTAAGATGAACTCCTCCCTTTACCAATAATACTGCAAGGTTCATAATCACGAAAATAAACATGCCTGAAATTTCCCTAGACATAATTTCTGAAATAACCCTTATTAGGGGTTACATGGAAATAAGCTCCTGAATCTAAAACCTAAGATTCAATTCTTTTATCTAAAGAAAGAATAACAGAATATCTTGCATTACCTCTGATGCAGCAAGATTAATTCTCGTTACCTTTGTTCTGGGTGTTGATTCTCTTTTTCCTATTGACCAACAATCTTTCTTTGCATTTCCTTTCTTTCCACATTTCCAATAAGTAATTATCTTGCTTATAGATTTATGATCTGTTATCCCTTGAATTTTATTTCCCAATACTATTACTTTTGGATCTTTCCTTATGTCCTTCGTCTTCTTTCTACATTCAAAGCTATTTCCAGGTAAAGATTCCTCTATACTCTCCCTGTGAATTTATTAATTCAAGATTATACTAAACACATCATCAAACTTCAAAATATTATTAGTAGATGTTGTTATTACTAACAACCATTACCAATTTATCCCAACTATCAGGAAAATAACAGAAGAATAAAAGTGTTTTTACTTCATCATCAAATGGTATAGCAACCAATTTTAACTCATTTACAATAAATCGTAAATAATTAAAATGACTAGATGCAGATCCATCTTCATGCATCTTTGAACTAAAAAGTTTCTTCATCAAATAAAACTTTATTTGAAGCACTAGGTTTTTCATATAAATTAGCAATAGATTTCATTAAGTATACCGTAGACAGTCTGCTTCGGTAATATTGGAAGCCGCAGATGTTGTCAGGCTCAATCTTATAGATCCCAAAGCCTTCTCTGTCAAGAATCTTCCATTCTTCATTAGTCATCTTCATAGGTCTAGACTTCTCATCCAACGCTAAATACAAATCTCTTTGAGATAGATAATTCACAATCTGCATCTTCCATAATTGATAATTTTCGGCCATCAAATTTCTCTACCTGGTATTTGTTCTCTTCTTCCATTGATGTAGCTCCCACTCTATAAGAAAACCCTCTATGATTAAATATGTCAACACACAAAACCCGCACACAAAGCTGTGATACCAGTAGTTTGGGCTTAGCACACTGGTTGTACAGATAATTATACCAGATCTAAGAATACATGGAAATAAAAGCGTATATTCTACCATAATAAATATACAAAACAAGAGAAATAAATCAATACCTGATTTAATGTGGTTCACCCGAGTGTGGGATACGTCCACTAAGAAACAAATCTAATCTATTATCTAAAGCATTTCACAAGATATACAATGAATATTTACAAATCTTCCACACCTCTCAGTGTGATGTATATTACTTTTTTTTCTTTCAAGCTTTTACTTCTTCACCAAGAATTCTCTCTCACACCATTATTTTTACAAGTTCTTTCTATTTCTTATTGACTCATCACTTATAAACCCTAGCTTTCTATGCTTATATATGTCATTTATAGAAACTTAAGGGCACTTATCAATGCAATTACAAGCAATAGATATAATTTAATGCTAAAATTAGATATAATTCCTGAGATTTAAGTATAAACATCCTGGCGCACGGGTAACCAATACAAATTAGCCCTAACCGATGTCGGTTCCTTCCTTTCCTGAATGATGTCAGTCATTCCTGACTGATGTCGATCCTAGGTGATCGATGTTGTTCCCCCTTAACCAATGATGGTTACTATATTTTCCAACAAGTTTTCATTGCATGCTAAACTGAAGTAATTGAGCTCCACAACTCAACACTAGTGGCCACTTAAATCAATCCATTGTGCTTATTTTATATTGCCTCAACCTCCAAAGTTTGTTGAATGTGGGACTAATGGATTAAACAGGTTTTAAAAAGGTAATTCAAGTGCTCAAGGTGGGATTTAAACCTGCTACCTTTAACAAAATGATAATGGTTCTAGTCATTCCACCACTGCCTTGTAAACAATATAAAACATGATTTGTTTTATTTCACTACAACTGAGACGAGGCATGTGCAAAGTTCCATAAGGAACAATTTTTTCTTGTTTTTTTTTTTTCCCCAATAAGAGGCATTTTCAGGAGTTTGATAGAATTAGAGAAATGTGTATGATTCCTAGATGATCATGAAAAAAAAACTTGCGAACTTACCCGAAACCGATGAGAAATTATGAAATAATGCTCCAAAAAATCACCTAGGGGTATGGTAATAATTCAGAAGTATGTCAGCGTGTCAGAGAATTGATATGTCCAGTAAAAATGATAAGTAAAACTTGCATATTTATATGAAATTGAAAAATTAATTACCCGGGTTGACATGTGTGGGGTGGTTGGGCATTTATTTCCAACGGAGGTTGGAGTATATTTTACATGCAAACTACACTTCAGACTACGAAGTTTGAAATGATATGGAGGGATCGGGTTTTGGAGTTTGAAAGCCAGAGTGCAAGTTACATGCATCTTGTACTTTGGATTCTGAAGTCCAAAATAATGGCATAGAAAATGGACTTTGAATATCGGGAGGTAAATTTCATTTCACATGCAAAATGCATGTTGACTTCTGAATCCGAAATTCGGTGGAAAAAGATACCAAGGAAAATTTTTGAAACAAATTTCACGAAAAATTGAAGAATGGGTCGAGTAAAAATTTCATAAGAAATTTTTCAGAGTCCTCTTAGCAAGGTGAACTTGTAAAGTTAACAATAACATCTTTGAATCATCCACAAAAATTTTATCACAATATTTAGGAAGTTCGGTGCTTCATTCCAAGCTTTAGCAGTCTCACCCGAGGTTGCAAGGAGATGCGAAGAAGGATCAAGTTTGTAATTTAATTTTTTTTTTCTATCTATTGTGTAGTATTTCTCTATATAAAATCATCTTAAAATCAAAATTTTTTAGCTCCTATCCTAGTGATCATTCCAACTATCCAAAAACAAATCAAAATTCTAGCCTGCATCCTTGCTTGGGGCAATCTCGACTCTCATTATCTCCCTCACATGTTTCTTTTCTTAGAGGAAATGACCCCACAAATTAAATCAATCTTTAACGTGGATCCAAAAAGAGTGCCACTTGACCCCACTCTTTATTCTAATCCAATCCTACCCCTTGCATGTATCCTTGCTTAGGGGCAACTCAATAGAATCATTTTGCCATTCAGATCCAACACAAGTGTCACTCGACCTCACTCTTCAATATGATCTTACCCCTTGCTAGGGGGGTTAATACAATCAAATAAATATTCAATGTGGAATAAAAAAGAGTGTCACTTGACCCCACTCTTTAGTTTGATCCAATCTTACCCCTTGTATGTATCCTTGATTGGAGATAACTCAATCAAATCAATTTTCCATCCGAATCAAACAAGAGTATCACTCAACCCCACTCTTCATTCTGATCTTACCCCTTGCATGTATCCTTTCTTGGGGGAGGGGGGGTTATTAATTTAATCAATCATCATTGTGGAACATATTAGGGGCATAGTTAATTATCTTTATTTCTAGTTACTTTGCATTGATAGTTATTATAGACCAAGTATAAGTATGTTATTTATCATCCTAAATAATTAATAACCTTGGTGTATACATTTACTGTGTATATTGGTTTTTTTTACTTCATTGTTTGTTGTTTTTTATTAGCATGCATATTTTTCAAATCATTCTCTTGTGGGATTCCTGTTGTATGTAGAAAGGATATTTTCCCATATGATTTTGGATTTAAATATGGATTTTGGAAGTCACCTGTAGGTAAGAGTTGAGTGAAAGGTTTAACATGCTTTATCTTCTCATACTTATGGTTGATAGCGTCCATTTTTATTCAGATAATATAATACATAGGTTAAGAGGGCATCATCAATATGTCTAATTTTGGATTTGCATTTTAAATGTATCTGTTAATCATATATAGTGTATCGGATGGAGATACCGACATGTGGCACACATTCCCTTGGTTAGTCATATGTTCTTATCATTTTATATTTCAATCATATCATTAGTAGGTTGGCCTCAATGGTGGGCATAACATAGGAAGGGTATAAATAGGAGATAATAGTGTGTAGTTAAGCATATATTAAACACTTAAGTATTATTGTATGGTTTGGAGGTTGCCCCCTCGAAGTGGCTTGGTAGTTATCATACTTGTATATTGAGATCATTTATCTACATTTTGTTGTCCTTTGGTTTTATATTGATGTTGATGTTTTGATTTATCCAAGTAATTGCATTATAAGTGGTATCAGAGCTGCGATTTGGGAAAAAACCCTATTTAATTTTTGTTTCTGCTATATCTTACGAACCAAAGCGAATTTGTCAGAATTATTTTTACCAGAGTTGTGAATCATTCTACAAGTAAGGTTTCCTACAAATTTTCAAACTTTTTTGATTTATTTTATTTCAAAAGTTATTACAAATTTAGGGTTTTTTTATAAATTTGCTCCCTAGGCTGCAATTTTTTTCAAGTTATTTGTCATTTTTGGAAAGAGGATAAACAATTAGTTGGATTTTGTTCTTTAAGTTTGTTTCTATTTGGCCAAATTCCTATCTAGCTCCCAAACTCTAAAATTTGACCTTGATCCCTTAATCCTACTATTTTGGGGCATTATGACGAGGCCTTCCACAAGAGGAAAAAAGAATCTCATTGGACACTCCGGGTAAAACTCCAGAAAAGGATGAGATAATAGTTAAGGATTTAGAGTTAGAAGGAGTAACTAAAGATTCCTTATAGGTTAGGGTTTACTTCGATGGACTATAAGGTAAGCCAACTTGAGTTTGACCTATGAAACCTCGAGTTTAGGGTGGCCAACAAAGAAGATGTAGAAAGGATTGGACAACGATTGGAGGATTTCATGAAGTTCAATTCAATACACATATAATGGATAATCATAATTCTATTAACCAAGGTGGATCTTCAGGTCAAAGTAATAGACAAATGAGCCAAGGTGGATCTTCGAGCATGCCCAATCCAAATACAAACACTCTGCAGGCCTGTAACATGCTTCCAAAAGTGGAGATGCGTAAGTTTGATGGAAAGGATCCTCTCAATTGGATTAACCAAATGGAGAATTTATTTGATCTACATCAAATTCTTGCAGGATAAAAGGTGACCATGACATCTTTGTATCTCGAACTTGACCAATTCGTCTGGTATCGATGTTTATGTGCTCAGAGGTAAAAGAGTGGTCTCAATGTTATATGGACAGTCTTCACTGAAGATTTGCAATTACACTATAGTTCTAGTGTGTTAGAGAATAACTTTAGCCACTTAGCAAAGTTAACAGACAAGATTCATTAAGGATTACATTCATCAATTCCAAAACCTTTCCTTGCTGGTGAAAAATATTACTGAAGAGAATTTTAATGACTTATTTGTTGAGGGTCTTAAGGATCACATTGAGCATGAGGTGTGTATGTTTAATCTTCATAAGGTTTTTGATTCTATGATTATGGCACATCAGGCAAAGGAAAATTTGGTTTCAAGTAGGTAACAAAATTTCACTAATATCAGAAATCATAACACCTTGCCTCCAGCACTCCCTCAACTAGTTATATTGACACCTCAACAAATTGAATAAAAGAGATCAAAAGGGTTAGGTTTTAGCCATGATAGTAAAAATGGACCAGGACATAAATGTGCTGAAAATACGTTGTTATACATTGATGGCCCTAGTGAAGATGAAGAGAAGGAAAAAGATGAAGAGTCAGAGGTCATGGTCGAGCCAGAGGAGGTCAGGAGATCCCCAACCAATGATCTCATTCCATGAAATTTTAGGCATTATCACCCCCAAACCCGCAGGGTGGTTGAATTCTTAAAAAAGGAGAGGGTCGCGGTGTTAATTGACTCAGGAAGTACTCACAACTTCATCAATCATAAGTTAGCAGTGCACCTAAACTGTTTTATTTATCTAGCTCCTAAATGTCACGTAATAATTGTTGATGGAGGTATTGTTACTTGTTTCGGAAAATGCCATAACATTGAGCTCACCTTGGGATATTACATACTAAATAGCCCCATGTATGCCATTTCTATGGGAGGAGCAGACATTGTATTAGGAGTTTAATGGATTACCACCTTGGGAACCATTGAGATGAACTTCTAAGAGTTGTTCATGTGCTTTTAGTTTGATGGAAAGAATTTTGAGATAAGAGGCTTAAGATCAATGTCTCCACAGTTAGTGAGCTCTCGTCAGATGCACAAAATGCTAAAAAAATGGTACAAGGGATTTGTGGCACAACTATTTTTATTAGAGGTACATCAGTCTAAGGACATTATACCATCAAATATACAAGAAGTGTTGGATGCACACTCCGTTGTGTTTGAAGATATGCCAGAGGGTTTACCTCCAAAGAGAGATCATGATCATGTTATTTAGTTAGTCCCAAGGAGCCAACTACCAAACATCAGACCTTATAGGTATCCATATGTGCAAAAGAGTGAGATCAAGAAGATTGTACAAGATATGTTGTAAGCAGGAATCATCCGCCATAGTCCGAGTGCTTATTCTTCTCCAGTAGTGATGGTGCGTAAGAAATATGACATGTGGCACATGTGTCTTGATTATAGGGAACTTAATAAGTACACATTCAAAGATAAGTTTCATATTCATGTAATTGATGATTTGCTTGATGAGTTGCATGGTGTTGTTTACTTTACAAAGCTTGATCTTCATTCCGGATACCACCAAATCATAATCAAGGATGAGGATGTTCATAAAACTGCCTTTCAGACACATGAAGGTCATTATGAATTCTTGGTAATGCCTTTTGGACTCACAAATGCACCTTCTACATTTCAAAGTTTGATGAATTTAATTTTTAATCCATTCCTGTGGAAGTTTGTTTTAGTGTTCTTTGATGATATATTAATCTATAACAAAACCTGGGAGGAACACTTGCATCATGTAAATAAGGTTTTGGAAACCCTTGAGCAACATCAAATTTATGCAAAGCCCTCTAAGTTTTCTTTTGGAGTTAAGGAGGTTGAATATTTGGGTCACATTATCTCTTATAAGGTGTTAAAGTGGATCCTAATAAGATCAAGGCCATGAGAGAATGGAAGGTTCCAAAACCATAAAGAATCTCCAAGGATTTTTGGGACTTACAAGCTATTATCGTAGATTCGTAAGGTATTATGGCAGCACCCCTCACAACTTTATTAAAGAAAGACTCATTCCATTGGAATGAGGACGCTACCAAAGCATTTGAGAAGTTATAGGAGGACATGTGCACCACTCGTGTCTTGGATACTCCAGATTTCTCCAAAACATTCATTGTTGAATGTGATGCATCAAGGTCTAGTATGGGGGCAATTCTCATGCAAGAAGGCCATCCTATTTCCTTTTTGATCTGTCAATTAAAAGGCAATAATTTGTCAAAGCCAACTTATGAGAAGGAAATGCTAGCCATACTTCATGTAGTAAAGTAATGGAGACCATATCTCATAGGAAGACACTTTAAAGTAAAGACAAATCATGATAGTTTGAAATACTTCTTGGAGTAACGCTTATCATCTAAAAACAACAAAAGGGGTCTCAAAGATGTTGGGACATGATTTTTACATTATCTATAAGAAAGGGAAGGAGAATGTAGTCATAGATGCTCTATCTAGGAAAGATGAATCATCTGTAACATTGTTATGTACCATATCCATCTTACAGGAAGATTGGGTAGATGAGGCACGGTTCGAATGGAGAAATGACCCAACTACATAAAACCTCATTCATAATCTCCAGAATGATCCAAGCATGACTGAAAAATTTGTATGGAAAGGGGATGCTTTATGGTATAAAGATAGATTATACCTATGTAAGAACTCCACCCTTAAAAATAGGGTTCTATCTGAGCTTTACGCTTCTCCAGTAGGGGGCACTCTGGATTCTTGAAGACTTATCATTGAATCAAACATGATTTCTTCTGGGAAGGGCTCAAAGGGGATGTCTAAAAATTTGTGGCCGAATGCATGGTTTGTCAACAAAATAAGGGTGAAACAGATCGGTCCCCTGGTCTTCTACAACCTCTATCTATTCCTAGCCAGCGGTGGGAAGAGGTTTCCGTGGACTTCATCACATGATTGCCTAAATTTGAAGGAAAAAATGTCATAATGGTTGTGGTGGATAAACTCACCAAATATGTTCATTTTTGTGCTTTGTCACACCCATTTGCTACAAGAACAGTAACAACAACCTCTGTGAACACAGTTCAGAAGCAACATGGGACATCAAAGATTATAGTAAGTGATCGGGACCCTATATTTACTAGTAATTTTTGGACTGATTTATTCTCATGTTTGGGTACTCAGTTAGCTCCTAGCTCTTCTTATCATCCCCATTCTGATGGGAAAATAAATTTTTTAAATAAGTGTTAAGAGGGATATCTTTGTTGCTTCACCTCAGATAAACAAGTGATATGGGTCCAATGGCCACCACTTGCAGAATGGTGGTATAACACTTCCTTCCATACTTCATCCAAAATGTATCCTTTTTTAACACTTTATGGGTACCATCCACCTTTTTTGGCACTCTATGGGTACCATCCACCATCCATCACATCATCACTGAGAGGAAAACCAAGGGTTAGAGTAATGGAAGAACACATTCAACATCAACAAGAGGTCCTCTTTAGTCTCAGAGAGAACTTGGCCACAACACAAAACTGCATGAAGCAGTAGGCTAATCAACATCGCACTGAAAGACATTTTGAAGTCGGTGACTGGCTTTTTGTGCGTTTACAACCATATAAGAAAATGTCTTTGAAACAACAACATAAGGATGACCAAATTTCACCTAAGTATTATGGCCCCTATCAAGTATTGCATAGAATATTGGTATGTAGAACATACATATTAGAACTTCGGCAGATAACCAAAATACATCCAATCTTTCATGTTTCTTTCCTAAAGAAACTAATTTGACAGAGGGTATCAGACCCAAATAGTGTTACTTGAGATTGATGAGGAGGGGAGAGTCATCTTGGAACTTGAATGCATCCTTCAAACACACACTAAAAGATTGAGGACAAGGGTTATTACTGAGTACCTGATCAAGTGAAGAATATGGACGATGAAGATGCAACATGGGAGGATATAACGTTCCTACAACAACACCCAAAGATTCTCAACATTGGGGACAATGTTGCTTTAAAGGGGAAGGGAATGTTATTCCCTTAGTCATATATAGTGTATCAGATGGATATTTTGACATGTGGCACACATTCCCTTAGTTATTCATATGTTCTTATCATTTTATATTTCATTCATATCATTAGTAGGTCAGCCTCAATGGTGGCTATAACATAGGAAGGGTATATACAACAAATAGTAGTGTGTATTTAAACAATATTAAACACTTAATGCTTATTGTATGGTTTAGAAGTTTCCCCCTCGAAGTGTCTAAGCTATTATACTTGCATATTGAGATCATTTATCTACATTTTGCTATCATTTGGCTTTATATTGTTGATGATGTTATGATTTATCCAAGTAATTCCATTACAAGTGTAATGAACCGTTTACAGTAAAACCTCAAGGCGTTGGTGAAATACACACATGAGGATCATAACATCCCACCACGCTTCTGTAGCATGGACCCCAGGTTATATTTATGCCCGTATAGTGGGACCACACCCTAGCCTATACGGGCCCTAGGTGAACATTGCAATGTCAGCTTAGCTATCCATGTCGGGATTCAAACCTAGGTGGTTGCTTTGATACAAAATGTAACGAACCATTACACCAAAAACCTCAAGGAGTTAGTGAAATCCACACACAAGGATCATAAAATTTTATTTTCTATCATGTATCATCTACCATCATCAAAACCGTAGTTGTAAAAATGACCAATGATTTTTGCTACCGCCCAACCCTCTATTCAAGTCCAAAATCCTAATTTTGACCTTTTACCATCCATCTCTCCTTTTTTGAGCTTGTAGTGTTTGTCACTATACCAATAGTCTCTTATTTCTCTTGTCAAGTAATTGTCCACCGTTTTGTCACATCACCCATCTTCTTGAGGAGGAACTTCCTTAACATAATCCACACCTGTTGGGGCATCCAAATGCTTCACCAGGGAAAATCAGGAAGTTCACCATACTTTTCTATCATTCATTCATTGATCTACATGTGTCTATTATCTTCAAAGCAGTATTAATTTATTAATAAAAATTTAAAAAGGGGACGAATGTAGACACCCTAGAATATTTCATTACACGTTATAAATTTTTGAAATCTTCCCATAATTACTTCATAGTATATTACATGAATTTTCGACCAATTTTGATATATTTAGCTATTTTATGTCCTCTTAATGACATTCTACGACATTGTCCTGTAACTCCCATAATCATTCCTGTCACCCACACATAGGCATCAAATTATTAAATATTCATGGGTATGAACCCTATTTACACTCATATCCCATTCCTAGGATTAATTAATTAATCCTATCACTTTTATTATTCATCCCCCTATCCCATCAGCTAATTTTATATTAAAAATAATTATTATCCATATTTTGCCCCCCCGAAAAAAATATTGGATCAGCCACGACCCCACACAAAAAGAACCAGAGAGATCACGGTTGAATCCTACAAATAGGTCACAGGGGAACTCTACAATGGAAGTGGTGGGACTTGCGAAAGATCAAACGACCATGTGCAGGAGAAATTCCAAAAATAGCTCTGTCGAGCAAATCCATAGCCTTAAATCCATTAAACATATTACAAGTAGGTTCAGAAATGGAACAAAAGGGTCGGGGAAGTAGGCTGAGTGGTGTCAAAGGAACCAGAGACTCAAAGGAAAAGAAATGGTGAAGATTCGAAGTCTTCGGGCTTCGAAAATTGTTCAGAACATTCCCAAAAAATGACCAAGTATAGAGATCCAATGGAAGCCTTAAAGTGTTCAACACGGCGCACCTCCAAAAGTTAAAACAAAAGGGGCAGACCCAAATAAGCGCTAGGCTTCCATGCGTCCAAAGATCCAAAAATTTGCACCACCCATTGAAAAGTCTTCAACTTTACAGAAAGCACCAAGTGTCGGCTCGGTGCAATTCCAAAATGGGACCCTAAGTGGAGGCTCAAACTTGTGCCAACCCTCCACGTAGCCAATGGTAAATTGAGGTCAAAAGGAGAATGGGTCTAAAAAGGCTAAGTAATGAATGCAGGTGGAAGGGCACCAAGTTTCCAAACATTGCACATTAAAAAGTGGGACCCTAGGTGGAGAATCAAATGAATGCGGGCTCGGCCCCATGTCCCAAGATTTAAAAAAAGGGGAACAGAGTCACAGTTTGAATAGTCAAAGTAGAGGCGGTCCAATAGCAGAGGGTGCCAAGTGTCCAACATGACACCATTTCAAAGGTGCAGTCCAAAAGAAAAATCTCAAACGAGTGCCAGCTTGTCATGTGTCCCAGAGCCTGAAAAGGTGAGGGTGAAAATTGAAAATTCTAAATGCCTGCAGAGGTCTCCATGTGTCGTATCCGTGCTACTCCAAAGGTAAATTCTGGGGGCATTTTCTAAACATGCGCAAAGCCTCCACGTGTCTTGGGTCGGATACAGTGCCTCTGCCCGTGGAAAAGACTCAGGAAGAATACAAAGGAAATAGGGAAACCTGTTGATGCCGCCACGTGTCACATGGGTGCTATTCCAAGAGCGAAGGAAGGAGTCAAATCTGAAATGAGCGCAGAGATGCCACATGGACCCAGTACAGAAAAACTCATTTAAATATTACGTGCCTGTGACCTGAAAATTCAAATGACCATATCTTTTGACTGAGAACTCAGATTTGGGCAGAAGAAGATTTTTTTGAAATGTCTCGACACTCTCTATTCCTTGGAAACAAAAAATATCATTTTTTTCAGGCATTGGTGGGAGAAAATTGGGAAAATGTCTTCCAATCCATTAAAGTAGAATCTGATTTACTCAACTACCAGATCTGATCTGATTCAATCTGTCGTTCTTCTTTAATACGCTAGACAGACAGAGGGAGCCTGAATCAATAGACTTGGGGTGGATTTGAAAGGGGCATTGATTGATAGTGGTTGAGTCTTCAAGGTAGAATTCAATGCATATCCTGTGGTAGTTGAAACACGATTTGACTTTTCCCTCTTCTCTCTCTTATTCTTTGTATATATTATAACACTTCTCATTTGAAAAGGGGAGATTATTTTGGGCGTAGGCAAACTCTGTCAAACTTGTTTCCCGACTCAATTTTTAGTTGAAAACCTTCTCCTACGCCTAGAAATATTTTTTGCGCCTTTAAGTAGAAATGTAATGGTATGTGCACTCATATAGAGCAATAAAATGTGTTTTTGTGGTGTTTCTTCAACCCTTTGCATTGTTTTGTTGTCTCTACGTGCCTCTCCCTTTCAAATCTATTTTTTATGCATGTATTTCACATTTGCAGGTGCAGGGCATTGTGTTTCATGGAGTTTTGATCATGGATTAGGATCTGGGTTTGTGTCACTTCTATCTAAGCTTCTCATCTTCCTTTCTCCCCTATTTCATCCTTCCTCAACATAACATCTCACCCCTTTCCTTCTCTGGTGTATCACCTCTGTAATGTAGGCTTTTCTTTCACCCTTTATTTCTCTCTAGTTCCTTGGAATGGTTATATTATGATAGTTTAGTTTTTGCCTGCATTAGAGTAGCTTGTGGTAGGTAGTTTAGGAACAATAACCAACTTTCTCTAGAGGATCATCTCAAGTTTGCAAGTCCTGCAGCTTGAGAGATGATCCAATGTTATGCAATCACACCGAATGCCCTGGTTTAACCACTTCACATCTTTGGCCATTCGGGGGTGCTGTGATTTTGCACTAACAGTTTTAGCATGCCCGGTGGGACAAGAGGTCTTCACTTTATTTCATCAAGTTGATGTGTTCTTAGTGGGATTCAGCCTTTTGAGACACATGCAAGCACATCTGGTGACTCCATCAAGTAAAAAACCCATTCTCTAAGTTGCAGACCTTTTCCATCCATTTCCACTCATTTTCATCCATTTTCTTCTACCATCTCTTTCATTTTCTCCCATTCCATGAGGTTGTGCAATCATGAATTCATTCTCGTCATGGAAGTCACACTTACAGCAATGCAGTCCACCTCCAACGCATTTCCAAAATCCTCCAAATCAGTATTATAATCAGATCCAAGACCGTTACGCTTACCCATATGAGCAAGGTCAAAGTCAGTTTGGCCATGGAGGTTATCAAAAACAAGGGGACACAGACAATGGTGACAACTATGTGGAGAATGCTAGTTTAATGGAGAAAATTCAAACAATGGAGGCTGACATGGTTCAGTCAAGGGGCATAACACAATTAAAGGCATTCAAGATTGGTTGCATGGCACCTTATCCATGGGAAGGCCCTTTTCCAATACATTACAACCCTCAAGAGAAGCTTAATTTCATGGTTTAAGTGTTGCCTCAACTTACACAGTGGATTGAGGACATTGAGGCTTATGAGAAAGATGTGAGACAACCTTGTCAATGGGTAAGTCAATCACCAGCTCCATGTCCTTCATTTTATCTTTCTCAAGATTTATCATTTCAGCAGTGTCATGAGTCAAGCCCCTCATCTACTGCCCCAAGTGTTAATTTCTTTTCTCCATCTCCTAATCACCCATCCCACCTCAGTTCCTCTCCCCCTTTCCCTTCCAAATAGGCATCCCCTCCAAAAAAACAATAAGGTTTACCTCCCTCCCCACCACAAACAATTGAAAATTTGGTTGAACCCCAACCTGTCACTCCTCTTGCTTTCCCAAGTCCATGTTGGGAAGAGACTCAAGAATCTAGTCAAGGAAAACAACAAGAAGGGGAGCCCAACAGAGAAGAAATGACAGACAATCTGAAGAGTTGGGCTACCAAATTTGGGTTTATAAAGATCCCCTTGATGGTCAAGCTAATAGAGGAGGTCAAAGTTGAAGAGCCGGTGGTGGCTGAGACTAAGTTTGCAGTAGAGAAGGAACAAATTCAAGAGGATGGAGATAAACATTCTAGCTGCTCCGGATGCAGTGTCCTTGATGGCACTTTGTCTGAAGAGGATGCTGAGATGACCCAAGATACACAACTAGTTAAAGAGGAAGAACAACCAGCTCTAACTCCCATTGAAGAGGAGAAACTGGGAGAGATCGAATCAAAGTTGAGGCCACTCAATGAAGAAGGCATAATTGAATATTTTTTGCTTTCATTTCAAGGGCCTAATTTGATTGATGAACCCATGATGGAGGAAGACCATACAGTTTTAGAGGTTCCAAGTGTGGAGCAGGCTACAGAAGTACCTTCAGTTCTTCCTTCCACTTCATCCCCTTCAAGATCTGATGTTGAAGAAGAGTTTGAACTTGCAAACTTCATGTTTAAGGATGAAGGGAGCCATGGTGAGCAATTTTCATATCAGGAAGACACCATGGAGGAGGTCGAGCACATGCAACAGGACAACAATGAGGTAGATTATATGTCTAACTTGGAGGATTGTTTTGATGGAGAAAAGCCCATGGATATCACATCATTTTCTCTTCCATCATCCATCTTCCAAGCACACGATCTTGCTACCATAAAGGAGGGCACTTAAAGATAGCAGGATCATGTGCATGTCTCATTTGAGATCATGTCTGCATCTCTCATTTGAGGCATGTATGATTTAATTCTTTGTACATATCATTGTTGTTGTGTTTTGTTTCTCCAAGGTTATGTCATTACGAAGTTCAATGTGCCCCAAGTAAACATTGTAACAGTCCATTCTCAGGACAGACCAAGGCCAGGCTCTTCAGTATTCATGGTAGAAAGATCCATAGCTATCTGTAGCAATTGCTAGTTCCAAAAAATGAAACAAATGTAGAGCAACCAAAGGACATTTTTTAAGTCAGTCCATTCAGGGACAAATGAAAGCCCTAGGTCAATACAATTTTCTACTCTCAGAAACTCCAGTTCAATATTTTCTTATGAAAATCAAGAGTGCAAATGTGCGGGCAGGCTCAGGGACAGGCATAACATAGAAAGTGTAGGTAGTCAGGGAGTCCATTTTGAAGGAAGGGTTAGTACTAGGCCATTAATTATGACTCCATGCCCAATGGATGCTTCAAGGCTACTGGTCCTCTCATCTAGCATGTAGATACCCCTACGAGTCACCAAAACTGTTATCCATATTTTTTCCCCCCAAGAAAAATATTGGATCAGCCACGACCCCACACATAAAGAACCAGAGAGATCACATTTGAATCCTACAAATAGGTCATAGGGGGACTCTACAATGGAAGTGGCGGGGCCTGCGAAAGATCAAACAACCCTGGACAAGAGAAATTCAAAAAACAGCTCTGTCGAGAGAATTCCTGCCTTAAATCCATTAAAAATATTACATGCAGGCTCAGAAATGGAACATTAGGTTTGGGGAAGGAGGTCGAGCAGTGTTAAAGGAACCAAAGACTCAAAGGAAAAGTAACGATGAAGATTTGAAGTCTTCGGGCTTTGAAAATTGTCTAGAATAGGCCCAAAAAATGACCAACGGAAGCCTCCACGTGTTCCAAAGGTGCACCTCCAAAAGTTAAAACCAAAGGGGCAAACCTAAACAAGCATCAGGATTCCACATGTCTAGAGCTCCAAAAATTTGCACTAGCCGTTGAAAAGTCTTTGACTTGGCAAAAGGTGCCAAGTGTCAACTCAATGCAATTCCAAAATGGGACCCTAGGCAGAGGTTCAAACTTACGCCATCCCTCCACGTAGCTAATAATCATTAGAGGTCAAAAGGAGAATGGGTCCAAAACAGCTAAGTAATAAATGTAGGTGGAATGTGCTAAGTGTCCAAATAACACACATTCAAAAGTGGGACCCTATGCAAAGAATCAAATGAGCGCGGGCTCGCTGCGTGTCCCAGGATTTTAAAAAAGGGAGATAGAGTCACAGTTTGATAGTCAAAGCAGAGGCAGACCAGTAGCGGAGGGTGTCAAGTGTTAACATGACACCATTTCAAAGGTGCAGTCCAAAATAAAATCTCAAATGAGTGCCAGCTCGCCACGTGTCCCAGAGCCTAAAAAGGTGCGGGCAACCGTTGAAAATTCCAAAGGCCCACAGAGGTCTCCACAAGTCGTATCCACGCTACTCCAAAGGTAAAGTTTGGGGGCAGTTTCTAAACATGTGCAAAGTCTCCACATGTCTTCCACCCATGGAAAGGAAATAGGGAAACCTGTTGATGCCACCATGTGTCACATGGGCGATATTCCAAGAGAGAAGGAAGGAGTAAAATCTCAAATGAGCGCATAGCTGCCATGTGGACCCATTACAAATAGACTCATTTAAATATTACGTGCCCACGACCCAAAAATTCAAATGACCATATCTTTTGACTGAGAACTCAGATTTGGGCGGGAGATTCTTTTTTGGAAATGTCTCGATGCCCTCTATGCCTTGGAAACATAAAATATCAGTTTTTGTAGGCATTGGTGGGAGAAAAATGGGAAAACATCTTCTAGGCCATTAAAGCATAATCTTATTTCCTCAACTACCAGATCTGATCTGATTCGATCCGCCGTTCTTCTTTAATATGCCAGACAAAAAGAGGGAGCCATAATCGATAGATTTGGGGTGGATTTGAAAGGGTCATTGATTGATAGTGGTTGAGTCTTCAAGGTAGAATTCAATGCATATCCTATGGTAGTTGAAACATGATTCAAATTTTCCCTCTTCTCTCTCTTATTCTTTCTATATATTATAACACTTCTCATTTGAAAAGGGGAGATTATTCTGGGCGTAGGAAAACTCTGTCAAATTTGTTTCCTGACTCCATTTTGAGTTAAAAACCTTCTCCTACACCTGGCAAGCATTTTTGTGCCTCTAAGCAGAAATGTAATGGTCTGTGCATCCATATAGAGCAAAAAAATGTGTTTTTGTGGTGTTTCTTCAACCCTTTACACTGTTTTGTTGTCTCTTTGCACCTCTCCCTTTCAAATCTATTTTATGTGCATGTATTTCACATTTGTAGGTGTAGGGCATTATGTTTCATGGAGTTCTGATCATGGATTAGGATATGGGTTTGTGTCACTTCTATCTAACCTTCCCATCTTCATTTATCCCCTTTTTCATCCTTCCTCAACAGAGCATCTCACCCCTTTCCTTCTCTGGTGTATCACTTCTTCAATGTAGGCTTTTCTTTCACCCTCTCTTTCTCTCTAGTTCCTTGGAATGGTTATATTATGATAGTTTAGTTTTTACCTGCATTAGAGTAGCTCGTTGCAGGTAGTTTAGGAACAAGAACCAACTTTCTTTAGAGGATCATCTCAAGTTTGCAAGTCCCATGGCTTGAGAGATGATCCAATGTTATGCAATCACACCGAATGCCTCAGTTTAACCACTTCACATCTTTGGCCATTTGGGGGTGCTGTGATTTTGCACTAACAATAATTAAATAAATCCTACATATATCCATATCCACCTCACCTCTTATCCACTTTCACTTCACTAACTAACATCTCAATTTAACTAGAGCCAAACAAATCAATTAAATATTAAATCATTAACTATATACAAGAGGACAAATCTAGATTAAATCAA
The DNA here is from genome assembly GCA_019776745.2 of Taxus chinensis. NCBI lineage: Eukaryota > Viridiplantae > Streptophyta > Pinopsida > Cupressales > Taxaceae > Taxus > Taxus chinensis. The sequence goes on along the minus strand of CM034147.1, from coordinate 905,019,894 downwards.
ATCTTGCATTTGAGCTAACTAAACTTATCCCATAAAGCATGACATTTAAAAATTAAAGCAAATCTCCCCAAAGCTAAAATTCATGTCACTTTTTTGGGTGAATAAAACAAAAGACATGAATTTAATATTTTATGCAAAAGCTAAAAAATATTCAAAAGGCATGCCACTCGTGCCAACTCAATGAAAAATCATTCATGCAAGCTCAAACAACAGTTCAATTCCTCAATCAAATTAGAAACTCAACTAAACATTCTAATCATACTTTAGTTAGCTTCATATCACATAAACCAAGGATTTGGGATTCTATTCCCTCATATATAAATAAACACTCATTACTGTCTATTTATCATCTTTGGAAGCTTTGAGATTTGTACCATTATTGTGTCAAATTTCCATTCAATTCTACACGTCGTTATGTTTTCCAATTGATCATGAATCCAACAAATCAATTCAATCATTCATTCAATTACTTTTCTTGTAGCTGAAATATACTTCCATTTGGAACATATTTGGAGCATCAAAAAAATTGATCAAGAGATTCAATAAGCTCAGCGCTTCATTCCAAGCTTTATCAATTTCATTCGAGGTTGTAAGTAGATACGAATAAGGATTAGGTTTGAAATTTATTGTATTATTTCTCTATATACAACTCACATCTCTAATGAAGTAAAGGTCTTACATCGAGGAAATAAATTTTCATTTTGTGGACACATGTGCCAAGGTTATCAGGGAACCACCTAAGATACACCAATAAGAGCTGATTCATTTTGATAAGTGTTGCGATTGACCACATGATATCTTGAATATTTAATTGGATAATAATTTTATCACTTTACCATATAATGGACACCATCCTCCTCATATATTTTAAAGGTAAAGGTACACACTTTTTGTAATTTTCATGACATTAAGGGACATTATGACAACAATTACTATGCTCTACAACAAAATTTAAATCTTCTCAAAGACAAAGGTATTATTTCATTCCATGTTAGACCTTCTAGATATCCTTCTCCTTCCAAAACACACTTCTCTGTAGAGGCCGAGACATCCCAAAACATAAATTCATAGGAAAGACTATTCCAATAGCCTCATATGGGTGATGTTTTCCAAAACGTATCTCCTACGCACCCATCTTCTATGTGACCTAATTGATCAATAAAATATAAATTTATGCTAAAATTTAAGAAATCAAAGTTAGATAAGAACACCAAAATTATAAATCATGTGACCCAATCTACACAAGTGCCATCTCATGAAGTTGCACAACTCGATTTTCAAATAATTCTTATTGATTATAATACATTGTCATGTGCTAGCATTTTTTTTTGTCATTGTAGATTTTATGATTTTACAAATGGACAACAACAAAAATCCTACAACATGGGAGATATCACCATTGAAAGGGTGATCTTCTTCTACTTTTGAGAGGGGTAATTCCCTCATATAATGTGATTATTTTAGGTTTATGGAGTAATTTTAACTTGAAAGTACCAAAGAAAAGCAAAATTGGGGAAATGGGTGAATGGAGTAAAATAAAGGGAAGATATAAGAAATGAGAAAGAATGGGAGACCTTATGATGGAGTATATTAAGAGCACCATCCAGGAAGCCCAAGAACAAAGTGAAATATTGCTATTTTCTACTCACATAAATTAAAGAAATAATTTGCAGATAAAATAAATTCTATTATTAATGGCATGAAGTCATTTTATATCCCTTACACACATATGGTATAAAATCCAGTATTCACATTCCAAAAACACAAAGTTTTCCGAGACTAGAAATGCATGTAAGAAAAATATTTTCTTTTTATTTACAAAGTAAAAATAAGTTGTGCATAACTAAAGAAATAAGCAGGATAAAGAAATTATGTATTGCAATCTCCAACATCTTGAGAGGAGGAAAATAACCCCTTTACAATGTAAAATATATCCCTTTTGTTTACTTCCACTCACAATCACCCACTTGACCTAAATTCAACTCACTATAATTTACACTAATATGTGATTTTACATCCATAGGCACTTTTATAAAATGAATTAATGACTTTGTAAAGTATAAATCAATTATGCATAACTAAAAACAAAAACATGATAAAGAAAACATGTATTGCAATCTACAACATCTTGAGAGGAGAAAATAAACCCTTTACAATGAAAAATCTCCATTTTGTAGGTTTCCAATCCCACAAGTAGTTACACAACCATTTGTAACCAATCGCCCACTTGACCTAACTTCCACCTCACTATAGTTCACACTAATACATGGTTTTACATCCATGGGAAATTTCATAAAATAGATTAATAACTTTATATCTGGAAACATAAATTAATTTTATAAATAATTAATTTATTCTCAACATGACTCTAATACTTAGGGCTCACATCACTATAGACATTACTAATCCAACTAAAGTGATTCATTTAATTCACTTATAACATGACATTTGAAAGTGCAATAATAACTTAGGCTCGTTAAAAATTTTATTAATTCAAGAAGAATTGATTAAACATTTTTATAAATCCACTTAGTTTATGGCTCCCCCAAATCAGTTGTAGCCTTGGTATATATTTTCCCTCTTGAGATCAATTAGTTCAATGAGATGTGATGTAGAGTCATTTTGATGTCATCTTGAGGATTTGTTCCCTAATTGCTCCTAAAATGGCTCTTTTATTTACCTATTTCTCTCCAAATTTGGAATGGCCAAAATTGGGGATAACAATTGTCTCTTATTGGGGACCACATTCCCTTACATAATGTAGGAGAACCCTAATTCTCCTTTATTTTGGATCGTGAACAATGCCTTATCCATTGGGTTGTGCATTTCATCTCCACTCCTTTCACTTGAATGAGGATTTGAAGTACTGATGAAATATAACCCCATTGTTGGAAAGGTTCTTCAATTACCACTAGATTCAAAGGAAAAATTACAAGCTTAGGCCTACCAAAAAATTGTTAACATGCATAATATTTTGATACCTATTTTGCATCATCTTTGAAGGGTGTGGAGAAATAATAACCTGTTCTCAATATCTTGTATGATGCTTCTAGAGAACAAAAGTGGACCACACATGTTTGGTTGTGATAATATTCTAATAAGATTTTCTATTGTTTCTTATCTACACACCGCAAAAACATCCATCGATACCTTTCTTGAAAAGAGAATTATCCCATCTCACAAATTTTGAGGCTTTGAACTTGATTTCTCTCTTATGCTTAACATTGGGATAATGAGGATATTATCTATAGATTAGGAACTGTGCAATGTGAGTGTGTCATTCATCAATTGTGTTGACGAATAAATTTTTGGGTGTTTTTCTACAATCAGTTGACAAAATCATTTGCCTCAAATCAACTTGGTAGGCTTTACATCAAGATCATATTCCTTTATTTTAGCTATCTAATTGTATCTTTTTGAACCAAGTTCTTGTTGGGTCAGGATGGACCTCATGAAAAAATTAAGCACTAGGACAATTGATTATGAATTCAGAATACTAAATTTAATTGTTTTACCACTTTTTCCATGACAAAGGCATGTTTTTAAATTTTTGAATATTTGAGTTAATGAATTTTTAAACCATAAATCATAAAGGAAATAGGGGATTCAACCACTTCTTCATTTCCTTGATCGAGAAATGAAAATAATGTATGCTCAGAAGCATAACAATAAATAATGAAATATTTTTCAAAATTAGGACATACCAACATAGGAGCTCTGGTTATGATAATTTTGAAAATGTTGAATGCTTCCTTTCCTTAATTATTCCAACAAAAATCATTATTCCCTTTCATCATGTTGGCAATGTGACGAGTAAGTTCAGTAAAATCATGTACAAATATTTTGAGGAAATTCACCTTGCCAAAGAAAAGAATGGAATCCTTTCTTATTGGTGGAAAGTGTCATTTTATGAATATATTAGACTATATATGGATCTATTTTAATTCATTCTTTTGACACAATATGTCCAATTAGCTTTCCTTCTGTCACTCCACACAATGATTTCTTAAATTGACAGAAATATCATGGGCTATGTATTTTTGCAATACCTATTCCAAATGGCCGAGGTGATCTTCTCTCCTCTTGGAAAAGATTGTCAAATAATCCATATATACACTATGCATTTGTTTTGTAAGATCATGAAAATCTAAGTCCACAACTCTATAAAAAAATCCCTTGCATTAATCAATCCAAATAGAATTATCTTGTATGTGAATGTTCCCCAAAAAGTGGTAAAATTTGTCTTGTGGTGCAACCTTGATCTAGTTATAACCAAAGAAACCATCCACTATGGATAACATTTATATTCTGATAAGTTCATATACAATTTGATCCATTATAGAAAGAGGATAATTATATTTTAGAGATGCTTGGTTGACGTTCTAGAAGCTAACACAAATTTGTAGCTTGTCACTTTTCTTCTGAACCGATACTAACATAGATATCCACATAGAATGGTGAATGATATTGATAATTCTTACATTTAACATCTATTTAATCTCCTTATAGATAGTCCCCACAATTTTTTGGTTTATGTGGCCATGCTTACAATTTTGCCTTTGAATCCAATGGTAATTGAAGAACCTTTCCAACAATGGGGGTTATATTTAATTGTCACTTTGAATCCTCATTCAAGTATTGGCCTAACTCACATGCTTACAACTACCAACTACTTCACAAAGAGTGTTGAAACAATTCTAGTAAAGCAAACAACTTCAGAAGTAGTATGTAACTTCATAGAAGATAATATATTGGTTCGTTTTGGAGTACCTCACAATATTTTCACTGAAAATGCTATGAATTTATCCTCTTAAAAATAATTAGTTTTTGTTATGGTTACTATGTTCCTTTTTCTTATTCCTCATATATTTATCCATAGGGAAATTTCAAGGAGAATATACTAATAAAAGTATTGTCACTATTGTTTAAAAATTAGTTAATGAAAATAAGAGGAAATGACATATATAGTTGTATGATTACGTTTTGGATGATTGTAAACTCCAAAACAAGAAATGGGTATGTCACTATTTCAGCTTCTATAAATTTTAAATATTGATCTTCCATTAAAATTGGAATTACTAGCTCTTCATATGGCAGATGCCATTAAGGATAAACATTTCATTAATTCTATAGATAAGAGAATTATGTATTTGCATAAACTGGAAGAAGAATTCATTGTTTTTGCTTATCATATTATCACACAGGTATATAAATTCAATAAACTCTTTGATAAGAATATGAGGCATTGAGATTTCCAAATTGGAGATCTAGTTATTCTTTGGGAAAAAATGAGAGAACTGAAAGGCAACCATGGAAAATTTGACTCACTTTGGCTAGGTCATAAAGATCCATCACTTCTATGGAGATAACACATATTACTTGGCATTTTTAGACATAAATCATCTTCCACTTCCTTACAATGGGAAATAGTTGAAATTGTACAAGCCCTGAAAGAGGGTTGTCCCCACATGTACATAGTTGAGCTAGGTTTTTTTGTGTTTTTTCCTTGTTTTTTGTGTATGTATCCCTCTGTCTAGTTTTGGTATCCCTCATTCTCTTCTTTATCTTTGTTTCTTTACGGTTTATTGATCATCTGTAAAATGTTGTGTCTAACTTTATATCCTAATAAAAAAGGCATTCATCTATGTGTGCTGGTTTGAAATCTGTCGGTTAGGCAGGTCATGGGGAAACAAACCAACAGTGTGCAGGGCATAGCCCCTCTTTGAGACAACAAAGTGAAACCGGTTTATTGCTAATCTATCAAGCAGGAATCTGTGTAAATCTACACTATTCTAACTTCAGGGGGTTTGGGATCTCATCCCAGTAGAGGTAGTTCCAACTACGAACAGAAAGGGGGAGGGTAGATCTGAAAGAAGAAAAGAAATGAATTTCAAGACAGAAAGGTCAGAAGGTTTATGTTTTGGGCTGGTAGTAAACAGAGCCAAACTTACTTACATAAACAATTAAAGCAATACTGATGAACAAATGACAATAGTAGGAATGAATCCAATAGAATAAAAACATAGATCTAACTTAAGAAATATATGATGCAAATAACACACATATGGAGCACAAAGTCTGAATACGTGTATTGATATTTCTTCTATTACAAGAAAGCAAAAAATATTTCTCTCCTCACTTCTCCTTTCATGCAAAAAATGTCCACCCTTCAAATACAACAAGTATTCAAGTATTTATAGAAGGAGAAGAGGAAAGAAGACAAAAGCAAACCAACTACTTACAAAATATCTTACAATATATTTACAAAATATCTAAAAAGTCAAAAGTTGACTTTGGGCAAGTTTTTGGATGGCAACATCCCATGGTGCAACATGGATGATTTCATCATAAATGCCAACAAACTTTTTAAATATTTTACAAAAATGATCAAAGCATACAAAAGAGGAGAAACTGCTCCTCATCATCATTTTGCTCAAACTTGGTGTCTTGCTTTTGATCAAGAGATTCAATATGACATTGCGCTTGGTATTCCATAAACTTACTGATCATTGCTTGAATTTGATCATGATCTGGACCTTTGAAATGGTTGCCAATGACTTCACAAGTTTCTTTTTCATTCTTGAGCTTGTCAGGTAATTCGGTGAAAGTTTCGCATGAATCGATCAAAAAGCAGATGAAGTTGCGGCAAGATAGGATGTTATTGATTGACTCTCAGTCGAAAGTGACCTTTGGTGCCAAACCTTGAGTGATGATAACCTTAAAGTGCTGGAATGTATCATTTGCTTCTCTCAAGTTGTACGATTCACTGAGCATCTCTGGAGCCATTTTTGTAACTATTTGCTCCATGTTGTATCGTGTGTCCAGGGATTCATCCTTGATTTTATCTATTCTCTCCAAGATATATTCCATTTGATCAACCCAGTAATTTAAATCGATGATAGCTTTGTTATGTGCATACAGGTGATTGATAACACCAACTTTCAATAGGTTGTCAACTGAGCAGTCAACCATGGCTTGAAATGTTTCATGTTGCAGCCTGGCGTTATCCAACTCTTTTGAGAGGGAACCTGCTACTGCTTGTAGCTCTTTATTTGCTTGAGTTATATTTGGGTAGAGTACTGTGAATTTCCCAATCATTTCATGACCATCTCTGAGGATCCACTTGATCCAGGAGGATGCTGTTGCACCTTGTTCACCAATATTAACATATTCATTTATTTTATCCTGGCTGAGAACTTCAATGGGTTCGATGGCAGTCATAGGAGGAGTGTTTCCCATTTTCTGCAATGCTTGAAGGAGATGTTTGTTTTGTTCTTTGAGTATTCTCTTCTCCTCTTTTACTTCTTGGAGCTTTTTGTAGAGAGCATCCACTACAGGTAAGGCTTCCGCTTGTATGCTTTTAGATGAGGTCCCCATTGTGACTTGAGTCACTGTGAAGTCTGTGGGAGACAGATCTTCTTTTCTCTTAGTGGGATTCGAGTAAGAAATCTCCATGACTCTCTCCCCTGAAGTGATTTTTGAAAAGTGAGTTATTGCTTTATGCTTCTTGGGTCCCTTCTTCGGAATGATGGAGAAGTCCATGGGTGCAATGGGAACTTTTCTCTTATGCTGACTTAGGTGGTCAGAAATCCAACTAGGACTTATGGGAGTGGGAGTAGAGGGAATAGAAGAAGAAACATGAGTGAAAGGGGAAGCAACTATAGAGGCCTCAAGGAAGTATGTTGAAACACTCGGTGGTGGCATTGACAAGGAATCCAATGCACCGCTGCTTGTGGGGCCTGGAGTTACTACAGGAGAAGAGAAGGACATGGAAATGGAAGGGATCTGCAATTGGATGGAGGGAATACTGGGCAACAAATCTGCGAGAGAGAATAAAATGGAAGAGGTGGGAGATGTAAGGGAGGAAGGCAGAAAAGAAGACACATCCATAGGAATAGATGTTTCAATGACTGGAGGTGGAGAAGAAATAGAAGAAGGAACATTGGGTACCTCTATAGTTGTAGCTATGATAACGTCATGGGTGGATGTGTCCGTTGAAACCTCTGTTGTTTCTTCTTCTTTACTTGGAGATACCAGGTCGACTACTTGCTTCTCATAAGTAGAAGGAAGGCCTTCAAGAGCTTCTTCGTGTTTGCTTGCTTCGCCCTCCTTGTCCTTTCCTTTTCCTTTCAACACATGGGCCGGTCTTGGAGGTGCTCTACCTGAAGGAGAAGTAGTGAAATCAACTCCGAGGTAGGTGAGACCATTATGTTTGCATAAATGTTTGGTGCACTGTAATATGAGCTTAACCCTCTCCTGAATGGTTTTCGGTGCTTTGGCTCTATCGATCTCCACGAATGGCCAATCATCCCCATTTGTGTCAAGGTAGACCTAATCAACTTCTTGATCAGTCTCTTGGAATTATTTTTGGATGATGGCTACGCCATAGTGGATGATTTCCTCTAGATCCAGTCGGGAGTGATCCTTTCGCTTGATGTCTATTTCATGTGTCAGGTCGATCTAGATGTCCTCGATCTCGAGAACATGGATGGGATCAATTTTTTCCTTTGGGAGGCAACTCTGGCAGTCGAAGGTCAGCCTTGTGGGGAAGTTGTGCTTTTGATTCAGAAACTCTAGCTTAACATACATCTCCTATGCTTTGGCAAGTGTGGGGCAGGTGTATCGGCCAACTGTAAGGGGGAATGGAGTTCCTCCTTTCTTTCTCTTCATGCACTTCTCATGGTAAGTGATCAACTACCTTGAAAAATCCAAGAGGATCAGCTTCGGCCTTGCAAATCTTGGCAGCTTAGTTGGCTCTCCCTCGAAATTCATAGCTTTGAGGTATGTGAATATGGGGAATTATGTGAACAATGCTCCCCATTTCTTTGTAGCAGTAATTGTACTCGGGCTGGTCCGACCATGTCTCATGTTTGGTCTCAACAAGTAAATTACCTCATAGAAGAAGGCATCATTGATTTTAGAGAACTAGGAGATGCTGGCCTTGAGCTTCAACTCTGGGTAGAACTCATATATTGACTTGGGGCCATACCCCATTTCGAGCTAAGCCCGCATGAAATCCCTTGCTGCCGCAGCATCGTATACAACGTAGGAATTCATGTAGAACTTCCCAGTTGTTAGAACTTTTTGAAGTCTTCTGGGAGATGGTGTCACTGATGATTTCACCCCAGCCAAAATGCTGATCAGGCACATTCTTGCTCATGGTCTCTAGATACCTCAACATCCATTTGTGGAAATAATGGGCATCAGGGAGCCCAAATAGTCTGTTCAGGAAGGTGATTGTATCAACACAGCATTTCCAGCTCCTCATTGAAGTCACTTAGCGGTGGATGGTTTGATCACCATCTGCTCACTAGACTTCTTGTTTTTCAACATAAATTTCGTTCATCATTTGCATACATTTATCCTCATTGTCGTCCACAGGCCTTCTTGCAGTCTTCGTGTTTTTGAGACTTATGGCACGTACATATTGCGCCTATGATGAGGAATGCCCAGGGCTCATTTCATAAGTGACAAGCTATGAGGTCGATGATTAGGCTGCTATTCTTTTTTTCGACACATCTAGTGTCTTCTTATCAGCAACGGCTAGAACATGATGAATTCATTATTGGTCACTGGTAACCTAGCTGCAAAGTGTAATCCACTGCGCAAGTTTGTTCATCCACGGGCCATAATTGCCTGGCATGGTCCTCGCCCAGAAATTCCATATCAACCTAACTCTTATGATGTGAGGCTGCACTCAACATATGAGTTAACATCCTAGATTTCCACATACCTATACTTCATTCTTGTTCAGACTGCTTAGCAAAAACTTTGGATTTAGGGTTTCCAAAAAGGGATGAAGACATGTGTGAGCCTTGCAACAGATGGAAAAAAAACATCACAATGTAAGAAGCAATCACTGTAGGTCCAACATAGAAGAGCCAAGCCGTCATGTTACTTCTAATGAAAATCTTGCAGAATGAAGAATCTAGCATATGGGAGGCTCAGGTTCATCAAATATGCACAGATAGAAACATGATCTCTCCATTGGATCTACTTGATTTGTTTGGCTCGCTCTCCAAAGAGATGTCGAACTTCCCATGCATACCTTTCGGTTCTCTTTGTTTGTCCCATAGAAGAACAAGATCTCCCACTTGGAAATCTCTCTACTTTGCTTTCTTGTCGAAAAGTCTCTTAACGCTGATTCTGATGTTCAGTGATCTTGTCAACTACTTTCACTCACTTTTCTTCAAGTTCCTGTGCCTAGGTAAATAATCCTCTTTGGCAAGAAAATTCTGAAAATTGTCATCTTCAATTGCTCGAGCCAAGCGCAGAGCAGGAAGTTCTACGGAGATAGGGATTTCAGGCATGGATCCCATATAACACATAGAAAGGTGACATGATGAGAGATATCTTTGGAGTGATATGCATCTGCCCACAAAGCTTCGTACAATGATTTGTGCTAGGACCGCTGGTTTTCATCAACTAGCTTCCTGTATGATAGTCACCAGGTTCTTGTTATTGGATTCTGCTTGACCATTTCCTTAAGGATAATAATCAGAAGCATGAGCCAAGGGTATTCCATATCCATAACAAAAACCAATTACTTCTCCCATGAAGAGAAGTTTCAACAAGCATTGTAAGCAAGGATTTTGGCCTGTGGAATGTCAAATCTCAGAATAATATTCTCCTTGATGAAGTTGCAAACAACTTCAGAAGTGGCATGCTTGACAGGTATGAGCCTCCACCCATTTCATGAAGTAATCCATTTTTGTTAGGACGTAACTATGTCCAACACTCGATTGAGGATTGAGTGCTCCAATGAAATCAATTCCCCATTGTCCTGAATGGTTCGACAATGATGACGGGCCTGAGGGGAAACAGCAGCTAGCTTTGGTTTGCCAACGAACTGTTGGCAAAGTTCACATTTTGCTACCCAGGTGGCTGCATCTTGAAATAGCGTCGGCCAGTAGTACCTAGGCCCAAATGATTTTATGTGTGTAACGGATGAGGAGAAGTGACCACCATAGGCTAAGTCATGAAAACTTCTCCAACTTATTTTATCTGTTGCGGCTTGTCAACACATCGTAGAAAAATGCCTTCAATTCCACGTTTGTACAATCCATCATCCCATATGACATATCTTGTGGCTCTGAGCTTCACCGTTCGACTTTTCCTTAGTGGTTAGGTGAGTTTGGCACTTTCCATAGGTGAGAAAGAATGTGATGTCAGAATACCATTTGTCATTGGTTGTCGACAAAATAGAACCATGGGTAAAGAATCTACTTTCTCCAGTTCATTTTGTTCTCCATCGATGAGATCAGCTTTCTCTTCAGATACCTCTAAGTCTTTATTTTTAGCCATTAGCTGACACATGCCCTTACCTCTTACCAACTTGGTTGGTTTGATATCTAGGTCATATTCTTGGACCTTTGTGATCCAATTCCCTCGTAAGCTCCCTAACTCCTATTGAGTTAGGATAGACTTAACAACCGTGTCAAGAACCAGTACTACTGTATGAGAATTCAGAATATAGTAGCAGAAACTTTTGACTTGCTTTTACCATGGAAAAGGCATGCTTTTCCAATTGTGACATCTTTAGTTCATGAGGCTTAAGAGGAGAGCTCATGAAAGAATCAGGGATTCAATATCTTCAGAGTTCTTTTGCATCAAGATAGTTGATACAGTATGCGAGACGCATAACTGTACATGATGAAGTCTTTGCTGAAGTCAGGACACACCAGAATAAGAGTGTGAGCGACGAAGGTTTTTATGTCTTCGAATGATGTCCTTGCCTTCCTCACTCCATCGGAATGTTTGGGACCCTTTCATCATATTAGATATATGACGAGTCTTCTCAGCAAAATCAGGAACAAAGCGTCTAAGAAAATTTACCTTTCTGAAGAAAGAGTGAACACCAGTCTTGCTTGTAGGAAAAGTAAGGCTCTGAATAGCCTTGACCCTTTCGACATCTATCTTAGTTCCTTCTCTGCTGACGACATGTCCTAACAGCTTTCCTTCTGTGACCCCAAAAACTGACTTCTTGGGATTTAGCAAAATTCCGTGCTCTCGGCATCTGATCAAGACTTGTTCCAAATGATCGCAGTGATCACTTCAATTTCTTGGAGAACACGGTTAAGTCATCTAGGTAAACTACGATGACTTTTCCCATCATACCTTTGAATGCAAAGTCCATTGCTCATTGGAAGGTAGCACCGGCGTTGATCAAACCGAATGGCATTTTGTTGTAGGTGAAGGTACCCCAAGGAGTGGTGAATGTTGTCTTGAACTGATCTTCAGGTGACTTGAATTTGATTATAACCTGAAAAACCATCAAGCATAGACAAAGTATTTCTGAACCGGTTACTACCTGTAGAACTTGATCCATTATCAGGCAGTGGATAGTTATCTTTTAAGGATGACTGGTTCAAGTTGTGAAAATCCACGCATATGTGTATCTCGCCATTCTTCTTCCGCACGGGCACAATATTTGCAACCCAGGTACTGTGATGAATTGGAAAAATAATTCTTGTGTCCAGCATCTTCTGAATTTCAGCCTAGATGGTACCTGAGATTTTGGGGTTGTAGTGCCTTTGCTTTTGACGGAAAGGCTTGACATCATCCTTGAGCGGAATGTCATGCCGAATGTCCTTTGGCTTGAAAGACTTCAGATCAGCATAAGACCATGCTAACACATCCATGTACTTTTTCAGCAACTTAACGAATTTTCACTTTTCCTCGGGCATACAACACTTCTCGATATTCACGGAATGAGGATGTTCCAGTACCCAGATTGACGGATTTAGTTTCCGGAGAAGAGGAAGGATCATCCTGTCACTTTTTCTTAACAAAACAGTCATGATTATCAAATAATCATTCTAAGGAAACCAAACCTTTCAGAATCTTATTTCCTTTGAGCTGTATCACTGTTTCTTTTTCAGATTCATGTGCTTGACTGGTGAGAGACTCACGACATGTAGAAGTTGATCCATCGAAATGAAGTTCTTTGAAATTGTTCATCTTTCTCCAAAAAAGTGATAAGTTGGTTATCATCATTGAACACTTGCCAGTGTTGTGAATTATCTGGCACACTTGGGTGAAAAACCACTTCAATGGTATATGTATCTATTTTTAACCCTGGGTGAGGGAGCATGAGAGATGCTGAGATGGCCAATGAATCAGCCATGTCATTTTGAGCTCGCAGAACTACTTTGATTGAGAAAGCATCAAACTCTTCAATGTTATCCCATACTGGCATTGCAGTAGTGTCTGAGCCGGTCATTCTTTACTTGGTATATCCCTTTTACCTGATTGACAATTAGCTCAGCATCACCTTGCACTTTTAGATTCTTGATTCCTTTCTCTTTTACAGCTTGCATGCCAAGTAACAAGGATTCATACTCGGCAGTATTATTCGTATTGAAGAACTGCAACTTGAAAGAAAAAGGGAAAATCTCCTCTTCAGGAGATATTAGAACAGCCCCAGCACCGCATCCACTTGTTGCACAACTGCCATCAAACTGCAATGTCCATACTTTGTTGAGATCCTCTTTTTGGATGAGAACGTCCATTCTATCTGAGTTGGTGGACAAGAAATAATTTCCCATCCCTGATGATTCGAAAAGAATCTAAGCTTTAGGGTCATCAGAGTTGGTGACTAGATATTTCTTTTGTGATTCTGGTTCCAATGTCTGCATCACTCCCTTTGACAGGAATTCCTGGATTTAGACCAGTCCATATGAATTTCCCCACCAACTTCTTTACAAAAGCTCCTCCCTAGCAATATCTCGTATGCTGCTGGAATATCAGCTATGAGAATAGTCATTTTTACCCTTTTCTCAGGAAATGTCATGAATGCAAACTGCGCATCCTTGATCTGACCAATCAATGGTACCTGTTTGGTTTCCATGGAGTAGCATCTGCCAAAAGGTTTAGTAAGTGTGAGGCCCAAAGCATGGGCAACCTTTGTTGGCATAACATTTTCAGAAGCTCCAGAATCAATTATACAGTTACTTAGTTTATGACCATTGATCAGGAGAGATAGGTAAAAAGGTTCAATTTTCCCTTATGCGGAAGTCGAGGCAACGTTTACGTGAGACGTAGGAGGAGTGGGAAGAATTCCTTTTGGGGAAATGGGAGGAAGGATGGCAGCTTGGCTTTGGATATACTTAGTTAATCTTACAAGCTACTCTGGGTTGGACTGAAGGTACTCAACTTCAGACATTTGGATCTTGGTCTTTTTGGCGTGATCAATTATATCAAATGCGACCAAGGGTTGCGCTAACGAAGGAATGAGTCCTTCATTTCACATTTGTGGAGGAGGATTACTGGTCTTTATGGGAATGGAGGAAGGCTGAATTGGAGGAGAAATAGGAGGAAAAGATTTCTTTACAAAAGGTTTAATAGGAGGTTGAGTAGGAAGGGGATTACCTCTTTTAGCGATCGTTGGAGGTGGAGTTACCACAGCCTTTTCCTTTTGTTTTTCAGCAGCAACTTTTGCTTCTTTTCCTTGCGAGTGAGTGAAAACTATGTATGATTATCCACTCACATACCCTTGGGTACCCTCTTCTTCATCAGATTCCTCATCTTCAAATTCCATATACCCAATAGTAGAGTCACCAGTTGGTTCACCGACATCTTGATCATCTTCACCTTGCGACAAAGGTTCTTCGTAATTTGGATCATCTTCTTCGATTTCAACCAAAGCATTAACCGGAGGGGCTTCAATTGCTAACCTTGGAGAAGTAGCAGGAAAACACAGCCTTTGGGGGGCATTGTTGGGAGTGAAGTTCCTCTGTGGGATATCCCGGTACGGAGTAGTAGACGATGTTTGAGTCCAATTGCTTCTTTAATGAGAGCAAGTCATTCGCCATCTTCTGGAATGCTGGATCTGATGAGGTATCCTGAGAAGAAGTTGAAGCCTTTGATTTTGATGGCTCTCGTCTTAACTCACTAGATATAAGAAGGTTGTCTTCTATCCGAATGGCCATAGCTTGAGCAAGGACCAAGGTGGGTATCTGTTCCTGTAAAAGTAAGAAACTTACTTTTGAACTCATGGCATTCAAGAAGAAACACTTTTGATTCTCTAATGTTGGCATCATGGCAAGTGGCACATGGTTGATCAGTGAATTGAATCAGGTGATAAAATCATGCATGGTTTCATTGGCCTCCTTTTTCATGTGAGTGATTTGTGACAATAACGCAAATGCATCTTCTGAAGGTTTGTATCTGTCTTCAAATGCAGTCCGCAATGTGGCCCAATTGGTGATGGATCCAGCTGGTAAATGCTGGAACCATTCTGATGTAGGCCCTTGCAAGGTCTCCAGAAAGAGACGTACCGATACGTCCTCATGAGTCACGTCCAGAATGTTGCATGACATAATAAATGCAGCTATATGCGCACGTCTGTGCTTTGATTTCCGCTCCCATCAAATTTTGGGAAATTTTGTGATTTCTGTGAGGGAGGGGGTTGACTGGATGTGGCAGTGCTAGAGGACCCATGGTGTTTCCCCATGGTACAGGTAGATTTTTTGCCATTTGAAAAGTGGGAAAAAGAACATGAGCAGGGAGTGTGGTTCCACTTAGCAAAAGAGCACTGCAAGTTGATGTCGAGGCACCCTGTGAAATCTGGCTCTTTCGTGGAGGCGAGGCACTTCTTGTTGATCGATCCGCTGAGCTTAGTGATGTGAATTGTGCTAGAGTGATACTGAAATTGTGCCTTCGAAGTAGATCAAAAATTAGATCAACTTCCCCATGAGCTCTTCTGCTACGAGTAAATGGTTCACCCGCCAGTGTACCCATTCAGATCTGCAACAATTAAGAGTAGATTTACAACAATCTTTTTGTTTATACTTGTTGATTTTCTGATTTTTCTGGCAAAAATCAGCAGCATGTACTTTTTTAATATTTAATTTTACCCTTTTTTAATAACAACCGATTGCAGTTTTCTGACAAAGATTAATAAGGATAAAAAGTGGGTTAATTTAGAAAGCTGATTTTCGGATCTTTGACCTAAATTTTGCAAGGTTTTGAAAATAACATGAAATGTCAGAATCTCAGATCTACTAAAATATACAAGTTTTTGTAAAAACTCAGTGAACTAAAAGCTCCTATCTGGTCCAGATCTATGGATTTGTATAAGGAAATTTTCAGTTTTGATCACTTCTACAAAAATTTTAATTTTTAACAAAGAGTTAAAATTTGCAATCTGGTAGTGATTTTTACAGTTTTTTAGTTATTTCCTTAGTTCGATCCCCAGTAGAGTCACCAAAAACTATTTGGTTCTGAAAAATCTGTCAGTTAGGCAGGTCATGGGGAAACAGGCCAACAGTGTGCAGGGCATAGCCCCTCTTTGAGACAGCAAAGTGAAACTAGTTTATTGCTAATCTATCAAGCAGGAATCTATGTAAATCTACACTATTCTAACTTCAGGGGGTTTGGGATCTCATCCCAGTAGAGGTAGTTCCAACAATGAATAGAAAAGGTAGGAAGAAGGAACAGAGGAGGGTAGATCTGAAGGAAGAAAAGAAATGAATTCCAAGACAGAAAGGTCAGAAGGTTTATGCTTTGGGCTGGTAGTAAACAGAGCCAAACTTACTTGCATAAACAATTAAAGCAATACTGATGAACAAATGACAATAGTAGGAATGAATCCAACAGAATAAAAACATAGATCTAACTTAAGAAAGATCTGATGCAAATAACACACATATGGAGCACAAAGTCTGAATATATGTATTAATATTTCTTCTGTTACAAGAAAGCACAAAGTCTTTCTCTCCTCACTTCTCTTTTCATACAAAAAATGTCCACCCTTCTTGAATACAACAAGTATTCTAGTATTTATAGAAGGAGAAGAAGAAAGAAGACAAAAGCAAACCAACCACTACTTACAAAATATCTTACAAGATATTTACAAAATATCTAAAAAGTCAAAAGTTGACTTTGGGCAAGTTTTTGGATGGCAACATCCCATGGTGCAACATGGATGATGTCATCATAAATGCCAACAAGCTTTTTAAATATTTTACAAAAATGATCAAAGCATACAAGAAGAGGAGAAACTACTCCTCATCATCTCTTTGCTCAAACTTGGTATCCTTGCTTTTGATCAGGAGAGTCGATGTGACACTGCGCTCGATATTCCATAAACTTGCTGATCATCACTTGAAGTTGATCATGATCTGGACCTTTGAAATGGTCACCAATGACTTCGCAAGTTTCTTTCTCATTCTTGAGCTTGTCAGGTAACTCAATGAAAGTTTCGCATGCATCGATCAAAAAGCCAATGAAGTCACGGCAGGACAAGAGGTTATTGATTGACTCTCAGTCGAAAGTGACCTCTGGTGCCAAAACTTGAGTGACTATAGCCTTGAAGCACTGGAATGTATCATCTGCTTCCCTCAAGTTGTACGATTCACTGAGCATCTCTGGAGCCATTTTTGTAACTGTTTGCTCCATGTTGTATCGTGCATCCAGGGCTTCATCCTTGATTTTATCTATTCTCTCCAGGATATATTCCATTTGATCAACCCGGTAATCTAAAGCAATGAGAGCTTTGTTATGTGCACGCGGGTGATCGATAACACCGACCTTTCAATAGGTCATCAGCTGAGCAGTCAACCATGGCTTGAAATGTTTCATGTTGCAACCTGGCGTTATCCAACTCCTCGGAGAGGGAACCTGCTACTGCTTGTAGCTCCTTATTTGCTTGAGTTATATCCTGGTAGAGCACTGTGAATTTCCCAATCATTTCATGACCATCTCTGAGGATTCACTCAATCCAGGAGGATACTGCTACTGCCTTGTTCACCAATCTTAACATATTCATTTATTTTATCCTGACTGAGAACTTCAATGGGTTTGGCGGCAGTCATAGGAGGAGTGTTGCCCATTTTCTGCAATGCTTGGAGGAGATGTTTGTTTTGTTCCTTGAGTATTCTCTTCTCCTCTTTTGCTTCTTGGAGCTTTTTGTAGAGAGCATCCACTGCAGACAAGGCTTCCCCTTGTAGGATTTTAGATGAGGTCCCCATTGTGACTTGAGTCACTGTGAAGTCTATGGGAGACAGATCCTTCTTTTCTCTTGGTGGGATCCGGGTAAGCAATCTCCATGACTCTCTCCCCCGAAGTGCTTTTTGAAAAGTGAGTTATCGCTTTCTACTTCTTGGGTCCCTTCTTCGGAATGATGGAGAAGTCCATGGGTGCGATGGGAACCTTTCTCTTATGCTGACTCAGGTGGTCAGAAATCCAACTAGGACTTATGGGAGTGGGAGTAGAGGAAATAGAAGAAGAAACAGGGAGTGAAAGGGGGAGCAACTGTAGAGGCCTCAGGGAAGTATGTTGAAACACTTGGTGGTGGCATTGACAAGGAATCCAATGCACCACTGCTTGTGGGGCCTAGAGTTACTACAGGAGAAGAAAAGGACATGGAAATGGAAGGGATCTGTAATTAGATGGAGGGAATACTGGGTGACAGATCCATGAGAGAGGAGAAGATGGAAGAGGTGGGAGATGGAAGGGAGGAAGGAAGGGAGAAGACACATCCATAGGAATAGATGCTTGAATGACAGGAGGAGGAGAAGAAATGGAAGAAGGAACGTTGGGTACCTCTGCAGTTGTAGTTGTGATAACATCCTGGGTGGATGTATCCATTGAAACCTCTGTTGTTTCTTCTTCTTTACCTGGAGATACCAGGTCGACTACTTGCTTCTCAGAAGTAGAAGGAAGGCCTTCAGGAGCTTCTTCTTGTTTGCTTGATTCACCCTCCTTGTCCTTTCCTTTTCCTTTTGGCACTTGGGACTGGTCTTGGAGGTGCTCTACCTGAAGGAGAAGTAGTGAAATCAACTCTGAGGTAGGTGAGACCATTCTGTTTACACCAATGTTTGGTGCACTGCAACATGGGCTTAACCCTTTCCTGAATGGTTTTTGGTGCTTTGGCTCTTTCGATCTCCATGAATGGCCAATCATCCCCATCTGTGTCAAGGTAAACCTGATCAACTTCTTGATCAGTCTCTTGGAATTCCTTTGGGATGATGGCTACGCCATAGTGGATGATTTCCTCCAGAGCCAGTCGGGAGTGATCCTTTCACCTGATGTCTATCTCATGTGTCAGGTCGATCCAAATGTCCTCGATCTCAGGAACATGGATGGGATCAATTTTTTCCTTTAGGAGGCAACTCCGGTAGTCGAAGGTCAGCCTTGCTGGGGAAGTTGTGCTTTAGATTCAGTAATTCTAGCTCAGCATACATCTCCCGTGCTTTGGCAAGTGTGGGACAGGTGTATCGGCCAACTGTAAGGGGGAATGGAGTTCCTCCTTTCTTTCTCTTCATGCACTTCTCATGGTAAGTGATTAGCTGCCTTGACAATTCCAAGAGGATCAGCTTTGGCCCTGCAAACCTTGGCAGCTTCGTTGGCTCTCCCTCGAAATTCACAGCTTTGAGGTATGTGAATGTGGGGAATTGTGTGAACAATGCTCCCCATTTCTTTGTAGCAGAAATCACACTCGGGCTGGTCTATGACCATGTCTCATGTTTGGCCTCAGCAAGCAGATTACCTCATAGAAGAAGGCATCATTGATTTTAGAGAACTGGGAGATGCTGGCCTCGAGCTTTAGCTCTGGGTAGAACTCATATATCTTGACTTAGGGCCATACCCCATTTCGAGCTAACCCTGCAAAATCCCTTGCTGTTGCAACAACGTATACAACGTAGGAATTCATGTAGAACTTCCCAGTTGTTAGAACTTGTTGAAGTTACTGGGAGATGGTGTCACTGATGATTTCACCCCAGCCAAAACACTGATTAGGTGCATTCTTGCTCATGGTCTCCAGATACCTCAGCATCCATTTGTGGAAATAATGGGCATCAGGGAGCCCAAATACTCTGTTTAAGAAGGTGATTGTATCACTCAACTCCTCATTGAAGTCACTACGGTGGATGGTTTATGGCCATCTACTCACTGGCTTCTTGTTCTTTAGATAAAGCTCATTCATCATCTGCATGCATTTATCCTCATTATCATCCCAGGCCTTCTTGCAGGTCTTCTAGACTTATTTCTACATATTGTCTGTGATGGGGAATGCCCAGGATCATTTCAAAGTGACGAGCTATGAGATCTATGATGGTTTGTTGCTCTTTATTTTCGACACATCTAGTGTCTTTGTTATAGCATCAGGTAACCAACATAATAAATTTATTATTTACGGCACTTACTGGTAGCCCAGCTACAAAGTGCAATCAACTGCCCACCAACTTGTTCATCCATGGGCCACTGCTTGCCTAGTTGGTCCTCACCCATAAATCATCCATGTCAATATGTCCTAGCTCAAAGTATCTGATGTCGAGGCTGCATTCTACATATGAGTCAGGCATTCTGACTCTCTGATACTTATACTTCATCTCTTGTTCTGACTGCTTAGCTTTAGCTTTAGCTTTAGTTGGTTTCTTTGCTTGATGAAGACATGTGAGCTCAAGGATGGATGTTGTTGTTCTGCAAGAAGAATCAAGGAGGTCCAACAAAGAAGAGCCATGTCAACCATCATGTTATTCATAATGAAAGCTTGTAGAATGAAGAACAAGCAATTATAAGGCTTAGGGCACAAGGCACAGGTTCACAACATGCTGCAGAGGCTTAAAACTGTTGGGCGCACTTTCTGGGGATGTTAACATGAGTAAAAATTTGTGCACTCAATGTTTATAGGAGAAAAGTTACGCCAAGTTTTAGAAAGGGCACGGTTTTCTAGATGTTAACATGCAAATTTTGGTGCCAAAGGGTAAAGTGGAGTGTATTCAGGAAGGTGTCAACATTAAGGAAAATTGCCTGCTTGGTGTTGACTTGGGAAAAGTTGTGCCAAGTTTAGAAAGGGCGCAATTTTGAAGGTGTTGCATGAAAAGTTTCAGCACCAAGGGATAAGGCACGGGGCGTGGTTTTGCAGCACACAACATGGCATGTTGATGTCATGGAAGTGGTGCCAGCGCCTCATGAAAATCTGCTAAGTGCTATTTCAACTGGGCACGGGTTAAGGTTTTGTTACATGGTTTTAAAATGTGCCTCAAGGCAGCAATTTGGAATGTGTAGCATGGAAAAACAGTGCACCAAGGAGCTTTAACATATTAATAGCCCATGGCTTATTTCTTGATTTGGATTTCATATGGTAAGAGAGACATTTTTAGTAAGGCAACACATAGATAAAGATGATTTTTTGGTTTCTTCAGAGGCAGGGTCTTCCAGATTTGCAGATCTGGAAGGAGAGGTAAAAGGGCTTCAGCTGGTTTGTAGATTGTTAAGTGTGTTTCTTTAGATCTTATCTTTTCTACACCAACCCTAATACCTAATACAACAAAAACAAAAACAACAACCAGGAGAGGAGCCACTTACCCATATTTATAAAAGACGAAGAATGACGTTGGGGTCCACAAGCTCAAAAAAACGGCACGCGGGGGTGACAAGGATGGCTGACAGGCACAAAGAAAACACTTTTTCAATTTTCAATTTGTGAAAATGACAGGTGTCAGGCACCTATTTATAGAAAAACTAGCATTTATTACTTCACCAACTTATTTTGGCACACTTTTTAGAGCGTCGACTCGAGTGAAAATGTGCCTTATCGCAATTTTATTGACGTTGACACGAGTTCTTCAGCACTTTAGCACACATTTCCAGATGTTAACACAACATTTCCAGTGCCTAAGAAAAATACTTAGTGCATGTTTTATGATGTTGACACAACATTTCCAATGCCAAAGGGATTTCTAGGGGCGCACATTTCTGGATGTCAACACAACATTTCATGTGCCTTAGGTTTTATGAGTGGGCGCAGATTCCTTTTGTGTCGACATGAGAATTCTTGCACCTAGTTCAAAAAGGCACATTTTTTAGAGTGTTGACACGCAAAAAACTACGCCTAGGGAAGAAGCTGAAAAAATGGCTATGTTCATAAATAGCTTGATTTTCGAAAGGGAGTTTTAGGCCATTTTTAACGTTATCAGACTTCTTTCGGGGGCCAGAACGGAAATTTTGGTATGGTTACCTACAAATTCCCCTTGTCAATTTTGCAGGATAACAATGTGTAAACCTGAGATTATGGATACCTACATGTTATGTTTACCACTTGAATGAATCCATGTAAACCTAGTACATGTTTCCACTAAAATGTAATTGTTTTCACATGGGGAAAAACTTTTAAAAATGTCCAAAAAATTCAAATTTGGTTCTATCAAGTTAGTTGAGTTCTCTTGGCAATTTTTCATGTTAGGGACTTAGCCATTTCTCAACAATTTGTACCATTTGTCAGATTTTTCACCTCTCGGAGCAATAAGTGGAACATTTCTATTTGTTTTCATGTTCCCCACCAAGGCCGATGAGCCAATTGTTATGTTTTAAAAATGAATATTTGGGAAATGTTTTTACTTTCATCAATCATGTTACCCTCAAATGGAATAGAGGGAAATGTTCCATGTTTCTACCAATTCCCCGATCAAACGACTTAGGTAACAAAAACAATTGAGGTTTGGGCATCAAAATCAACAAACTTTCCCATGTTTAGAACCAATGAAACATCAAGTTAATTGAGTTCTCTTGGGAATTTTTCATGTTAGGGACTTAGCCATTTCTCAACAATGTGTACCCTTATTCATCTTTTTCATCTCTTAGAGAAACAAGTGGAACATTTATATTTGTTCTGTTGTTTCCCACCGAGGCCAATGAGGTCAATTGTTATGTTTTAAAAATGAAGATTTGGGCAATGTTTTTAATTTCATCGGTCATGTCACCCTCAAATAGAACAGAGGCAAATGTTCCATGTTTTTGTTGATTCCCCGATTGTATGACTTAGGTAACAAAAACAGTGAGGTTTGGGCATGAAATTCAACAGGGTTTCCCATGTTTAGAACCGATGAAACTCTTCCAAAGTTCCAAAATTAGCGCGATCAAGTGAAAAATTAAGTTTGAAATGGTAAAGCATTGAATCTTGTCACCCCAAAATAGAGCTTTAGAACTATTCCCACAGTTCCAGGTATGAGCTTATGAAGAAAATAAGCAAAAACATGAAGAATTTTAAAAGAGAGAGTTCCACGAGATTTTATGTTTGTCGACAGTGAGTTGGGATCGTATAAATAAAATCATGAGTCAATTTCAATTCTTTTGAACGTTGTCAAAATGCAAAGAGAGCTCTTCCCATCATGGAGGTTATTTTTCCCTATGCGTTTATTTTTCCCCAAAATATTTTATAACCAATGGAATATAAATTTGAAAACATAAAAACATCAACAAGAACACCTCTCCAAATCTTCATTCCCATTTTCTTAGTAAGCAATTCCTTCATTGATTTACTAGATTGATCATTTTCTCTTGTCATGCTTTCATTTGCCCCTAAATTTTTAAATTCACTTCCATTTTTCCCACTCCTTTGAACTAGTAAATTAAGCCATAAAAACACCAAAATGAAGTTCCAATATACTATGGACAAAAATGGGGTCATCCGTGGACGTCATATTGCAAAAAACAACAAAATCTCAACTTGTAGGGATTATTAGCAATACACGCATTCAAAATTAGAAAAAAAATATATAAATATGAATCGTAGCATCCAGAATCTAGTTTCTAAAATACTATTTTTTAAAAAAAATGGACAAGTTTAGCTATATTAAACACTTAAAATTATATGACTTGGTTTTTTTTTTTGAAAAAAACTTATAAGATTGTAGTCCGTTTGCCCGCGATTTGGATGACGAAATCTTGTTATTTTTTTTTTCATTTGGTGAAAAGTTAGATGTAGTTGTCTATCTTGGGATGGATTTTATTTTGTATTTTTTCAAGCAATATTTTTTTTAATGATTTTTTCCGTGAAAGTGGTCTGAAAATATTTAGAAAACGGAGCGCTTTCCGTTTGCCCGCCATAACTATATCAAAAAATATCGAAATAATTGTTTTTAAGGTGTATAGAATTTGTCCACACTTGGGATGGTATAAGTTTTATCACATTTTGATAAGCCAAACAAAAGTTACAGTCTTAAATGTAGACATGAACATTCACGGGAAAATATGTCTTAAAAACCTATTGTTAATAAAAAATTATAAAATGATATTTATCTTATTCTATTCACTTTAAAATCAATATTTCTACAAAGCTAACAGTCTCCCCTATGCGATGGCACCATTTTTGTGAAATGTTTTTAGTTTTTTAGCATGGTTCAAGTCTTTGGAAGAGCAAATTTGAGGTTTTTTGACCTTTTACACTTCATAATGACCTTCCATAGCTTTGGTTGGGGAAAAACAAATATTTCCCGAGGCTTAGGTTCGGCAGATAGATCCGCGATCGCGGTTTATAAAGCGCGATCGTGGTTTTTTAAACACAAACCATGAGCAAGCGCGATCACGGTTTATAAAGCATGCTCGCGGTTCATAAATCATATTTACACACATCCCAATGTCTGAATTACCATGTGATTTTTACTCTCTGACCTTACCGTACGAATTACTAAAAAATTTTGTCTTTTTCTGCACGTTTTTCTTATCACCGGAAGCAAAACATCATGGGAGACAAGAAACGAAGTCAAAAAAGGAAGTCATTAAGTAAAAAAACACCAAATGAATTAGAGGCCAACAAAATTCAAAATGTTGAGCGAATGCAGAATCTTCGTGAATCAAGAAGAGGTTCATCTTCAACCCCAACTATTGTAAGCAATGAAGAACCAGGTAATGTTTCTACTGTCAATGTTGAAGTTGAATTAAATACTCATGATGAAGATGTTTTTACTGTCAATGTTGAAGAAGAATTAAATACTCATGATGTAGCAAATGTTGAAATTGAAGGAGACAATGAAAATGTGAATAAGGAAATTCATGTTGAAACTGTAGACAGGCAAAATTTGACAAAAACACCTCCTAGGATTTTATGTAAGAAACCTAATTTTTTTATTGAAATTGATGAAAACATTTTGAAACCAATGTCTGACAAACTTTCTGAATGACAAATCAGAAGAAAAGCCACTGAAATTTGGGATAATCATTTTGAAATTTTAAATGATTCCCAAAGATGTCAGTTGTTGGTTAGTTTGATGAAATTGATTAAAATGAGACCTACATTAAACACCTTAGGATTGACAACATCTAATATACGTGGTCAAACCTCTACAATTGTTGAAAACCTTCATGATGCATATCACATTGTTGGTGTCAAGAGACGCACTAGGGATAGTAATATTGTGCGTCGTGTACTTGCTACTAGTGTTGTAAGTGAATCAATAAAAAAACAACGTTTGATTACGCAAACAAGTCGAATGTTGCAAGTTAATCGAAAAAACTCTAATGAAAGCAATTGAAAGACGTAATATCCTTCAATCACTCAATAACGCCGATTTTTGGGCATTTTCTGCTAGAGCACCGCGTAAGGACAAAAATAATTCTGATGCTATAAGAGAAGTTGTTATTCAATTTTGGCATGATAACACTAGAGTTTCACCTAATACAAGAGATGTTATAAAATGGAGAGTTGGTTCTACTAATCGTGAACCACATCCAAAGCATTTCTTAGATATGACTCAAACTCAATTTTTTCGTAAGTTTGAACAAGAGAATCTGGAAATTAAAATTAGTCAACGTTTTTTTGAAATGTTGAAACCATTCTATGTGAAAATCAACCACGCTCGCACCACTTGTTGTAGGCAACATGTTGAATTTGCGATGCATTATGCTAAATTTTTACGTATTCGTTCTATTTTTCATTCTGAAACTATGTTATTAGAATGTGGTGTTCAAGTTCCACCAATATCTTCCAGGGATTTCATTCCTACTATATTTTGTGAAAAAGAAGTTGGACAATTTTTTTATAGTCAAGATTGTTTAGATGGAAGTTGTAGTACATGCGGTGGATTACCTAAATTGGAAAGTTACATCCATGAGCAAATTGAAGGTACAATAGGACATAATTTAGTTGAGTTTGATAAATATAAATTAGTTGCATACCTAGTTGAAAGATGGAAAAGAGTCTAAACGGTGTGAGCTAGTTACAGAACAAATGCATGTTTTCCAATTTTTGAGAAAATTTAAGGATGAAATTGTTTATGAGTATGCTAGGCATACACATAGAGCTCGATGGTTGGATGAACAGTTCAAGATATGCAAGGACACATTTCCTATTGGTACTATTGTTTCAGTGGTCGATTTTGCAGAGAATTACACATTGCAACCACAAATGGAGGTTCAATCGCAATATTACAACTCAGTACAAGTTGCCATTTTTGTGCATATAGCATTTCTACATTCTCCTGATAGTACAGAGAATGATCAAAAAAAAATTAAGAGAGTACCACTTTTATATCAGTGATGATCATACTCATTCTACTGAATTTGTGCAAGGGTGTTTCCAGTTATTTTATGGAAACTTGTCTGATAGGGACATCCACTTCAAACAACATTATATATGGTCAGATAATTACACGTCTCAGTTTAAGAATGCATGAATGTTTTATTGGATGAGCAAAATACACGTCAAGATGGGTGTGCAACATATTTGGAGTTTCACTGAGGCTGGACATGGAAAAGGAGAGCATGACAACACAGGGGCATGTGTGAAAAGAGCTCTTGCAAGAGAAGAGTTGAAGTACAAAGATGGTGCTAAATTAAAAGATGTAAAGAGCATAGTGGAATGGTGTATTGACAACATGGCCTGAGGTTCTCAAGAAAATTCCACAGTTCGCAGATATTTTTGGTTGATAGAGGAACAACAAATTGCTAACTACGAGGATTGTATGACACTCACTGGGTCCAGTGATATGCACTCATTTTGTAGCTCAAACGCTACTTCGTGGGCCGTATGGACAAGAAAGTTGACATGTTTTTGTGCATCTTGTATCGAATTTGTCACTGCTGAGTGTGATTCACAAGAATGGGTGGATGGATGGATTTGTAGGCCTCTAACTCCGCTTCCTAGTTATCAACCTCCACAAGCATTACGACTTGTTTCTACAGATGAAGTTGCAACATCCAAGGACTTTGACGAAATTTCAATTTTGGTGCAACAAGGTATTTATGGTTATTTATTTAATTTTTGTATTGAGTTATGTCCATTGAAATTTTAATATGTAATTTAAATTTGAGTTGTTCAACCTTTGTTTTTTTGTAGGACATGTGTTTGTAGTTATTGTGACAGAAGACAATGAAGAAGGAACAAACTATTTCTTATGTCGTTGCATCGAGGAAAGAAAGAAGTTGACTTCTCCTATTATAGATGGCAAAGATATTGAGTATCCTACAGGGTCAGTGGTAGTTACTGGAACTTGGCTTCGACGGTATCCATTAAAAAACTCCTCTGTTTGGGTGTTTGAAGACTTTGAGACACACAGGAAAATACTCTTATATTCACATCTAGTTCTAGCGACAAATATTCAGCTGTATAGATATCGAGGAAGGCCTAATAACAAGATTCTTTGGAAGGTTCGAGAGTCAGATCATGAAGCAATCTTGTCTGCTATTCAAAGTAGATCCAATCCTGATGGTTCATTGGAATGAATTTACAATGCTCATGTCTGGTATATATAATTTCTTTGATATATATAAATTTGTTAGTTAGATAGATTTAAGTTCATATATTTTATTTTAAATTTGTGTATTTTGTATATATCTAGTATGGTTTTGATTTGAAACTTAAATTTCTTTGACTAACACTTTTATGTTCAGGTTAGTGGTGCCAAAAAAGCTTCCACCTTCACGTGGTTGGCACTGTTAGTAGAGAATTTTAAATTCTCAAAGCTAAGAGAAGCAATTAACAACATTTATGTACCCGTGGAGGGGGTTCTTGGCTCCGGAGGAGGTAGCCCAGAAGCACCTGGTGCTTAGAGAACCAAAAAGACTCCTCCCTAAGTGTTTACAAGACCATACCTACACGTGTGCACAATTACGACCCACCGTTTGCAAAATATAGCATTTGACAACCTTACACTGGCTCAAACTGCACTATTTCACGCATTTGCAAACAATAGGGCAGCGAGAGCACCAATTGGGAAGGAAAAAACCGAGAGGAGGTATTATAGAGGGTCCCTACACCAAGGTGTTGGATCAAACAAGACATCTTTAGGTGCCACGAAGTCTGAGTAGTCACCCGTCGAAGTTGAATGATATTTTGGTCTCAGGGCTCTTAAGGGACTACGCTCCGAACGAAGTAGCCCGGAAGCAACGACCTTGTCGTGCACCAAAACACCACCTCCTCTAGCATTCACTTGGCCACCCAGACGTGTTGGCGTAGTCGGTTCAGTGCCACGACCCACCGTTTGCAAAATATAGCATTTGACAACCTTACACTGGCTCAAACTGCACTATTTCACATGTTTGCAAACAATAGGGCAGCGAGAGCACCGATCTGGGAAGGAAAAAACTGAGAGAGGCTATTGTAGAGGGTCCCTATGCTGAGGTGTTGGATTAGATGAGACATCTCTAGGTGCCACGGAGTCTGAGTAGTCACCCGTCAAAGTTGAATGATATTTTGGTCTCAGGGCTCTTAAGGGACTACGCCTGAACGAAGTAGCCCGGAAGCAACGACCTTGTCGTGCACCAAAACAACACCTCCTCTAGCATTCACCTAGCCACCCAGATGTGTCGACACATTCGGTTCAGGTGCCACGACCCACCGTTTGTAAAATATAGCGTTTGACAACCTTACACTGGCTCAAACTGCACTATTTCACGTGTTTGCAAACAATAGGGCAGCGAGAGCACCGATATGAGAAGGAAAAAATTGAGAGAGGATATTGTATAGGGTCCCTACACCGAGGTGTTGGATTAGATGAGACATCTCTAGGTGCCACGGAGTCTGAGTAGTCACCCGTCGAAGTTGAACGATATTTTGGTCTCAGGGCTCTTAAGGGACTACGCCCGAACGAAGTAGCCCAGAAGCAACGACCTTGTCGCGCACCAAACACCACCTCCTCTAGTGTTCACCTAGCCACCCAGACATGTCGGCGTAGTTGGTTTGGTGCCATGACCCACCATTTGTAAAATATAGCGTTTGACAACCTTACACTGGCTCAAACTGCACTATTTCGCGTGTTTGCAAACAATAGGGCAGCGAGAGCACCGATCTGGGAAGGAAAAAACCAAGAGAGGCTATTGTAGAGGGTCCCTACATTGAAGGTGTCAGATTAGATGAGACATCTCTAGGTGCCACGAGTCTGAGTAGTCACCCGTGTCGAAGTTGAACGATATTTTGGTCTCAGGGCTCTTAAGGGACTACACCCGAACGAAGTAGCCCAGAAGCAACGACCTTGTCGCACACCAAAACACTGACTCCTCTAGTGTTCACCTGGCCACCTAGACATGTGTCGGTGCATTCAGTTTGGTGCCATGACCCACCGTTTGTAAAATATAGCGTTTGACAACCTTACACTGGCTCAAACTGCACTATTTCGCATGTTTGCAAACAATAGGGCAGCGAGAGCACCGATCTGAGAAGGAAAAAACTGAGAGAGGCTATTGTAGAGGGTCCCTACACTGAAGGTTTTGGATCAGATGAGACATCTCTAGGTGCCACGGAGTCTGAGTAGTCACACCATCGAAGTTGAACGATATTTTGGTCTCAGGGCTCTTAAGGGACTACGCCTGAACGAAGTAGCCCGGAAGCAACGACCTTGTCATGCACTGAAAACACCACCTCCTCTAGCATTCACCTAGCCACCTGAATGTGTCGAGCGCATTCAATTTGGTGCCACGACCCACCGTTTGCAAAATATAGCGTTTGACAACCTTACACTGGCTCAAACTGCACTATTTCACGTTTGCAAACAATAGGGCAGCGAGAGCACCGATCTGGGAAGGAAAAAACTAAGAGAGGCTATTGTAGAGGGTCCCTATGCCAAGGTGTTGGATCAGATGAGACATCTCTAGGTGCCACGGAGTCTGAGTAGTCACCCGTCGAAGTTGAACAATATTTTGGTCTCAGGGCTCTTAAGGGACTACGCCCGAACGAAGTAGCCTGGAAGCAACGACCTTGTCGTGCACACAAAAAACCACCTCCTCTAGCATTCACCTGGCCACCTAGATGTGTCGGCGCATTCGGTTCAGTGCCACGACCCACCGTTTGCAAAATATAGCGTTTGACAACCTTACACTGGCTCAAACTGCACTATTTCGCGTGTTTGCAAACAATAGGGCAGCGAGAGCACCGATCTGAGAAGGAAAAAACTGAGAGAGGCTATTGTAGAGGGTCCCTACACCAAGGTGTTGGATTAGATGAGACATCTCTAGGTGCCACAGAGTCCGAGTAGTCACCTGTCGAAGTTGAACGATATTTTGGTCTCAGGGCTCTTAAGGGACTACGCCCAAACGAAGTAGCCCGGAAGCAACGACCTTGTCACGCACCAAAAACACCACCTCCTCTAGCATTCACCTGGCCACCTGGATATGTGTTGGTGTAGTCGGTTCAGTGCCACGACCCACCGTTTGCAAAATATAGCATTTGACAACCTTACACTGGCTCAAACTGCACTATTTCACGCGTTTGCAAACAATAGGGCAGCGAGAGCACCGATCTGAGAAGGAAAAAACTGAGAGAGGCTATTATAGAGGGTCCCTATGCCAAGGTGTTGGATCAGACAAGACATCTCTAGGTGCCACGGAGTCTGAGTAGTCACCCGTCGAAGTTGAATGATATTTTGGTCTCAGGGCTCTTAAGGGACTACGCCCGAACGAAGTAGCCCGGAAGCAACGACCTTGTCATGCACCAAAACACCACCTCCTCTAGCATTCACCTAGCCACCTAGACATGTCAGCATAGTCGGTTTGGTGCCATGACCCACCGTTTGTAAAATATAGCGTTTGACAACCTTACACTGGCTCAAACTGCACTATTTCACGCGTTTACAAACAATAGGGCAGCGAGAGCACCGATCTGGGAAGGAAAAAACTAAGAGAGGCTATTGTATAGGGTCCCTACACTGAGGTTTTAGATTAGATGAGACATCTCTAGGTGCCACGGAGTCCGAGTAGTCACCCGTCGAAGTTGAACGATATTTTGGTCTCAGGGCTCTTAAGGGACTACGCCCAACGAAGTAGCCCGGAAGCAACGACCTTGTCGCACACCAAAAAACCACCTCCTCTAGCATTCACCTAGCCACCTGGATGTGTCAGTGCATTCGGTTTGGTGCCACGACCCACCGTTTGCAAAATATAGCATTTGACAACCTTACACTGGCTCAAACTGCACTATTTCACGTTTGCAAACAATAGGGCAGCGAGAGCACCGATCTGGGAAGGAAAAAACTGAGAGAGGCTATTGTAGAGGGTCCCTACACCAAGGTGTTAGATCAGACAAGACATCTCTAGGTGCCACGGAGTCTGAGTAGTCACCCGTCGAAGTTGAACGATATTTTGGTCTCAGGGCTCTTAAGGGACTACACCCAAACGAAGTAGCCCGGAAGCAACGACCTTGTCACGCACCAAAACACCACCTCCTCTAGCATTCACCTGGCCACCCAGACATGTCGGTGCATTCGGTTTGGTGCCATGACCCACCGTTTGTAAAATATAGTGTTTGACAACCTTACACTGGCTCAAACTGCACTATTTCACGCGTTTGCAAACAATAGGGCAGCGAGAGCACCGATCTGAGAAGGAAAAAACTAAGAGAGGCTATTGTAGAGGGTCCCTACACCAAGGTGTTAGATTAGACGAGATGTCTCTAGGTGCCACGGAGTCTGAGTAGTCACCCGTCGAAGTTGAACGATATTTTGGTCTCAGGGCTCTTAAGGGACTACGCCTGAACGAAGTAGCCCGGAAGCAACGACCTTGTCACGCACCAAAACACCACCTCCTCTAGCATTCACCTAGCCACCTAGATGTGTCGGCACAGTCAGTTCAGTGCCACGACCCACCGTTTGTAAAATATAGCGTTTGACAACCTTACACTGGCTCAAACTGCACTATTTCACGCGTTTGCAAACAATAGGGTAGCGAGAGCACCGATTTGAGAAGGAAAAAACTGAGAGAGGCTATTGTAGAGGGTCCCTACACCAAGGTGTTGGATTAGATGAGACATCTCTAGGTGCCACGGAGTTTGAGTAGTCACCCGTCGAAGTTGAACGATATTTTGGTCTCAGGGCTCTTAAGGGACTACGCCCGAATGAAGTAGCCCGGAAGCAACGACCTTGTCACGCACCAAAACACCACCTCCTCTAGCATTCACCTAGCCACCTAGATGTGTCGGCACATTCGGTTCAGTGCCACGACCCACCGTTTGCAAAATATAGCATTTGACAACCTTACACTGGCTCAAACTGCACTATTTCGCGCGTTTGCAAACAATAGGGCAGCGAGAGCACCGATCTGAGAAGGAAAAAACTGAGAGAGGCTATTATAGAGGGTCCCTATGCACTGAGGTGTTGGATCAGACGAGACATCTCTAGGTGCCATGGAGTCTGAGTAGTCACCCGTCGAAAGTTGAACGATATTTTGGTCTCAGGGCTCTTAAGGGACTACGCCCGAACGAAGTAGCCCGGAAGCAACGACCTTGTCGCGCACCAAAACACCACCTCCTCTAGCATTCACCTAGCCACCTGGACATGTCAGCACATTTGGTTTGGTGCCACGACCCACCGTTTGCAAAATATAGCATTTGACAACCTTACACTGGCTCAAACTGCACTATTTCACGTGTTTGCAAACAATAGGGCAGCGAGAGCACCGATCTGAGAAGGAAAAAACTGAGAGAGGCTATTGTAGAGGGTCCCTACACTGAGGTTTTGGATTAGACGAGACATCTCTAGGTGCCACGGAGTCTGAGTAGTCACCCGTCGAAGTTGAACGATATTTTGGTCTCAGGGCTCTTAAGGGACTACGCCGAACGAAGTAGCCCGGAAGCAACGACCTTGTCGTGCACCAAAACAACCTCCTCTAGCATTCACCTAGCCACCCGGACATGTCGGTGCATTCGGTTCGGTGCCACGACCCACCGTTTGCAAAATATAGCGTTTGACAACCTTACACTGGCTCAAACTGCACTATTTCACGCGTTTGCAAACAATAGGGCAGCGAGAGCACCGATATGGGAAGGAAAAAACTGAGAGAGGATATTGTAGAGGGTCCCTATGCCAAGGTTTCAGATTAGACGAGACATCTCTAGGTGCCATGGAGTCCGAGTAGTCACCCATCGAAGTTGAACGATATTTTGGTCTCAGGGCTCTTAAGGGACTACGCCCGAACGAAGTAGCCCGGAAGCAACGACCTTGTCGTGCACCAAAACACCACCTCCTCTAGCATTCACCTAGCCACCCAGACATGTCAGTGCATTCGGTTTGGTGCCATGACCCACCGTTTGCAAAATATAGCGTTTGACAACCTTACACTGGCTCAAACTGCACTATTTCACGCATTTGCAAACAATAGGGCAGCGAGAGCACCGATATGAGAAGGAAAAAACTGAGAGAGGCTATTATAGAGGGTCCCTACACTGAGGTTTTGGATCAGATGAGACATCTCTAGGTGCCACGGAGTCCGAGTAGTCACCCGTCGAAGTTGAACGATATTTTGGTCTCAGGGCTCTTAAGGGACTACGCCCGAACGAAGTAGCCCGGAAGCAATGACCTTGTTGTGCACCAAAAAACACCTCCTCTAGCATTCACCTGGCCACCTGGACGTGTTGGCGCAGTCAGTTCAGTGCCATGACCCACCGTTTGCAAAATATAGCATTTGACAACCTTACACTGGCTCAAACTGCACTATTTCACGCGTTTGCAAACAATAGGGCAGCGAGAGCACCGATCTGAGAAGGAAAAAACCAAGAGAGGCTATTGTAGAGGGTCCCTACACCAAGGTTTTAGATTAGATGAGACATCTCTAGGTGCCACGGAGTCTGAGTAGTCACCCGTCGAAGTTGAACGATATTTTGGTCTCAGGGCTCTTAAGGGACTACGCCCGAACGAAGTAGCCCAGAAGCAACGACCTTGTCATGCACCAAAACACCACCTCCTCTAGTATTCACCTAGCCACCCAGATGTGTCGAATGCAGTCGGTTTGGTGCCACGACCCACCGTTTGCAAAATATAGCGTTTGACAACCTTACACTGGCTCAAACTACACTATTTCGCGCGTTTGCAAACAATAGGGCAGCGAGAGCACCGATCTGAGAAGGAAAAAACCAAGAGAGGATATTGTAGAGGGTCCCTACACTGAGGTTTTAGATTAGATGAGACATCTCTAGGTGCCACGGAGTCTGAGTAGTCACCCGTCGAAGTTGAACGATATTTTGGTCTCAGGGCTCTTAAGGGACTACGCCCGAACGAAGTAGCCCGGAAGCAACGACCTTGTCACGCACCAAAACACCACCTCCTCTAGCATTCACCTAGCCACTCCAGACATGTCGACACATTCAGTTCGGTGCCACGACCCACCGTTTGCAAAATATAGCGTTTGACAACCTTACACTGGCTCAAACTGCACTATTTCGTGCATTTGCAAACAATAGGGCAGCGAGAGCACCGATATGAGAAGGAAAAAACTGAGAGAGGCTATTGTAGAGGGTCCCTATGCTGAGGTGTTGGATCAGATGAGACATCTCTAGGTGCCACGGAGTCCGAGTAGTCACCCGTCGAAGTTGAACGATATTTTGGTCTCAGGGCTCTTAAGGGACTACGCCCGAACGAAGTAGCCCGGAAGCAACGACCTTGTCGCGCACCAAAACACTGCCTCCTCTAGCATTCACCTAGCCACTTAGATGTGTCAATGCAGTTTGGTTCGGTGCCACGACCCACCGTTTGCAAAATATAGCATTTGACAACCTTACACTGGCTCAAACTGCACTATTTCACGCGTTTGCAAACAATAGGGCAGCGAGAGCACCGATCTGGGAAGGAAAAAACTGAGAGAGGCTATTGTAGAGGGTCCCTACACTGAGGTGTTGTATTAGACGAGACGTCTCTAGGTGCCACGGAGTCCGAGTAGTCACCCGTCGAAGTTGAATGATATTTTGGTCTCAGGGCTCTTAAGGGACTACGCCCGAACGAAGTAGCCCGGAAGCAACGACCTTGTCGCGCACCAAAAAAATACCTCCTCTAGCATTCACCTAGCCACCTAGACATGTCAGTTCATTTGGTTTGGTGCCACGACCCACCATTTACAAAATATAGTGTTTGACAACCTTACACTTGGCTCAAACTGCACTATTTCGCGTGTTTGCAAACAATAGGGCAGCGAGAGCACCGATCTGGGAAGGAAAAAACTGAGAGAGGCTATTATAGAGGGTCCCTACGCTAAGGTGTTAGATTAGATGAGACATCTCTAGGTGCCACGGAGTCTGAGTAGTCACCCGTCGAAGTTGAACGATATTTTGGTCTCAGGGCTCTTAAGGGACTACGCCCGAACGAAGTAGCCCGGAAGCAATGACCTTGTCACACACCAAAACACCACCTCCTCTAGCATTCACCTAGCCACCCAGATGTTTCAGTGTACGTATCGGTTCAGTGCCATGACCCACCGTTTGCAAAATATAGCGTTTGACAACCTTACACTGGCTCAAACTGCACTATTTCGCGCGTTTGCAAACAATAGGGCAGCGAGAGCACCGATCTGAGAAGGAAAAAACTGAAGAGAGGTTATTGTAGAGGGTCCCTACACTGAGGTTTTGGATTAGATGAGATGTCTCTAGGTGCCACGGAGTCCGAGTAGTCACCCGTTGAAGTTGAACGATATTTTGGTCTCAGGGCTCTTAAGGGACTACGCCCGAACGAAGTAGCCCGGAAGCAACGACCTTGTCGCGCACCAAAACACCACCTCCTCTAGCATTCACCTAGCCACCCGGATGTGTCGAACACATTTGGTTCAGTGCCACGACCCACCGTTTGCAAAATATAGCATTTGACAACCTTACACTAGCTCAAACTGCACTATTTCGCACGTTTGCAAACAATAGGGCAGCGAGAGCACCGATCTGAGAAGGAAAAAACCAGAGAGGATATTATAGAGGGTCCCTATGCTGAGGTTTCAGATTAGATGAGATGTCTCTAGGTGCCACGGAGTCTGAGTAGTCACCTGTCGAAGTTGAACGATATTTTGGTCTCAGGGCTCTTAAGGGACTACGCCCGAACGAAGTAGCCCGGAAGCAATGACCTTGTCACGCACCGAAACAACACCTCCTCTAGCATTCACCTAGCCACCCGGATGTGTCAGGCGCATTCATTTGGTGCCACGACATCCTGAGGCATGACTTCTCACTCCTCGCCTCCGTTCATTTCCTAGGACTCAAAACATTCAATGTCACTTGTTTACCTTCCATCTCTCTTGTTCTCTTTGGACTTGCCTCTGTCCTCTTAGGTGCTTCATCACTATCCTTGCTTTTCTCTCTTGAGCTATGTTGTTGTGGTGATCTCTCTCCATCCTCTGCTGCCCCAGCTATGTGCTTACATGCTCATTATGTTTGCATTGTAATATGGTCATGCTCTTGGCTACCTTGAAACTTTTTACATACTTTTCATCCCTTAATGGGTATCTAATACCCTAATTATCATGCTTTGAAGATTCACAAGAATAAAGCATTCCCTTGTTATTCTAATAGTGGATTAAGTATTTGAATATAGGTCAAGAATACTAAATGGAGTTGAAATTAAATGAGCCATAATTGCTAGTGAAGCAAGAACTAGTGAAAAGTGGTGAGTAAAGGTAAGTCATGTTAAAGGAATGAAATGCATTTATTCATTGTTTCTAATAGTATGGTGAGAATGTGAACATATGAATAAGATTATCAATAAAATGCTAAGGCAAGTAGCTTCAAGTTTGCATATTTGGATGGAATTTTAGAAGGAGAGTGAAGTGGCCAATCAAGTCACTTATGAAGCATGCTAAAAGAAGTGAAGGAAACAAATAAGTGAGAGCCTATGAAGGAATAAGAGGAAAATAGTTTCCATGCACGAGAAACATGAAGAAGAGAAAAGAATTCTCATAATGGAGAACATAGCACGAAAGAAGAATAATGGAGGAGAAAGGAAGTGCAAAATGAAATGCTTAGAGAATAAATAGGTACTCATTCAATATGAAATGGGAAACAAGAGGAAAGTGGCGAGAAAAGGTCAAATTTCAGTTTGAGGCAAGCATGTAATGGCTGTGATCAATAAATGAAGAAAGTGAAGGAGAGAGTGAATACTTGTTGTACATGAGGAAATACAAAGGCTTGAGGAGATATTTATGACAGGATATTCAAAGCAACAAGAGACAAGTCAAGAGAAAAAAGAGTGAACAATGGCAAAATAAGAAGGAGAAAGAAAGAAGTCTTGAATACATACAAGCAAATAAAAGGAAAGAGAGGATGGTAAGTCCAAGAAGAAAGAGACAAACAATGAAAATGAAAGAGAGAAGTGAATCTACTTTAAATGATAATCAAATTGAATGTTTAACTTCTTAGTTGATTGGCATATAGCACCAAATTATAAAGAGATAAGGTGTGTACATCTATTGATTCCCTTAATTTCTCTAAAACAATGTAAATGCTTCCCTTAATTTCTTAACAATTGTACCATGCAATGTTGCACCATAAGTAATGTTATATTCATATAGTTCAAGATGAACTCTACCTCGCTTATTTCTATCAATGTTCGCATTAGTTGATATGCAACAGATGAGTGTTAGCTTTAAAAGAAAAAAAAGTAATTACGTATTGCCCTTTTGTAGTTCACCTAGCATGGTTTTGCTTAATGGAATAGGTTTGCTTAACAATTGTACCATGTAGTGCTCTGGGACATGGTTTTTTAATTTTAAATCAAACATACATATCTAGAACTAATAAATGGTTATGAAAACATACATAGAAGGATATCATACATGCAATGAAATCGAATCAAACATATAGAAGTAATATCGTTATGAAAACCAACACACATGGATATATAAGAATCAAACAAAGTGTGCTCCAGACGCACGTCTCTGAAAAATATGTAAGTTCATAACATGTGTACATCTCAAACTAAGTGTGTCATACATATAGGACCACATGCGGTCGCAAAAGGCTATATATATACAATGGACTATATGAAGAAACATGTTCACTAGGACCAGATGGCCCATATATATATCTATGTACATCCAGGTGGACTATGAATCTACTCATGAAACATCTTCCCTCTCTTCACCCTGCTAGAAGTAGCACGTCCATGACCTGGGGATGTAGTGGAGGGAGATGCCACTACGGATTTCATCTGTGTGGTCCTAGGCATCTCTAAGAAGGTCTGCAACCTAACCTGCACATTCATAAACAACAAGTTTTTAACACCCAAAATTTTAAAATACATTCAAAATTTAGAAACTTGTACAATTTAGTTAAAATGCATGTGAAATCTTACCGCAATGTCATGATCCCTATCAATTTGTCATTGACGCATCGCAGGGACAACAGTAGACTCACGAGGGGTAAGCTACATACAAATAATTAATTTTCAAATTAAATATTTCACATACATACAAAATTTGATATTGTAGATTTAAGTAATAAGAAATAATGAACCTCCAAAATTTAACAAATTTGAAAAATTGTACCTCAGTTAGTGGATCTACAGATGCTATGGCAGTATCTACAGTAGCCTCCATAGTCTGCATATATGGAGGAGTCTCTCTGGCAGTCATAAGCTATACAAAAAACATGTACAAATCAATATTAAAATCTACATGACTGCACCACATAACAGAGGTCCAAAGCATGTAATCCACGTGAACTTCCACAATTAGAAACAAAGTGTAAAGAGAAACTAACCTGCGTAAAACTCATGTGAGGCATGCCAGTAGCCTTAGTTCCCAGAGCAGATGATGACCCGTCAGGCTCCTGTGTATAAAAGACAAACATATTAATATGTACAACATACACGTGAAACATTATAATAATAATCTAGTGCAATCAAATGAAATTAAAAATGTAAGTTTGTACAACTTGAAACTTACGTTTGAAACACGCCCAGCTGCAGTAGCTAGCATGTCGACACCGGATGTTTCCTTCACCGGCTCTTGCTATTTAAAATAAAATAAAAAATTAGTTTTTTACATGTATGTACATGACGTACAATCAAATACATATATATTAAAATCTCAAACATGAATTAAACTATTGTATATATATATATATATATATATATATATATTATTTATATTTATTTGAAATTTACCTGTGAAAGACCAATATCAGTGGCACCAGTTCCAAAAACATCCCCTAGCATCTCATCTATAGAAAATAAATCATGTGAACCAGCAAATGATGTCTCGCCCGCAGTGCATACGGCACCACATGATCCACAGTGGTGTGGTGCGCTAGAACTGGCACCTCCACCAACATCACCAGATGCAATCTGGTCACTATGCTGGGTCAGAGTGTCAGTGAGCTCCCTCAATGCATGCAGTGTGTCAATCTCCACAACCTCCTTCACTGTAGGAGGGATAACTGAAGGCAGTGGGGGTTTTGGGGCATGGGGGATCCTTGGTTGACCTACGCGTGCACCAGGTCTACTCTGTGCAGAGCCACCTCCTCAACCAAAAAAGTCAGAAAAGTCAAAATAATTTGGGACCTCATTAAGCATGAACTCGCAATATAATTTCTTCAAAAAATAAAGAGGAACCTCATTGTTGTTGCATGGTGGATAATCAAAAACCATCCACCATTGGTCCCAAAAATTGTTTTTGATTCGGTCATCATGGCACCAATGGATTGGGAACTGTTTGCAAGTAACTGCGGGGGCATTGGTTCTTGGGTCAGTAAATAATGCACAAATGAGGTCTTTTCCATTTTTTTGTCTTTTACGGCCGCATGGGATAATTTATCTACATACCACCACCTACAATCACCTCTAAAGGTATTCCATCTATGTATTTGGTTGGTTGCGGAGTCGACTTCACCAATCAATGTTTGCAATGTGTTGGCTAAAGTCATGTGGGACGGATTTGTGGCATGATTTTGTCTTATAGTCTGAATAAGGTTCTCAATGAAAATTTTATTTTCTTGGATTCTTCCAATGATATTATCTTGTGTTCCTGTTGGTTCAGTGGGGACAGAAGGAGCCACAGGAGGCATATCTATGTTTGGAGGAGGGTTTTGAGGAATGTTCAGAGGGTTTTGAGGAATGTTCAGAGGGTTTTGAGGAATGTTTTGATGGTTTGCATGATTTTGAGCTTGCCGACCAACTGACAAAACAAGAAAATTGTATACATAAACAAACATTTCAAAAAACCCATGAAAATGCAAAAAAAAACCTAAAATGCAAAAAAAACCTAAAATGCAAAAAAAATGATTAAAATCGGGGGCTTACCTCCTCGTCTTGGCAGCATGGTTGAATCTATCATGATCCAGAAGTCCGATGAGCAATTTTGAGGTGGTATTCAAAGCTCCAGTGAAAAACATCTAGGAGAAATCACGGTTTGAAATGAAAAATGGGGAAAATGAGGACTCACGAGACTACTTTTTTTTGTCTCAAGAGTTCCGCGATCATGGTTTATAACTGTGCTCACGGTTCTAAACCGGATCATGATTTTAGGTTCAAATATTGCCAAACCGCGATCATAATTCAGGAACCGTATCGTGGTATATAAACCGCAATCACAGTTCCTGAATTTTTGATTTTTATGTCCACGGAATTGTCCACCAACTTCATGACAAAATAAAGAATCAAGTGAATATTAAAAATTATAAGATACTTCTTTAGTGAGGCACCAACCCTTAAACCCTTGTTGATGTTACACATAAAAAGAGACTTGCATGAATTTGATTCATCACACAATTTTTTTATGAAGATATCACTAATGATATGATGCAATAACTCAACTGATGGTGATCATAAGATTCATCTCCAAACAACTTCAAACCCTTGCTCAAACCCTAGGTCATCAAACTTGCATAAACTAACACTTTCTTCATTTTTAAATGCATCACACCCTTTCACACACACTTTATTTCATTCTTTAACCTGTCACAAAATT
Organism: Taxus chinensis; assembly: GCA_019776745.2. Taxonomy (NCBI): domain Eukaryota; kingdom Viridiplantae; phylum Streptophyta; class Pinopsida; order Cupressales; family Taxaceae; genus Taxus; species Taxus chinensis. Next base: position 904,979,031 of record CM034147.1, on the reverse strand, counting down.
TTTCAACTCTCAAATCATTCTCTAACACCTGAAAAACTCTCAAACCTAGGTCGTACTTCTTGCACACTCAACTAGCTCCCAAAAGCACCCAAAACAATACTTTAATCAGCTTTACTTCATTCAAATTCAAAATAGGTTGGTTTCCATCCTTAACTTGACCATTAAAACTTAAAAAAAATCCATAAAGTTTATCACAATAGTCACAAGTGACCCAAGTAGGTCATCCTAGCCAAAACCCTTTATCCATGCACAAAAAATCCTCAAATCCCCATCATTGGAATGAGAAAAAAACTCCTAACACATTTTTTTTATTCAAGCTATAAAAATCACCAAACATGTTTAACATGACATTTAAACATAATCCAAGGTTCAAATTATCATTAACCAATCAAATCATTTCATTTAATGAGCCCATTGCCTCATTGCCTTTGCAAAACACATGTTTGTAGCACCTTGTCTTCACCTTTTGGCCTCAATTAAACCAAATAATCCCTCAAATATGGAATGTGACCAATAAATGGAAATATAATAACCTTTATAATAATTCTAAGCATGTTATAGCTCATGAAACAATCATATGTTCAAACCACATCAACGTTTTTCTTCACCAAATCAAGTTGCCCAAAAACTAGTTTTACAAATACAACTAGTTTACACCATTAATCATAAATTAAATACCTCTAAATTGATTCATTGTATTTCAAGTTCATACCTATTCACATTCTAGGTAATTTAAAGCATCACCTAATCCATTTCATGCACTAAAAAACTCAATCTTTCAATAAAAAGCAATTCTGTCCTGAAAAGAAAGAAATATTCTTGCTCAAAAACTGACATGGAAACCATGTCAAAACTCATATTCATGAGAAAAAAATTATATCACTATAAATATATCTTAATTATATTTCCAACAAAACTTGAATCACCTCCTAACTCCTCTTGTAGCTCCTATAATGTCAACTTTACTGAAGACTACTTCTAACTGCCCCAAAACTTCCCTTTGACCAGTCAACATAAATGAAGCATAATTTACCAACTACCATCATTTGGATGACCTAAAAATATTTTGGAAATAAAAAACTCATAGACATCATATAATGGTCATTTTGTTTGCAACTCCTTTGGAAAACCTTTTCCCAAACTGAAATTCTTCAGAAACTGACCTATTTGAGTGGGGTCCACTCATCACCATGAGCAATAACATACCTTTATGGAAACCTGAAGGAGTCATATACGTGTTCCAATAATTATCAATAAATTATGGATAATTAGGAAGTAAATCTCTCAAACTAATTTCAAGCTAGGGTTTCAAACACATAATGAGTTGTTTACCTTCTTAACATTCATTCATAAAAACCTGAGAATGAAATGACCTCATTATTCTTGTGAAATATTCGATACTGATTTTATAAACATACCTAAAATCCGAAAGGTCCCATGAAAATTACACAATTCAGGGTGAGCATCAGAAGATCCAATTTGAGTTGGAAACGACCTTGTTTCTTGACCATGTTTCACCAAAATTGACATATCATGAAAAATACTCATCATGGCAACTTGAAATTTTTCCCACAACATGAGGACACACACTAATAATATCTCCAATCATCACCATGTCATCAAAAACACTTCATATATCTATCATATCTCATTTACATGGCTAGCCCTTACGGTTTTCCACTGTAAAGGTTATGGTCAACTGAAACAACCTCATAACACATCATGAAAACTCTACAAAATGTCCTAGCATACCTGATACATGATGAATCAACTGCCTACATGCATCCATGAGCTCATATAGCTCCACAACTCACCTCATGCATTCTAACAACCATACCTAGTCCAAATGAGCACCTAGAAAATAGTCATCAGCCTGTATCTACACCCTGCAAATCATGTGTGTGTCCAATAACTCCCAAAACATTATCTCCATTATGTAAACATTCTTCTCAACCTTAAAAGAATCTCCAAAATCCATACACCATCACCTAGGCTAGCTACGTAACCTGAATAGGCTTATAAGAGCAAACAATTCTCACTAAATCACCCTATGCAATCATGAACACCACTAAATCAACCTATCATCATCATCCTCAGCATGATTTTACTCCACTCCATCATCCAATTTTTCATTAATGAGGTTTTGCATCAATGAAAACACCTATGCAACAACATGTCAACAACAAATACAATATTGACATGTGCTCAATGTTTTTTTATGTAGAAACCAAGGAATTGAAAGACCCAAAAGGAAAAAAGATTACCCAATGGTATGCTTATCACATCAACTTTCTCTTAGGATTATACCTATAGTGGATGCAAATATCAAACCACTTGAAATAGATGAGAAAAAAATTGAGTTCCCACCCAATAAATATCAAGCAATGATTTCCAAATCATGGTTAAAGAAGAAGAAATGCCCATCAAAATTGGATAAAACTCTATATAGAACTAATTTTGTTGAAGAGTTGTCAGACATGATAACATTTTTGGTCAGGTTCACAAAACTTTCCACCACCAAGAATTCAATAATTGGATGTGTATCTTTATAAACCTCATATGTGAAGGAAAATAAGTCGTAAATTGGGGATAAATTCTCAGTGAGAATTTGACAATCAACTCACTCAGTTGAGCAACACCAAGTCATTTTACATGACTTCCTATTTTATGTACACTATTGTATGGTACATAATATGGGTTGGCCTTTCAGGACTAGGAATACAAGACCATTCTAATATTATTTATGACTACCATACTCAATTAGTATATGAGAATATCAAAAGCCACTTTAGGAGGGTGAATGATGCATTCACCATGCTCATTATGAGGTTATTGGAAGGATATGCAACATATATGATCTCTCAAACAACCAAGAAACTAGTGAAGATGTATGCAACCTTATTTATTCAGTTTTAAAGGTTTTCCTACATAAAAGTTACATGATTTAAATGTTTTCCATATAAACTTCCTATCTTCTACAGTGATAAACTCATTCTTATTGAACTATGCAGACAATTAGATACAATTTATAGAGTTTTTTGAGATAGGAAGGTATAAGGAATAAAACTCCCCATTACGTTAGGAAATTATGTGTGCAAATCTAGAATTGATATTCACATAATGTTGAGAGAACAATTTCTCCCTTCAACATGCATCCTTACTTCAAAAGGATATCATTTGATTAAAAAAATTCATCAACAATAATCTTAGACTCCCTTCAACCTATTCACATGTGCCCAACATTAAAGATTATGAGGAGGATTGCAATAATGCATTTTAAGTAATAATGAGTGCATATGCAAGGATGTCCTTCCACCAAATTAAATTTTTTAAATTGGATCAAATTTCAGAAAGCATGATTGATGATGGAGTTAACTTGTGTGGACTTTAATTTGAGATATCCACCCAGTATGTGCCTCTTCTTATCATAGATTGGTCTAAAAAACAAAAGTATAATATTGATAATCTCACAACAACTATGATAAAATGGAAAAATAGGTGGTGTCAAAAGAAATTAGTTGAATTCAAAGTTATATAGAAGATTTTACCTCAAGGTCAACAAGTTATATCTTCCTCTTCATCTCAAAAACCTTCTAAAATAAAATTTTATACTCACACTCCAAATGTTGATCCAACAAAAGAGGAAAATAATCCAATATAATATCCTTTAGAGAATGTGGATGGAGGGAGTAGTTTAAATAAAAATTTGAATGTTAGAAGAGCTCCCACATCTCCCTAGGTATCAAGTGAAATTTATCCTTTTGTTGATATCATACATGTATAAATTCATGGTCCTTATCCTTTCACTCTAAATGTTCCAGTATCAATTCAAATTAAAGTAGTTGTCATTGACACTTTATTCACATGTATACAATCTCTTATTGAGAAGAAAAGAAAAAATTATCTAAAAGTCATCGTTCATCATTATAATGTTGTGGCATGTCTATTTCAAGGTACTTTAATTCTCAATAAGATCAAAAATAATTTTCACCTTGTTTTTTATCCTTCTAGCCATAAATTTGAGGAGATTACAAAGCCTACTACTCACAAGAGTGAGATTGAGATTACTTTGGGAGATGATGATCTTACGAGAGTTTCATTGCGAGAGGCTACTTCTGAAGGGGATGTACACAATCTCAAGGAGACAATATCAAAATTTATTGAAATGGTGGAGAAAGGCAAGTAAACACAAGAGCAATCATAAGAACAGGTGCATACCGTTGTAACTTATATGAAGGCATTTATATCTTTATACCCCACTCCAATATCTTGGAATGGAATTACTTGAATATAAATTCAAATATGCTAGAATATATAATATATTATTAAGATAGTTCGAGGGGGAGACCTCCTAAGTCTTACAATAAGACACTAACTCACACTCTTCACACCAATGGGGAGGAATTACTCACCCATATATATAGGTATGATTATGAAAGGTCATATCCCTTCATTATTATTAGTTTATATAATGAATATAAGTATAAATTTTATATGTGTCATATGTTAGTCCACACTTAGACATATAAATGGTATATGTTAGGGGCATAACATGTTCCTCCCCTTCAAATAAACATCGTCCTTGATATTTGGTTAGTAGTGGAAAAACATGTACTCAATCGTTATCTACCCATTACACCTCCTTGTATGTCTAAGATTGTTTCTTGATTAGATCAACTATGATCACCTTCATTTGTAACCTCTTAAGCCAAGCCTAGGTAAGTAACTCTAGTGCTATGATGATTATATCTAGTGGTACTTTCACATTTGAAGATATATCTTGTGTTTTGATTAAAAAATATGCATTATCCATTTTCTCATGAGAAACACACAACTTTGGCCAAGAAAATTTATTAAAGTGGCGGATGATTTTCAAGGAGGTATTGGAACTTCCAATGGAATGGCCTCCGTAACCACTATATTGAAGTTTTTGACATCAAAAATGTGTATGTTGTATCTCAATCATCTTAAATACGGTGTGATTACATCTTTCATTAGTAGGCATTTTCCCTATAAAAATTTTATTGCACTAGCCCATAACAAATTGCACATGGTGTTTCCAAACTTCTCAAACTTTTGGTTGTGTCTTTTATATTTCTTCCACATATAATAATTTGTTAACATCCGACCTAGGATAAAATTTAGTTTCCATGTCTACAGTTACTAAACCCTTGTCATAATATTCCAAGTTAATCGTATTGTATTCAACGAATTCATCCCAAACCATTGTTTTCCATTCTGCATCCATATTTGGTTTAACCTTTTGAATGTGTGGACTTGTCAAATAGGAGTCATAATTAACATGCCCCATCATGGCATATTCCATGTTATAAGTTACTACAATACATGGTTCTTCAAAAAACATTACATTTTCACTTTGGCTATTATATACATGTGGAGGATTGATTAAATTCTTTTGAAAATGAAAAATGTGATCAAGTATTTTCTCAAGCTCATCTAATCGATGATTTGTTTTGGTGAAAGTAGCTTGATGGTCCCTCATAATGGAAGTACCTCCTAGTGATAAATTAGATTATATTTTATCTTTATAAGGAGTATTCCATGGTGTATATGAATTTTTTTCCCATTCTCTAGTTTGTGACCCCGACATGTTGAAGACTAATAAGGTAGAAGTTAATTGTCAACTTTGACCAACTTAGACTAGAGAATTTATAAAGTTATAAATTCTTGTTGATCTGTAATCACAAGACCCCTGATTGTTTTCAATTCAAAGGATTGAGACAGTCAGTGTGATTTCATAACATGGAGCTTTTCTCAAAGTGTGGGAATTTGTAAATGGGAAAGCTCTCCGAAGAAAGGCAAGCTTCCTCTTCCTGTATCTATCACCACTCACCAATTTATAGAGAACTAATCTAAATCCTACCCTAAATTTCACCAAGGAGATAGGGAAGAAGGATTGCAAGAAAATTAAAACCTAATTCTACTGCAGGTGATGCACCAATAAGGAATACTGAATACCCGCTTTGCATCGAGATAAAAACAAAACAAGATTGAGGAGTATGAACACACATCATAGATCAATCAACTGTTATGAATCCATTCACTAATAAACATAGACCCTTAAACATGTAACATAATCCAACATGTACAGTTAACCAAATTTTTAATGAGAGATTAGAAAGATGTAAATAACACACAAGAGGGTTAAAAGTTATCCACATATATGTATTATTGCTTCACAAATTGATACAGTACACTAAAATGGCCAAGAGGCAAAAATTTGTATTACAATTTGAATGGGAGGTTTTTACTCCACAAGATCACTTATAGATAAGAGAAGAAGGGAGGTGCAAAGTAGAATCATCCAACATTAGAACTGTGGCCCTCATTATAATTTATAGTAGAATATTTGAAAGACATGAGAGAGAAAACTGAATCCTGAATTTTCCCAAAATCATTCAAAAAATACTTTTTTAATCTTGTAATGATCACCTTTTGATCTTCTAAATCTCCCTTTTCATTCATGGCTTGGCTTGTGCTTCTATAAATTGCCTGTGATTGCACCTCTTATCTAGTCTAGCTCCTGTAGAATCATGATGACCATACTTTTCACCAACCTCATTAATGGCTTCACCCACCCACAGGCACTGATTTTTGTTCCCAAATTTTAGAGGTCAAAAACCTCAAATATCCCAAATTTTTATGATTCCATCTTTCAAATCTCAAATCACCTTTCCAATGACTGTAATTTCAAGAGAAATGGTTAAGTACATTAGAAGAAATCACTATTTTTCTTCTGGTTTCTTCACTGAGATTTCATCTTCAACTGTTCCTCTAAAATTGAAAATGGTTAGCATCATTGCATTCCCCTCTGAATAACCTTTCTTGCAAGTATAATTTTATCAATTTTGGTTAAAAATGGAGAAGATATTTTTATTTGAAGATTGACATCATTTAGGGTTTTCTATGTCTCCACTGAGCTCCATTGCCTACCTAATGAGCTAATTCTCCATCTCTAATGGGCTCTCCACATTCAATGCAAGCTTCACTTACAAACCAACTTGGCACACAAGTCGGTGTGATATCTCCTTTCGCTGCACCTCACCTATCGCCTTGATCCGCTATTAACCTCAGCTCAGTGACCAACGCATGACTTGATGGGCACTTTAATGCATTTGGGCGGGATTTCAATTGTTTTCGGGGTTTTAGAACTCCTCACTTCAGAACTCATTGTGCCCACCATTTCAGGCTTTTCATTACTCCAAATCCAAACAAGACCCCCGAAGTCACCTCGAAAAGCCATGTCACACCCCTTTTCGGGTTTCAGTATCTCCTCACTTCGGAACTTGTGAGCCTATCATTTCAGACTATGCATGCCCCCAACTTTGAAAGATGTTCCTAAATAACATCACCAAAACAAAATCGTGAAGATGAGTTAGCATTGACTAGGCTAACCCCCAAACACATCGTGTTGAGAAAAGTCACCCGCCCTTTCGGGCTTTTAGGTTTCAAATTTTTGGGGGGCTAAGTCGATTTTTTGTGTTTTCATGGTGATTTCTCTGAAACACCGAATCCCCAAAGTCTGAAAACTTCGAGGTTTAGGATTAACATTTTCCATTGGCTTACCAATCACACCAAGCCATCCCTAAGCTCCTTGCCTTCTTCTAATGTCGAGCTCCATCTAACTTACTCATCACTTTGAGTTATCTACGTCTGTCGTGTCCACCGCCTCTCAAATCTGAGATAATTTGATACGACATATCCCCCGCGATGCATCTTCTAGCCAAGATCGGGGAGCTTGGCCTCATCTACCTGGATCTCGCCAACCCTAGTTGGTGAAAAATCTGCCCATGCACGATGAATTCACCTCCCTAGCTCCTCTGGGTTTCCTCTTAAATTTTCATGGCCGACTTCTATGTTTATTGTTCTCCTCACATAGGTTTTTTGGTGCATTGGTGTCAAGCTACCAATTCACCAACTTGACCAACTCCCTAGCCTTCAAATCAATGCAACCCTTTTCTTCCCTCATCGTTGATCTCATGCCTGAGCTCGGCCTCGTAAACACCATTTAGTTCCTAATCCACTCGGCTTGCTCCTCGAGCTCAACTCGTCGCAGCTCACCTGGATGAGTTCCCTCACATCGGTCATCTCCCTTACAAACTCAACCGATCTCCTCCCAACTCATCTCATCGAGGTACTTAGCGAGTTGTTTACTATTTCATTGGCCCTTTGAGGGCCAAATGGAGATTTTCCCTGAGCTACTCTGTGAGCTGTTTTCTAGCTCGTTGGCCCTTTGAGGGCCAAATGGAGATTTTTTAATTCCTTGAAGCCAATTTGTAGAATGTTTTGAATTTTTTGACTGAGGGTGAGGGGAAAGAGTGCCTAGAATCCCAAAATGCTAAACGTTTCCGTCATGAGTCATTTTTTACCAATTTTGAGGCTGGAGGCTGAATTTGTACTTGCAATGGGGCCATGATCCCAAGATGGCTCTGAATGGCCTAATTTAGCTTGAATACGTCGTGAATATTCCAAAACACTTTCAATTGTTCTATTAGACCATGGGTATCACCTGTAACCTACTTTACACCTTGTGGGGCCCACCTGGGAGCTTGTGATTACTTTGGGACCCTGTTGGACAATTTTTCCCATGGGGGAAAATTGTCAATAGTTCTCAAATATGAAAATACAATAGTCTTTAAGAAAAGTATAGAACTCAGGGGAATGTGCTTTGGAGTTGGATCTGCTAGGGTTTCTCACTTTCAACCTTGTCATACTTCAACCTTCTTGGGCTCTGAGGGATATTAATACCATTGTTTTTATAGGGTTTCCTTCCTATTTGTTTGCCCTATATAATGGCATCTCCCTCTTCAAGAATGGTTATTACAACTATGGCTGGAGCTAGTGGATCTTTGAGCAATGGTGCTTCCTGTAAAATGTCCTTGAAATTTTGTCCCTAAGGTCTTCTACAAGGAAATGTTTCTCCTTCTGACGTGGTTTTACCTATTCCTAACTTTAATGTTGTTTGTAACTGGTTGGAACAATTTTGTCTCATTGGGTATTTTTTCGGTTGCATCCCCTCTGAAAGCATGCTCAAATCCTGGGTTAATTTGGCCTAGACTCCTCATGGGATCCGACTTGATACCATCCAAAATATGACCAAAGGATTTTTCCTTTTTCCCTTCTCTAACTGCACCAATGCCCCTAACATTCTATCATGAAAAACCACCTGGTATGTCCAGAACAGTTTGTTGGTCCTGTCTCCATGGACCAAGGACTTTGTGGTTTTTAAGTATGTCGCACTTAAAGTGCCACTCTCAGTAGAATTTCTTGGCCTACCCTTTCCTTGTCTTCATTTCTTGCATCATATTTCTTCTTCCATCGGGCAAGTGATTTACCCTAAACCAGACCAGTTTTACCACACTCGTCCATAGAAGCTTGTTTTCATTGAGGTCGATCTCTCTTGAGACCTAAAATAATTTGTGCAAATCTAGATGGGAGACACTTGTTACTCCCAGCATATTTTGTATATCAACCTGCCTAACACTTGCTTCCACTGACATGCCTCTTATCATAAGATCAAAGATTTCCCCCTTTATGTTCCTCACAATCATCCAGCAGCCAAAACAACCTCTAAACCAGCCAAATCCCCACAGGAGGAAGGTTGGAAAATAACGAGTGTCCATAAAAATAAGACTAAAAACCAGCAATCCAAGGCCTCTGGATCAATCGGTCAGTGTGAGCCAGCTGTTAAAGAACATAGCCCGCAAGCTAAGGAGCCAACTGTTGCTGCTAAAGAATAACTTGTTTCTGCCAACTCATTATTCTAGTTACCAAAATACTCTAGCACACCCAAGGCATCCTCAGTTCTCATGTACCAAACAAATTTTGTTTATAATGCCACCATGTTGTAACCTTTGTCATTATTTTTAACAAAAAGCTCAGATGTGCCAACCAAATGGCTCCGAAGTACTTCTCTCATCTCTCGAGATCATAGCCTGATGTGTAGTATGGACTCAATAGAAAAGGAGTACAATATCACTTACGTCAAACAAAAGAAAATTGTTCTATAGGATTTTTTGCAGCATAACACTGCTCAATTCCTACAAAATCGATTCGACTCCCTTGATGGCTTGGATGTTGACAACTCTTGACCAATGTCTTCCATGAATTTTTTATCTTGGAATGTTTGGTGTCTAACAAAATCCTCTCGTAAGTATGTTGTTCATGAAACTCAGGAAATATTTGTCAATTTAGATGTTTTATTTTTGTAGGAGGTGAAAATTACAAGTTTTCAGTTACCGATGGTTTACAAATCCCTCTGGCCTAATAGCTTGGCCTTTTGTAGTAATCATGAAGTGAGGCATGGGGGTTTAATTTACTTTTTTTCTTCTAAATGACGGCCCTTTTTAATTTAACATGGCGTCAATCCCACTAACCATGCCATATGGTTCTTATTTAATGTTGACGGTCGCCCTTTTGGTCTCATTAAAATATATGCCTCTAACGATGGACCGAAAGGGCCGATCTTTGGCGGTGGATAGCTTACACAATTCCTGACGCTTATTGGGTCATAAGTGGTGACTTTAATATGGTTGAGTCATCCACTAACAAATGTGGCCACCTACCAATGAGATGGACAACTAGCGAAAGGAAGGCGTGGTTTTACATGCACAATAAGTTTGGGTTTTATGACCCTAATACTTCTCGCACTCCCACTTCTGAAGCATGGTACACTTGGTCTAATCTCTGAGGAGGATCAGATTGGGTTCTTGAACGGCTTGATAGAGCCATGTTGTCAAATCAAGATTTTTTTGATTTTAACAACATTTATTCCATGCATGTGGAGGTCATGCCTGATTTTTTACTATCTAATCATTCCCTTATATGATTTTGTATCACTTGGCATGATAAGCACATTTTTTGTCATAAAGGCTAATTATTTCTTAATATTGCCTTGATACAGCATGGGCCCACACTCAATCATATCAAGTGTGTGTGGAAATTAGCCCCGTGGCCAAGTCATTGTCAATGCTTTCATCCACTTATGCATGTCAACTGGACTCAATGGTGGAAGGAGGCTATGACTCAGACTACTAGATTCCTCATACTATATGGTAGATAATTTTCCAAAATCAGGTGCCGCTCCTACTCCAAGAACACCTCTACTCTTATCCGTACGGTGGGTGGCACTGCAGGGCAACCCTTTCTCTGAAACTTTGCAACTTTAAGTTGTAACACTTCGTCAACATATTTAAATTGATAATAATTACAACGCTCAGGGAGCTCAAATTTTTTCCTGCATGCATTGGCTTAAAATTGGCTATCAAGTCTTGAAAGATTTATTTCTTTCTCTTAGAGACAAAAACCCTTCTCAAAAAATTTGGGCCATCGTTGATGGTGAAGATCGGGTTACTGACCCCAATGCATGCTGCAAAAGAATTTGTGTAAAATTATAAGATGGTTTTTCAGGCTCAACAACCCTCTGTCGATAGACAAATAACCCTTGAAAAATGTCTAATTTTTGTATCATGTAAGCTTTCTCACGCTCAGATGGTGGTCTGTGTCCGAATGCTTAACATTCATGAACTCCATTATTCAGTCATGCAAATGGCCAATGATAAGGCCTTGGATGTGATGACTACCCCTGTGAATTTTACAAAGCCTTATGGGATTTTTTCAGGAAAGACCTTCTTCAATTATTCCTTGAAGGGTTTTAAAACTAGTCAATGGGGTTGTGTATCAACAAAGGGAATATTAAATTCATCTCGAAGTAAGGAGATCTAAAGAAAATTACCTATTGGCGGCCTATCACTTTGTTGAATGTCTCCTACAAAATCATTTCCAAAGCTCAGGCCATGTGGCTACATAATATTCTCCCCGTTGTGATTCAATCGGAGAAAGCTGGGTTCATTCAAGGGTGATACATCATGGACAACATCATTTCAGTTTGGGAAGGCATGGAATGGGCTCGTAGATCCAATCAATCTGCCATGTTCATTAAAAATGAATTTGAGAAAGCGTATGACCGGATTGAATGGTTGTTTATCCTTGCCGTGCTCCAAGCCCTTGAGTTCAGCCCCAATTTCTTCCAATTAGTTAGAATTCTATTTTTTGATGCCTCTGCCTAGATCACTATTAAAGGCGTCAGTTATGAGTCCTTTAGATTGTTTGATTCCATTCGACAAGGGTGCTCATTAGTGCCTATGCCCTATGTGTTTGCAGCTAAAGGTTTTGGGTATTTGTTGGATCACGCCAATTCCCAAAGGATCATTACGGGAATTTCACTACCTCCTACGAACAATTCTCAATTGTTAAATGGTCACTTTACAGATGATTCCTTTCTCACGCTCATTTAGGAAGAATCCAATGTTAGCAATGTCATGCATTACCTTAATGTCTTTTTTTAGCATTTGGTTCTTCCATTCAATGAAGTAAAACTTAGTGCTACTAGTAATCTTTCCTCCTAGCACCCACTTGGCTCGCCTCTTTTGAGTGGAAGATTCTTGCACACAGTGAAATGTTTAAATTTCTAAGCATTCCCTTTACCTTTAAATCTTTGTCGACAAGGCTATGACAATATGTTATTCAACGGGTGGCAAAAAAAATTGACTATTAGATTACCAAGCCTCTGTCCTTGGCAAAGAAATTCCAAATTTGCTCCAAAGTTTTGGCTACCACACACGTCTACTACTCTTCATGTTGGGTGCCTTCCAAAGCCTCCATCTAAAAATTGGAAAAACTCCTCAAAGCATTTCTTTGGGCCAACACATCCACTGGAAAATGTTTTCATCGAGTGGCTTGGGAAATTTGTTGCCTTCCCTGTAATTATGGAGGCTTATGCCTTGTTGACAAACAACTCCAAGGGCAGGCACCCTATGCCAAATGGATTATTTGATGCATCGCTAACCAAGAAGCATGGAAATTTCTTTTGTGTCATGGTATAGAGGAAATATCACCTTACGGCCACCCTGCATGGAAAGTATTGGGGGTTTTTAACCTCCTTATTGCTATGGTGCCTATTAAAGTGGTTGGCACTTTTGTGCTTAAAAACATTTGGAAGGCTTGGGAATACATGAAACTATGGCTTCAATGGAAAGGTAATGGATTTATTAATGGGCTTTCCATTAACCATCATTCCATCTGGTGGTCACTAATTTTTCAGGCTCAGGATAAGTGCTTCACAGATATCTAGGGGATTCCTACGCTCAAATTCTTCAAGTATGGAATTCACACCATCCAAGACTTATTCTGTAAACACTCTCAATCCTAGTTTTCTTGGCTTGAGTTTAAAGCTCAATTTTTGATGAACAACTAGGATCAAGCTAACATCAATTAAGTGCTCAATTCGTTCCCTAACCATATGTTGCACAATATTTTAGTGTGTTCCTCTCACCCTTGGTGGACGGATTGGAAGTGGTATGTTAATACCCTGTTTCACAATTATTCAGCCAATAAAGGCTTTCATTGGCTTTCACCTTATCTTCCCATGGTTAAAAAACTCAACACTCGATGGGGCATTCATTTCACTCCGTCTTCCTGGAGTCGGTGATTTGACACTATCTGGTCTATCTATGTGGAGCCAAAAAATTCTGACTTTCTCTGGCGTGTTCTACACCAAGGTCTACCCATGGGCTCTCAAATTTTTAAAATTTGGATCCTGTCTCCCAAGTGCTCATTATGTGGCCACTTGGAAACTATATTGCATCCCTTTTGGTTTTTTCCAAAAGCACAACTTTCTTGGAATTAGATTCACTCATTTTTCTTTCCTCTCAGACTGCATTGTTTTACTTGGAAGAATATCCTTTTAGGAGATAACCCCAAACATTTTCCTATGTTCACCTAGATTTGACATGTTTTCAGAGGGGAAATTATGTTTTGGATATTGAAAGAAAGAAATGCTTTTTTCTTTGTTGATTCTGAAGTTGATCAACAATTTTCAGTGTATAACAAATCTATGATTATCTCCAATGTGTTGCTGTAAATTCAATTCTAGGCTAACAAAGTTACTATGGAAGTCGACCATCTTCAGAATTTTTTGTGGCATTGGGGTTACACCTTGTGCAATGTCACTAGAGAGGCAGCCCTCACCATCTCGATGCTCCTTTTTGCATGGCCGTGGTGGTCATCACAGCCATTCTCAATGGTGTTCTTTTAGTTGGGCTCATCACTCGCCTCACCCTTAAAAACGGAGGAACCACTCGTCATCATCTCGCCAGCATGGTTGGAGTTCCCTTGCTCACCTACTCGGGTGGGGCTCGCTTATCGAACCTAAGCCGCACATGCTTGATGGCTGAAACTTTCTCCCACTGTTGACACCAACCCTTTGACAAGTTTCCTCTCCTCTCTCTTGTTGTTCCCACTTGGGAGGAGACAGAAAATGAAGAAGAAAACCTCCACGGTTGGGACACTCCAGATATCGGCAAGGACCTCCCAGGTTCAGGTTGGTCGGATGATCATGATCCTCTTACTTTGGACGTGTTTGTTGTAGCTGCATAATTTTGTGTTCTGATGGTTTCCTAGGCACTGCCTAGTTCATTTGTTTTTTCCCTAGGCTCGACCTAATTTGTTTGTGGTTTTGGGGCATGCTCTCGTACCGCCTACTTTTTTGCTGAAATCTATCTTATATCTTATTGCATTAATATAATATAATATCTCTTTTCATCAAAATATGAAAATACAAAGAATATACGCTTCTTAAAATTTGATAAGCTTTCCGAAAATATAAAGAAATCTAATAAATTCTAAAAATACGGCTTGTAGATCAAATTTATGAAAAATAGTATATATGCAATAAATATCAGAAAACAATAAAAAAACTCTAAAAATTTTACTGAAGCTTTATAATTTATATCCCCGAACATGGTAAAAAAATATCTGAAAATTTCACAATTTTTACTGAGATATAGCGAAAAAAATATTTGTTCCCGAAATCGATGCTCTAATACCAAATGGAATAAAATTACGTGAATATAAATGCAAATATGTCATAATATATAATATATTATTAAGCCACTTTGATGGGGAAACCTCCTAAGTCTTACAATAAGACACTAACTCACACTCTTCACACTTATGGGGAGGAATTACTCATCCATATATATAGGTATGATTGTGAAAGGTCATACCCCTTCATTATTATTAGTTTATACCTAATGACTAAGCAAATAATGAATATAAGTATAAATGTTATATAAGTCATATGTTAGCCTACTCTTAGACATATAAATGGTATATTTTAGGGGAATAACATATTGTCTCTTCCCTCCTCTGACTCAATGGAAGAAATCGATATTAAGGCCATTACTAAAATTCATAAGCACAATCATAAGGGGAAAACAATGGTGGTATTGGTGGAAAATTTGGTAGTCGATGTCCTAAAATTAATTTATGGAAACCAAAAGGCCTATGAGAATCTACTTGAAACAAAAAAATAGTTGAAGACCCAATTTGAGAATGCCAAGAAAGTAGCCAACTTGTAGGCAAGTTTAACAAAAGATTTGAGAATTATGGCTTCTACTAATGAGAAAATTATTCTCTCTAATTGTTGAGTGGTGAATCAAAGTGCTTTAAGAAAGTGTAACAAACCTTTAATCTCACATATAAAAAGGTGAGGCTTTGAAAGCTGATATATTTAAGATATGAAGGCTTTCCATTACAACTTTTTCAAAGAAAATCCTTCATAACTAAACACAACAATGACCGTCAAGGAAAAATTCAATAAGCTAGTCAAAGAAGAATTATTCTATATTGATGGTTTCAACCAAAATAAAATGAATGAGATTTTTGAGATTCATATTATAATGATGAAAGATTTTAAAGGTTTGACTTAGTCTGAAGGAAACAATGTTGATATGCTCAACCTCTCCAACACTGTGATTCCAAAGGAGAGAGAGGTGTTTGAAGCATTTGCAAGGTTAAAATTCAAGTTTTGAAGCTTAAATTATCTACCTCTTCTCAACCATCCTAATTTTATTTTCTTGTGCAACCCTTTTAATTTTGTGTTGCATTTTTTGTATTTCTTTTTCTCTCAATTATAAAATGTAAAATTCACTTAAGTGACTCATATGAGAAAATGTGAAATGCAAAAGTAATTAAATATTATTGGGACATAGTTATGTCCCCCTCTCTCGTATTTGAAGAGGAGCCTATTCCATTGCAAGGGGTTGGCAATTTTCTAAAAACAAGATATTGAAAAGAACTTCTTCTCTCCTATCTCTCCAATTTTGTGTTCAAAACTTTATATGTTATAAAGAACATAGTATAAAATAGTGAGTTCATTTTTCCCTTAGACATATATTGAAATTTGTGTCTGTATTTATTTGTATCATATTATTTTTTGTGAGATTATATGATTTACGAGTGATTACCTTTTTATTATGAGATGTTAAAGTTTTCCCTTTTTTTGACACATACATCAATAGTTTTCGATTTGGATCTACTTTTATGAAAGTGCATTCTCCTTTTCTTCTCTCCTAAATTTCTTCCTCTTTACTTTTTTTTTTTTAGCTATTTCCCTTTATGTGAATTCTAATAAATGTGATTAAAACCCCACCACCAAGATATGATAATGTAAATACTACAATTTTTTTAAATTTATTTTTTGTATTTCAACAAGGGAACCTCCAAAAATAATAGAGAAGGGACTTTTTGTCCCCTGAACTATTGTGGAATCAACTAAAGTTGATGAAGAATATTATTAATCTAATTCAATCAACATAGTAAACATTTCAAGTGTGAATGATGGTAAATCATATATAACTACAAATCTAAGCTATAACCATCACATACAAGTACAAAACACATGTCTCAAATCCAAATCATATATATATCTTAAATAATCAAAATCTAATATATAATGAAGGAATATGTTATTTCAATATAATGCAACCATGTCTACAAAATCTCCACTATGCATTAAAGAAAACATCAAAACCATGAATGTATATGCTTAATAGAGAGGTAGAATCTTCTCTTGAGTCCCTAGATCATCATGGTTGTGACCATGACCTATATCATCAAAAATTCTCCCACAATTGTTTAAAATCTAACATAATATATACATTCTCTAGTTATAGTGTGAAATATGTATCCATTATATCTCTATACACGTCTACTCTTAGTTCCACAACTGGTTGTCTTTCTATATCCGTAAGGAGATCATCCTTTCACCGTCCACGACTATGTAGGCCACCACAACCACCACAATTGGATAATAAAGTGGATCATTAGGTTTCATAACTAGTTGTCTTTTTATCTCTATAAAGATTTAATCCTCTCACTAACCACCATTGCGTAGGCCACTAAAACCACCACAATTGGATTAAAAAGTGGAGCATGTTCCCCAATAATATCTTCTATTTTCTCTATGAATCTAATTCATACAATTTCTTAGGAGAAATTATGTGTCAAACTGTAAATTGACCCATCCATAATAAGTGACCAATACATGTCACCTACAATCACAAATAAAATACCAAAACAAATATTTGTCAATATATCAATCAAACAACTCAATCATGTGATGCACTTTTAAATATAATCATGACACACAAGATCAAAAAAAATATATTGTGTAAAATTTATGACTATATTTACCATTAAAGGCACGAGACCTGGTTGTGGTATCAGTACTTTATAATCTCATGTTCTCAAAGGTAGTATTAGTGGCCCTCCTACTATAACTAGAAACAACAATGACCATTGAGATGCCACCCACCAATGAATATATGTAGCAATGAGTCGTGCATCACCACCTGTAACCATTTTGACTGATAGGTCTCTCTCCTTTGTGGGTGTCATTGCTAACTCCTCTAGAGTAGGCCCTAACCCATGTCCATATTTATGTGTGGATTGCTCTTCCTGATCCATAAGTAAGGATTTGGGGGCACATCATGCATGAGTTTGAACTACCTCACAACATGTTCATATTGAAATAACTATGTTATAATAGGAAACATATCCTCAATCCACATAGTTGTATGGATGTGATGAAGTTCCACCCCATCCTCATAACACCTAAGATAATCCTTGAATTTCCTCAACACTATGCTACCCACAATTAATCTATCTATAATGGATCAATATTCCATCGTGTCAAGTGTTCCATGTCAGGGCACCACCCACCGTGTTACAAATATCTCAAGGTGTGCGTAATTGGCATGAGGAATCCCCACTAGATGAATAAATATAATATGTTCATAATCCCATAGATATAACAAGGCACAATCTTCTAATCCTCCTTTGCATGCCTCATAAGTAAACATGTATAAGAATTTTTACAAATGGGCCAACATACAACAACTCCAGAAATACTAATAATATGTCTCCTCAATGGATCACACTATATCATACATACGATAGGATATCACTACCCCACCAGTATCCACAACTATGAAAGAAGTAAGTAATATAAAAATAAACTTTTGCAATCATGAAACAAAAATCCTAAGATCTCATTGATGATCCAAGTTGTGCATCTCGACAATGGTAATTCTAGTACTTATGCCTACAAACATATTTAGGACCCTCCTATGTAGCAACCACTACTCTCTCTCTATAACCATCAGTAGGCCTAATATCCTCCATACATCCTCTATGGTGATTGTCATCTCCCCTATCAACTATCATAATGTACATGTGTCCACATTCTACCTCTCAATGAACACGGTCATCAAATGCATATTATATGTAATATCTCCAAGTTTCCTGACATGTCCTAGGACAACTTGGTTAGGAATCACCCAACTTGTGACATCAAGTCCAAGCTCTCTCAAAGTTCCTATATATTAGCCATGTCAAAACTAGCTAACATGAAGACCACACTACGAGAAAAATAAAACAAAAATCAACAATAATACCTTAATATGGAAAAAAATATATTAAAATTAAATGATACATATAATAAAACATTAATTCTATATGTGTTGGATGGAATCATCGAAATGGATAGTACCATTATATGCTACCATTTACAGACTAGAGACTAGCGTTGAAAATTAGACACCAACAAAAAACTTCTAATGGATTATTTTTTATGGGATAAAATTGTTGTGCCACCTTTTAGTCTATATAACACTCAAATTTACTAAAATTGAAAATTTTACAAAAAGTCAACAATACAACAAAAGGTGATATTTTTCAACAAAATTTGAACACTCACCAGCTCCATAGCCTTGTTGGCTTACAAGGCCTCATATATGTAAATGAATCGTAGAGCTAGGGAATTTTGGGAGGCATTATCACCTCTACCTCAAAGATAAAATGTTATCAAGCGCAATTACAAATGAATTATGGTGGACTATTCAACTCTACCTACATATAGTAAGTTGAATTTTCACCTATAGCCTTTGATATTATTCAAGTCAACCTAGTGTACTTGCTTACACAATTTTATACATGCAATATATCATGCATCATATATAAAAAAATATGTTTCATTGGTGGTATTGGATTCATTACCTCGACATCTACCACATCAATCCATTTATTCTACTATAATCAAACATTGACACCTTTCTAAATCATACCCTTTCTAGGCAAGTCAATGTTTTATACAATATAATGAAATTTAATCAATTGCTTTGACGGTACCAACTATCTCACACATCAATTATACTTTCAGTTCAAATGATTTCAAGTCTCTCATCTCTCTCATCAATGAGGCACATATTAGGGATTTTTATTCAAGCCACACATTCACAAAAGGCATTATATAAGGAGCTAATCAATAGCACAATGAAAAATATTAGGTCACAAAATTCAACAAATCAATAAATTAAATCTAGAATGGTCAAAATATATTAAGTATATGATAATTCGAACAACAAATCAACTACAATGAAAAAAACTCAATTCAACTGCACTACATTTATTGCAAATGCATGGGGCTATCTATCTAGTTTGAATATGTTATCAATCCATTCCATTACATTTATTACAAATGTAAGGGGAAATATATCAATTTATGTTTGTTTTCTATTCCAATAAGCTCAACATGTTTGAGAATTGCAAACCTAGATATGTTTATAGTGGAGTGGTGTATTTGAGAGACATGTTAGGATTTAGTGACACCAAAAATGCATGGTATTTTAATTTTTGGTTACAATCCTCTCAAGTGTTAAGAATTAATATGCACCCAACCTATTATTTTTTATTTCATTACACAAATTTGATGATTGATCACCCAAAATCTGTTATGGGTTCATTAGAATCACCTTATCCATTCTTTTGAGACCTACCATATTTCTTTCTCCAAGTAGGTGAGTCGAAAAAAATACTTGCAAGTTTACCACATCTTCACTCCTTATCTCTTATTCCCTTTGATTGACATAATGTAGCATTCTTTTGATCTCCGTGTAAATGACACCCTACAACAAGAAATCAACTCAAATAGGTACACTTCTTGTTTTTCCTTTAAACCAATAAATGTTATCTATTAGGTTTAGGGGGAGCAAGTGTAGATGCCTAAAATTGGCACAAGAATTACTATATAATACATTTTTAAATATTATATATGTATAAAATTCTTATGTGGTAAAATTAGTGTCTAATGGCACATAGTTTTGTCTTTTATCTTTTGATTGGCTCGTTTCTGGATGTATGACATCTTGTTATACTCTAGGTCAATTTGTTTCACTTGGTCATAGAGATCTCTAGCTATGTTTAGGAGAATTTTTCATTTTGGGCCAAGAAATAGTAGCATCAACTTTGACACTATTGTTATATGACATTATCTAAAGTTTGAAGGTGGTGTCTAAAAGATCAATGTTTCTTGTCTTTACCATTTGGCTCCATAGTTACAATTATTATCTTATTTATTTTGGGATTTTAGTTAGCTTTACACACCATTAGGTCCTAATTTAAAATTAAAAGGATTTTATATATACAATATTGTTTTGAGGTCGAAGGTAGGAGGAACTAGCAAGCATTATCATATATCCATCTATAAACATTACTTAAAAGGGAAATTCTTTAGCTTGTTCCAATCTACAAACATCATATTCTACACACATGAAGGGTTTTACATATGAATATACCCTATTTATCCCACTATTGGTGTTTAGACATGAGAGGAAACATGGGGGAGGGAACTATAGAGTTTCATTCACTTTTACATGAGCATTATGATAACTACATGTAGTTTGAGCCCCTTATTTACGAAATGTAGTGTAATGTTTGGTTAGATTAAATAAGAGGGTTGTCCATCAAGGGAGATATAACTCAATTATGTTAACCCTTTTTTGTTATCTAATGTATATCTAAGTGTTGTGCATGAAATAAGGGTTTGAACATTATAACATCAAGTATGAATATTTTGGGTGAAGCAAAAGTGTAAGAGTTAGCTATAGAGGGAGATGAAGCAACCCAAAAATATATCATAATTTTGGCCAAATCCAGATACTAGTTCTAGGAGGGACCAAAGTACCAAGCGCTAGTGTTTAGTTTGGTGTTGTCATCCAAAGGGAATTCATATATCATTTCCAAAAATGAAGCAACTTCAATACTCTCACCACTTGTTTGGTAAATTCCTAGATCCAAATTAGTCAAGAAACTAGAAAAACTAAGTGGATACTCTAACCCTAATTTCATGCCTCCTTGATTGTTTTTAATGTTTATAATTGAGACCCTGGTTTATTATTTATGTATATTAATTGAAATATTATATTATAATTATATATTCCAAGTTACAATCCTAATTTAAAATTTAACTTAATAATATTTAATTTGGGTTAAATCATAAAATAACAAATCTCATGATCAATATTTATGTGTGGGTTTTATGTAGGTATTCGTTGTTGGAAAAACACAAGCACTAAGAGGGAAGGGTTGAATCAATGCTTCTCAAAAATTTGAAAACTCAAAAAGCCATTCAACCTTTGCTATAACAAGACAATAACATTCACACATATGCAAATGAGAAAGAAGTACATGTGAACACAAGGTTTAATGTGGGAAACCCTTAGAAGGAGAAAAACCCATTGAAATCAATGCACTATGGTGGAAAATTGTTTTATAAATATTATGTATGTTTCAATTTGTTGAGAACCCACCCAAATTGAAGCACCTACTTTAATAATTTAGTCAAACACCCACTTGACTTTTTGCAAGCTCTTACTTGCATGGAAGCAATAACTCCCAACAATTCAGTGAAACACCAACTTAACCTTTTGTTATCTCCAACTTGCATGTAAGCATCAACTCCATATTTTTCTAAGCATCAACTTAGAATTTTACAAATTTTTGATCACTTTCCTCTAGTTGATTGAATCAAAAAATTGTGATCTCGTACTAAGCTCTTATATCTTCACTCTCCTCCTTTCACGCATCTTTATTCACCTCTTACTATTCTTCTCAATCTGCTTTAGATTACAATCTGCAAAGCCTCATTCAATCACACATTTTGTACCACATTAATAAAATAATGGAATCACTTTCCTCCACTCTTCATCAGCTCATTCTTATGTTCATACAATCTTCAAGACATGTACAAATGCATTTTGTCTCACATTCACAAAGATGATCCTCTCTCTAACACCTTGCTCTCATTAGTTCATACTTCTACTTTTTGCCTCAAGATAAGAAATTTTTTTATACAGAATTTGACATACGTATACATGAGGATAAAATTCTCTCTTGCACTTCATCTCCTCCAACCCTTCATCTTCTTGCTTTATAAACATGTAAAAGGGGTCTAGAATGACGTCACTAAAAACTACCATAATGTCATCATTACATCTGCAAGATGTTAGTTACAAGATCTGATTGTTCCTGAGATTTTTATGAAACCTATGAAGACTTAGAAAATGTTCCTTAACTCACTACACATCTGATACAACTGATAAGATACCATTTTCATTTCTGACATTTGCATTTGTAACTTCCATATTCTTCTTGTCTTCTTTTTCACATAGATTCATTTGTCTTCTTGCTAATATAACTAATACCAAGTGCTCTAAAGTGTAAGATAACATTACTAAGGTCTTCTCAGTACCTTATAAATCCTTGAAATATTCTATAACTTGCCATTTTCTCAACACACCTCCATTACAACTCATATGCTCCACTACGTGCATGATGTTCACAAAACAATCTTCAACTGACATGCATGTACTCACTCAAAGCTTAAAATCATGCAATGTAAATAGGAAGGATACGTCTTCAAGATGTACACAACATCATAAAATTCTTGGGATAATGTAGGTCAGGGAACAAGACTCCATTTTCCCTCTTCTTCTTAGCTAGATTCTCACACAATCATGACAGCTCAAGAACCAGTCACAAGATTACTTCACCAAAACAAATGCATGAGCTTTAAAAACTTATTTATGCTTAGATAATGTTTTTAGGGACATCTAGTTCACCTTCATAGACTTTCATCAACTCAATAACCTTCATTCTCACCATGATATACTGGTTTAGATAAGGTATCAAAGTATTTTCAAACACATAAAACCAGTCCTTACAAAATGAGTTAGTTAACTCATCAAAATTTTGTTCATGGAACATATAGTACATTTTTGGAAATAAATCATCCTTTTGAAACTATACAAGCCAACAAAAATATTCATTTCAAGGTATAAGGGTTAAATATGCATGCATTTATGAGACAACTCCAATTGGGTTTTAGGACACCAAAAACCAGTTTTGTACTAAAGGATTCCAACAAAACAAAACACACTTTCATGAAAACCAAATGCCTTGGAAACTTCACTATATACCTATACTCCATATTCAAGTACTTACTTTTAAGGATTATGTGGAGAATTTTGCATTTGCTCTTCCATTCCTCATACCCTCTTGACATGGCTCAATGGGTTAGTTTGGACCATTTGAACTTGAACACAAAACCACTTCATAAAATCAACGTATGAGCTCAAAAATTTAATATATTACCTCTATCAAATTTCCATGCTCACCTTTCACTTCAACACCAAGATTTTTCATCATTAACCCCTTAAGCTAACTTGACTAGTTTTGGCTCTTCTAACCCTTAAGCGGTAAGCCATCTTGGTTAACTTGTTTTACCAAATTTATGCAAGAAAATAACATGAATATTCTCATGATAACTTAGAGAACATCCCAATATTTATCCTACCCTAGGATTTTCATTATGAACTCTTCCATACATGACTATACCATTAAATTTCTTGAAAATAGGCCTATTTTTATACCTTACCAGCTGACATAGAGAATCAAAATGCCACCAAACTGAATTAAAATGATTCCTCTACATTCCTAAGTCATCACATCAACTTTCACAAGCCATTTCATGACAAAATAATCATTTATACTCTATCCCTACAAAGGGAGGGTTTCAAGAGGGTTTGGAACAACTTAAATTCTTAAGCATCATTCATAAAGTTCTGGTGTTCATTTCATCTCATTATTTTTTTTTTTGGCTTCTTAAATCCATGTACCAGTATCCCTGAAATCCTTAGGGTCCCATGCACATCTCACACGTGTGGGTGAGAAAATTAATTTCACCATCAAGCTGGTTTTTGCCTTCTTAGGAACTCAGTAGAGCCAAAAACTCATTTTCTTGTTCATCCTTTGGAATCTTGACCTAAAATTTTACCCAGAGCATCATTTTGACCTCTTCCATGCTTTAAAACTATCATTTAAGCTTGCACCTATCTAAAAATCATCATCCTCCATGATTTATATTTTCATACGTAGCTTGTTCCCAAGAATATGCCTCCAAACAACCTTGAAAATACCTCTACCAATTGCATTATGACTTATAGTACCTTGCATATGCTCTCTAAAAATTCACTACACATTTATCATGTTTTTGTTGTCCTGCCTTAACTTTATTTTCTCGACACTTCAATCCATGTTTGTATTAGGTCTCTGAATCAGGCATAGTTGAGCTCGTTTCCACATTTCTCTCATAAACTTGTCATGTTTTCATCATGAACTTGTCTTAACACACCCTCTTCATATTCTCCATGCCTTGACCATGCTTCTCTATCTATCTCATGCCTTTAATCCATCATACTAGGTCATTCTGGTGACTAGGCCTAAGGATTAGGCCTACTGGACCAAGTAATTCTCACATGTGTCACTCATACAACCTTGTGTTTATCAAGATAACTATATTTATTCATCACACATCTGTTATAACATCACCATTATGCCTATCCTGGTCATTAGCTACTTAAGAATCCAATCCTTACCAGGTGATCCACATCATGTCACCATGATCTCATGTCATGCCTTGTTCTACCCTATCATACTCACTACAAACTTCCTCTTGCACTCTTTCATCTTCCTTTGTCATTAATGAGAATTTTACATCAATTACAACCAAACAATCACATGCCAACAATATCCCCTTTTATCATTGATGGAAAACCTCCTGGTTCTTCTCCCCCTTTTTACATTAATGACAAATTACATGCCTTTAGCTCGTGGTATTCTTCTTCATCAACTTATTTAGACCTCTTCTTGGTTAGAAACATCAACCAAACTTTCCCTTCAAGCTCACAAACTTGATTTTCTTCTCTATACTATATATTTTTTTCATCCTCACACAAAAATCATTGTGGCTCCCCTTGGATAGATGCCTTTATAACACATACACATGCCAACTAATGGAGATCCCATCCTACAAATTCATCCCACAACGCTAGCTAGATCAATTATTTATCTAATTTATCAAAATAACAGATTTTACCTTGTTTTCCAAGTAGCCTAGGTTGTGCTCAAGATGAAAAATACATCAAATCACTAAATCAAGAGAAAAATCTTCTTAAACCTAATAACATCAATCCATCATGCTAGAAGGCTTCACCAAGTTTCAAGGTCCCATTTGTCATTAATTTCCTTATAGACTTCACCCAAGTTTTTGTAGCCCTACTAAAAGATTATCTTAGTCATAAAACACAAAATATGGGGAATATTTCACACCATCATTTCACTCATGAAAACAGCTCATTCATCTACCACATTGGATTCACATTCACTTTATATCCCTTCTTTCTCTACCTCTTCACTCACTAGTTCTTGCAATATTAAGTGATTGTTCCTTTCATTCACCTACCAAGGCTTTCCCATCATGTTCCACTTGTTTCTTAGCTTCTTAACTCCTCCAAGCCCCTTTTCCCCTATTCATATACTTAAAACATGGTTAGATTCATTAAAAAAATGCATTCATAACCTTAAATTTTCACTTAACTCTTCCTTCCACAAAATTATCCCTTTAAGTCTCTTAAAACCATGTTACATGGAACAACCATGCATCCACACTTCTAAAATCATCCAGAAGGTTTTAAAGGATTCAATAGTTCACCTATGCCTCCACCAGCTTGTTCCTAAAATTTCATGGTTCAATTCCACATACAACTCCTTACACTTCACCTTTTGTATTCTTGCTCTTAACCCTCAAGTAGGTCAGACTAGAGAAAATTTCATGTTTATCTAAGTTTGTAGAAGGTTCCAAGGCATAAAATTATGTTTTCTAGACATCCTTTATGGCATTTTACTTTATCCTAAAGTTTGAATTCACAACTCCAAGGATTTCACCTACTTCCTTTTCAAACTCACCCTTCTAACTTAGCTCTTGACTGTCTCTAACTGTCATCTATTCAACTGTCAGAAATATCTCACTTTTCACCTCTTAAAATAAAAAAATTCCACTTGGATCACTTGAAACACCTCCCCATTATCCTTTCTTCCAAATTTCAAAAGAAATTACTTGGTTTCAACCCTTCAACTACCATGCCCTAACAAGTTCTTACTGTGCATGTCTGGGAGTACCCGAGAGACTATTTTTCATTTTAACTTCCACTGTACTTGGACTCAAGGCTTAAAAATTGTATTGGAGGTTTGGCTCAATATGAGGTACAATAATTTCTTACCAGTAATATTGGACTCATCCCTAAACAAGAGCTTGTTAGCTTTCTTCCTTTCTCGGCCATGTAGGATTTCACAGTCACAAGTCTCAAAACCCTCTTGCTCAACAAAAAAATCATAAAATGGTATATAATACTATTATATTGAATTACAACTTTACCCTAGGCTCGACCAAGAAGACTCGGTCATGCCCTTACAAAGTCACAGTGTGAGTTTGTTAAGTCACAATCATCAAGATTGACATGTAAAGAAGGTTTAAACTTTGGACATTTTATGAAGTCATACACTCTCACTCCTTGCACACTCATTTCTACATGCAACAGTCAAGAAACCTCATTCTTTTCCCTCTTGAGAGCATCCACAGCCATGTTAAAACATTCTTAGTATTATCCAACAAAGCATGAAATCACAGTCCTCTATTGTTTCATTCTTAGGGATTGAATTTGTTGATGGTTTAATATGCACAAATAAAGAGGAAACAAATTGAATCTTCACACACTAAAATTCATCTTTCCACACAATTTATAATCAATTCAATTATACACACCCAGTTTAGTAGATTTACACCAATTTGCACTCCTAATCAAATACATTTTGTCAAACAATTATCAAAGTGCTTGTAACTTTCTTTTATTACCTCAATCACTGTTACTTGTGATTTTTTTTCTCCATCTTAAGGCTCTCAACTACTATTACTTATGTCATCAAATAAGAATTGATCTGGAAGTATACCAATCACATTCTCCTTACCTAATGCATTTAGTTGGTTTTATGAGTATTTCATCGATTACATATCCATTCACATCCTTCATACCCTTCACAATACTATACACCTGAAGACACTTTCATATGACTTGTTCAAGTTATTACAAAACAATCATTCAATGCACATCCAAATGAAAACAATCATGTATAAGATATCACCTTAGAAGCTTCATATTAATAATTCATGACCTTTTCACAACTTCAAGAGCCTTTTGGGATCTTTTCATAGAGATCTTTTCTTCTCCACAAACATATTACCCCTCTTAATCCCTCTCTCTCTCAAATACATGGTGTATTTCCTTTTACAAATGAGAAATAAATGAGTTAGTTAGGTTTTCCAGTCAACTAACCCCCTTGATTAAGCCAACTCATGATGAGTTAAGGCTAGGTGACTTAAGTGAGTCGAGTAAATAGTGGTAAAGGTGTTTCATCACCCTCATTACATCATGTAATACTATGAAATAATAATGCCAAGTTAAAAATTTTAAAATTACAAAAGGATGGAAAATCCCTTACTCAAACTCAAGGAGTCCATAAGGTCTAGAACCAACTATGATGACCCTAGATGGAATCAAGACACCCTAATAAAATAGAAAAAAAACCAAAATTTGTGTTATTTACATGATGCTCCTACATAACCAATTGACTAAAATTTGAGTGATAACATCCTCTTGACTCAAAAATATGTCTATCTCAACTCAAGATGCTCCAAACAACCTTAATCTTGTTATGTATTGGTTGCAAGCAATATTTAGGACTTAGGTCCATAAACTAAACTTTTAGAGCAAAAGAGCCCAAATTTACCTTTCTACAAGAGCATATATATCACATGGAACAATACCTTATAGCTCCCCCTGAGGTTGTACTATCATCCTCTATCTACATTAGCAAAAATGAGCCTTCATAATTAGCATGTGCGTCATGGAGAAGAGTCAACAATAGTACCCCTGTCCTAAGATAGCTTTTTAGTGTTTATAGTCCTCTTTATATGTTATAGTGACTTACTTGATCATCACACTTTCTCTCCTTGTCAATATGCTTGCAATCATCACTTACACTTCCTACCTAGCATCATTAACACCTAAAACACCTGATAAAGAGTTGTAAACATCTCCCCATGCTTCAAGCATTCCTCTTACATCTGTAGCTAATTATTTCAAGGTCTCAACAGTCTGTAATGACCTCAAATTTAGGTGTATTTGTACAAACTTGTAATCCCTCATCAACCCTTAACTACTCATTCTAGCCTTACAAATCTTAGCAAATCCTCTTGATTACCTAATATCCTACTTGTAATAGTAGGACAAATTTCGACACAAATAAATCCACTTAAACATATTATCTTCATTCTCAATCTTGACAGGGCTTTACACTTATTCTTACAACCTTTATGAGGCACATTCAAGCTTGATTTCCCTTATATATGAGACCTAAATCATGACATCACATCTAGCATTATGCATATACAAGTATCAATTCACCTATACAAGTATCCAACTTTGCTCCATGACCATGTCATATCTTCAATTCAACCTAAATTTCCCTTGGCATGAAGAAAACTTCTTAGCAATTTCAATTGATGAATAAGAATCATTTTACTCCTTTGATGTACTTTCTCTCAGACATTTGTGACAGTCTCTTTCAGAATATGATGAACTAACAAAGAAACCAAGCTTTTTACAACACTTTTAAAGACATACATAACCATTTTAGCAACACCTTTGAAGACCACTTAATTCATGAATGATCAATCATAGTAACAACATGAATTTCACCTTACACAGGAATGTTATGACATTTGGAATTCTCATGCAAACCTTTAGACATGGCTTCAACAGAGATTTTGACAAAGACAAGCTTTTGGTTTGACAATCAAACTAGACTTGTTAGACTAACCTCAAAACCTAACACGGACTCTTAAGAATCACATGATAGACACCTATTTGTTAGGAAATAAGGGATAAAATATGTGGAAAAATCCCACTCATAATCACAATAATAGAAACTAATATGCATAAAATATGAAAGATCTAAAATAATAGTACAAAAAATAAAAGAACACAATATAGAGACATTATTTAATGTGGTTCATCCAATTTAGGCTACGTCCACTAAGAATAACTTGCTCAGATTTTATTATAAGCCACCTCTCTCCCAATACAATACCCAGATCTATTTGGGGCTGTGCTCAACAAACTCTCCTGAATTCACACCCGAATTCACACACTTCGACAATAATATGTCTCAGCTATTAAAAGTACATTAATAAGCAACTACTTAAGAAATTTTACAATTCCGTGGGTACTGAAACCATGGGACAAAACCACCCCATAAACCTATGGGTAAAAAATCTCTCCTTGAGAAGAGCACATTTACCGAGATATTAGACACGTTTTTTTAGGCCAAAAAATTCTTGGGGCCTGTGCCCCCGAACCCCTACTACCGGGGTACACCACTCCTTGGCATTTTTCATGTTTTCTTGTCTGCTTGGACTAACCTTGTCATCTTCACACTTTTCCATAGGCTCCCTTTTGAAACTTAGATTTTTCTTGTCACATATTGCTCTTTGATTCTCCAAAATTCCATCAAGAACTTCAGAGCTCTTCTCCAAATTTCCATACATCTTCAATCTGTTGTATGCTTCTTATAATTTAGATTTCAAGGATTTCAAATCTTCTTCATATCTAATGCAATTATTTTCTTTCTCTTTTAGGGATTTTTTCACTCTATCAACTTGAGATTCCTTTTATGTATTGAATTTTAGGAATTCTTCGTCTTTATCTTTGAGGGATGTTGAGATAAATTCTTATTGTGCTTAAATTTCTTTGAGTCCATCTTCATATTCTCTATCCTTCGTGCTTTGCATTTCCTCAAGAGTTCCATTATTCATTTATTGTTTTGTCACTTTATCTTCATATTATTTCACCATTAACTTTAATTTTTGGTTCTTCCTTCTTTGGTGCTTCTATTCCTCAAGGGCACTAATCAATTTTTCTTCAAGGTTTACTTCAGCATCATCCTCATCTGAAATTTCATCTTCAGTAAGATACTTATGTTTTGAGCTTCTTCCAGAGACTATCTCCATGACCATGTTTGTGCTTTAAGAGTATCTCCTTAAATTTTTCAAACTTGTTCCAACAAAACCTTCCTCTTATACCATTTGTTGGAAAAAAACAAGCACTGAGAGGGGAGGGTTGAATCGGTGCTTCTAAAAACTTTAAAAACACTTCAATAACTCAACAATCCATTCAACCTTAATCAACCTTTACCATGATAATACAATAACATTTACACATATGCAAATGAGAAGGAATTACACATGAATGAACACAATGTTTAATGTGGGAAACCTGTTGGAAGCACAATGGACTGAGAGGGGGGGTGAATTAAACCTACAAAAATTCAACTTCTTTTACCATGACAACCATTCAAAATTCATTTAAATATTCATCATTCATAACCACATGTGATATTATTAAATGTGCACTAACCATTCACAAGGGCACGCAATAAGACACAAGATGTAAGTGGGAAATCCTCAAGGGGAAGAAAACCCACTAAAAACTTTGTTGATATTACTCACAACAAATATTACACATCACAAGAGATTTCTTTAGTGAGGCACCAACCCCACAAGGAACACCTACCCCTAAATCTTTGTTGATATTACACACAACAAAGGAATCCTAAGAATATGACTCATCATAGGATATTTTTATAAAAGAGTTACCACTTAAAGTATGTTGATCCCACTACTGATTGTGATCCAAATGTAGCTCCAAAACATATCAAACTCTCTTACAACATTTCTCTCCTTCAACTCACTCAAATTTGTTCTCTCATGGTTGATTAGGTCATTAGCCTTTGCATTACTAGTCTAAATTATTTAGGTCTTCATAGATTTTCTAATATTTTTACACAACTCCTCTTCATTCCTCTATAGGTTTCTCATTACCCCATAGGCACGCCTACTAACAAATGACCAAAACATGTGCTTCTTCTTTACTTAAAAATCTTCCTCTCCTTCAAGTTGATCTTATAATTTCCCTAGCTCGCTATTACCTGCTCTAAATTTGGAATATTAAAGCATTAAATTCTCCTCCTCTTTATGGTCAATAATACCTCCTTTAAGCTCCAAAATATTCCCTCTAGGTCGCACCTTTTAACCACTCCAACAACTAGTTGAAATGAACCTCAACACTTGCTTATATACCAATTTCAACTCTAAACTCCACTTGGGATGGCCATGATTAAGTAGGTCAGTAACCCCAACACAAAAATATAACAAAAACATCATATAAAGAAATTACAAATGACCACAACGGTCAGCAAGATTCAAGACATCATTGCCAAGCAAACTAAATATAAGCTTCTCAAGTACTAGTAAATCCTCCAACAACTCCAAGGTATTCAAAAAACTTTGTAAAGTATCCATAAGTTCCACACAAGTCATACACAGGTCCTCAACATCATCAATAATCACAGGAAGTTCTAAAACATTGATCTCCATCATCACACTCATCAAGAAGAAACCATGCACAACTAGGTCTCAAGCACCTAGAAATTCAGTCCTGAAGAGAGACCAAATTGACATAGAAAATATAAAAAAATTGACTCAATTCATATACCATTTGAAATATATATGAGTATAGTTTCCAAAACAACTCACTTTTTCACTAAACTCCAAGTGTAAGACCTCCAAACAACTCAATCTCTGCAACTTCTCTAAACTAGCTTTAAGACCCCAAAACTAGGTCTTCAAAACTGAGTTGATTCACCCATCAAAACTCTTCACCAAGATACAAACCATATATCAATGGAAATTTATATGAGTCTAGTTTCCAGAGCATATCTTTTCATCTTTCACCTCATAGTGGAAGGTATTCATCCAATCCAATCTTTGCAACTGCTCATTCAGGCTTTAAGGACTCAAGAACTAGTCTTGAGAGAAACATTCACAACTACCTCCAAATAATATTGTGAGCTCAGCCACCACCTGGAATACTTCAAGGACACTTGTAACAACATGTACAATCACTAACATGCATATCTCACATGGATAAATCTTACGCAACACTCATGTTTTAATCAATTTCTCATGCAAGCCTTATATGACCAATTAGGCCATTAGGGTTTGAAAATGAAACCACTTCATCTTGTCAAACCATGAGCTCAAACACATCATAAAATGTGCCAACATGTCATACATGATAAAAATTATCAGCTACAATAAGCAAAATGATCCAAAGCACAAGACTAGCATTTTATCCCTTAAGGTCAAAATTAGTAGTGCATATTTGAGCACTTATAATTCAATAAATATCCATTTTACATTCATAAAAAATTTCATGGTTGTGTAGCACATCCCCCAAGGGTTATGAAACAATTCACTTCTTATTCTAAAACCGCCATCTCATCCCTGAAACTAAAAAAACCCACAAAACTAAGGTTTTTCTCTCTCTTCCCAAAATAACAGGAACACAAAACCACTGCCAAAATGAGCTCTGTGGAATCCTCTTCAACCCTAATGTATCACATTATCTTCCATAATTCATTTGGAGACCATACCAATTTTATTTCCTCTATCACTTTGTTTCTAAGGTTTAATAAGGGTTTTAGACCTTCCTAACTTCTTAAACTTCGTTCCTAAAGCTCTGATTCCCAAATTACCTCATTCCACTTGTTATGTCTTATTAACTACATGAACTAACATACCTAAAATCCTTGGGGTCCCATGCAAAGTGCATATTCTTCAACAAGCATCAGAACATCAGCTTCATTCACAAAATATCACTTTCTTGAACTTGGTAAGAGCAAAAATATCATATCCTACTTAAACTTGCAAACCAACATCTGAAACTTAGTCCATACCTCAAGAATAACCTACTCTATCATTTCCAAATCTTACCTTTTCATGTCCATGCTCAGAGCTTTCCATCCAATTTGAACTACCTATGCTTTCTAGCTTTTCTTCACCTTATTGCTTCCCAAGGACCATGAAACATCATCAAACAGTTGATAATAGACATGAAAATCTTTCCATACATCATGAAACACCTCACATAATTATATTGACTTGTTTTCTTCACCATACTACATCATCATAAAATTTGGTCACACTCCAAAGAAACCAGTTCATACTTTGAAGCAAATGACACAGACTTTAGACTAACTCTGAAGAATATAAGAAGACTCTAAATAAGCTTGTATTTTATCTTGCACACACTCATACACCTTTGATATATCATACTAACCATTATAGACCTCTAGACCACATACTTTAGATAATATCCAAAGCATTCAAATTATCTCGTGATCTCAAGTGAATAGGAGAGAAATTCTCTAAAACCCTCAAATTTACCTCGAGCAAGTGACTTTGTGAAGACATTTGCACGTTGCATATATTTTGGGAAATATTGGAGCTGGATGTTTTTTTTCTAAACATGTTAGCGAATGAAATGTACCTACACCTCAATATGTTTGGTGCGCTCACGAAAAATTAGATTCCGAACAAGTTTTACTACTCCTTTGTTATCAACATGTAGATACTTCAATCTTTCTGTGGTATTCCCAATCCTTCAAGTATACGTCAGAGCCATATCGCTTCACAGATAGCTCCACCTGATGCATGATATTATGATTATTTTGAGGGTCTTGAAACACAATTTTGCTTCTTACTCCCCCATGATATTGGTCCAAATCCCAAAAAGAATACAAATCCTGAAGTGAATTTCCTCTAATTTATGTTTCCTCCATGATTTGAATCTGAATATCATGTCAAGAAGTTATTATTATTCTTGTATTCTAGGCCATAGTCCATAGTTCGTCTGATGTACCTCAGTATCCACTTTACTGCTTTCCAGTGAGAAACCCTTAGTTCTTGCATGAACTGTGAAAGATAGTTGACTGCATAGTCGATATCCAACCTAGTGTAAGTCAAGTAGATGAGACTCCTGATCAACTGCAGATAGAGAGTTGCATTTACTTGTGGTGATGTATCTATTCGAGGAAGTTGAAGTCTTGTCTCTATAGGTGTGGAAAATGGCTTACAATCCATCATATTGAATTTCTCAAGAATTTTCTTGGTGTATTTCAATTGTGACACAAAGATGTGATTTTCTCTTTGCCAAAATTCAAGTCCAATACAATAATGCAAAAGCCCGAGATCGGTCATGTCAAATGATTGTGTTAGATCTTTCTTTGTTGACTCAATCATCCTCACTAATCCTCCAGTGATGACTAGATCATCAATATATACTACAACGATCACTATCTTCCCCCTTGTCTTTTTGAGATAGAGATTAGGATCATATGGACTCTTGTTGAATCCATATTGAATGAGATGCTCGTTGATTTTTATGTACCATGCTTTGGTAGACTGCTTTAGACAATATAGTGATTTTATGAGTTTACATACCTTTTCCTCTTTACCTAGTATGACAAAACCTTTTGGTTGAGTCATGTAAACTTTTTCCTGTAAATAACCATTAAGAAAGGCACTTTTCACATCCAACCAAATTGTGCAGCTAGACCAAATATTAACTTGAAAGTTTTTATCTTAGCCGTGGGAGCAAAAGTCTCATCATAATCAATGCCTTCTTTTCAAGTATATCCCTTAACACTAGTCTAGCCTTATGCTTATCAATTTTTCCGTTTGCTTTGTACTTCATTTTGAAGATCCATCTACATCCAATCAGATTTTTCCCTGGTGGAAGATCTGTAAGTTGTCATGTATTATTTTTCATAAGTGACTTATATTCTACATCCATAGCATCTTTTTAAGGTTTGGACTGTATGGCTTCTGAAATTGTGGATGGATCAGTAGTTTCAACAACTTTACCCATTAAGGCCAAATTGACCTCATTTCGAGCCATACTATGAGTCCTCATTCTAGTGGTAGATGTGTCGGGGACACTATCCAATTTTGTATCTCTAATCATACTTGTATACCATTTAAGCATACTTTTTGTGGTTCCTATGGGAGGTTGAATTTCACCATCTTCCCCATCATCATTGTCATCATCAAAGTGATTACCATCCTCTGTTTTCACTGTAGGGATGATTTTTTCATCATGTGAGTGTATGGAAGGAGCATCTTCTTCTTTCTTCTCAAAGAACTTAACATCCCGACTAGTGTATACCCTCCTTATTTTTGGATCCATAAGTCTGTAGCCAAGTGCTTCATCATTGTATCCTGAGAAGATAAGTTTTTCTGATTTCATATCAAGCTTAGTTCTTTGTTTCTTAGGAATTTGCATACTCACTTTACATCCAAAAACTCTAAGGTGTGAAATAGATGTCTTATGCTCTGACCATGTTTACTGAGGTATTATTCCATCAAGAGGTGCAGTGGGAACTCTATTTAGTAAGCAGATAGTTGTTTTAGCTGCTTCGGACCAAAATGTTTTTGATAAACCTGCATCATCAATCATACATTGCACCATATACATGATAGTATGATTTCACCTTTCAACAACACCATTTTGTTACAGTGTGTCAGGAGGATCCATTTGACAATGAATGCCATGTGTTTTCAAAAAATCATTGAACTCATTGCTAGTGTATTCTCCCCCTTGATATGAGTGGAGTGTTTTTATTTTCCTACCATACTCTATTTCAACAAGGGATTTGAACTTCTTGAAAGTTTCAAAAGCTTGGTCTTTTGTAGAAAGACAGTATATCCACATTTTTATTGAAAAATCATCAACAAAGAGCATGAAATATTGAAACCCAAAGTGGCTAGGTCTCATTGGTCCGCACAGATCGGTATGCACCAAGTCAAGTTTTTCCTTAGCCTGAAATGTACCATGTTTGAAGGGTATTCTATTTGGTTTTCTTGTCAAACAATGCTGACATTTATATATACCCTTTTTTAGAGGTGGCAAACCCCTAACCATGTCGTATCAACGAAGTGTGTTAAGATAGCCAAAAATCACAGGTCCAAGTCTTTGATGCCATACTTGAGTTGATGATGTATCCTTGGCTACAAGTGCTTGATCATTTCATTAAACAAAATCCAACTGAAACATTCTTCCCACATTCGAAGCTTTTACAACAATTTTGGAGCTTCGTGACTTATCTCGATTTATACACATCTTTTTACCGCCTTTATAATCAAATTCAATTTTGAGATTGTGATCTAATAATTGACTCATGGATAACAATTTTTTTGTTAAACCAGGGACATAAAGAACATCTGTTATTTTACAAGTATGTTGTCCAAGTGGTAGTGAAATGGAACCAATTACTTCAAAATTGTAAGATGTATCATCACCCAAAGAGACATGATTTTTGGTGGGTGTTTTACTCATTGTGAAGAGCCAATCTTTCTTTCATGTCATGTGTCGAGTTACACCTAAGTCTACATACCAAATTTGATTTGTAGAATTCGATACTTCATTTGACTGTGCATAATATAGGAAGTCATCATCATCAAATTGATCTTCCTGTTCGGCGACATTTCCTTATTGCGTTGGTTTCTTCTTCCACTTTTGATTATTTTGTCCTTGTTTACTCTGTTGTTGACCAAATTTTGTTTGTTGGTAATTAATATTTTTACCACTCAATGATCCTTGTTGGAATGTGTTGTACCAATTAATGTTTAACTCATGTCCTTTTCGACCACAAATAAAACATTTTTTGTTGGTCCTTTTGGCCTTGTTGAGTATTACCTTGCTTCTGAGGTTGTTTACTAGACTTAGCCTATTTTTTTCCTTTTTTGATTAGAAGCAAGTGGCTACTCTTCAGTTTCAGTAGTTGAGTGAATAGCTTCCTCTTGTTGTAGCATATTCACTAACTCTTCAAAAATTGTTATTTGACTAGTTATGTTTAATGTGGTCACAAAAATCCTATGAGGAGGAAGAGCTCTTAATACTTTAGGCATGAGTGATGTGTCGATTACTTCTTCTTCCAAAGCTTGAAGTGATGCACACAAAGTTTCTACTCTTCTCAAAAACATTTCAACTTTTTCAGTTGGTTGCATTTTCAAGTTCAATAGTTGACTCTAGAGATGAAGTATTGTGTTTTTATTTTTTGACTCATATATTGTTTTCAACTTGTCCCAAGATTATTTTGTTGTTGTGGTCTTGTGAATATGAGGTTGTACCTCATCTAAAACACTAAACAAGATTATTAACTTTGTTTTTTGATTTGCATGATCAAATGTAGCTTGTTGTGTAACATCTGTTGCAGATCTTGTTAATGTACCATAAACAACGGACCATAGATTTTTGTTGGGGTTAGCACACCGGTTGTACAGACAATATATCAGATCTAAGTATACATGCAAATAAAAGTGGATATTCTACCAAAATAATTATACAAAACAAGAGACATAAATCAACACCAGATTTAACGTGGTTCACCCAGTGTGGGCTACATCCACCAAGAAACAAGCCGATCTATTATCCAAAGCTTTTACAAGATATACAATGAAGATTTACAATCTTCTACACTTCTTATATGTTCAGTAATTTCTTCCTTCAAGATTTTTGATTCTTCACCAAGAATTCTCTCTCACATAATTATCTTGTAATTATGATCAATCCTCCTCTTCTAAACCCTAGCTTTATGCTTTAAATAGTTGTTTAAGACTTTAGGGCACTTAGCCATGCAATTACATTCATTAAACCTATTCCAATGCTAAAAATATAAATAAATCTCGAGAGTTAATTAAAATCTCGTTGCACAGGTAACCGATGCTGGTTCTACCCAACCGTCACCGGTTCCAACTTGCCCTGACTGATGTTGGTCAAACCCTAACCAATGCCGATTACTGTCAACTTCCAGCAAGTTCTATTTGCATGCTAAAAGATGAGTAATTTAGCTCCATACTCAACAATCTCCCACTTGGATTTTAATTATTGCACACTATACCTGTACATTGCCATTCTTGGATCCTCCTAAGCTTTGTTTCTTCATGTTCAAGTCTCAAACTTGAAGACCAACAAAAGTGGAGTGTAGCTCCAACTTCTCCTTTATCTAATGGCTTCGTTAGCATATCTGCAGGGTTCTTGCTTATATGAATCTTTTCTAGATTCAATTTTCCATCCTCCAATACCTTCCGTATGAAGTGATATCTCGACTGAAATGTGTTTCGTTCTCGAATGAAATGTTGAGTTATTTGCCAAATGAATTGCACTTTGACTATCACTAAACATTTTACAATTACTTTGCTCCTTTCCTAACTCTTCCATGAACCTACTCATCCATATCATCTCCTTGCTAGCCTCTGTAGCTGCAACATATTTTGCCTCTGTAGTAGACAAAGCCATAACCTTCTGCAATCTCAAAATCCATCTAACTGTCATTCCACCTACTATGAAAATATATCTAGTAGTGCTCCTCCTACCATCTAGATCTCCAGCCATATCTGAATCAACATAGCCACGTAAAGAAATATCCGAACCTCCATAGCATAACTGCATGCTATATGTCCCTCTCAAATACCTGAGTATCCATTAGACTACTTTACAATGCTCTTTACCTTTATTAGCCATATATCTACTCAAAACTCTCACTACCTATGCAATGTCTGGTCTTGTACAAACCATAGCATACATGATACTTCCAATTTTTGAATCATATGGCACTCGTGTCATGTATTTGACCTCCTCTTGTGATGAATGACACTGATCTTTACTCAATTTAAAGTGTTTTTCCATATGTGTGCTAACAGGTTTTGCATTCTGCATCTTGAACCTTTCTAACACCTTGTAGATATAATCCTCCTGAGACAAATACAATTTCTTGTTTTTCTTGTCTCTATGTATTTGCATGCCAAGAATTCTTTTTGTAGCTCCCAAATCCTTCATTGCAAACGTGTGAGCTAGATTTCTTTTAAGCTCACCAATATCATGCATACTAGATCCTGCAATAAGCATATCATCCACATACAGTAAAAAAATAATATAGCTCCAATTTTCAAGCTTATTGAAATAAACACAATGGTTAGATTCACATCTCAAGTAACCATGCTCATGCATTAAACTATCAAACCTCATGTACCATTGCCTTGGAGCTTGCTTGAGCCCATATATGCTCTTTTTCAACCTGCACACTAATTTCTCCTTACCCTTGACTTCATACCCAAGCGACTACTGCATATAAATCTCTTCATCCAAATCACCATGAAGGAAAGCCATCTTCACATCTAGTTGCTCTAAATGCAAATCTTCTACTGCAACTAAACTCAATACAGTATGAATAGAAGTCATCTTAACAACAGGAGAAAATATTTCACCAAAGTCAATACCTACCTTTTGTACAAATCCCTTTACTACAAGCATTGCCTTGTACCTTTTCTGTCCACCCTCTTCTTCCTTAATTTTATAAACCCACTTGTTCTGCAATGTTCTCTTTCATGCTAGAAATTTAACCAAATCACAAGTCTGGTTCTGTTCCAAAGAGTTCATCTCCTCATCCATGCCATGCTCCCACTGAACGTGAGTTTTATCCTACATTGCTTCTTCAAATCTTTCTAGTTCACCACAATCAGTCAATAATAGATAAAATAGAGAAGGTGAAAATATTTCTGGAAGTTTACTTACCCTTTGTGACCTTCTCACAAGAGTTTGGGGTACCGGAGGCTCAATCTGCACCTCCTGGAAATTAGTATCAACTTTTGATAGTCACTGACGCCAGTCACCTATAACCGATGTTGGTTCAGCTAACCAATGTCGGTTCTAATCCTCTGTAACCGTCGGTGGTTCATTTGACCATTGTTGGTTAAGGCCTAACCGACCACGGTTACTGTGTATTTCTGAAGGTGTTTCTCTAAAACCCGAGAGTTCATTTTCATCAATAAACTTCTCAATTTTCTCATCCTTTTGTACCAAAATTTGATCCCTATACATTCTCTTATCATTCCATTCAACATCATGACTATTAACAATTTTAGAATTCTCTAAATCCCAAAAACGAAAACCGAAATCACCAGATCCATAACCAATGAAAGTTCACCTCTTGTATTTTGCATCCGAACTTTTTTCTATTTTCTCTATCAACATGCATAAAAACTTCTAAACCAAAAACTTTAAGAAAAGAAAGATCTACCTCTTTTCCAGTCCATGCTTCCTCTGGTATTCCTCCATCTAGTGAACTTGAAGGGCCACGGTTAATCAAATAAACCATTGTATCAACTACTTCTACCCAAAACTGCAAGGGAAATCCAGAATGTATCCTCATACTTCTAGCACATTCCATGATTGTCATGTTCATTCTCTCTGCAACACCATTCTCCTGTGGTGTTCTTGGAACAGTTCTTTCTCTACATATCCCATTCACTGAACAATAATAATTGAAAGCATTGCTACAGTATTCACCACCATTGTCAGATCTAAGGCACTTTAACTTAGAATTTGATTCATTCTCAACAAGGGATTTCCATCTTTTAAAAGTTTCAAAAACATTAGATTTGCGTTTAATACAATAAACCCATACCTTTCTTGTAGCATCATCAATGAAAGTAACATAATACTGGGATCCACCATGAGAAGCTACCTGAGCTGGTCCCCACACATCTGAGTGTACAAGCTCCAATTTTTGCTCCTTCTTAGTTGCCCCAACTTTGAGAAATCTCACTCTCTTTTACTTTCCAAAGATACAATGCTCACAGAAATCAAGATCTAAATCTTTCAAATCTGATAACTTACCCTTAGCCTTTAAGATCTGCATTCCTTTTTTACTCATATGACCCAACTGATTATGCCACATGCATGCATCTGAATCTGAAGTAGATAATGCAGAAAAGGAATCAGTAATACAGGTAGATAAATATAACGTTCCTACCTTCTTACCTCTTGCCACAACAAAATCACCCTTGGTGACTTTCCAAGAGTCTCCTGTAAAAGTAACCATGCAACCAGATTCACCTAGTTTCCCTGCAGAAATAAGATTCCTCCTCGAGGCTTGGCACATGCCTCACATCTTTCAATACCCATGTATTTCCATTCTGCAATTTTAGATGAACTTCCCATTTACCAGTAATACTGAAAGGTTCATCATCACCCAAATAAACATGCCCAAAATTTCCCTGGACATAATTTCTGAAATAACCCTTATTAGGGATTGCATGGAAAGAAGCTCCTGAATCTAAAACCCATGATTCAATTCTACTATCTAAAGAAAGAATAAGAGCATCTTGCATTACCTCTGATGCAGCAAGATTCACCTCTTTACCTTTGTCTGGTTGTTGGTTCTCTTTATTCTTTGACCAACAATATTTCTTTGCATGTCCTTTCTTTCCACATTTCCAACAAGTAATTCCCTTACTTCTGGATTTAGATCTGCTATCCCTTGACTTTGATTTCCCATTACTCTTACTCTTGGATCTCTCCTTCTGTCTGCCCCTGCTTTCTACATTTAAAGTATTTCCAGATGATGTTTCCTCTGTACTTTTCCTATGAATTTCTTCATTCAAGATTATACTAACCACATCATCAAACTTCAAAATATTATTAGCAGATGTTGTATTACTAACAGCCATTACCAAGTTGTCCCAACTATCAGGCAAAGAACATAAGAATAAAAGTGTTTTTACTTCATCATCAAACGGTATTGAAACCAATTTTAACTGATTTACAATAGATCAGAAATCATTCAAATGACTAGAGGCAGATTCACCTTCATGCATCTTAGAACTAAAAATTTTCTTCATCAAATAAACTTTATTTGAAGCACTAGGTTTTTCATATAAATTAGCAAGATATTTCATTAAGTCTACCGTAGAAGCCGCTTCTGTAATATTGGAAGCCACGGATGCTGCCAGGCTCAATCTTATAGATCCCAAAGCCTTTCTGTCAAGAATCTTCCATTCTTCATCAGTCATCTTCGTAGGTCTAGACTTCTCATCCAACGGTAAGTACAAATCTCTCTGATACACATAATCCTCAATCTGCATCTTCCATAATTGATAATTTTAAACATCAAACTTCTCTACCTTGTATTTATTATCTTCTGTCATTGTTGTAGCTCCCACTCAATCAGAAAATCCTCTGTGAGTAAATCTGTCAACACACAAAACCCTCAAACAAAGCTATGATACCAGTTGTTGGGGTTAGCACACCGGTTGTACAGACAATATATCAAATCTAAGCATACATGTAAATAAAAGTGGATATTCTACTAGAAGAATTATACAAAACAAGAGACATAAATCAACACCAGATTTAACATGGTTCACCCAGTGTGGGCTACGTCCACCAAGAAATAAGCCAATCTATTATCCAAAGCTTTGACAAGATATACAATGAAGATTTAGAATCTTCTACACTTCTCAGATGTTCAGTACTTTCTTCCTTCAAGCTTTTTGATTCTTCACCAAGAATTCTCTCTCACATAATTATCTTGTAATTATGATCAATCCTCACATTCTAAACCCTAGCTTTATGCTTTAAATAGTCATTTAAGACTTTAGGGCACTTGGCCATGCAATTACATTCATTAAATCTATTCCAATGCTAAAAATAGAAATAAATCCCGAGAGTTAATTAAAAAATCATCACACAGGTAACCGATGCCAGTTCTGTCCAACCAGTCGTCGGTTCCAACTTGCCCTGACTGGTGTTGGTCACACTCTAACCAATGCTGGTTACTGTCAACTTCCAGCAAGTTCTATTTGCATGCTAAAACATGAGTAATTTAGCTCCATACTCAACAATTTTTAAAATCAATTTGTGCACGAATTTTTGTTTTCCATGTTGGATAATTATCAGAATGCAAAATTTGAGAATCTAGCAAAAAGAATTTTGGTTCCATAATTGCGGCCATTGTGAAAAGTGATAAACATTAGAAAAAAAATTGAACACTTTTTTCCCCTTAAAGCATGCACACCCCCTCAAAAAAGTATTAGTTTATTTATTTTGGGCTCCTTTTTAGCCGTGTACAATGAATTTTTGGCACTATTGGCCCTATTAAAAATTTG
The DNA here is from genome assembly GCA_019776745.2 of Taxus chinensis. Lineage (NCBI taxonomy): Eukaryota > Viridiplantae > Streptophyta > Pinopsida > Cupressales > Taxaceae > Taxus > Taxus chinensis. The sequence continues at coordinate 904,935,530 of CM034147.1, read as the reverse complement.
GATCCCTGGCCAATTTTCAAAAATAAAATGGCTCTCTTAGCAGATTGAAAAAATATATTTAAATTTTTTTGGGCTCTTTCACCTCTTTTCAAATAAAAGCAATCTCTAATTTGTGATTTTTTTACAAAATAAATCTTATTAAAAGTTGGACCAAGACGTAGATCTCACAAAAACACACACTTTAAAAAAAATGACACCTCAATACGAGGTACCAGTTGAAAGTTATGACCTTTTTAACTTTTGATTTCAATATCTTTCCAAGCGCCTTTCTAAAAATGGAATATTTTTTTTTACTTCTAATTTTTTTCGCCCAAAAATGGATTTTTTTTTAGAAGCAATTTTTTAAAAACTAAATGCAAATAAAGCCTTATGTGCATGCATAGTGCGGTTTACCGCACAATTTTAGTTCAACCGCTTTGCCTAAGCATTATAATAACCCTTGGCTGTAGTTTTTTTTTTTCATTTATCTTTCTACGTAGGTATTTTTTCTTGCAGAAAAAATTTTCTTTCTTTTTTTCAACACAAATTTTTTTCTTACAGGTTGTAAATATTCTCCATTCAATTTGTAGTCTTTGTTTTGGATGCAGACACGTTAGAGATCATTGAAATCTCTTATTTTCTTCTCCTCTGGCAGGTGCAGGTTCACAGAGAAGCTTCCACGTTCGATTGCATCTCCTTTTTTTGTCACTTAAACTTCTTCTGAAAAAGCTTGGAAGGAGAAGAAACATTATAGAGAAGAGGAAGAAGAAGTACTGTGGGGAGCTTGAAAATCTTGGGTCCCCATAGATTAAAAATATTGTATATCTTTTTTTAAAATTCTTGTAATTTTTTTTTAAAAAATGTAGGTACGGGTAACTTGATAGCTACAAGTAATTTTTGTTTAAATAATACAAAAGAACAATGTCACTTGGTGCTCTTGCAGAAACAAACTTTAATTCTTTAAGTGATCTTCAATTACAAATCAACCATGATTCGAGGTGTGGAGTCGGGTAGGTGCTGAGAAACGGCTGGGGGCATCTATGGCTCCTCCTAGCTTTGTAATTTCTCCAGATCTCCCTAAACTTCCCTAAAACTTCTTACACTCCTCTCTGGATCAGAATACTACTCTGATACCAAATTTTGTCTGCAAACCAGATTTAATTATAGTAAACAAGATGATGCTTACATAATTTTATTAATATGAAATCAAGCATTACAAACAAATGAGAGAGATACAATATTTATAGATATTGGGCAGTTTCTATCTCATCCACAATATATGGAAGCAAATCACTTAATCTGAGTAAATATGTATAAATAACATATTGCCCCTAACTGCCCCTATTGTCCCTCATGGAAATCATCTGGGAACAAAATATGCAAGATAGAACATGATCCCACAAACATAGGGATGAGAACAATATCACTTAGTTAACTAACAACTAAGGACAACTAATACCTATTGACATAAGTTTAAAGTATTTTAATTAAATACTTTAACTTATTACATTTATTCAAATATCAACTAATGATGAATTAAGCTAAGTTTTATTCCTAACAATTTTATCTTGCACACATTCATACACCTTTGATATATCATACTAACCATTACAGACCTCTAGACCACATGCTTCAGATAATCTCTGAAGCATTCAAATGATCTCCAAAGCAAGTGGACAAACTTTGAAGCAAACTATATTTTGACTTGCAGAAACATATACTCCTCTGACAAGTCTCTCTAAACATGCTTGACCTCCCTTTAGAACTCAACTCATGACATACATACTTGCTTCATCCTCAAGACCATGTCTTACTAACTCACCAATCCAAGACATTACCAATCAACCATCAGACTAGATAATGAATAACAACTCATGGAGACTCATATGACATCTACATATCCATTGCCATCAATGGCTTTGACATTAATGACAACATCTAACACAATGGCCAACAAAACCCTTAGAGGAAGAAAAACCCACTGAAATCAATGCACTATGGTGGACTATTGTCCTATAAAGATTACATATATTTCAATTTTTTGAGCACCCACTCAACTTGAATCACCGACTTCAATAATTTAGTCAAGCACCCACTTGACCTTGTACAAGATCCTACTTGCATGGAAGCAACAACTCCCAATAATTTAGTCAAGCACCAACTTAACCATTTGCAAGCTCCAAATTGCATGGAAGCATCAACTCCCTATTTTTCTAAGCACCAACTTAGACTTTTACAAAGTGTTGATCATTTTCCTCTAGTTGCTTGAATTAACAAATTGTGATCTCTTACTCATCTCCTATATCTTCACTCTCCTCTTTTTATGCATCTTGATTCACCTCTTACTCCTCTTCTCAATCTGCTACAGATTACGGTCTTCAAAGCCTCATTCACTCACTCATTTTTTCCCTCATTCATACAATAATGGACTCACTTTCCTCCACTCTTTATCGGATCATTCTTCTGCTCATACAATCTTCAAGACATGTACATATGCATTTTGCCTCACATTCATAAAAATGATCCTCCCTCTAACACATCGCTCTCGTTAGTTCATACTTATACTTTTTCCCTCAAGAGAAGAACATTTTTCATACACAATTTGGAATACTTGTACATGAGAATAACAATCTCTTACACCTCTTGAACTTCATCTACTCCAACACTTCATCTTCTTTCTTCCTCAACACGTACATGGGGTCTAGAATGACATCACTAAAAAGTGCCATAATGTTGTCATTACATCTACAAGATGTCAATTACAAGATCTGATTATTCCTGAGATTTTTATGACACTTCTGACACTTATGAATACTTAGAAAACCGTCCTTAACTTGATGCACATCTGAAACAACATATAAGATACCCTTTTCAGTTCTGACATTTGCATTTATAATTGCCATATTCTTCTTGTCTTCTTCTTCGCGTAGATTCCTTTGTCTTCTTGCTAATCTAAATGATGCTAAGTATTACGGAGTGTAAGAGAAAATTACTAAGGTATTCTCATTTCCTTCTTAATCCTTGACATACTCTCCAACTAACCATTTTCTCAACACACCTCCATTAGAGCTCGTATGCTCCACTAGGTGCATGATGTCCACAAATCAATCTTCAACTTACATGAATGTACTCACTCAAAGCTTCAAATCATGTAATGGAAACATGAAGGAGGGATCTTCAAAATGTCTAAAATATCATCCTATGCTAGGGATAATGCAAGTCAGGGCACAAGACTCCATTTTCCCTCTTCTTCTTAGTTGGATTCTTGCACAGTCATGGCATCTCAAGAACCAGTCACAATATTGCTTCACCAACACCAGTGCATGAGCTTTCAGAACTTATTACTACTTGGAGAATGTTTTAGGGACCTATGTTTCACCTTCACATTCTTGGAGCAACTCAATCACCTTCATTCGCACAATGGCATATTGATTTGGACAAAGTCTCTAAGGGTTTTCAAACACAAAAAATGTGTCCTTACAAAATGAGTTAGTTCACTCATCAACCCACGTTTTCATGGAACCTATAGAACATTTATGTAAATTAATCATCCTTTTGCAGCTATAAAATCCAACATAAAGGTTCGTTTCAAGGTATAAGGGTTCAATATGCATGCATTTCTAAGACAACTCCAACTAGGTTTTAGAACACCAAAAACTAATTTTATACTAGAGGCTTCCAACACACCAAAACACACTTTCATGCCAAAAAAGGAATTGAAAATGTTAGTATAGAACTTTAATCCATATTCAAACACTTACTTGCAAGGAGTTATGTGGAGACTTTGATGTTTTATCTTCCATTCCTCAGACCCTCTTGGCAGGGCTTAATAGGGGCAGTTTGGACCATTTGAACTTGAACACAAAACCACTTCATCAAATCAACTCATGAGCTCAAACATGTCATATTTTACCTCTATCAGCTTTCCATACTCACCTTTCACTTCAACGCCAAGATTTTTCATCATTAACCCTTCAAGGTAACTTGACTAGTTTTGGCTCTTCTAGCCCTTAAGCAGTAGGCCATCTTAGTTGACTTGTTTCACCAAATTTATGCAAGAAACCAGCATGATTATTCTCATGATAACTTAGGTCACATCCCAAGCTTGATCCTACACTAGAATTTTCATTATGAACTCTTATATACATGACTGTACTATAAAATTTCTTCAAAACAATGCCTATTTTTGTACTTTACCAGTTGACCTAAAGAATCAAAATGCCACCAAACTGAGCTACAAGGAGTCCTCTACATGTCCAAGTCATCACATAATCTTGAAAAATCCATTTCATGACCAAACTAATCATTTCTTCTCCATCACTATAAAGGGAGGGTTTTAGGAGGGTTTGGAGCAACTTAACTTCTTAAGCATCATTCATAAATTTCTGATGTTTATTTCATCTCATTGTTTTTCTTTGGATTATTAAATCCATGTACCATCATCTCTGAAAGCCTCAATTTCCCATGCTCATCTCACACGTTTGGGTGGGTAAATGAAGTTTACCATCAAGCTAGTTTTTGCCTTCTTAGGAACTCGGTAGACCCAAAAACTCATTTTCCTTGTTCCTCCTTTGGAATCTTGACTTAAAAATTTTCCCAGAGCATCATTATGACCTCCTCCATGCTTACCAAATATCATTTAAGCTTGCACTTATCTAAAACTCATTATCCTCCATGATTTTTACATGCATACCTAGTTTGTTCTCAATAATATGCCTCCAAATAGCCTTGAACATGCCTCTCCCAGTTGCACTTTGAATTGTAGTACCTTTCACATGTTATATACAAATTCATTACACATTTCTCATGCTTGTGTTTTCCTTCCTTAGCTTGCTTTGCTCCATACTTCAATCCCTTTTTGTACTAGGTCTCTAAATTAGTCCTAGTTGAGCTTGTTTCCACCTTTGTCTCATAAACCTATCATGTTTTCATCATGAATCTTCCTTAACACACCCTCTTAATATTCTCCATGCCTTGGCCCATGCTTCAATATCTATATCATGCCTTCAATCCACCATACCGAGTCATTATGTTGACTAGGCCTAAGGATTAGGCCTATTGGACCAAGTAAATCTCACTTATGCCACTCATGTAACCTTGTGTTTATCATGTTGACTGTATTTCTACATCACACACCTAATAAAACCATCTAATAAATTACCCTGACATGTTATCACATCACCATTATGCCCTCTGTTTGTCACTAGTTACTCAAGAATCCAAGCCTTACTAGGTGATCCCCATCATGACACCATGATCTCATGTCATGCCTTGTTATGCCCTATCATACTCACTACAAACTTCCTCTTGCACTCTTTCATCCTCCTTTGTCATTAATTATACTTTTACACCAATGAAAACCAAACACTCACATGCCAACATTCGCATGAAGGAAGAACTCACTTTTCCAAGGTGTGACAATCAATTACCCTATAAATAGTAAAAAGGCCTCAAGAATTTTGTGTATGAAGGGCATAAGAGATTCCTTCTAGTTACCCTTTCATTCCAAGGTTTGAAAAGGTGAAATTTTGATGGTACAATTGAGACAAGAGATCCTCCAAGTATTTTGTTCTCGAGTGACTAGTATAAGCACTATAAAGAGGCACATCAACAAGCAATTGATGTTTAAAATGGCATAATGCTAAATGGGATAAATAAAATGTTGATATTTTATGATCTTACATATTGAAAATATTCCTCATCACACATATTATTGATTTAATGATCATGTTTAAAAACATTATTGAATATTTTCATAAACACATAATTTTGAAATAAAAAAACACTTTGGAGATGGGGATGGAACCAAAGGTGACAAATACAAAAAGAAAGTATCAACCACGTAAGGCCACAAATGGTCCCATGAGCTATGAAATATCAAGGTGGGTACTCTTAGTAAGAAATAAAGAAATTCAAAAGTGTGATGAGGGAAACTAGGACACAGACAAACTATGGGTCCTCTCTTTGAAAGGTATTTTTGGTTGATGGATAAATCATTGGCACGAAATGTTGAATATACGGATATTGAAGTTTAGTTTTTTATGTTGTTTTATGAATAGTATTTTCATAAATAATTAATTAAATGACATGATTTTTTATATATTTTACAACATGTTTTGTTGACTTTTTTAAGGCAGAGGATTGTCTCAATAAAGACTTACCACAAAACTATGTTTCAATTATGATTTGCAAGGTATTTTGAAATCATTAAATTTGTACACCATTTTTATTAAAATTAATAATTTTAAGTATATTTATTATTTTGATTCCCAATGGGTAGCTCTTATTGAAAGAGATAAACGAAGACAAATTTTCAATGTGAGAAAGAGCATAATACAAATTGTTTGCCTTTTGAAAAGGAACTCCCCTCAAACTTCATGGACATAATAGTGCATCTTCTAACCCATTTAGTGCATGACATAAATATAGTTATAATTGCGAGCACAAGGAAAATGATTTTCATAGAGAGGTACATATATATGTTGAAGGGGTTTTACGGGTAATTCACCCATCTAGAGGGTTCAATGGCTTAGGGGATATTTCATTCATCAAACCTAGTTCTTTGGTACGGATACTTATCAAAGGAATAAATGATGCACTACTATTTTGCCACAAATATGAGAAGAGCATATGGATCTAAAAATTTGGGAGAGCTATTATTAAGAAAGGGTGTAAGTAAAAGGCCCAATATTTATAGACATTTCTCTTTCAGATTATTGATTGATAAATTCATGCACATGTATGAATTGTATTTTTCCCCTTTTAAATTATTTGTCATGTTTAGTACAATGGTTGATGATCGAATAACAATAAGCCACTTTATTCTCTATATAAAGAGAACAAAATTCACACAAGGGAAGGAAAGAGATGAATTCAAAAATATATATGGGTGTAAAGTAATTATGTTTGAGGATTCCTAAGAGTGAAATTAGCCACAAGAGTGCACAATCAATCACTATATGAAAATATTCTAAGTTTAAAGGATAATGGTGATCCTAATGTAAATGAACATTTAAACATTGTAGAAGGAATGTGAAGAATTTGTAAGTATTCTTTGTCATAAATTTACAAAAAATTACCAAATAAATATTGTTGCAATATAACTTATTATTATAATTATTATCTTATTTTATTTTCATTATTTTATCAAGTAAATACCTATGATGGAATGTGAGTGAAAGGAGGATATTTTCGTGTAGAAAGTGTGGAGAAAAAAAGAGTTGATTGCAACTGTGGAATTGTTGTCATGTTTGAGTAGGTTGGTCGTGTGAGCTCCAAAGACAAAAATTTAATCAAGAGAGATTTGGATTATGTTGGGTTGATCCAAGAAATACTTGAGTTGCATTATAGGAGTCTCAAAATTGTGTTTTTCAAATTTAGTTGGTATGAGGTTTTTGAGAGAACTTGATATGTGAAAAAAATGTGTAGATATTGGTTTATATTGGTATATACTACATTCGAAAGTTGTCAAAAAGCAAGGAACCGTATGTGTTGCCTCAACATTGTTTACAAGTTTATTTTATTTAATTTGTTTGCATTATTAATTAAGATATTGTTTGTGCATATTTTCATTCAAGATTATTTTCTCATAAACAACATGTATGTAATTTTTTTTGAAGATGTAGACAACCCACACAAATAAAAGTGTGCAATACATTGACATGTCTACGACTCACAAACTTTAATCCACATAAATGGCCATCCAAGAGATCTATAAATATGTGTTGATGAAGATGATGATATAGAAGTAGAAGACATGTTTGATCATCATCCTCTTCATGTAGATCACAAACCCTCACGTGCCATATGAAATGAAGGTCAATAATGTGTTGGTTATAATGAAGGCCGCGATGAGGACGCAAATGGCAAAGAAGATAAAAAGTTGAATGAGAATACTACACTGACTATGTATTTGTCTCAAATTAGACAAGATGATCATGGGTGTCGATACATGTGATGTAAATGATTATTAATTTACCATTTTTCCGCTAATATAAATAGAAATAAAATTGTACATATCAGTTAATTAAAAAATCAAGTGTGAAAGGTAGAGAATTATGTGTACTTCGACTCTCTTGATTAATTCGCAATTTTAAATTAAATTAGATGGTCACCCAATTTTGTAAAATATCTTACCTAATGAAATTCATTTAGAAAAAAATGACCATAACAAAACATAAAGAAATTAAAATAAATTTTTTTATATAAATAAAGCATAAAGTTGTGTCCCACTTGTAGGCCAAAATCGTGTATTTCACGAAGGCCATTTTAGTGCATTGTTTTGTTTTGTCTTCTTATTCTTATTTAGAATAACTTGATCCTATGTTGGTTTTCTCTAAATCTTTTTAAATGTGTTTAATTACAAATTCGACTATTGCACGACGAGCAAAATGGTGACAATCTCTCTTTGTGTGACTTTTTACAATGATACCCCCATGGTCACACATTTAATCCACAATCATTTGGCTATGTTAATTGATATGTATTTCGTTGATGTTGTATTTTGATATGAACTCCACAACTATAATAAGTGCATAGTATTTATTTTCATTAAAGGTTGTCTTGTTGCATTGTCAAAAAACATTTCCAAACACAATTTATCTCCTTCCCATCCACACAATACAATTCATACTCAATGGTCGTCCAACCTGATTGTTTGTCAAACATTTCATTGATGAATGGAGTCCACATATGTCATACAACTTGTATTTGTACCTAATTGTAAAAAAGCAATGTCACCATAAAGTGAAATACTACATAACTAATAAATATAAACAATGTCACCGTAAAAATAAAATACTACATAGCCACATAAATGAAAGGAATACATAAACTAATTATTGCACACATATAAACTAATCTACAAATAAAATACTACACACGATGAACACAACACATTATGAAATCATCAAACATGCAATAACTAATTTTGCATCTCATTGCACTTTCACTCTAATAAATGGTAGGTTTGGTTGATCATCATGCCATGTACTTGTTCTTGTGATTTATTAGACCATAATCAAAAAGTATGTCAAGTCATATATATGTGAATGACTTTAATGTAACAACCAATCTCACAAATTATTATAATTGGCTGAAATAGACTTATATTAGATTTACAATGTTACTTTTATTAGGGACCAATGTGTGTCAATTAATGTGCTCATTCTAATGTATTTGTTAATTCAACTCATGTACTTATTCTTATGATTGATTTGACTAGACTTTAAAAATATGTACACAAATGTGACTCAATTATATTTAAGGGTTCATATTGTGTCATATGTACATGATTTCAATATATCAATCAATCATATAACTTCATGTGATTGATTGAAATAAAATTACAATAGATGTATAATGTGACTATTATTAGATAGTTAGTGTCAATTAGCGTACTCATTTCAATATATTTTTCAATTCAACTCATAAATGTGTTCTCCTGATCGATTGGATTAGACTTAAAAATGATGCACACAAATGTGACTCATTTTTACTTTAGGGTAGTGTCAAGTCATATGTCACATTATGTCATGTATTAGGGTTAGTTTAAAGTTGCATGTCACATTATGTCATGTATTAGGGTTAGTTTCAAGTCACATGTCTCATTATGTGTATTAGGGATTGATAGGTTACATTTACAACAATCCAGTCCCAATACACGTATTAGGGCTCGATTGGTTTGAACTAGGCCAAACAAACCATAATACACACTTATTAGAAAAAATCAAATGTGTATTAGGGCTTGATTGGAGCAGGTCAACACCAATTGATATATAACACACTAATTATTTTGATAATCAAATGTGTATTGGGGTTAAATTTGTCCCATTTATACCAAATAATCCTTAACACACTTATTACGAAAATCAAACATGTATTAGGCATGAATTTGTGCAAGTGAAGCCAATCCAACCTAATGTGTATTAGGGATGAATGAGTCACATTTACACAAATGGATCCATAATACATGCACTACGACAGTTAGACGAGTATTAGGGCTTAATTGGTTTAAATTAGGTCCATCAATCTCTAATGCATACAATATGAAAAAATAAGGTATACTAGGACTTCATTGGTCCTATTTGTGTCAATCAAGCCCTAACACTTATTACAACAATTAAATGTATATAAGTTATCAATTGGTGCAAACATGGTCAATGCAACTTGTGTACATGACATAATGCAATAATTTAATATGTATTAGGGATGGATAGGTCATATTTATGCCGATTGAGACCAATTGAACCTTAATACACACAGTTGTGACAAATTAAAGTGTATTAAGGTTGATTGGCCACGTTTGTGCCAATCGACCCTAACACACTTATTACGACAATTAAACTCACATTAGGCATTGATTAGTGTAAATGGGGCTAATACAACACTAAAACATGGCATAATGCGATAACGTATTAAGAATCAATAGGTCGCATTTACACCAATCAAACCTTAATACACGTAATGCGATTAGTTGGATGTGTAAGGTCTCGATTGGCTCAAACTGAGCCAATTAAGCCCTAATACACACAATATAAAAATTTAAAGTGTATTAGGGTTGGATTAGCCCTATTTGTGTCAATTGAACCCCTAACACACTTACTACAACAAATAAAAGTGTAATAGACCTCGATTGGCACAAACCTGGCTAATCAAACCTTTATGCATGAGATAATGCCAACAAGTTAATATGTGTCAGGGATGGATCAATTACATTTACACAAATCGAACCCTAATACATGTACTGAGACATTAAAACATGTATTAGGGTTTGATTGGTTCAAATGGGGCCAATCAAGCCCTGATACACAATATAAAAAATTAAGGGGTGTTTGGACTCAATTTTCCTTATTTGTGCCAATCAAGCCCAAACATACTTATTGTGAGAAGTGTTTATTAGGCATAGATTTGCATAAATGGGGTCAATCCAACCCTTATACTTGACATAATGTGACACATTAACATGTATTAGGGATTGATCGGTCACATTTACACCAATCAAATCCTAATACATTTGCCACGACAATTAGGCGTGTATTAGGGCTCAATTGGTTTAAACTTGACCAATCAAACTCTAATACAGTCAATATGACAAACTAAAGTGTATTTGATTCAGCCCCAAATTAATAAATAAGTGTTGGCTTCCTGTGTTCATATTTATTCATATGATTAAGGGGTTAGCAACAAGTAGTACATTCATATTAGTTAATAAACATTAATGTGCATACGAGACAGTTATTAACAATTTGTAAGATAAAAATATTGGAAACAATTGCTAAGAAGGTGAAAATGTAAGCAAGAGAGTGCACTCAACGAATTACAAACTCAAAAAGTTGATCTGCTAGTGTTGTGTGACTATCCAAGCTAGAAATGATTTTTAAGTGCCTTATATATGGTTTTGGAGTGCAAAATCAAGCAGGTATGAAACTATCATATATATGTATGGAAGTGTAAGACAATTCATTGCCTGATGAATGTTTTTGTATGGTGTTGCATTGGCGTTCTACAACTTTTTGTGCTTGTGTGAACCTTAGAAGTATGTTTCCTTATGAAACCCCAAATGTCAAGCATATGTGGAATCCTTTGTATGATGCAAAATAACTTCAAACCTAACCATGGGTAGGAGACCCTGCAAAAAGGGTTAATGGTTGGGTTGAAGTGTAATTTGGACACCACCTATATTCGAAATAATTTGAAGAGGCCTAAAACAAAATGTAGTTTTGCACCTATTATGAAATATCTATATGGATGGAACTAGTTTTGGCAAGTTGATCACTTGACAATGAGAAACAATGGCTTGATGCACTTAGCTCGACATGTGAGATCTCTAGCTTACGAAACATGACTTTATACCCTAGTTGAGTGTGCTTCGATTATATGTAGGGGATGCTCATATGATATGTTGCTACTTTGACGGGATTTAGGAGAGTGTGGAGTGCTTTTGGAATTGAAAGTATGTTCTTGAAGGTGCCAGAAAATAAATGAATGCATTAAACTAGCTTATTTAGGCATTCATAGGTAAAGTTTTGGATTAAAGTTGACTATACAATATGAATTAACCCATAATAGACAGTTGGGTGGCTAGGAATGAAAGTGTTAGTTTCAGACTGAACCATCCATATGGATAGTAGCGTACAAACAATTCTTGGGATTATGCAAAGTTATGAGAATGATGCATGTGAGGAATATATTGGTGTGGACCTATGCAATTAGTTTTTTCGGTGACCGAGTAGTGTGCATAGAGAAGCAAGTCATGCAAGAGAGTTAAGTCACCTAGGCTTGGAATGTGTACAAGTCATGATCTAAGGATATAGTTAAAGTTGTCATTGTCAAATAATACATTTTCAAATTTAAGGGTCTACATTCACCCCAACTTTAAGTATCAAATGAAATTGCATGCTTAAAAGAAAAGATACCTGAGTGTATATGCACACTTTTTCTTTGCGTGAGGTTATTGATTTCCCTTGCGCATTGGCATGTTTCATGATGAAACTTGCAATACAGAGTGTAGTCAATGTGCACAAAAAGAATTGAACTTTAACTCAACTATGAAAATATATTTGAGCTTGAAAATTGAATTTATAACTAATAAAGTGAGAGATAAAAGCATCGAAACATTACACTTGCTTGCTTTGTTGAAGGATTGGAATTGGGCTGTTGAAGGATTGGAGGTAATCAGTTCCCAATTTTGCTAAAGGAGGTGTCAAAGCTAAAAGGAGTTGATTGTCACTTGAATCAATATCAAAAGAAGTGTTGTGGGACCTCCTAGTTGTACCAAGAAAGAAGAAAAGAGTCACAGGATGTCTAGTCGTCCCAAAGAGAGTGAGAAGAAGAGTGTCACAAGACTTTGTAGTCACCCAAAATTTCTTCCACCTATAGACCACACATTGCAAATGGATCTAAGTCCAAGAGAAAAATAGCACGTTCAAAAGGGAATGATTTGTCTCATGACCCCATCGTGTGATGTTCAACAAGTATCCATTGCTCTATGTGCAAAGCAAGATGAAGGTGCACATGGTTGTGGTTACATATAATAAAACAATACAATGCACACCGATTGTGCTCATATGAGTGGCTTTCTTTTGGAATGCAATCCTCCTTGTCTATGCTTAGGTCATATAAGGTCCAGTCGCCCCATCCAAACCAGGGAGACGAAGAAGACCGTTGCTAGCGCGGGTGATTTGAAAAAAATGACCATTCTGTGACCAGTCCTAGGGAGTTTTGGGATAATTTTTTCCACCTCATCATTTTTACGTGAGACGGTTTGTTTCAATTTTTGGGGAAAAAATTTTATTTTCAATATTTCAATTGAATTATATGCATGCATAATTGAGGCAGCTTAATTTTATAGGTAAGATTCTATGGAGGTTTGGTTTATTAACCCATGCATGGAACAAACCAAGAGGTTTTGATTTGTTAATGGACAAAAAATGTCAAGAACATTTAACCACAAAAATATGTAGTAAATAATGTGGTCAATGAGTTAGTTTAGAAGATTCAAAGATTGAAGACCTTGTTAAATATTTTAGACTTTGTTGTTGGGAGGTTGTAATGGGGAATCATGTCATGGGTGTAACAGTGGTGATAGTTTGGCCATGTCAAATGTATTGTGTTTTCATTGTAGCTACTGACAAATTAGAATATGAGTAGATGAGGCAAAGGTAAAAAGTTGTTCTCATGTAATGGACGATAGAGTTGTATTTTGAGTGACACCAAATGGGTTGAAACCCCAATTTTTTTTCTATGGGTTCCATGGCTACAAAAGTCAGATGACAATGAACAATCTCCCAATGAAGAAAATTCTTTTAGGCTTATTATTAGGAATGGAGTTACACAATCATGTTGAAAAGCATGGCAATTGACTTGCTAGATTCAACTTAGATATGCAATTAGTAGAATCAAATTATGAAAATCCTTACTTTTAATTGGGGGTACTTTTGGGAAATTTACAATACAAAAATATTGTGTTTAAATAAAGTAAAATGTTTTGATATTTGTAATTGCAAAGAGAGATTAGTAAATGTTGAAATGGCTAGGTGGTTGTGCTTGTAAGGTCACATAAGGTGAAACTAATGAAATGCAATGAGTATTATCTAGTTAAATGCACAATATTTGAAAAATAATATTGATACATGTGATCGAGGATTGTCTTGCTCAGTTTGGGACCCGCCTTGATCTCTTCGTTGTTGTTTTCTAGCGACTGCTCAGGGAGTGCTTCTGAAGATTCAAAGGTGGCGGATTTCGTGACAGTCTCTCTGGAAAGTTCCGTCGACCTCGCTTCCCAACTGCTTGTTCTTGGGCAAAGGGCCATTATCGCTAAGTTTGTGGGTCTGTGTCTCTCGGCTGACGGTATTCGCGCCTGATGTGATACCCAATGGGGGAGTGGGCTCCGAGTCAGATTCTTGGATAAAGGTTTCTTCCTTGTCATTTTTCGTAGCCAAGCTCAAAGGGACGATTCCCTTGATAGGAAGGAATTTTTGCTTCTCGACTCTGGGCTCCATATTCAGAGGTGGTCGGCTCATTTTAACCCAGATCTCACCATCATGGAAGGTTATCAGGTTTGGATTCGCCTTTATTCTCTTCCTAGTGAGTTCTGGTCCCCTTCTTCTCTCTCTCAAATTTGTTCCAGTTTGGGGGCGGGTTATTCGTATAGACCCAGTGACTCTCAAAGGAACCCTTTCTTCCTTTGCCAGAGTCTGTATATTCAGTTGACATTTCCAAAAAATTGCAAGACAGTATTGTGATTCTTTCCCCCAGCGGAAAATGGATTCAGAAGGTCAACTATGAGACCGTTTCGAATTGTTGCTTCCATTGTAAACAACCTGGTCATTTCCAAAAAGACTGTAAAGCTCCTCCCTCCTCTCGGCAGGCCGTTTGGCAGAAGAAGTCCCCTTCGTCTCAAACCCCTGCAATTGCAGATCCTCTTCCTCCTCCCTGAGCCCTGTTGTCCCCCTCCTCCTGTCGAGGAAAAGTCTCTTTCTTTGGAACCCTTAAACCTGGATCCCAACACTATCTCCCTTGTCAAAGAAACAGCCTCGGTGGTCCAAGACTCAACTCGAATCCTCTCCTTATTCCACGAAGGTATTGCTTTGGGTCTGGGTTCAGATGTTGCCTCCCTAGAAAATTGGGTGGGTCATAAGGAAGAGTTTCTCAATGCCTCCGCGGAGGTTGCTGTGGAGGAAATAGTCCATTCAGAAGAAGAAGGTGAGATTTTGATTTCTAGACATGGTATTCTGCCCACTCCACCTATTCAAAACCTAAATCTTGGACCGAAAGCTCCTGTCGGGCGGCCCTCAAAATCTTGTTCTTCTCTAAAAGAGGTGGCTTCTGGTAATCAATCTCAGCTTGGCTCTTTTTTCTCAATTTCAAGTAAGAGAGGCGAGTCCTCTCTGAACAAAAGATGGATATCCTATCTTGGAATGTTAGAGGTCTCAATGCCTCTAACAAATAGCAACTGCTCAAGCACTATGTAATTGATATGAACATTTCCATTTGTTTGCTCCAAGAGACCAAGATGTCTAGTGCGGCGTGCTTAGAAGACTGGTTCCGGAGCTGGCGAGGATTGGAAGGCTTCTTCGTTAACTCGGAAGGAGCCTCTAGTGGGTTGGGTCTTCTCTGGAAAACCAGCTCCTGCAGTGTTGCTTCCCTTTCTTCTCATGCCAATTTCCAATGGTGTCAGGTCAGTTTAAAGCATTCCGACGAGACTTTTTTCCTATGCACTGTTTATGGCCCGAATAATCCCATCAAAAAACGAGAAACTTGGCTTAAAATTCAGGAATCCCTGAGTTCCCTTCTAGATCTTAAAATTATTTTGGCAGGGGATTTTAATGCTACCATCTCTGACAAGGATAAACGTGGAGGTATCAGTTGGCAACCTTGTTCCCAATTCGATTTTATTTCCTTTGTTCATTCCTCCAATCTTGTAGATTTGGAACCTCACTCCGGGTGGTTCACTTGGAATAATCGTTGCCCCGGCTTTGGGAACTTGGCGGTTAGACTTGATAGATTTTTGATTTCAGAATCTTGGCTCCAACAGAATTTCCTTCTTCAAAGCTTTGTGTCCCCCCTTTCAGGATCTGATCATTTCCCCATTTCCCTGACCATTAATTTCGATCTCCCCCCTCAGTGTTCGCCTTTTAAATTTGAAAGCATGTGGATGCATGACCCCTCTCTTAAATCGTTGATCAAATTATGGTGAGACTCCTTTGTTGTGACCGGCACCAAAATGTATATTCTTTCTAAAAAACTCTCCATGCTCAAAGATAAATTATTAGCTTGGAATTCGTTATCCTTCAAAAATATCTTTCAAGAAAAGCTTAGAGTTGAGAAGGCCCTCCGCATTCTCAATGATAGGGTTCTTAGGCTTGGTATGTGGCAAGAAGATTTTCATCTTGAAAAGCTCCTTCTCAGCAAATTGGGGGGTCTCTTATTAAAGGAAGAGGCCTTTTGGCATCAAAAATCCAGGGAAATTTGGTTAAAAGATGGTGATAAGAATACCAAATTCTTCCATGCTTCGATTAAAGCCAAGAGAAACCCCAATTACATTTCCTCCATCAAGGTGCCCGATAACACACTAATCTCGACTCAACCTCAAATTAAAAAGGAGGCGGTTTCCTTTTTCCACAAGCTTTTAACCGAAGAAACGCATTCTTCTTTAGCCACTCAATATCCTCTGCTCGATCAAATCCCCAAGCTGGTTTTTGAGGCAGATAACAAACAGATATCTTCCCCTTTCTCTCTTGAGGAAGTTCGTAAATTGTTTTTCCAATGGCTCGTAACAAAGCCCCTGGTTCGGACAATTTCCCAGTTGCCTTTTTCCAAGATTTTTGGGAAGTTATTGGTAGCATTGTTTGGCATGCTGTGGAAGAATCCCGGTCTTCTGGTAAAATCCTCAGCTCTCTTAATCATACTTTTATCTACATGTTCCCCAAAAAATCTTTCGCTGACAAGTTTGATGATTTCCGTCCTATCTCCCTTTGTAATACTTCGTATAAGATCATCTCCAAAGCCATGGCCTCTCAAATCAGCCCCCTCCTTAGTTCTCTTGTCTCGCAAGAGCAAAGTGGCTTTCTTCCTGGAGAATCCATCTCAGATGGGGTGATCATTTCTCACGAACTTATTCATACCTTACAGCTCTCCTCGCATCCTGGGATGATGATCAAGCTGGATTACAGCAAAGCTTATGATCGAATCAATTGGAGATTCCTTCTTAAATCTCTGCAGGCTTTGGGTTTCAGCAAGCTATTTTGTGACTAGATTTTCAATTGTATCTCTTCTCCTCACTTCTCAGTTTTGGTGAACGGCTCTGCCGAAGGTTTCTTTCGGAGCAGCAGGGGTCTTAGGCAAGGAGACCCTTTATCTTCCTTCCTCTTTATTTTGGTTGTTGAAGCTCTGAGTCAGTGTATTAAGTCAGCGGTCGTCTCCGGATCCCTTTTGGGTCTCTCAATAGCCTCCAGTTTGCCTTCTCTTACTCATCAACAGTTTGCGGACAACACATTCCTTTTTGGATCGGCCACTGTTCCAGAAGCCCGTGCTCTGTCCAATATCCTAAATTCTTATTCCAATGTTGCGGGCCAGGTAATTAATTTCCATAAATCAGTTATTTTCTTTTTTAATGTTTCTCCTCGGCTAGCAACGTAGGATTCTGGCGATCCTTGGTTTCGTTTCTGGTTCTCTCCCCCATAAATATTTGGGGATCCCTTTATTCTCTAGAGTAGGCAAAGCTTGTATTTGGAATGACCTTCTTCGGTCCCTAACGGCTAGGCTGCAAGCCTGGAAAGGGAAATGGCTCTCCTTGGCGGGTCGTTTGCTCCTGATTAAGTCGGTTCTTTACGCCCTCCCGGTTTATATGTTATCAGTTCTGGCTCTTCCCAATTTGGTTTTATTGAAATTTGAAAAGGTTATCAGAACCTTCCTTTGGCAGGGGAACAACGAAGATCACAAATTTCATTTAGTCAAATGGGAGGTGGTTAAATCGCCCATCTCTTCAAGTGGTTTGGGGATAGTGGATTTAGCTCTTCATAATATTGCCCTGGGCGCTAAACTAGTCTGGAACTTTATCTCTTTCCCTAACAGGTTGGCTCATCAGGTTCTCTCTCACAAATATTTGGAGGCTAGTAGACCAGAGCTTCTTCTCTCTTGCGAAGATCTCCCTAAAGGTTCCCATATTTGGAATTTTATGCGCAAATGCAAATCTTTAATTGCTGATTCGGTTTCTTGGTTTGTCAACAATGGTACTCGAGTCAACTTTTGGGAGGATGGTTGGAATGGGTGCTCTCCTCTCAATTTGGTCTCTTCTCTCAACAATGTTATGAACAAAACCATATTGTCCTAGGGTAAACATGTTGCAAATTATGGCACCCGTCATCCGGACAGTTCTCCGTCGTGGCAATGGAAAGATCCCTCTCTGTTGAATGTTCCGGACACGGAGTGCTCTACTCTCTCGAACGAAATCCTCACGAGGAGGGCTACCTTCAATGATTGTGAGGACCATTTGCTCTGGCTTGGCTCCGTCTCGGGCATCTACTTAGTAAAAGATGGTTATGGTTTGCTTCTTTCGCAGTCCGGTTTTGCCGCTCACCCCAAGCTTGGTTGTTGGCACTCCTCTCTCCTTCCCAAAGTGGCGATCTTCGGCTGGCTCATCCTCAAAAACAAAGTTCTTACCCAATTACACAGAAGATCCTCGGGTTTTGTTGGTCCCTCTAAATGTGTCCTTTGCGGTAATGCGGAAGAAGATCTCGATCATCTCTTCCTTTTTTGCCCCTTTGCTTGTCAAGGATGGTCTTGGCTTTTGGGCAAACTTAATTTTTCCTGGGTCCATTGCAACAACATCAAAGACTCCCTTCAATCTTGGCCCTCTTTGGGTTCCAATAGTTCTTTGAGTTCTATTTGGCAAGTGGCCCCTTTTGTTCTCCTGTGGCACATCTGGTGGGAGAGAAATTTGCACCTTTGTCGTAATCAATTGTGTGCTCTTCCTACCTTTTTGAGCAAATTAAAAGTAGCCATCTCTGAAATAGTATCTAAAAACAGTTTGAATAATCCCTCGTTCTCCTCGATGGATGCTCGCATTTCCAAGGCCTGGTCTCTTGTCAAAATTCCAAAGCCTGGATCTATTGTCAAACAAGGCCTATCCCAAGTCGAGAAGCTCATTCGAAGGAAACGGGCTATTTGGAGACCTCCCCCTAAAAGAGTATGGAAATTAAATTTCGATGGCGCTTCCAGAGGTAACCCAAGGTTCTTCGGGTGCCAATTGCATCATCCGTGATGCTAGCTGGTACACTCATTACGGCGGGATCCTATCCGTTAAGCAATTGTTCATTGCAACATGGCGAAAGTACAGGCCCTTTTAGAGGGTGTCAAACTGGTCATCAAAATGGGTGGGGATTCTCTTTTAATTGAGGGTGACTCCCAAATTATTACCTTCGCCATTTCGCAGGGTTCTGCCCCATCCTGGCACATCAATCCTTTCATTCAGACAGTCCTCTTCTGGCTTGGAAAACTAAAATTCTATAGCATCAGTCATATTTTTTGTGAGTCCAACTCGGCGGCAGATCTTTTAGCAAATTTCGCAATTGACTACCCACACGCACCAACTGTCTCTAGTGACGCCTCGGCCTGGGATGGACTCTCGTCAATCATCTCAGCAGAGAGGTAGGTCATGGTGTTTCACGCCGTGGGCTCCTTAAGTATTGTTTGGTGCTTCTTCTTTTCTGCTCACTCCTGGTCCTGTTGAGCTCTCTGCTTTCTGTCTCTATGGCTTTCATCAGGTTTCCTTTCGCAGCTCTTCGCAGGACAGTTTAGGGAACTAGCCAATACTTATGAAATTGATCGTAACCGGCTCTCTGCCATCTTTCGCTACTCTTCGTCTGAGGAAGCGGAAGCGATCGAAACAATCCTAGGGGACTCCTACCGCTTCAGATCTCGATGTCCCAAGACAGATTCAGACATCACATCGGCTTTCGTTTCTTTCTGCCTCCTCCTTCATCGTGACCCTAATGTAGTAGAGTATGTTGCGGAGGATGAAATATATCCAGTCCACAAGGTGGGATTACATGAACAATTGGTAGAATTTTCCCTATCTGGATCCTCTGTTGTGGGTCGAGGAGGTTGACGAGCTGGCGCTGGGCTCTGGTCGTGGTATCCAATGGCTATGCGGCCAATACCATGACCTGGTCACCTTCGCACAGAACATGCATCCAATGCTTGATCATCGTTTCCTTCCTACAATCAATATCGATGCAGCCTTATTCCCAGCGCATTCTGCAATCAATCACCCTGAACGAGCTGAAAGATCACACTGGGGCTGCTTTTTCTCTGCTACTCAGAGCTGCCAATGTTCGCGTCGACACATCCCACGACTAACTTCTTCGACCCGACTAGGTCTCTCGGCGTCCCTCTGGCGTTGTTTGTGTCTTCGGCTTCTTCTTCCTTCGTTGATTTTTGCTCCTTCCTCCTTCCCTCCTTCCATCTATGTTTGTAATTCTGATTTCTTCCTTCTCTCTCATGTCTTCTGCTTCTGCTGTAGTGTTGGGTAAGGGGCCCTTACCCCTCAAGTTCATAGCTCTGGTCAAAAGCGTTTACTCATTAAAAAAAAAAAAAGTTTTCCCAAAAAAAACACCATCTTCTACAAAGATGTTCAGAGTTGCAACAAAATAAAAACATTCCCCTTTTACCTCCTAAAACTAATTTACAATACATAGGCAAAGGTATCCCCAAAATTGGATTAGTCTTCACTTCTTTTCCCCCTTGTCATTTACATATAAAGTCTCTAAGTTGTGATTGGATTTAGATTGTCTATTTCCATGTCTCTAGTTATGTCTCTAGTTAGAATTCAATCTTGATTTTGCACAATATATCATTTAGTAAGTACTAAATTATAACAATTTCAATAAAATGCTAGAAATATTTCTCATAATCTAATAAAACCACCATGATTGATTCATAAAACCAAGTTGTAGTCGTGGTTATTTGTTGTTTAGAGTCCACAAAAAAGGCATTTTTATGCTTGAATCTACGCAATTGTTGCAAGTGCATATGTTTATCCATGAGCCACCCTACACACCCATCCCACCACCACCAAAGGAGAACAAACTTTATTCGACATTGGCAAATTTTTCAATTAAAGACCATAACCCTGTTTTTTACAAGAAAAAACTGTAAGTTAACTCGCAAGAAATTAATAAGTTTTAAATTTAATACTCGATCTTGTATATTCTAATGTATTTCTTCCTCTATGAAATAGAAACATTCATCATCCTGATAATAAGTTTCCCTTAGCTTCAGATAAGTTGGCTATATAGTCAAGTGGCAGTTGTTAAAAAAGAGATGTATAAATTGCAATGCAAGCACTAAGATAAACCCCATATTTATTCTCCAATCTAGTCCAATTTTAGGTAGCATACTTTTAAACTTTGCTTGTAGGCTTATTACATTGAATGCGAATCACACCTGAAGTTAGCATTAAAAATGGGCGACATCATCACTCATATTAACTGTAGGTCATGTACATAATACAAATCGGAAAGGAAATTTAAACAGAGCACTGCTGTTTAAATCAATTTTCAAGTTTGTAATGACTATATTTCAAACATTGTATGAAAAATGTAATTAGTCCATCCAAAAAAATAATAACACGGGATGAAAAAATTGCTTCCTTAACGTCGAAGCAGAAAATGAATTGAATTGCAATCCAATTATTAGTATACATTTATGAGAATAAACATGTTTTCAATGGCTATCTAATATCCCAATAAAATTTCCAGTGATTGAATTGATTAGCATGGACTATTACAAACCTCCAATCTTTGCCACATCCAATACCCCAATAAAATTGCCAGCAAACTCAAGAAACAATATTTCCCATCATAGAGAAATAAATACACATTTTCCGCTTTGTTATAATTTTCGAATGGTTGTAGTCCAAAGTAAATCCACATCGGAGCATACCGTCACCTTTTCATCTCTTAATATATTTGATGTGCTGATTAGCGAACCAAATCTCATTGGAGTCTTGTCTGTAAAAGTAAGCCAACCACAAATGAAATTTTTGAATATAGACATTTCAAAAACAACCACTTTCCCCCTCTATGATGTTCTAAATTACAACTAAATGAAATCATTTCTGACTTCCTCTTAAAACTAATGACAAAAGCTATGCATTTTGCACCAAGGATTTTCAATATTTTTTTTGTACTATCCACTAAAAAAGTAAGCTCCTTATTGGAGGATATGAAATTTATGCACTATTAACCAAATGTTCTGGTTTTACTTACTCAGATCCCATTGCAGGCCACTTGTAGTCGTACATTGGGATGGTCCTCCAACAGGAATAAGACCACAATGTGGCCCTTCTACTGAATGATCTACTAAAATCTCATGTCGATGAGTTTTGGGAAGAAGAAAAAGAAGACTCTCATTACTCAAGAGGACAATTCGCAAATCTGAAAATGTGTAAAGAACATTTATATTTCCTAATTCGTGGTCAAATCGTCCTCCAAGTGCTCCAACCACAATAAGAACCAACTGGAAGGAGGATGCACAGATTTAAAAGGGAGAAGAAATTCATAGAAAGTAAAATAAATAATAAAAGTATGATACAATCAAAGAAATTCTAGCCGAGGAAAACCATATAGTAGAATGTCTAGGAAAGTAAAGATTGTGACAAGATAGTCAGCTTTATGATTCTCCCAACTGGTCTGAACATGAATCAAGAATGCTACAGGACAAAACTATAACAATGTTTCATCAATAAGGTCATTTCTAAACAAGTTGAAAATGGCTATTTCAAGTTACTTACATTAGACTTATCCAGATCTGGGGTGCAATCTCTAATGAAAGCCACGCATTTGTGAAGATCTGTCGTATCCTGATCATAAGATTCATCCAAGATAGTTGATCCCTGGAAGATTCATCTTAACTGATTTAATATATGATAATGCAATACAAATGTTATAAGCCACATTATGAAACTCAAGATTGCATATCTGACAAGACCTGTATCTACAAATAATATGAAAATTAACATATCTGAACGCTTGCAGATACAATTTATCAATATATATTGGTACACAGCACAATTGATACTAGCCATATTAAAGATGACCATATGCTGGATAAATTCCTCTAAGCCTATACCCTGGACTGGAGGTTTCCTCCATAAGATAGGCTGAAAGAGCCTTAAAAGGCATTGATGAGGAGAAAAATACACTTACGTTGCTCGTCATTAGATAATTGACCAGGTGAAAAACAGGGGAAGTTCATCTAAAATAGTAGCTCAAACGGTTCTATAGATTATTCATGTACTCTATGATGATGGTTTGCGGGTTAGTACAACAGTGTAATTGACATTTAAATTACGTGTCTAGTGTGTCAATCAAAAGCTACACAGGCAGCAAGAGGGCTCAAATCACAAGGACATCAAACTAATCACACTTTGACTTTTTGAAATGAGGATTATGTAAAAAGAGCACTTAGCATTCTTATGAAGAAAATAACATCCATGAACCTCCTAAAAACTAAGACAAATTAAAATAACGGTCTTCTAACTGCTTTCAAAGCCTGGGCAACTCATCAAAAATTGCATGCTTATCAAAAAGTAAAATTTGTTACTCATCAAAATAACAGTTCTCACCCATCGACTCATGGCATGATAACAACTCCTCAACAAAGAAAGAAAGAAATTATAATAATGTCCACAAATGACCAAAAGTAGTTAGATGGGACTCGAAGAGTAGACTCGCAGATATACTATAGTACTAGGGTAAAGGCACCCTGGATGACAAAAAAGCAACTAAGTACAAAGTATTAAGAAAGCTTAAAAGTAAGCATAACAATGGGGTAAACCAAAAATAGTGAAACCCCAAATCACAAAAGCTATGTACAAATAGTCCTGACTCCTGTAAGGGTCAGACACCTCAAGGAAGCATGTGGTTCATAAATACAAGAGCAGAAAATCATGACAAGAGACCAGAAATGTCACAAGTTTGTAGCAAGGCTCGAGGCCAAAAAACCAACACCGTCTATCATCACAAAAGGGCCAATGTAGCATCTGATTAAAGCTCATTGGGAAATGTCCAGGGTTGATGAGGTCAAGCTGGCCAATCCTTGGAGGAAGTCAGGTACTCCCTCTACAATCTCACCAAACATCCATGGCTGATGAATCTTTGGTGGCACAGAAAAAACCACTATTACCATGAGATGCATCTCCAGGGACCTGAGATGCGTCTTCTGTACTGGAGACCAGTACCGAGCTCGGCCCCAATACCATGAGACTTTGTTTTGAGTCTCCTATTAAAAAATGGAAAAATAAAATTTTAAAAATGATTAAAATAGGCCAAAGTAAAACCCCCTTGCTACTATCTAACCCTAATTTACTAACCCCGTGCCTTAATCTAATTTATGTGCTTTAAATGCTTTTTTTTTTATGCATTCCGTCATTTTTAAGTTGTTTATACATTATTTACTAATTGACTATCCAAAATTTGCATATATTAAAGTTTATTTTATTTTTAGCATCTCCCAATACCCGTCTCCTACTTTTTCGAAAAATGGCATACCAGTACCTGTTCCCATCTCCCATGTCAATGCCCGTCCCTCTCTCCTAGTAACACTGGAAAAAACATGTACTATGTGCCTGCCTATGTGACCTGGCTTGCAGACAATGGGAATGTACTAAATGCCAATATGAAGCACATTCACTCCACCTAGACTAAGACTGGGACACACTAGTGGTATTGTCTCATGGATCCATCATCATATGAGTGTAAAGCAGGTGTATGATTGTATCCAATGGGCGCTTACTGTTGTCTCTGATGCCTGAAGTGGGATGAAAGAAGGCAGAAATCAGTGTCGCCACTCTTAAGGATCCCGTGAAAGGATCCATGTCTGAGAATGACTACCTCAAGTAAAAAGCACGTAGCACTTGAGAAAAGATGTGCCATTAGTCCAATTCCCTTGTTGCTTACATTGATTTATTATATGCTTAAACTTTAAGAAAGCATTGATATCTCTTGCATATTCCATTAGAAATGCATGCGGTACAGGCGTACACCAAACTAAAGGTAAAATAAAAAACGCTAGTAGAATATATCTTTTCTATTCAGCTGCGCATGTGAACTAATTCAAATCATTATTTCTATGTGAAAATAAATATTTCTCAAATAATTCTATTCAAATTTTGATGAGTATGGAAATCCCCTTTCGTAATATCAAACAAATTGACATGCAAAGAACAAACTCATCTTTCAGAATAGAAAAAGAAGCTCTCAGAGAAAACAAGTTGTAGAGCTGCTTTGAGGACTTAAAAAGGCCTTTGATTTGTCAACCATGTGTTATTGGTATAACATGCGATAGATTTTTCCTTGCAAGCAGCACAAGGCCTCTCCAACTGTATCCGTTATCAGCAGTACCCTTCAAGGGAAGCAGGTTTGACCACATTCCACAATTTTGTTTGGGATTTATATTGATGAGCTTTAAAATTTTCTGAGGGAAATTATGCGTGCTAATAAAAACTGTATCCTGCACCATGTCTTGATCTCTGTGCATTTAGCTAATGATGTTGTCCCCTTCGCCTCCTCACAATCCTGCACCAGTATCTGTCCGTGTCTCCTGGTAACACTGGAAAAAAAAACTAACACTATGTGCCTGCCTATGTGACATGGCTTGCAGACATGGGGAAGATCCTCAATGTCAATATGAAGCACATCCACTCTGCCTAGACTGAGACTGGGATACTCGTGGTACCCTGTCTCACTCATCACCTCCTCATTTGAGTGTAAATCAGGCATATCCAAGGGGTAGTTACCATCTCCAATGCCTTAAGTGGGCTGAAAGTAGGAAATAATCAGTGTCAACACTCTAGGGATCCTGTGAAAAGATCTGTCAGCTAATGACTGCCTCAAGAGAAAAGCACAAAGCATTTGAGAAAAAATGTATTTTGATTCCAATTCCCCTGTTGCTTAGTTTGATGGACTCTATGCTTAAATTTAAAGAAAACATTGATATCTCTTGCATATTCCATTAGCAAGGCATCTGGTACAGCAAACCTAAAGTACAAATGCAATTAAAAGATATCTTTTTTAATCAGTTGTACATTTGAACTACTTCAAATCATTAATTCTATGGGGAATAAAAAAATTCTCAAACAATTCTATTTGAATTTTAAAAAGTCTGGGAATCCCCTTTCCTAATATTAAATAAATTGATATGCACAGAACAAACTCATCTTTCAGAATACAAAAAGAAGCTCTTGGAGAAAACAAGTTGTAGTGTTGCTTTGTGCCATGTGGACTTTAAAAGGTCTTTGATTCAGTTCACAGACAAATAACTGTGGTATATCATGCTGTGAATTTTTACTTGCAAACATCACAAGGCCTCTCCAACTTTGTCCACTATCAGGAGTTCCCTTCAGGAGAAGCACATTTAAACACTTTCCCCAGATTTTGTTTGGGATATATGTTGATGAGCTTCAGAAGTTTCTGAGAAAAAACACACGTACTGATGACAACTGTATCCTGCACCATGTTTGGATCTCAGTGCATTTACCTAATGATGTTGCCCTGTTTGCCTCCTCACAAGAAAAATTCAGTCAGAGGCAGCTGGAATCTTTCATTTGTTTTGTGATCTTCAACTACTAGAGATAAATCTAACTTATATGTAAAACTAAGATTATCTTTTTTATCACTTCCAGTCTCCAGAGATGCTTTGTCTACACTTCACTCGGTTTTTTAGGAGAACCAGTTGAGATCAACACACTTAAGAGTTACTTGAGGGTGCAAACCTCTGGCCCTTCATTCAGCCTTCCAATCACAATTATGCAAAGGATGTGCATTCTTATAAGTGCAAGAGTGATAGTGTTTTCAATTACATTGCCAAGACATCGGCCAAGATATGCATCTTTGACACGATTATAAAGCCCATTGTTCTTTAGGGCTTGCAGGATTAAAGGCCTATACTTGGGTTGATTGACCACATATTGTCAGAGTATGGGCCATTATGCTTCAATGGAAGATTTGGAGTAAATGAACGATCCCTCTGTGCATTTTTGCAAGCTGAATCTGGGGCCCATCCAAATAGTCCCTCAGAGCTTTTTCCAAGAAAATCTGGGACCCGCCCATTTTGACAGGAGATTAACTTTAGGTTCATCTCTTACCTTGATTGACCTTGTTCTGTGATTAGTCCCCTGGACATGAGAAACATTCTCACCTGTCCCTTTGCTTATCTGAAGAGATCGCTTCTAATTCACTCTAGCCCCATCAAGGGGGAGATAATGTTGGTACTTAGTGGTCTCCTTGCTCCATTAGCTGTCTCCGTAAAGATACTTCTAAGTCACTCCTTGTTGCCTGCTTCCCTCAAACAAGCAAATTAATCGAGCAATAATATCTGTAGTTTATTCAGACAAGCAAGCTCTCCCCTTCTCAAGTTTGCAACCCCAAGCTGAATTTCCATGCCAAACATTTCTTACAAATATAAATGACATTATTGTTCAGCTAGACTATTTGTGGCAATGGTAACCACAGGATTACATTTGTAATTGGGCATATGAAACTGCAACCTTCTTGTAGCCTCTCATCAAAAAAAATATCACATCCCTCATGAAAAAGTTGCCCCTCTTCAACAAGTTGAAACCAAAGAAAAAATCAACTTTCTGCAGCCTAATCTATTATGAGATTGAGGTTAGATATTACCACCCATCCAGAGATTCTAGGGGGGACCTATCTGTCTTCTTTCTCCACTTCAATCAAAAGAGTCTAGCTGTATTTCTCTACAAACTGGCTGCATTCAAGTGTCGGGCTCTACACCTTTTAAGCCTATCAATCATATCCCATCATTTTTCTGACCTATCTCAATTAGTGGGATGTAAAATTTCATGTGGTTTCCATCAACTTCAAGACAAGCAATAAGAGGCCAGTTCGAAAATGTACCACAAACTTTATTGCTATAGCACTGCCGTCTTTGTTAAACCCCCCTAGCATACTCATTCGGCACCCCCTCATGATACAAGTCCGGTCTGTACCCAGTATGGGTCCGGGTCCAGGTCCAGTATGCTCATGGTTTTGTCTGGGTTCTTCTGCTAAAGAACCAGCAGAAGTACCCGGGCATTCTTGAATGTACCCGAGGCAAACCTGGGACAAACCAGCAGGTTTTGACTTTTTCTATAATTTTTTTACAATGATGCTCTCGGTGAAGAGTAACATAGCAATGTCCACTAATTTTTATTTAATAATTAAAACTTCAATACTCATCATGACATTTGCATTCAATCATCGTTATCAATTTATTGATAGTGTTTTTGTGGTTATTTTGTTTATTCTATGCATACTATCTGGTTAATTCATGTTTATTGGGTTAGAATATTTATATTTTTTATATACTTTTTTGTACAGACATACACCGTATTAAAAAAGTGCTTTACTGGATAACCCAATCCAACGTACCCACCCAAAATGAACCAGCAAGTTAGTAATAAACAGTGGCATCATAATAGGGTAATAGGCTAATAGCCAACCCTCCTTACACACGATCTAGAATTGATGGTCAGCCCCATGTTACCAGTTTTAAGGATTGCAATATACGGCACCTGTACTGCTAGAGTGCACATATCCATGTACTGGATACGTGTATGGCATGATTTGGATACAATTCAGATACCATACCCAGCCATATCCAAATACAAACCTGTAATCGG
Organism: Taxus chinensis; assembly: GCA_019776745.2. Taxonomy (NCBI): domain Eukaryota; kingdom Viridiplantae; phylum Streptophyta; class Pinopsida; order Cupressales; family Taxaceae; genus Taxus; species Taxus chinensis. The sequence continues at coordinate 904,906,867 of CM034147.1, read as the reverse complement.
GTTGTATCAAATACAGCCAGATATGGTATTCAGGCCAACTATAGCTGTATTTGATTTAAAAATTAACAAAAACCCCATTCAAAAGGCTACAAAGATGCTAAAAAACTGCAAATGACCTTCGATAATGCATTTTTGCAGCAACAAATGACAACATGGACATGAAAGTGTTGATTCGCTCAAACTATCAAGTCCGCTTTGCTCAACCTGCAATTCTCTTGATCTATTTCCTTTGGCCTACCCTGCTTCTTTTCTTTCATTTTGTCTATTTTTCATTTGCCTACACAACCTTCAAATTGTTTAAACCCGTTGTATACCCCACTTCTTACCTTTCCCGTGGGTGTGTCAGTAGTGTGTAAATTTAATCTTATGTATAAATTTGTTTATAATTTAAAATTGATAATTATTATTGATATATGAGCTAGCAGTCCCGTGAATAATGACATGGTTAATATAAGCCAACAATTCTACCCTACCCTCAATTTTGAACAGAAGAAAACATTGGATGTCAGACCTAATTAAAAGATATTGTCCGATAACAGGTTGTCCTCTTTTAGAAAGCATGGTTTAGTTTGTATTTTTTAGAACGAGATCAAACAAATAATGATGTTTAATGCCAAGGCAAAAAAAAATGAATGAAATAAAATGCACACCAGATAAAAGAGAAAGTTCATACTAAAGGAAAAAATACTCCAAATAGAGGTAAAAAGAACCCATATGGCCCATTTGGGCAAAGATGATAGCACAACTACCATCAACATGGTTACACATTACATCATGCCTGATAGGCTCCAAGAAATGCTCTTCAAGACCTTGCACACACTAAAGACTAATGACAATGCTCAATGGCATTATCTTATAAATGTAGGAAATGAATCAGTTTTTCAAGACTTTTAAGAGGATAGCTCCACCCGCTACAACAATGAAGAGCACTGGATCTTACACGTGGAAGCTGCAAGTGCATCACTTCCGCTTACAATAAATGATCCCAATGAGCATTGCACATGAGTGGATCTAAGAATCCCCTCAAATAATTATTACAAAAACCTCACGGGAAAAAAACCCAAATTACATTAGTTTCCAACAGTTGAAACAAAGAGCACTACCATCTGTTAAGGGCCAAGGCCTCAATTACTACGCTTTGGCAATCGGTTCCTATCTCTACAAAGGAAAAAGATAATGCTATAAATTGATTTATGCAACAGGAAAAGGCTGAAAAGTCCTTTTCCTGTGTGCTCCATAAATTTTTTGAAGAATGACTTATCCTTTTGTATTTTTGAATTTATCACTCACTCGTGAACTTTAGAACAAGCAGCAAATTTTCAGTTTTTTCTTGGTACTTTTTTTTTACTCTCTCTTCTAGTACATACTTCTGGCAGCACTTAATCAATATCTTATTCTGAAATTTTGGGAAACATGTATCAAATCAAGATAAACAACCACTTATCATAAAAACAAGACTACTTGGTACTTTTTTTTTACTCTCTCTTTTCTATTACATATTTCTGGCAGCACTTAATCAATATCTTACTCTGAAATTTTGGGAAAAATATATCAAATCAAGATAAACAGCCATTTATCATAAAAACAAGACAGACGCATTATGTTGCATAGTCATGTTTTTCTCTACACATAAGACAGAACATTCTTGCTCTAAGTTGCATCCCGCTCTAAGTAGCATATCCTAACAAACAGCAATATTTTTTCCTTCCAGAAAGTAGGCATCTGGTTATTAAAGTAACATCTACAATCCTGATGAAACAAGCTCAAACCAAACAGCCTTAAATGACCTTGCATTTTGAGAAACTGGTATTAAAGCATAATTTTGAATAATATGGATAACAAAGTTGATCTCACAAAAAAATCATATTAACTTAAAATGTCAATAATTCTCAATAACTTTATATCTAAAGATTTCACTCATAGAAATAAACATACCATATTAGCATAGAACTCTAGAACCTCAGGCCGTATTGAATCCAAATCTCCCTTTATTACATCCGGTTTATACCTGGTTCCAACAAGAGGCCAGAATCAGTGGATTGCAGAAGTAACATTTTGCAAGAATTTGTGACATGTTTCTTTGCATTAACATGGAGGATAAAAGCAAAAGAAAATAACTCTGACCTATTTTACAATGTGACTACCAAATTTTTAAGCAGGCAATTGTATTTCAACCCCATAAAAAGTGAACAAAAAGCATTGAACACACATGTGTGTGTGAGTGTGTGTGTGTGTGTGTGTGTGTGTGTGTGTCTGTGTATATATGTTGCATTAGTGGTGTACTAAAGTTGCAGCTACAAAGGAGAAGGTCAAATGTTTAAATTAAAGAAGTATACATCAAATGAGCTTCAGATTTAAATACTCAAGGAAAAGTCATGTCCTATATTTCATGATACTGTGGCCCTGAGCTCTTCCACAAAGTTCAAAACATGTGCCTAAATGAAGGTTACTTAAGTTAGGCTGTATCCCCCACAAGAAAATGCCTTCAAAAATGCTTAGAGTCACTGGAACCGAGGAAAAGACACGTGGAGATAGTGAGTTCCCTGCAGTTTCATAAATAACTTATAGGGTCATCAGTGTGAAGTCTGTAAACAAGTTGGGTTTGCATAACCTGAGTCCCTGATATTATAGATATATAAAAATAAAGGAAAAAGTGGATAAGGAGATGTAGAATGCCTTGATAACATACGCGATATATATGAATCAAAATATGTGGTGAATAATTTTTTTATTATCGATAAAAATCTCAAACTAGACATGAGCTTGTTAACATCAGTGGAAATAATCTTGAAATATTTCAACTATTTACTGGGTTCTTCACCCCCTACCCCCTCGAAACTGGTCTAGGTCTGGTTTGGCCCAAGGTTAGGAGTGGGTGGACCATAGGTTTGTCCTGGAGGTATAATTGGGCCAAACCAACAAGGTTTACCCTGTTTTGACTTAAAAATCAGTCAAAAGACTGATTTCAAATCACTTAAACACCAAAAAAAATTTAAAAAAATTAGAAAGTCAACAAAAATCTAAAGAGAAACCCTAAAGGCTAAAAATACATAACTTGCCTCTCAGTTCACCACAACAAAAAGGAAAACACCACACTTATATCTCATTGCACATTTACCTTCCATGAATGCCAAGGGCTGAAACTTCATCAAGTTAAGTTCCATTCATATTGGTTTCCTATTCCTATGCCACTACAAAAACCCATATGCTCCCAAGGAAATTGAGAAGCCTGCAATGAGAACGATTCTTGGATTGAAGGTAAATTATTGTGATTTTTTTTAATTTTTAATTTTATTTTCAATCTTTACATGGGTTCTTGTTTTTTTTTGGAGGGGGGTTAATTTTTATCCTTTTTTCAACAAGTAATGGTAGCCTGTGGTTTGTTTGTAAAATTCCTAATATTTTGTTTGTTCTAAAACTTACAGCTACAAGTATTTGTGGCAATGGAAGCAAGGTCTATCTTTGTAAGCTAAGGGGCAACACGCACCTTCAAAACCAGCCATTTTTCACCACTTTGGAGACAAATGAATTTGGCAGAGCAGCTTCCAAGTGGAGGGGTTTATGTTTAGCGCTGCAATGATTGCAAAATCGAATACAAGGACTCATATGGTCAGGTAAAAGCCTTTTTGTGTGCAATAGCTACACAAAAAATCAGAGCTTGCATTGGGCCGTGCAAAAATGGAATGCCAACAACAAATATTCCTGCATGTATCAAAGAGCAAGATAAAGTGGGTCAATTGATTACCTCAAAATCAAAGCATCTTTTGTCAAAGAAAGGATCTTGATTGAGCAAACCACTAATTGCTCCATCTCATACCCCAATTGTGGCCACTTCACATCTTTTTTGAAGATACCCTCTTTTGATGAATAAGATGCTCCTCCTACCCACAAAAGAATAAAAGATGTGGACCCATTGAAAAGGGCATTTAAGAATGAGGAGGGAAATTGCCAATGAGTTCATCAAGCAATGTATTTACACCAATGGTTTCCATTTAACCTTGTTACGCCACCATACTAGTAGGGAATGGTGAGATGAATCAATGAAGCCCCTCGAGGATGCACAGGCACTGGCTATGAAAAAGTAACAGCACTTTATTGCAAAAGGAAACAAGACTTGTAGATAATTTATTACAGTTCATTAGGAAATCTTGGAACAAAACAGGGGTGTCCATCATTTCCAATGGATGGGAAGATTATAATAACATGCCCTTGATTATTGTGATTGTCGTGTGACCTAAACGAACAATGTTCTAAGAAGTAGTTGATTGTGAGGGGAAAATGAATGCACAATTCATTGCCAAGATCCTCGTAGAATCCATTGAGCTGGTGGGGCCTCAAAATGTTGTCCAAGTCATAATGGACAACGTTAAAAATTGCAAAGTTGGAAGGATGTGATTGAGGCAAGGTACAAGCACATATTTTGGACATTTATGTCATTCATTCACTCAATTCGAATGATGCAAAAGTTGGGTCGACAAATAGAGTAGATCAAATAAGTGAATAACGAGGCCAATAAGATCCAAATGTTTTGTCAGCAGTCACTGCATGTCACAAGCTATTTTCAGGTTGTTTTTGAAGTTTGAGCAATTAAAAGTAAGTAAAACAATCTTTCCTTTTTTATATGTAGATGGTGTTGTAACTTGTATATTTTCTACCGTTATTTAAATTCTATTTTTTAATTTCATATGAAATTGCTTAGATTGAATTCGCCTCGCATGTAACTGTCTTGAGACGACTTGGAAAGTGCGATAGGCATTGTGCAACATCGTTATCAACAACCTTTGAGTTGTATGAAGGCAGTTGAAAATAAAAAGGGCCCAAAATGTTAAACCGTTGATCCTTGATGATGATTTAGTGGGCTTGTGTAAATTGCATGTTTAGTTTTACTAAGCTTATCATGAGTATGATCGTATTTGCTGATACGGATCAGCCTTGTTTGGGTGAGATCTATCATGGCATCAACTCGATGACTGAAATCATGAGGAACTACAGTAACAACAGAGCAAAATACTTCAAAAATCTTCTTCAATCAAGTTGAAATAATACCTTATTGAATGGCAGAATAAAAAGACCATCTTGTTGCATCTTCTTGCCTTTGCATTAGCTCCAAAGTAGTACAACATTGAGATTCTTGTTTTTCCCGTAAGGGTAAGAGGGTGGTACCACAGAAGAATGTCTAAGTTAATGATAGATATAAAGCAGCAGTCACTACAATGTTATTTAATCCTAATATATATGACAATTGTGGGCGAGTTTCAGAATTTCATGCTTTCGCAAGTCACAATTAACCCGCTCTTTGAGACAAGTACAAGGACTCATACATGTTGGTACTTCCATGAGTAAGGATCCAAGCACATGTAACCTCTTGCCATCAAATTTTTATCACAAGTAAACTCATTAGATTTCTTTGCTTTGTAGCATTTACTTTTAGTTTTTACTTTAATAAATTACGTAATCAAAATGGCTTTGCTCAATATGTTGTGAGTTTCTTTTAAGCGGGGCGAAAGAGAATTACATACTCCTTTATCCACTCAGATTACCGCAGCCAATTGGCAACCAACGAGGTGGATGAACTGATCTATGTGCATTCCAAATTGTGGCTCCCATCACACAAGGAGGTTGACTACAATTGGGATGTAAAGTCATAGATTGCGTTCATCAACATCAATGGAGCAGGGCAAGAGACTTCTATACATGACCCACATGGTGCAGCTAGCGGGACTGGCATTGAATGGTGCTATGAATTGTGGTTCTAATGAACCACGTGATGATGTTGATGTTCAGAGCAATATGATTTTATATTTTGAGTTTGTATGTATGCTATGAAGTTTGACCACTGATTATTTGTCTATTTTTAAACAAATACTGTAAATCATGGTTCGTTTTGATTTAGCACAGCTCTTGGCATTCAATTATCAATTATTAGTAGTGTTTTGTGGTTAATTTTGTTTATTCTGTTCATATTATGGTTAATTTTGTTTATTTGGCTAACACTTTATTAGTAGTATTTTGTGTTTCATTTTGGTCATTCTATGTATATTGTGGTTATTTTTATTTTTATTTTTTTGGCTACTATTTGTATATTTTCAACAATTTATATATTTTTTTGTACAGCAATATCGAACCTGGGGCAAAAAATCAGTGAACCGCCGTACATGCTCTATGTACAATTGTCACAACTGTCAACTTAGCATTTCATAATATTTTGGGGCCATGACAACAACTATGAAGCATTCTATAGTTCTGCCACTTCCCCTGAAGAATGAACTTCTAAACTTGGGTAATGTGCCAATTGAGATACAAGATTTCTTGGGTGAAACATAACTTCAAATATAAATATCCAATGACAAAAAATGTGGGATATTGAATACATGTGAATATGTTGAGAAAGGGAAAATGTGCATGCCCTTGCCAAAAAGGATGGCCTTAAAAAGACCATCACTCAAAAGCTTTGGTATGTGTTGCTCAGTGTTGTCCGGGTGCACATACCCACCCATTTTTTAGGCACACCCAAGACGCAACCATTTCTGTACTTTTCTCGCACCCGGTACAAAATGCCACACCTGAGTGCATTTTTTCGATTTTAATCCCCCACCCTCCTAATTTTGCATGTAAAACAAAAAAACATTTAATAAAAAAATTATAATTGGTAGGTTGGAAATCTAAAAGCTAACCAGAATAATTAAAAGCTTAAAGAGTAAAGTTAAAACATTAAGGCAAAGCATTTTACATCCTGTGTTTTACAAAGTTATGATTGTATCTAGTGTAGCTAAGTTTCAAAGATTCACAGCCTCGCACCTTGCATACCCTCACAGCCTGCATCCTTGCACCTTGCGTACCCTCACACCCTCAAACCTGCATACCCAAGTTTTGGGAGGATGCAACGGGTGTTGCATACCGGCACTCTGCGCCTATGCACCTAGACAACTTTGGTGGTGTTCTGTTGGTGTGATATTGAGTTAAGAGAAATAGACAAATAATCCTTCCTAAAAAGAAATAGGATCTTATTCTCATTATGTCCTAAAGATTTAATTACATAGAAATAGAAAAGTATATCTGAGACTGTTCTGTCCTGTCATGTCAGGAAAAAAAACGAATAGAAACAAATAACATAGAAAGAGGAACTAGGAAGTCAAACAGAGGGGAAATTACACTTGGTATGCATTTATAGAAAATTAATTGCATATGGAGCAGTGCGAATCCACCCCAACTATATGGGAATCCACCTGCACCCGGCAGTAGGTGCAAATAAGAAATTGGATAGGCAGTTGTATTTACTTGCACAATAATATTTGATGAACCCCTCTACACCCAATTTGGGAGTAGATTTTATTTTTTAACATATTTCTTGGAAAATAAATATTTCTGGATATAGGTCATTTCGAAAATTATGGACTGCTAAAGCATGAAGTCTTCAACATAAGTATTAACAAAAGAAGGTATTGACAAATCACTTTGTACTAAAAAAAATGGAAACAGAGCATTTTCATATCACCAAAAGGATTATTAATTATTTCTGCAACATGAAAACCAGAGGACAGCCTATTGCATATCCCAACGAAAGTATTTAAACATTCTGCTTTGCAATTTTTTAAGAACAGCAAAAAAAAAACCTAAAAATTATTAGCGTCGAACTTATAAGGACTAATGGAATTGAAAACGAGAAGAAAGTTCTGCAGATGAGGCAAAAATTATGGTAAAAGATAATCAGATAATGGAATTGAACTACTCTCGATCAATTGCACATAGAAATGCCCTAAAGATCCATCAAAATTGCTACAAAATATCCCCTGATAGAAACGATATTCAATATTAGGGTCAGATGCATGCCTTTGACGAATGAGGGCGGGGTTTTCCGTGGGGAAAAATTTGGGAATTTCGTCGTGCAGGCGATTAGCTCCTCCGTCTGCACATATCCGTAGCTGCGCTGCATAACACACCTTCTGTCTTAACTACTCTCAAAAAAAAAAACAAAGCTCACTCGAATTTCACCCCCACGAAAAAAATAAAAGAAGCTTCTGGTGCAGAATTTGTATGTGTACCTCGGTCCCAGAGAGCTGGAGTGAAAGAAGGGAGCAGATAATTGAGAACGATAAGCGCATATGACCGCGGGCTGTGAGCGCATGTGACCGTGTGTTGTAGAAAGTCGGCGCAGTGTTCCATGATTTCCATTTCTGCTGCAGCAGCCAACGCTACCAATGCCATTAAATCTGAATCCTCTGAGAACTTAAATAACTTTTGTCGGCAGCATTTGACTTTCTGTTTGTTTGATTTGCGTATTTGACTAGACATTGATATATATATATATTGACAAAGATATTTTCATGCTTAGGGGAGAGGAGCCATTCATCGCGAATTGGCCAGTCATCGTGACAAAAAGTGTTAATTTAATAGTCAATAGATAGAATATTCAAATCCCTAAACTCACATGAAAAGTTTCCAATAAATAGAAATAAAATGGCATTTTTTTTGTAATTAAATACTAGACAATAAAAAGTGTAAATTTTATTATATTAAGAATAAACATGATATTAAAAAGACAATAAATGATGCAAGTACTAATACATTTGTGTATTCAACATGTCTAGGCATATAAAAATTCAAACCTATATTTTAAAATGAGTAGTGAAGATAACTCTCATTATTACAAACATTTATTTAAGTTTGAATATATTTTCAAACTTAAAAAGTCCATGTCATTTATAATCATACACACTTTCATTCACAAAATTGAAAGACTTCATTATCACAATAGGACACAACTCCAATCAAATACCACATTAAATTAAACTTTTTCAAATAATAAAATGTCAAGTCATATCCATACTACCGCCTCTTTCCATCCCATCTACAAGCATTAATGGTAAACCTACAAAAAAAACACAAATATGTAAGACTCAAGAAACACTATGCATTTATTGAAGGGTGGAATTCAAAGAAATATATCTCATCTAAGAATTCACCGTAGCCATTAGATTTATCATCTCATCACTCTCAATCCACACTCACCAGTTTCAACCAATCACAAACAAGCACATGGATCAAGCACCCAATAACACTTCAACAACTTCTATATATACATTCCATTGTTCAACAATCAAATTTCATAATTTTTCCCAGCAAACTTGAAGCATCAACCCAATATTATTTGTGGTTCTTGATTTTGGTAAGAATTTCAATTCTTCCAATATTGAAAGAAAATTATTTGCATTCTCGGCTCAAGTCTTTTTCCATTTGTAGGAAATTATCATTGAATATAGATATTCTAGTTTAGTTATTCTACACATAAACCCTGCAAATAATATATATATGAAACATGCATAAAATAGTTTTTTTTAAATTTTCATTTTATAGTTCAGTTTATTACACTGGCAGAAACCCTGCAAATAATATTCCTAAATTACTCAAGTTTAGCTTGGAAAAGTAAATTACCTGCAACTTAAAAAAAGGTAAATATAATATAAACAACTACCAACAACATGATATTCATTAGCTAGTTTTGTATTAAATACAGGTATAAAATAAGAAAATGATATATATATATACATACACATATACATTTATATGGTATATATATATACAAACACTCAAATATGTGTATGTAAATCTTTTTTGAGTTAATCTTTTTTTGCATAACTTATTTGCAGGTATTTTGTGTGTCTGGAAGCTTGATCTAGACCCATTTTATGCATGTTTCATATATATATATATATATATATATATTATATATATATATATATATTATATTATAATTATATATATATTATATATATATTTCATATGTTTCATATATATATATTCTTTATTTAGGTTTAATGTGCCTGAACTAGAATATCTATAATTATACTAAGTCATTTTTCCTATACACAAACAGATATATGTATACACATATGCTTACTACAGTTTCCAATACACACAAAAAAACCTGCACATAAGAAGGTGGTCAATTTATAAATCTATGTAATTTGAGCTTCATATACAGGACTACAATTGACAATAGTAGTATTTACAACTGTATATAAAACCAGAGTAGATAATGAATATCGTGTTGCTGGTAATTATTCATATTATATTTAGTTTCTTTTTAATTTGTTTCAATTTAATTGTTATTACATTTAATAGTTTGCATTCAAAATCAGTGACAAGTGTTGGTTGTTCATATTATTTCAAAATGCACTGATAATATTCCTTTCTTGTATTTTTTAGGTGTTATTTGCTAACATGAGGAGAAAATGATCACTCAAAAGAGTCTGCCCTGCTTACGCCAAAACAAGAGGAGTCATATTTCCGCCAACTGAACCAGACAAAGATGAGGTTGGCAACAATGGACCACAACTACAGGCTACAACTGTCCAAGTCACTGGAGGGGCAGCAACAAAAAAAATTAGAATACGTGGAGATTGGGATGAGACTAACATGAATAATGCCATTAAAGAAGTCGAAGAATATGGTTCCTCAACACATGGTGCTGCAAGAAAGTGGGGCATACCTCCAAGCACACTTACTTCATGGTTGTTGGGGATAACCACTAAGAAAACAAAGGGACCACCCACAATTCTTACTAAAGAAGAAGAGCTTGAGTTGGTGCAATGGTGTCATGAAATCGCTGATATGGGACATGGGTTAGAAATCTCACAACTTAAAGCATATGTAGCACAAATATGTGAATCTAGATCCACCCCATTCACAGATGGTATCCCTGGAAACTCATGGTGGGCAGGTTTTAAAAGAAGACACCCAGATTTAATTTTGAGGACAGCAAAAGGCCTTGATAGAGATAGGGTTGTAAGTCTAAGACCATCTATTGTTAATTCTTTCTATCTAAATTTGTCCTCTGTTTATAAAGCTAACCTGTATGAGCCAAGAAAAATATGGAATTGTGATGAAACTGGATTACAAGCAGGAAGAAATTGTGGTATGAGAGTACTTGCTAGAAGAGGAAGTAGAAGTGTCCCATACATAATCCCAAAAAGCAGAGAATGGATAACCATATTATGTTGTGTCAATGTTGCTGGACAAAGCATCCCTGGTTTCTATCTTTTCAAAGGGAAGAAACAATTGCAGAATTACATAGCAGGTTGTGAGCCTGGTGCTTGCATGGCAGCACAACCTCATGCATGGATGACAAAGGAGTTATTTATGAAATGGTTGCATCATTTTGCAGCATGTGTGCCTGGTGGTGTGTCTCCAACTAACAGGCATTTACTGATTTTTGATGGTCACGGTTCTCATGTGGCTCTAGGAACAATTCAAGAGGCGCGGAGTTTGGGGATAGATTTACTTACTTTACCAGCACACACTTCTCACAAATTACAACCACTAGATGTCAGTGTTTTTGCTCCATTCAAAAGTTACTTCAAAGAGGAGAGGCGTAAATGGCTATTTGAGAAACATGGGATAGATGTCAATAGGGCAAAATTAGCTACATTGGGGAGTAGGGCTTTCCAAAAGGCTCTTTCCCCTAAAAATATTAAAGCAGGTTTCAAGAGGACAGGTATATGGCCTCTTAATCCACATGCCTTGGATGAGGACATGGCACCTAGCAGAACATTTGACACAACTAGTCGAGATGAATCACATGCAGCAGAAAATATATTAAGGCTAGCTAGAGATAATTTAGAAGTGTCAAGCAGTGAGCTGTGTAGTGAAGATGTTGAGATTGTGCTCAACACACAAACAAGTAAAGAATGTGATGCTGAACATATTGAACAAAATACAAATGAATCTGTTCAACAACAAGCTTCAACTCATACTAGAGGGAGTCAATTCAGTGAGTCCACTAGCACTACCTACCCAAGTTAGTTGTCCTGATTGGATGAAAGAAGCTGCTCTTAATCTTGGTGTCAATTTGAACAACATTGAAGAAGACACCTTATGTACTCCCTCACAACCATCAGTACTTCATGAGTCAGATGTGGTCCACTACTTTGTCAACACTCTAGATGAGGAACAAATTGATGCAGCAGAGTCAAAGGAAGCATATATTAGAACAGAAAATTGTGACAAAACTTTTGAGGAAAACAAGGACAAAGTTCCATTTCTAAATTTTTGAAACTTCCAATGGAAAGGGTGAAGGTTTCATCAAGGTCAAATTGCAATGATGGAATACGATTAAGTAGAGAATCCCAACTCATCACTACCGATCAATATATGGAGCTGCTCAAGGAAAAAGAGAAGCGAAAGAAAGAAATTGAAGAGTTGAAGCACAGAAAAAGGGTACAGATGCAAGAGAAGAAGGCAGAGAGAATTGCTGGAAGGGAACGAAAGGAACAAGAGAAGATTGAAAAGGAAATTAGAAGGCAAGAAAAAGAACATCAGAAATCGATGCAGAGGCAAGAAAAAGAGATGAAGAAAGAGCAAGAAAGGATCCAAAGAGACCAAGAAAGGAAGGAGAAAGAGTTTGAGAAGGCAAGAAGGGAGTTGGGAAGGCAGAGGAGACTTAGTACTCCACAAAATCCTTTTCCTGAAGAACACCCATTATTGAGGGAATTAATTTCCATGCATTGTCCCCAGTTGATGTCAGTACATAATGTTCAACCTGGGGTAAGTGGTTCCTATCCATCCTCAACACTACCTTTGCAGGAAACCAACATTGGAACTCAACCACTAACATGCAGCACATCAACTTCAAGCATGGTTACAGATTCACCACCACTATTTCCTAGTTTTTGGAAGCAGGTGCCATAGATAGTAAAAAAATTTTTTGGAGGCTTGTTAGGGCCATTCGAATAGTATATAACATATATTTTTTTTATAATTTTGTGGGCCAAATATATTTCTAATCGTTGTAAGGCCATGGCTGTTTTTTATTGTTGTACTCGTAGCCACATATGATATCATAAGTAATAGATGACCAATATATGTTTTTATATGTACACTTGCTTGAAATATGTAATGAAAAACAACATAGTTTCATATTTTCTCTAAAACAACTCTGTTACATAAAAGAGAATCAAATTGTGTTTCATATATATCTCTAAAACAACTCTGTTCCATAAAAGAGAATCAAACTGTGTTTCCATAAAAGAGAATCAAACTGTGTTTCATATATATCTCTAAAACAACTATGTTCCATAAAAGAGAATCAAACTAGTGTTTCATATATATCTCTAAAACAACTTTTCCATAAAAGTTGTGTTTCATATATATCTCTAAAACAAATCTGTTCCATAGAAGAGAATGAAACTGTGTTTCATATATTTCTCTAAAACAAAATCGTAATATCTTGTCTATTTTCAACAAATTAGATGCAATACGATTGATAATATTTGATCCAAATTGAACACAACAATCATGCTCTGTTCCTATCATTGCCTTAGTGAGGGCAGTATCCTCACCTCTCTTGCTAGTATCAATGAGGGCAGTACTAGTAAGGATGTTCATTCATCTGATTCCCTGCAAAAAAAAAGGATGCAAAAGAACAATTCATGGTCAAATGGTTAGAAATATAGATCTTCTTAAAATTTGTATTTAGATTGTAACCAGGTAACAAAATATTTCCCATGGTATTTTTTGTGTTCAAAAACACAATTCACCTGTAGCAAACTGTGGCTTTCTAGCAGAGCAAACTGTGGCTTTCTGATTTCTACGTTTCCACGAATGGCCATTTGGAGTGACCAAAAGTAGTTCCTATTGCATCGCCAAAAACATGTCAGTCTTTCTCTTATCTCGTTTCAATTGATAAGCCAAAGTTACAGGGAATACTTTTTTTTTCTATTGTACAGGACCACAGTCGAAAAGTAGTACAAGATTAGAAAACTTGCCCTTGTAAGCTTGCAAATAAGAGGATTTTTCCTTGCAGAATTTGTCATAAGCCGGCTAAAACATCCATGAATCTGTTTTCAGAGCTTTATCACACTGCAAATTACAACAGCAAACAGTCGTTACTTCTACTGCCAGCGGATTTCAAACTACATAGAAAACCAGGGATTTCAATGTATATGTACCTCCTTACAAGTCTTCGTTGCAACTTTGATGTTGTCTTTCCTGTACATGTATGTCAGCTTACAAACTAAGAATTTGAAAGTTTGACAGATTGAAACGATGACAAAGGGCATTGTACCTTTCTTTGACATATATGAGCTTCGTTGAATTTGTAAATTGCACAATTGAAACATGAGTACTGGATAAGAGCTTGTACATTTAGAATTGCACTCCAGACATCAGCAAACAGAACAGAAATTGAACAGTCGACTGGACATTTGGTAGCTCCATGGATAGCAAACTGAACAGAACAGTTGACTTTACATTTGGAAGCTCCATGAATCAGATCAATCCTTATCTTTTCAATATATCAAAGCAGGGTATAGCCCTTAGATATAGCAAAGGTTGCAGCTTATTTGCAAACCCTTCAAGGAAATTATCCCTTAAACAGCAAGGCGGATGAAATGCAATCACTGCAGCTTTCAAGCGAATTAACGAGGCTCCCCTGACCGAAACGCCCTGCGCCCTAAGCTTAAGGTAAGGGAATGCAACTCAAAGCTTTCAGATAATGTTTTTAAAGAGGAACAAGAAATTAAAGATACAGAGGACTTAAATGGTTTAGGAGAAACGCTGAAATGCAGCAATTTCACAGCTTAAACCAAACAGTGAATAGCTTAAACCAAACAAATATGTAATGGAAAACAACTTATGTACACTTGCTTGAAACGACTCCCTCTGCCCTCTACGTGAACAGTAATGAATCCCTCTGCGTGAACAATGAATCCCTATGCGTGAACTAGCAACACGAACAGGTACCCAATCCAATGTCGCAGATCTTGAGCCCAGAAAAGGAAATGAAAACGAGCTAATATATTTCACAGCTAACATTACCTCCATAGCGACCAACGACTGCAAGGAAATGAGGCTCCTGACCTCCATAGCGACCAACGGACTGCAAGGAAAATAGTTTCGAGATCTGCAAAATGGCGATCTGTACACAGTCGATGGAGGGAAATTAATGAAAGGCAGGTGGAGTAAACGTTGTAATGAATGGCGCAGTCTGCATGTGACGGGTGGCACTCCCTTACCAACTGGCGGTGGTGTTCACAAACAATCACTTAAATGCAGTCCATCTCCCATCATACGCATATTAAAAATCAATATGAACTTAACAATAAAAAATGTTTGGTAATTTTATTACACCTTGTTATATTTAAAAGTAGTTGTTATATTAAATTTAATACCATTAAAATTGAATAGTATTACCTTTTTTTTTGTTCCATTATTGGATGATGAAACTTCAATGAATAGTGTATGGTTTTTTAACATGTAATTTTAATACCTTGCAAAAATTGCTTTCGAAAATGTATGTGGGATGATCACTTTACTACGTAACGAAATTTGCAAGTGGAAAACATGTTAAAGTATAAAAGGGCGTTTTTAAAAATGTAAAATTTAAAATATATGTGTGTGAAAATAGACCCTTAAATTGCATTCGCGATGACTGGCTCCTCTCCCTTAGGTATTGCACATCCTGTCATTTAGCGGGAACCAAAAGGTTTTCAAACTACATAATTTCCACATTTCCCATCATACCTCTAAAAAAATGTTCCATTTTGATTGGTTGGGGTTAGTTGTCTCGTTGTGGGGGTTGACTAGGGGAAAGGAGTTAGTTATCGTGAACCCAAACTTAAGGGGTTGCTAGAGTCACTTAATTATCATAGTTTTTAAAAAAATATATACCCTTTAATAGATTGTGATTTTTTCAATATATATATTTCCTTTTGAGTATTGAAATTGTGTGGAAACCATATTTTTAAGGGATTTAAATTAAGTATTTTTTAATACAAATAAAATTTAAGGTGACTCATTATTTAGGAATAAAGTTGTCATTTGTGGATTGCCTATTTGTCACCCTTTCATTGGTTACTTTATTGATGTGACTTGCTTTATTGGCTAGTTTATATTTAATTATTAATTCTGAAATTGACATGCACTTATTTTAATTGAAACAACTAGTGGTACTTTATTTCACATATGCACTGAGGGTCATTGGCCCATGCATGGTGATTGGCTCATTTCCCCTAGCAAGAGTGATTTTTTTTGGTATTTTGTTTTGGTCATCTCGTGTTCTTGTATGTTGAGGATGTTTGGCTTTGTGCATGAGGTGCGTTTAGGGAGGTGCATGGAGGTGTTTTCTCAATTCTGTCTATCGATTTGAAAGTGCGGTGGTTGCAATGAGGTCTGGAGCGATGCGGAAAGAATGTAGCAGAGTTTCGAGCGGATTGAAAAAGTGCAGGCAGGATTTTCTCATAGTTTGGTCCATGATTTATTCTTGTTGTGCAATGTATTTTTAATATTCGCCATTGTTTTTAAGTACTAAAATGGCCCTTGCGAGTGAGAGTGCATCATTCTCAAATAAAACTAAAATGGTTGCCTCGTGTTCTTATATTATGAAGACATTTGGCTTCATGCATGAGGTGCGTTTAGAGAGGTGCATGGAGGTGTTTTCTCAAAATTTCCTACCAATTTAAAAAGCAGTTGTTGTAATGAGCTTTGGAACAATGTGGAAAGATTGTAGAAAAGTTTAGAGCTGTTTGAAAAAGTGTATGTTGGATTTTCTCCTAGTTTGGTCCTTGTTTTATTCTTTTTGTGTGGTGTATTTTTAATATTCATCGTTGTTTTTTAATAAATAAAACTAAAAAGGCCCTTAGAGTGGGAGTGCATCATTATAAAAAAAAAAACTATCTAAGCACATTTTTGCTTCTATTTTAGGGTAAAAATAATGCTTTTACTATTCCCTTGTTTCTTGTGATTATGTTAATTTGATGACCAGTTAGAGTTTGTGAGCTTTATATATATCCAAGCTCATTTATGTGAGTTTGTATTGGGTCTTGTTACTTGCTCGACATTTATAAATTTGTAAATATTATAACTAGCAATTATATTATGTTATGTCACATTTAGGGGGGTTTCTTTTATTTAATTGTGGGTTCTCTACAAGTTCTTTTAAACAAAAATGTCACTTGTTTTCTAGTTAATCTATAAATGGGGATTAAAGCAATCAGATTGTGGGTTTAGATAAGAAGTTCATTTAAAATAGTTATTTTAGACCCTTCTCAAATCTAATGCATTATATGTCGCTACAATTGGCCTTATACCACTTGTTAAAGCTTCATAAAACATCTCTTTGGCTTTATCTAATTTTCTCGTCTTGCATAGATCATCGAGTAGAACAATGCACGAAGACCATCGATAACCACATATTACCATTGTATATGAGTTTTCCTTTCTTGTACATACAAAGAATTATGAGGGTATACGTGTCCTAATTCACACAAATCCCACTGCCACACATCTTTGCAAATAAATTTTCAGCCATGTCAAACTCTCTACTTTTTACCAACATAGCAGAGAAAACAACTTTGCTTCCTTTACACCCACATGGAGTAGAAGTAGGAATGGTAATGAATTAATTTAATAGCTACACTAATACACCTTATTACATTTTCTTATAAATCCACTATATTTCATTAGATGCATATACTTAAAAGGATTGTTTACACATACTCTTTTATGATAAGCTTTTTTATCAAGGGAATATCGCATTTGTCAATCTCTACCTAACCTTCCTTTGATTAATCAAAGGACTAGTGTTCAATTAGATATATCAATAACATGCAAATACAAGCATGTAATGACAAACGAGTACAAGTAACAAGAGGATAAGAATGACTTTTTTTATTTCTGAGTGTTTATACTAGAACTAAACTGGGAAGATGGTGGAGCAGGCTTAATCTGGACGGTGTATGCTTCATCTGGCAGACAATGATCTACAGGTGTGTTGGACAGTAGCGCTTAGGTATGGAAAAGATCGCATGGGCGCTATTGTGTTGGAGAAGAGTGGAGAATTGGTTCTTTTAATGTCTAATAGTGTCACCGTCACTTTCCCATGTGTTGCATTAACTTTGCTTTAGGGTAATCATGTCGTATATGTACCTGCAAAACAAACCTTAGCTACCTGCACAAGGCTCAAACACACATTAGATGGAATAAAAGGTGTATATGATTAATTCAGACTGACCCCGACAATCACCCCAATGTGATTGTCACCGAGTGTTGCCCTACATTTTAGACTCAATGTAGTTATGGTGTGTGTGTGTGATAGAATTGTGTTCCTTGAAGTTATGTTGCATGTGTGCAAGTTACATCAAGATAGCGAGCTAAAAATATTTTTCCCCTAATATGATGTGTGTTATGGAATATAGAAATTTTCCCTCTTATGCAATGAATAATGCAGTCCTTAAGTTACTCCTTTGCCCAGGCAATAGATAAAAAGTACTAGCCCCAAAATTACCCCCTTATAATAGTTAGTAGGTTGTGTATATATGTGATTCATTTATTTGAATTTCGACACTTAGTGACACCAAATGTCAACCCCAAACATGAAATAAGAATAAGAAAAAGATCCAAAATTACGCACCAAGTGATATTTTGAAATATAAGCAAGAGTGCCCATGGTTGAAAAACTCAACACTCGACGGGGCATTCATTCCATTTCATCTTCATGGAGTAGGTGATTTGACATTGTCTAGTCGATCTGTGTGGAGCCAAAAATTGCTCACTTTCTCTAGTGTGTTCTACACCAAGGCTTTCCCACAGGGTCTCGATTTGTTCAAATTGGGATCTCAGCTCCCTAGTGCCCATTATGTGGCCACTTGGAAACTCTTGTGCATCTTTTTTGGTTTTGTCCGAAAGTGCAACTTGTTTGGAATTGGATACATTAATTTTTCTTTCCTCTCAGATCACACTGTTTTCCTTGGCAGAGTATCCTCCTTAGCGATAACCCCAAACTTTTGCCATTGTTCACCCAGATTTGGCATGTTTTCAGGGGGGAAATTATGTTTTGGATATAGAAAGAAAGAAATGTTTTTTTCTTTGTTAATTTTGAAGTTTATCAACAATTTTCAGTGTATAAAAAATCTATGGTTATCTCCAATGTGTTGCTGCAGATTCAAGTTCGAGCTAACAAAGTGGCTCTGGAAGTGGACCACCTTTAGACTCTGTTGTAACACTACGGTGATGCCACATGCAGCGTCACCTAGGAGCCACCCTCGCCATCTCGGTGTTCTTCTATGTATGGCCGTGGTGGTCGCTGCAACTGCTCTCAGTAGGGTTCCTTCAGTCGAGCTTGTCGCTCTCTCTGGCCTCACCACGAGAGGAGTGACTCACCATCAGCTCATTGTTAGCATATGAATTTACATGCATGCAAATGGCATGCAACAGTGTGGGAACGAAGTCCCTCCTCAATGAAGGTGAGGTTGCCTTTATTGAAAACCAAAACTGTATTTACACCTGTACATTCAAAATTGTATGTGGGGGGTGTTTCGGAACATCAATTGAAAGAAAAGTAATAAAGGGGATGGAATGGAATGAAGGAAAGGAATGGAAATGAATGAACGAAAGGAGCATGCAAGAGTTAGGTAAAAGCAGAGCCTAATATTGCATGGAGAGGAACAATAAATAACTAACACAAATAAAATAGAGTTTACACCAGCTAAACGAGAATGAGTAAAGGGAACACATGTGAGCAAGTAGATAATCAGAGCTTGATCATTGTGAACTAGAACAACATATTAATAGCATTGACAATAAGATCCAAGACAATATTCGCATGCAAGATTTAAAACACTAACATTTAATGAACATAAGAACATCAAATGCTAAAAGAGATAATGAATGAGACACAAAGTTCGTATTTCATTAACTCTAAAATGTCTTCGCAAAAGAACACAAAGTTTCTTCCTGAAACAAAGCTTGCACACAAAAGTATTTTCTTCTCCTCTCTCAAATTCACCCTTACAAATGAGCCCCTAACTTCCTTTTATAACCCAAAAGTTAGTTACAAAGTAGTTAGAGTTTTAAATGCACATTAAATAGGGCACTTAACCGAATTTTGAATTTTTCAACCAACTTTATAAAAAACAACTAAAATAGAAACCACTTAACTTAAAAAGTCATTTAAGGAAAAATACATAAATAAAAGAAATGGGTACATGTGGACCCCACTTAAATGACTTGGTTGCACACCTAGACATCCTAGTCAACAATGCGCCACCTAAATAAAAACACCTAGGATCAGTGCCTTATCCATTGGGCCAAGAGTTTGCCTATCACAGTCGTACGGGAATGATCTCATTGACCGTCGCTCCGCAATCCTCCAGATGACAAGAGAGTCGATCTTGAAACTTGAGCAATTCATCCACCCCTTCGTTTGAGCAACATATTGGTGTGAGAAAGTTCATCTTCATTTGTATTCACATTCACAATTACACACAATTCTCCACATGCTCTGAATATCCTTCCATGATGAATTATTCATTTGTCGCGAGATTGTAGTCGTTACGCCACATTGCCAACTTTTGATCTTTCGTCATTGAGAAGATCTTCCAAGAGCCAAAATTGTAATTCACTTCCTGGGCTTATGTATTTTGTCTTTCTCACCATCCCGAAGTGTTGGCATTCTGATCCACTCATGATCGTCCAATTCAAGAACACTCCAATTTTAAGATTAGCAGAGGAAGTACTACGCACACTACTAATTGAGAGTTGACAGGGACACGCTTGAATGATGTGGCATTATTTGATGATCCGCACAATTGTACTTATCATTGGTCTTGGTTTTTCAATGAATAGCTCCGCACAATGATCAAGTGAAAATAATTTTTGTAGACAAGACTCTCCCATTATCGATCTTTACCGATAACAATGTCTTTTGACTCCGAAGAGACCAATGCCAATAGCTATAACTTATACCGCATAATGAGGAAGTTAGAGGTTATTTTTGCTTCGGAGCCGTTGGAGTTGAATCGCCACACTATGCAAGTTTCGTGGTGCATCCATGCAAGTGATGACCAATTCAGAACAAGCGTCAGGAAAATTGTGACTCGCCTTCGGTTGATATGCGATCGCAGAATCAACCTATGTCGACGTGTCCCAAGTTGGTATCGACGATGTTCTCATACTCTGAATGGAGTGTCGAGGTGAGTAGAATGCCCTAGAAGCTATACCACAACATTGTTTTATTTAGAGATGACATGATTGTGACATAAGCGTGATTTCACGCTATTACTTCCATCTTACAAAACTGCACAAATCGCCTGTAAAACTGCCCTGGGAAAAATAACAAATCTTATTCTAAAAAGTTCTCATTGGATGAGGGAGTTTATTAAGGTACTGCAAGTTTGCGTGTCAGAGAATTTTTTCCCAATCAAATTCTTTAGTCAAATATTAAGGGTCAAATTTGACTCTTATGAGACTGCTAGGAAAATGCACGTGAAAACTGCAAAAATCTTGTTTGGTTTTAGCCTGGTAAAAATATCAAACATCACCCTGAGCATCTAAAACTTGGCAAGGGAGCATATGAAGGTGAGGATAATTGAACAAAATAATTCATTTCTCTTGACGATCCTTTGAGTCCAAAATATCAACTCTCAAAGTGAGTCACCTTGACAGGCTAAAAATTGCGCACGCAGCGAAATAATGCAAACTGCATTTTATTTGACTCCGTGAAAAATATCAAACGAGGTGCTGCGCATTTAAAAATTTTCAAAACAGTAGATGAAGTTGAGAATAATTTAACGAACCAAAACTTTTCTATTGAAAATCATCTGGGCTCGAGATATAGATTCTCAAAATAGGCCTTCCGCCAAGTTGAAACTGTATGCGCGGCAAAATCGAGCAAACTGAGTTTTTATTGGGTTCGTGAAAAATATCAAACAAAGTGTTGTATACTTTAAATTTTGAAAATGAGTAAACGAATATGGGGATAATTCAACGAATTAAACCTTTCTTCCCGATGATCATCAGACTTTGAGATATCAAGCTTCAAAGTTGATTACTTCAACAGTTACAAAACGTAGCAAAAAATAATAACTTTTTTTTTAAATATCCGGTAAAAATGGCTCCGCGTAGGATCAACTTTAATCTTTTTAATTCGTTATGTCTTCGTATTTCTGGATTCTGGTTGCTTCAGCATGAAGAATTACTTTGATTTTTTGGTAATGCGTGGGTTGCATGAGCCTGATATTTTTTCTTTGGCAACGAGTGATCTTGTTTCTCCTTGGCGTATTGATCTCATTTCTCCTTCCTTGGTGTATTGATCTTATTTCTCTTTCCTAAGCATGCATTGATAACTCGTTGAAACTTATTATTTCTCCCATGCATGGCATTCTAGGCATTTTTCTTCTTTTGTTTAAAATAATAAAATAAAACAATACCGATGCATGCGTTGATTTTTCCCTTTGGTTGTTTTTATTCAACTTGCTGGAAGGTTGTTTTTTTTGCTTTCATTTGTCTTATGCTTGTGCAAATTCTCTTTGACATGCATTGAGGGTTGGGGAGAAGCTCTTTTGGACTGCTATGTTTTTATTTTATGCATGTGTGGCCTCCTTTCACCTACAAATGCGTTGAAATTGATGCTTCTTTCATTCTTTCCTTCTTGTTTGTCTCATGGATTCTTCTGTTGTTGCCTTCATTGGAAAATTGTTGTTCTCTTCGCTCTAATTTTGGATTGTTTTCCTGCTGCACAAAACAACAACAAACAATAAACACAAACTATCAATTGCATACTTGGGTATTCCTTTATGTGGTTGTGTGCATTGCAAACATATTTTACTCTTGGCATGGCTTCTTGGAGCAAGGTGTGTGGCACAGAGCATGGAGAATTTGTAGCTAATAAAGAATGATGGCTTCTTATATGATTCAGAAATAGAGACAACTACCTGGAACTCTCAAGGTTGCCTGGCTCTAGCTAATGCCTATGTCAGGTTTCCGTGTGAAAGTCGGGTAGTGTATGTTGAACAAGCTTTTCCTTCTTCAGGCTTTGGATATCTGCAATATTTTCTTATTCCTCATTCTTCCCAAATTCCTCTACTTCTGCAACCTCATAACCGTCTCCTCATCAATTTACGGATGATAGAAGCAAAATTAAAATTGTCTACGACAATTGGAAGCGGAAGAATAATTGCCACCTGCACTTGCTCACTGATAGTTACGACAATTAATAAAACAAAAGAAAAGTTCTTCCAAGTTTGTCAAACAACTTCTATGAGTATTTAATTAATATTTATTAATTAAAAACCCTAAAATTTAATAAATATTAATTTTATTAAATAACAGGGTAAATATTAATTAAATAATGAAAACACGGTTTGCGTCGTAATTAGAGGAGGGCTTATTCAAAATGGATGAAACGAAAGCCAAAATGACCATGAGAATAAGACGATTACAATGAGGGAGAAAAATCACACAAAATAACACTTTTAAATTTTTTATTTTTTTAAAATTCCACGCTTATTGTTTTTGTGAAGCCAAAATTAGCTGACAACACTCGCCAACAAGGCTGGGGGTCCCCTACTCACCAACTCGGGTGGGGCTCATGTTTTAGCACCGAAAAACGCACACTTTATGGATGGAACCTACCCCCGCCACCACCTCTGCCTGATGGCAAGTTTCCTCGCCTCTCTTTTGCCATTCCCACTCGGGAGGAGGCAGAAAAAGAAGAAGAAAATCCCACTTGTTAGGATGTTCTTGACACTAAAGTAGGTGCGCTAGTGGTAGTAGAAAATGAAGATGTGGTGGTTATAAGTGTCAAAGATAAAGGGGTTCATGGTAGGATTCCTTGAATAGTGACAATGTGATGCGCATGTATGGACTTAGGCATAGATGAACTAGGGATGGAACAACTTTAACATCCTTAATCCAAGGAATTCCTAAGACCATGTCATGATGCGTAACCTTTAATCCAATAGAGAAAGGCATAGAGATAGTAAGAGGCCCAACAATGATTGGTAGAACTACATGCCCATAAGAAGTAGGTGATCTAAGTGTCATCTGGGATAATGGAAATCCAATAGCTCATAGGAAAGATAATGAACATGCATTACGTTTGAAAGTAGGATACATCATGATATTGTTAACAACATGAGTATTAACAAAAAAAATCAATGCGAAGTCTATGTGATGAAAAATAAGCATGAAAATTTGCATCAATGAAAGTAATAACAAATGAGGGAATATCATTAGTACCAACAAGAAACATAAGAGTATGATCAGAACATGGAGGTGGAACCACATGATAATCATGATTAGAAGAAGACTCGGGAAACACTTTTTCTTATTTGGGTAATGGATCATTGAAAATCTTAAGTTTGTCATTGTCATTTGTAGATTTAGAAATAGTGGGTCCAGGAAATTCCATCACATTAGTATCAATCAAGGCCAAAATCAAATGTCTAAGCTTAAAGTATCTATCAGTGGAATGTCCATTACATATATGATAATCACAATGTGTGTTTTCATCAAAATTCTTACCATGAAGACGATTAGGATCTATCCTAAGAAGGGATGGAAGAGAAACTAGATTTCTTTCAATGAGCTTAGGCAATAAGATATGAGGGAGATATGACAATCCAGTAAAAATGCATTGTGTAGGTTGGATTTTGAAATATCCCTTGTGGGATACCACTTAAATAACACAAAATATTGAAAATTTGCAGCCAAATAAAATACTGATTTTTGCATATTTTTACCAGTTAGGGCAGCAAACTGAAGAAAATTTATAACTCCCAAAACATCCACTCAAATCACTTGAAAATTTAAAGAGAACTTGCTAATATTATAAATAACATAAGAAAACTATTTTTGAAATTTTTTAGACAATATAACGCTGCCAAAAAATTACAACGTGCCCTAAACAACTGGAAAACTTCTAAAATTCATATCTTCCCAAATACAAGTGCACGAACTATGAAACTTTGGAAATAACATTTACAAATATAGAAGATGATATTCCAACCCTCAGATTTGAAAATTCCCAACCGGAAACCCTCCAAATAAAGGTTGTAATCTCCAAAACAAGTCGACCTTTTTGGTAGATGGTCAAAACCCCTTTGAAATCCTCTGGAAATGATGTCAAAAACCCTTTCTTATTGCTATCGTAAGTCTGATCTGAAAACCCACTGATTATCTTCACAAATTATCTCCAAAACCCTCAAAACCCTATCTCTAAGACCTCTGAGAATATCTCTATAAATTAGCCCTGAAACAACTCCAAAATGACAAGCTAGGGTAGATCTTTCACTACCGAAGAATGCCCTTCTAGCTAGGGATGGATCTCTCACCACCGAAGTTAGGATTCCTGCGGGATTTCACTCCACAAGCTATAGATTTGCAAACAACAGTTGCGCATGAAAAGAGATAATTAGGTATGCAAGCATCTCTTTCCTTTCTCCCCCAACTCCTTATATAACTTCTCCAAGGCAAAAGAGCCCCAATAAACCCTAGTCGCATTTTTCCCTTGGAAGGGCCAATAAAATAAAAGTAACTTATGTTACTTTTCCCTTTTTAAGTCGCCATGGTCCAAAAGTGACCCCCCAACGTAAAATTAGAACATTAGTACCATGTGGCCACTTCCTAATGACAAAACGTAACATCTAGTCCTTCCAAAACACCTTTTTGCATATGCTAGTGAAGAATTATAACAAAATGGACTAGATATTCATACTCAATAGCCCCTAGCGTCCAAAGCCCCTTGGGTATGACCAAGGTGTTGGCTAGATTTTCAGCATAGCACAAAACCTATGCAGTCATGAGATAAATCTCCCTCATTTACCGGTGAGGCTCCCGTGTCAGATTTGTCAATTAAAGTATGCTAATATCTATATGGGGTTTTACTTTAACTACTCAGTTCATGAACCATAACTAAACAGTTATGCAGCAAGTAAGCAGCTGTTTAAAGAAAGGAAATATTTATAGAAGAAAGGAAAGGGAATTATATAAACACAAAGAAGAAATGGGGAAGATGTGCATCCCAATCAATAGATAGGAGAGTTGATTGCATGCACATAGAAGAAACCAATAGATATAAACATAGAATTTTAAGCAAAGGTAGCTTTAGATCTAGATCTGAAATAACACAAAATCTATTAAAATATCTAAGATAAAAAACAAGAAACACAATACACCGTGACACAAAGTTCTCCAGAAATATGCTCCTATATATTCCTTTGCTTCAAGTGGCTCTTAAGGGTTTCAGCATAAAGTCTGGAACACAAGGATGTTGCTTACAAATTCTCCTCCTTAACCCGAAGGTTCTTCCTCTACTTATAGAATGTAGAGGGGCAATTACAACTCATAAGCTTTTAGTTGAACTGGCACATGTAGAAGTCGGAAAAGAAACAACTGGCAATCTCCCTCCTGGAATTCCTCTTTATATGACATGTATGATTTGCAATTGAAAATAGAACCTTCTATTTTGCATGTGCCAGTAGTTGACTTCTTCAAGTAATGACTTTTAAACCAATCACTTAAGTTGTATAATTTAATTGATCGCTCAATTACTTTGTCAGAGGAAAGAAGAAAGAAGAGGAAAGCTGCAGTCTTGTCCTTTTTCATGTCTGCATGCCGCTAATTCTTTTGCCTTTGATTCTCACCAAACTGGATATGGGAGTAGCTGGATCTAGAAGCAAGCTGGATCTAGAAACAAGCTGGAATTGGAAACGACTGGATCTGGAAACAATAAGAAGCGGCTGAAATTTTACCTTCGCCTTGTCTTCTCTTTTATCCTTGAAGCTTTTGCAGTTCTTCTCCTGTACATGCATCAGTGCAATGTCTTCCGTAAATAACTCTTTATTTTTAATTACATATGAGTAATTAAAAATTATGGAAAGCACTCTGGGTGAATGCAACTTCAATGAAGGTTTCAACTGGAAGATTGGAAGCACATGCACAAGATCCTGGAAGGAATTTTCCATGCACTGACTTCTTCACAGGTTGCATTCGAAACAAGAGGATGAAGCCTTTGTGCCGGAAGCTTTTGCAATTATGAGATCTAGATCTAGATCTAGGCCTATTGACTTCAGCAAATCTAGAAGCTACACATGATTTCGCTGAGCTTTCTCTTGCATCCCGTTTTGCCATGGTTGGAGCAATCTTTGTCTATCTTTGTCTGAACAATTCCTTTTCTTCTTATTTGTCCGGAATTCTTCAAAACTGGTGCAGATCTGGATAATTCTTCAGATTCAAAGGATATATTCAATGTATTGGACATTGATTAAAGCTCCTTTTCTTTTATAAAGCACCTGTAACGAATTCCTACAATTATTTCATACAAAAATGGCAACCGGAACATGAACAATGAATTTTAATCATAAAAATCTGCATAATTCAAGCCTGCGGCCCCAAAAATTGATGTTTTGTTTGCATGCAAAATGAGCATGGATTTTTTCAACTTCACTCTGAGCACCTGTATCACTTATGCAAACACAAATCAACCTTCTTCAACCTGTGCGCCAAAATTGGAAGCTTTTAGCCTTGATTTCACCTTCTTTTGAGCAAAAATCCTTTTCAAATGGGGTGCACTTTTCCTCTGGGCTGCACTTCTTTACTTGTGAATTAATTAATTCATCCTTATGACAACCCATGCTTATATAACCCTCATAATTCTATAATTAATAATTGCCCCTCCTATTCCTGGTAATTAATTAATTAAAAATCATGTTTTTCTCTTTAACTGGTGTGCTAAAATTGCATGTTTAAGGACAACCATCCAATAAATTAAATTTAATCAATTTAATCATCCACTCTTCACTCCACTTAAGCTTCACAGTGTGTTTTAACCTTAGCCACTGAAAATAGAAATTAATTTAATCATTTAATACTTTAAAAAGTATTATCTTTCTCCTAAAAGGGGTGCACTTTTTGACATGAATGGGTTGTCATTAAATAAATTAATTTATTTAATTTTAGAGCAATATATTTTCAACCACCTTTTGTCCTTTGCCTTTGTTGACTTTTCCACAAGCCTGGGCGCCTATTTTGGGTGAATAATTACTCAAATTAATCAATTTAAAGGTTGTCATTACTTTTCCAAAGGGGGCGCACTTTTTGACATAAAGAATTTTATTTTTAAGAATCACATGACAATGGGATTTTTTACCCTGCAAGGCAACCCTGAAAATCCCATGATTCACTTAAGTCGCTTGACTTTCATAATGGGATTATTTACCCTGCAAAGCAGGCAATAAAATCTCATGATTCACTTAAGTGATATTTTTTTTATTCTACAATGAGAATTTTTACCCTGCAAGGCAAGTAAGAGATTCCCGCCTGCCTGCTGCCTCTAATTTTCCCATTGTTACTTAAGTGGCATTGCCTTCATGGGAAAAAGTACCCTGCTAGGCAGGTACAAAATTCCCGCCTACCTGTTACTTCTAATTTTCCCATGATTCACTTCAATTCTTCTTTTTCCAAAAATGCGGCCAGCCCAGAAGAGGCTTTTTAGTGCGCGACTTCGTCTTTTTCCAGTGAATCGAACCTCCGATGGCGACTTCCTTCTAGTACAATGTGCGTATATGATCCTCAGTTACTCCAGGCCAAGAATCAAGTCAAACTGACAAAGGAATTGATCTAGAGAAATTTCACAGAAAACGAAACGGGAAAACACAAAAACACAAAAAAATGTCAAAAGTCACAAATAAAGCCCAGAACTTATTCCTAGTTAAAACCCTTATGGTATATAGGAATAATGATATGTTCGATCTTAACAGGGTTAAATCGGAGCACAAATTGCCTCAAACAGGGCTCAAAATAATTAAATACAAATTTCCCGCAGACAAATCCCGACGACAGAATATAACAATTTTGGGCATATGGGTATTTGGCGAAAATGGCTAATATGACTCTTTGGGAATATCCTGACACAATACAAGAACTTTCTGGCAATAAAAACACAAAACGACCCATTATTTTAAAAGTATGAAATTTTTTCGGATAGGGTAATCACATATTTCAGGATGAAATCTGAGGACACCACAAGGGTTGGACTCGAATTGGCCCTTACTGGCATTTGGGCTCATTAGGTTTGCTCTGAAAGTTAGATTTTCTTTGTAATTGGTTATTAGATTGATGTGAAGTATTATCACCGTACTTAAGCTCACCCATAGAAAGTAAATTGGTTTCATGTTCTTTAAGAGAATGACATGAATGATCAAATGAATGAAAATAATCAAAGAGCACACATTCTTCTAAAGGGATCTTGCATTTTAGATTCAACTAATACATTTTTCATTTTAGTAAGATTTCTCTCATAATGCAAAACATAGTCACTAAGATGCTCATTAGATCCTCGCTTCATTTTATCCACTTGTGTATATGATATTTTAGTTCCAATGCTCGTAGAAAAATGTGCCAAGAATAGATTTTCCAGAGAAATGAAATATTTAACAGATTGTATGGGTAAATCATAGAACCATCGTACAACATACTCCTATAAGCTCCTAGGAAACAACTTGGTCGATAATGTATCAGTACTAATAAGTTATATTTCAGACTATAAAACTCAAAGCATAAACCAAACAAATCGAACAAATTCTACAGACAAGAATGTTTGTGATGTTGGATATGTCTCAATTGAGTCATAAACTATCATGATCGAGAGTTGAATTAAAGGTTAGGAGTGCCCTAGGCAATAATTGAAGTGGACGCCCTTCTTATCATTTTAGTTAAGAATGTTTTCCCATCAAATAAATAAATAAAAGCTATGTATATTATCACATTTTAAAATTTACATCAAGGATAATAATAAATCACTAATTTAGAGAAATTAACACACAAAAGGAATTAAAATATCCTACAACATTATCAAATAAGGAAAAATAATAATCCATGGACGGAGAAAATTAATAAGAGGAGATGCTCATAATGAAACAAATACAATTTTTTATACAAGGTTGGTTACTCGTCTAATTTAGTAACATCGAGTAGGCTATAGGACTCAAAACTAAATAAAGCAATACAAATTCTTAGGTAGCTCCCATGTTTTTGTAAAGACTAGTATCTAGACCAATCCTACTAATTCCTCCATAAAAAAGAGACATTTCCCCCAAAACATTATGAATAGATTTTTTTTTCCTTCAATTATACTTGCCTCCACTAGTTACACCAATAAAAATTTCGTGAACCTTTTACGAGATAAAATTACATACCTAAATTATTTAGAGCTACATTATAAAACATGTAACAATACCAACAAAATCATATGAGATTAAAAATATGCATATTTATTTTTACTTGCAAAAACATTATAATTCCTTTTTATGTCTATCCGTGAAATTTATGTTACTTTATTCAATAAATATTGACTACATGTAAATTCTTTTAATTTTAAGTTCTAATAAAAACCAAAAAAACCAAAAAATAATGAAAATCTTTATATTTAAGCACCCCTGACCATTGGCACCCTATGCAGTTGCCTAGTCTGCTTGGGGCTTAATCCCCCTTGCTATCATCATCCTCCCTTTTTATTAATAACTAATTTCCTCAATGAGTAGAATACCAAATTATTTACAATCTTATACATATGACACACACACACACACAGAGGAAAATTTAGGTGAGGCTGTCCACCTAGATGTAATGTTATTTGAGTAAGTTTGACTTCCTAAATTTTCAACCTATTATTATTTACACCTACCTACAACTAGGAATTGCATGTATACAATGCAATGTGAATGCCGAACGGTATATGCTATTTGTTTTTGAGGAATAGTTTTTACTTTTGTAGTTGATGTTGATAAGGGTTCGATTGATTTTGTAAGTGTAGATATCACTTCATTTAAAGGTTCAATCTCTACATTTCAAACTTGTTACAAATTCGTACATATACATTTGCAAATCTTATATCATGAATGATAGCGATATGTGTAGTTTATTTTAACTAAACACGAATACATGAAGTCTTCTGTACACTCGACTAGGTGTGTGATTGATAGTGGTAGTGTAGGAATATAGATGAAACATTACATTGAAATGTTGTATGTGTAGATTTAAATTTGTTACAGATTCGTACATATACAGTTGCAAATCTTATATCACGACGTTTGAACTAAACATGTATACATGAAGACCGTTGTACATTTGCATAATATGTATCATGAATGGCAGCTTTTTGTGGGCAATTTTATTTTCAGTAAACATGAACACATTTGATACCCCTTGAATGACAATGCCGCTTTGGATACAAGAAGGGTTGAGTAAAGTAGTATTGGAGGTGCTATCAAAGTAGAGGGTAGTATTTGCAACGAGTTGATATTACTGGAGAACAAAATATGATCGGCTTATCAAAAATTTGTTGCAATTCAGACAAAATTTTGAAAATTGATTTGTTGTTAGTAGCATTTAAATAAGTTTGTTGATCTGTTGTAACACTTGAGTGGGCCTGATGATGAAGGGAGATGTACTCCATAGTGGAAATATATAAGTAAATAGAAAATAATCTATTTGTAGGCTTCCACAAGGGAGGTCTTTTGCTTGGTGGTGACCTAAAATACTACCTTTATCACGCTTAAGAATAATTTCAAATACTATATATTTATAGCACCTAGACTATTATAATCATTTCCTAATTGTAGTATCTAACATTTTAAGTAGAGAGATGATTTTAATATCCTAACTCATCATAGTTACAAGGAGACAAATTCTAGCAAGTTAATTCAATGGGATTGAAGAAAGATGTTCCTAGTTTCAAATCTAACTCAAGGTCTAGTCAATCAGGTTTACCAACTCAAATGAATTAAATCAATGTGAGAGAAAAATCTTAATATGTCAGACTTTGGCATTGCCAAGTGCCTTCCTCAGCCAAAACCCACACCTCTACCTATGTAATGGGTATCATTGGTTACATTGAACCTAAATATGCAAGAAAATCAAGGCTTAATGAGAAATCTAATGTATACATGCTTGATGGGAATTTTGTTGTTAAATCTAATATTGTTGGCAGTGTTGTAACTTCAATTGTTTATAAGTATTATTTTTTTGTATTTTAGAAAAGTATTCCTTCCCTATTGGGATATCGAATAGTATGCTATGAATTTATTTTTTTGGAGGTCTTGGATGATTGTTTTTAGGCCTTGAGCATCTAAAGAAGCATAACATGTTGACAAGGAAGAGGATTGTATTACCTGGTTTAGAAGTTCTTAGAGCCTTCCTATTGCTTAGAATTACATAAAAAGCTTAAGCTTCTACCTTCCTGTAGGAATATAACCAAAGTAGTTCAGGACCTAATATATATGAAAACATACAACTAAACGCACTCAACAAGTAGTTAGTCTCGAGATCATCAAATCATATAATAGCTTTAAGAGCTTCACAATACAAAAATAATATAAATGTTCTCAATCGCCAAATTCTTGGAAGCACCGACTCAAATATTGTTTTTACTTTTTCTTTAAACTTCACAATCCCCTTTCTTGCTACGAACATCCATAAGAACTCTCCATGGTGATAAATCATTAGATAACTGTCATATTTTCCTAATTATACCATGTTTGTAGGACTGTCCTATAATGTATTCATTACACCCACTTGCACTTTAATTCAATGCCAAAAATATTGACAACCCAACAGAAAATATCCACTTCCTGCAAACCCAAAGAAGTTATTTATCCTAACTTGTAGTTATTAACCTACAAAGATCTGAAAATCATGAACAATATTCTAGTTAATTGTGTTTTATGTCTTACATTGCATATTGGTGTCTTCTAGTTGAATTTGGAAATTCTTTTGGTTTCGTGGTTAATAAACTCAATATTTCTATTTATTACCCAAAACCCCCTTTCTCCATTTCCCTTTTCTTACTCTTACCTCATGTCAAATTCTTCTCTCTATTGACCAATCACATGAAATTGCAAATTACTTATTTGTATGATGCATGCCTACTTTTCAAATTGCATAATTATTACTTGATCTTTGATTAGCAACATTTTTTCATTTTTTATGTAGTAACATTGAGACCAGTGCCATTTCTTTTCTTCTATTTTTTCCCAAGTCCTTTGATGAAGCATCAATTCAAAATTTTCATGTTTTTGCTTTGTTGAGGATATGGTGGAGCCTTGCCTTACCTTACCCCCCGAGGTGGCTTTTCCAACTTGAAACATGTTTTAGATCCCATTACAAATTTGGCATTCATCTTGCATTCACATTGCCTACGCTTATGCATTGTTCTTCCCATATTGTTGTTTGTAAATTCACATTGGCAAACCATAAACAAACTGGCATGAGAAAGCATCTACTTTATCTTATTTAACAAGTAATTTGGTTTGTCATATGATCCACACTTAGGAAGAAATTTCTTTATACCATGTGAAGTATTGCAACAAGTTAATCACGCTAAGAGAGGCTTGCACCAAGTTTAAATTACAGCCATCTGACATTATATCAATAGTAAGAGACTTCATGGCCATCCTCAAGATTTACATGTTAGACCAACAAAGCATCACAAACTCAATAATTTAGATTGCTCACACCTATTACACACTTCTTCACCATTTTGAGCATCAAAAGTGTTTCTTGAGAACAAGGTTCAACTCACCACTCAAAACCTCTCTTTCTCAGCTTATTCATGTTATCTCTATTGGACTGTTGCTATTCATTACTCCTTTTTTATTTTGTCTCTCTTTTGTACTCTCTTGCGTGTGCCACTTTGCTCCCTTTTTTCTTCTTTACATTGTATCTTTTGCAGTTGCATCGACCAGTCCCGACCTTTAGTGGACATTATATGTGTCAAGTTAAACTAAATTAATTTCTAATGAATAGTTATGAGAAACATTGGAAAAAGTACTCCCAATGTCGAGAATTAATTATTTTGCTATGGAAATTGAGACTAAACTACCGATGGATGGTGAAATCATATAATAATGTTAGAACTACAATGTAAACATACAATTTGGCATCTCAATGAAACCAATTTTTTATAGTTATGTTCAGTGCAGAGAGTGTTTACGACCGCAAATGCCTTACCAAGCATTCTGACCACTAATCCTTGAAACCGACATTAAAGCAACAAGTCACTGCAAGTACACAATTGTAATAGGGATGTTCCTTTTAAGTAACAATAATAATCAAGCACAAAACACGTGTCCATCTGTTGAAATAACATATAACATTTCCTTTCATCTTGGCATTCTACATTCTTCCTATCACTGACAGTGAAAGAGATCCTCACAATGGAATCTACAGAACAAATGTTAAGTGAGATATTTTGTAGAAATTTCTAGCCACCATCAAACTAATCTTCTGTTAGAAGAAGGCAATTTCTGTCTCTGTTGGCTCAATTGCAAGCTATTACAGAGACAAAGGAAAAATCTAATGGTTACGTACAGTATGTGCTAGAACTTTACAAGAATGCCAAAGAGATGTCATAGACAAGGCTATAATAGTTATCATTAATCCAAAGGATCTTCCTTTCTTCAAGGCAGGACTATTGTTTGGCAGTGTAGGATATGCATTTGGTGGTGGCAATACACAATCATCACCATTAAAATACACTCTCTGAGGGAATGCCCACCCTTGTTTGACGCTGAAGGTTTCCTTATCTTTCTTGAGTAGCAATTCAGATTGGACATTCCCCATTGGTCCAACATGCATGAGCATTTCATTGTAGTATTTGACGCCCCAAAACAATAAGGTATTATTTGCAAAGTGAATAGATGAATAGCTTTAACCATTTCAACTAAGAGCATTTGTGTAAATCAAAGTTCAGAAGCAGAAGGCAGTGGGCTAACTTACTTAGAGATCCATAAGGGTTCACTGACTTGTAGTTGACGCTGAAAATTTGGGTCAAAATGTTGAAATTTGGATGTTGAGCAACAATATTCCAATCAATATAATTCATTATGTAATTAAAGTTTGTAACAATGATTTTCACTCTCCAGTACTCCTTATAGTTGAGTTTGGCATGCCAATGTATTCTGATTGGGTACATGTGAGATGTGCATTGAACAAGGGGTACATAGCTATTAGTGGGTGTATTAGCTCTGACACTCTTGAGGTATTGGGGATCTTTCTTGTAATGTATCACAAGATAATGGCTTACATGCATAAGTTGTATATTCCCTAAAGAATTTGTGATGAGAGTTAAAAGTCACTTAATAGGTGATGCATACATACTCAACACAAGTGCATGGCTGTTTGATATTATTCTGGTAGCCACAAGTGCATACGGGGCAAGGGACAATATTGTCATTATAAAAAGATGAGAAGGAGACACAACACATAGGACTTCTTTGAGCCATAAACTGTGAATATACATAGGTCATAGTAAGAAAAGCAAAATACAAAATCAAATTTGGTTACATTACACCCAATTCATAAAAAGGTGAACGGATTGAAATATTGATACTATTCCAATCCCCATATTAAATTTTCAAATGTAAGCCTCTACAAAATGAAAATAAGATAAACTTCACAATAAACAAGCACTCCAAGAGTATAAGGAAAACAAATTACACATTACTAATTTTCCAGACATTTTGTCGAACAATTCACGTGCCTTTTGTATACTGCCATATGGTGCATACATTTATACAGGGGCACTTGCAACTACAACAAACCAAAATCATTACAGTTAATAAGTCCACAATCTTTCAACCATTTTGGCGAACTATTCACATGCTTCCATATTGTGCAAAGTCCACAACCTGTTCCAAAAAGCATATGAGGTGGATGAGCACATGAAAACTTTTGGTGTGGAAGCAGAGGAACCAGAGCTACAAGCACTCTTGAAGCTGGTAGAGAAGAAAAAACAACATGCAATTGTTAAAAATAACCCAAAAAAACCTGGTAAAAATAGTCAGAAAATACCAAAAAGTCCATACGGTTGTTAAACTGTCAAATTTAACACAGTTGCAAAAAAATCCGGAAGGGCCTTTCCCATAAAGGGAACGCCTTCAGCATAAAGAAACGTCTGGAAGGACTTTTCCCATAGGGGGAACGCATTCGGCATATTTATTATTATGGATAATATACCTAGGGTTAAAATTAAAAAAAAAAAAAAAAAAAAAAAAAAACCGCCCATGGTTGGTTCATTTCTAAAATCTTTCTTTCATGATTCCCGTATATTCAAATAGCATATGCCACGTCCCTTGATTAGGGGGCGATTCTCTTCGTAAAGTTCCGAGTCATAAAACTGCGGGAAAAGTACCCTAAAAGCCAACCCATTAAAAAAAATAAAAAACCCGCCAACCATCGAATCCTTGTACAGAAACTCCTTATCAAACGCTTGATTTACCTATATATATTTAAAATAGTGTAACTAAAATTCATGGCAGTATCTTTGATAGTCAAAATGAAACCCTTTGAAATATTTGGTATCCATATAACAACATTATCACTCGGTAAGTATACTGTATAAGTAAATATTAATCCAGGGTTTCTGAGAGGGTTTAAGCCAACCTTCTGCAAGCCCGCTCCCTAAAAAATACAAACAAACGGAAAAACAAAAATGGCAAATATCGGTGTACTGTGCATAGATTCTGCGGTCTCAAGCCCCCAGAGCGTAGCCCCCTGGGTCCACCATGTGACCGCCTGCGGAGTAGCTCTGCAGCGCAACCACCAGGCCCGGGTTTCGATTCCGGGAAAGAATGTGGCGAGCTTGCGTTGCTCGGCTCCCTCTTCAGTGACAGCTGTCGTTTCTGATGACTCGGACGAGCGCCTTGCCGACGTGGAGAGTGCCGAGTCTAGCGTGAACGGTAATGCTGACGTGGATAGCGGACGTTCTTCTACGGCGGGAGCAGCAGGGGGTGAAGCGGACGGTGGGAGATTGCGATGGAACATGTTGCTGAGCACGGAGGCGCTGGGAGATGCTCACTTGTTAAGGGCCGGGAGCGTGACGGATGCGCATGCGCTGAGAAGGAAGGGGCGGCTAAAGGAGCAGGACGGGCTTATTGAGTTCGTCATATCCATGCACACCACGCATTCTCCCTTCCAGGTTTCTATTCTCTACCTTTTTCACAAGCAATTTTTAATGTTTTGGATGAAATAGGTTTATACCAAGGACATTTTTCCTCTTGTACCATGGTAATAAGTGAACCCACTTATCACTCAAGCATATTTTTAAGCATTGGATTGTGGGTGAATTACCAACTTAAAATACAAGTGCCTTAAAATACGGATGGAATGCTGCGTGAATTGTATAACTTTTTCAATGATTTGCATTAGATTGTATGTGTACATTTACTAGTAGGACAAGGAATGGTGAATGTATTCTATAACTTTGAACTATCTACTTTTATGGTTCGACTTTACATAAAAAAATGTACGTGTTTATATATATTGTGTTCATGTATGTGTGTATTTATGTTTCGCACCGAAGTTTGCATATGTTATATATATCCATAAGCATATGTATGCAATTGCAAATGCATGTGTGTGTACTTGTATACTTACTCACATGCCTTGATTTGGAATGACTTCCCCATCGCAAATGCATGCCCCGCGGTTTATTCACTCATTTATTTGGGAGCTTCATCAAGATGCAAAACCCAAGAAATAAAGGGTTATATATATAGCCTGTCACAAATGCATGTCCTGTTAAAATGATAATAAGGTTTTTAAAGAATTACCTAGCTAGAATGTCCCCCTTTCGAAACCAAATCGGTTACATGCTTTTAGAAGCACTTAAATGTAGCTCATGTTCATCGTTAAATTAGTTGTTAGTCATATTTGACTTTCGTAAACCATCCATGGATCAAGCCAATAGAGAATCAACTTTAGTTCCAGAGGTTACGAAACAGTCAAAGGGCTGAAACCTGAGATTTGTAAGAATTGGTCTCAAACGTGCCCCAACTAATCTTAAATTTACTGGAGGAAAATGGTCTCTCTACCAAAAGCCAATTTTATATTTGCTTTGCTAAAATTGCCTTAAGCTAACTCGAACTTAGGTAAGAGAGAATTTTACTAAGTTGCAGCTCACATACATTAGCTTAAAACTTACCAACCATAATAGTTGGGTCCATCTTACTGCATTTTTTCAACTTTACTAGCCAAAAACTCTCTATTGCCTGGTAGCAAATCACCTTATTCTATCTTTTGAAAGTAATCCACCAAATTCGCCTCCCTTTTCAAACAGTCTTGCTCCAAAGCGTTTTTGTATTGAAAGAACCAACTATCAAAACAATATTCATGAGTTGTTATTACCCTAATCCCATGTTTTCCCATATTTTTTTTTGTAATAATCACAAGGCAACATACAACACGAACACCTTAAAACATTTGTTAGTAGAGGTAGGAACGGTGTATGTAATACACTGTCTTGAGATTCTCACCCTCTACCTTCTTTCCCCATTGGCAAAGCTTTTGGAGAATGTGATGCCTTATAGGTCACTCTTGTTTCACAAGTCTTACCAATGAAGGATAATCAATCACCACTCAATTATATATTTGTGTTAAGTAATTGAAGGCTTCCATTGGCATTTCTATTTAGATTATTTTCATTTTTTGTTAATATTTTTGTCTTGAACAATATCCACAATTGGCTGATTTTCTCATTTGATTAGGATTTTGTCACCATTGTACTTGGAAGTTGCATCTCTTTCATACTTCTTTCTGATTTTTAGTTTCTGGAACTACCTACTTTCCTCATCAAGTAGGGGAATTGTGAGGATTTGAGTTTTCAGGGTTGGTTTGCTGACCACCCTTCTTCAAACATAATGCATAAAATGCGTTTTAAATTGAATGGAAGGAGAGAATAAGCCCAAAGAAAACACAATTTTTCCATTGTGATATTTAGATACTCATCGTGCCTATTTGTGTCAATTCTTGTGACAACAACTGGAGTTTTCACTATAGGACCAAATGCACAACACAAACATTTACAACTGAGCCAATTTAGTTACCTAATAATTCTCATTGATTGTATCTATACATGAATAGTCCGTTTTACTACATTAATAAGCTTCATTATCTTGCTAGGATTAATCTAGCAACATGCATCATTTGGCTTGGCTAGTTGCCTACATTTTCCTAGAGATATTGACCAATCCATGGGACAACACAACATATTGTGGAAATCCAATGTGTTATTGAAAAAAAAAGTTTATGTTATTGTTCATGTATTACAATCAAAGTGCATTAGCAAAGAGAATGGGGTCAAAAATGAAATTAGAAACCATGGAGAAAACCATTAATCATTAGGAGCACAAAGATATAGAATTGTCAAAAAGAATTTTATTATCTAACTAGTTATGTTTAGAAGTATTAGAAAGCAACTGTAAATGTGTATGATACAACTCTAAAAAAGGATGCTAATACCTGTATGCATCCCATGAAACATATTAAATTATTAATATTTAATACATATTGTCAAAAAAATGAAGGCAAAAACAGTTAGTATTCCAATGGTTGGACTTCTTATTTTGTTGTTGAACTTTGAATCCATTTACAAGGACTGGTGTCAGCATGTCCTAATGTTGGTGTCACTTAACACTAGCTCTAGTGTTGGCATTGAAATTGACGCTTGGGTTTGCAGATTGTTGCTGATTAGGAAAACACATTTGAAGTTAGTGTTGATTGTAGAATTCACTATCATATGAATTAAAAATTCATGATGCTCTTTATAATATGATTTACTTTTTGTCTTATGAACACATGAAGTAGTCCTTCTGGATAATAAATACCATGTTTTTGAGATTTTGTGAGTCTTTGCAAAACATGCAGTCTCAAGCCTACCAAGGGCTTGCAAATTTTGCAGCCTCGACTCGGCCGATTCACAATTTTTGTAGAGTTCTCATGGAAAATGTTAAACTTTACATACATTTCTAGTTGACAATGGTGGCAATTGTATTTAAACTTCCAAATTACATGTATTATCAAACAGCTAGATGATGAAATATAGTGCTTACCAATGGTAATCCACCATAAATGGCTGTGTGAATAGGCATCTTGTACTATGCATACAAATTTATCATTGCTGCACTCAAATCTCCGGAGCCCTTTCAGTCCCTCCAAAAACTGCAATACAGTGTTTGATAGTTGAATATGAATGGCCAACAAAGTGCGTGTGAAATTTTAAAAAAAATGACTTTCCGCAATATTGTCAAAAATGGTATATAGTTTTGAGAGAATTTCAAGGTACCATCACTTGCTATATAAATGATGCTGTGATTTCAATTGCCCATTTTATTTTCTTAGAACAAATGGATCTCAGAATTTGGTTTCCATAGGGGAAAAAAATTCAGATCAGAGGCGAATAGAATGGTTGTTACTTTTACTGCTAGTCCATGTTGGGGACAAATACTAGAACATAGTAGTGTTATGGCAATGATGTGGGTCGCACATGATATTAGTTCCTATCACGATTGGTTTTGTTGATGGCTATTTTGAATTTTCACATACCAACTTAAGGGGAAAAATGCTCTCTCGTTTTAAGCCTTATTGATTGGACTGTAGTACAAGTTACAAATAATCTTTCAAAGGTTCGGAAGAATCTAGAATCTCTGGTTATTCTCCATGATTAAACTCACAAAATGTTAAAAGAGAGCCAGCTCCAATAAGCATAAGTAACCTCCTGGATAAGCATTTGAAGTACCAAAACCCATATAATCAAAGGCTAAGTGTACTCACGATAAGTGAGTGTTGTTCAACCAACATCTTCAAGGTTTTAACAAATTCCAAGAGGCCATAGAGTTGAGTTAGGATACAAGTCTTTCCCAATGTAAATAGGTATGTAGCTAGTCAAACATCTATAGCTTGGCAGACATATTACTTACCTACATGGGCATTGCGCTGCTGTTAGCCAAACATCTATAGCCCAATCAAATGGCTATATCCCTGAGGGAGATATCTTTGATTCCATTCAGGCCTTCCTCTACTGCCATAAGCTTCTGTAGCTCTAGCAAAGATTGCCCAAGTTACCCCAAATGTAGATTTGGTATAAAGTTTTCAGATCAATGAAAACCTTTTGGGGTTTTAGAACCACTTCTGTAGGAAGAGATTAAAAAGTTAATTTTTTTCTCAGACGTCTATGTTTTTAATCCACTTTTTGTCCTCTGGATGCTTTTAATAGAGAATTTTGTGAAAGATGACCTTCACCTGGATAAGACCTTTCCACGAAAACTTATAATGGAACACGGCTTTTACAGATTGGAGGAGATAGGCTTTAATAGTTCATATGTCGTAGTCAGAATCTCACCTAAATCTAGATTCCAAGATTACCAAAGAGTGTACGTCGCTCAATCTCAGTTTCTACCCACCAAAATGCCTCATTTTGGCTTATAATGTAGTGCTCAACATCAATCTCTGCAAATAAAACAACTAAAGCAAAGCAAACAGAAACCAATAGAAAAAATAACTAATCTAAAACACACACTCAATACAAAGCAAATGAACAAAATTAAAATTGCCTCCGACCAAAACTAAGGTTCCAAGTGTTGGGAGGGTGGGTTTGGAAACAATGTGTGGAACACCTTGCATTCGCTGGCTATAGCAAACTCCTACCATTTAGTGTCCTCAGCCTATCGGGAACATCTTTTTATTATCCTAATTCATGTACTTTCCTTCTTTCAAAACAATTTTTTATTCAGTTCTTTCTAGAAACCATTACCATAAATTATACCTATGTCTTCAACATGGGGGGTTTCATCAATTCTAAAATCATAATGAGCATAGCCATCAAATCAAATTCATTTATTTCAAGTTTGGCTACTTTAATATTTGAAACAAAATGCTCAAGGAAAACTAAACTTTGAGAAGCCTGATTTAAATTCAAGTTCTCCACAGTCTGAATTGCAAAAATATCATAATTCATTAGAACTTGCAATTTTTGACATTCATCTCAAGTGTCTTGTTCAACAATGTTATGATTCATTAAACTAGTGACTCCAGGAATGTCATGTTCTGCAAAACTTATTTGAGACACCAATTTCTCATCATTCTTTTGAAGTTGTATACATGTTTCCTCGATATTATCATCAGATTTAGAATATTTTTCCAATGAAGGTTCATATGTGTCCGCAATCAAATTGGTAGTGGCATTCTCTGACTGCTTAAATGGTTGAATATATTCAACATAGACAAATATTGATCTGAATGGTTGGACATGAGAAAGCTATGCGTTTTGGTTGTTTGGCATACTGGTTTGAATTCATTGGATATTCCTATTTAACATTATTTCTGGAAGAGGAACTCAATTGATCATATGGGCCCTATTTGGAGGCAATAATTCTCTGTCTATTTGAATGGCCTTTGCATAAACCAAAGCTAAAGTGTTTGCTGCAGACCTTCTCACAAAGATTGAATTCAATGATTGCAGAGCATCTAAATATATTTCGAAGACCATTGAATCATGAGGTCTATGATGCAGGAGCATCACCTTAGAATGCTTCTTCAAGTCAAAATTTCCTTTTGAGCATGTTTGGGGGGTCAAAGTAGGTAAGTTGGAGCGTTTTGAGGTCATTGGGGGGCTTTAAAATTCAAATTTTAGCCTATATGAGTTTTCCCTCCAAAAATTCAATTTGAATTTCTTAGTAAGGTATTTTTACTTTTTGTCCAATTTTTCACTTGTTGGTGTTTAGGTAGGTGTCTAGGATGTTTTAGAAGCGCATGAATAATATTTAAGCCCTTCTTGAGGGTCATAATCTATTGTTATAGGTGATTTGTTATGTTTTCCCTTTTGTAGTCTCTTGACTCAAGTGAGTTTGTGGTTTGTAAAGTCTAGTTAAGTCAATAACTAAGTGAAAGGTAGTTAGGGTTGAATGATTCGAATGGTAAGAGATTGGAGAGGAAGTTTTGGAAGGGGTAGACACGTCAGAATGGACTCACTCATGAGAAAAAGGGAAGAATAACTCTGTTTTCAAAAAAGAAGACTGTGTGTATATGAAAACAAGCAAAGATATGAATATGGAATTCTGAGTTATACCTCAATGCTGCGGAGTTTCTCTGATTCATTAGTTTATGTAAGGTTTTTGGAGGATGTTATGGATGATTTCAATGTTTGAAGACTCTATCTGATAGTTCTAGACAAGTAAAACATTCAAATTCTAGGACTGTGGCTGTGTAATTACTTATTTGAGCCCTGTCTGACTGTAAAAGTTTCATTTGCAAGAATTCTATGGAGTTTCATGACTAACCACTTTTACTGTAGGTGAATGATGTTTGCACAGACCTCCATGCAAAATTTCAAGGCTTTAAACCTTATACAACTACTTAAAATTCATTCTCTCTTACCGGGCTTATACAAAACCCTAGTTAGGGTTTAAGGGAAATCTTTAGTTTGAAGGACTATATCATTGAATCTAGAGCCAAAATTTGTAAGCCATCA
This sequence comes from Taxus chinensis, assembly GCA_019776745.2. Taxonomy (NCBI): domain Eukaryota; kingdom Viridiplantae; phylum Streptophyta; class Pinopsida; order Cupressales; family Taxaceae; genus Taxus; species Taxus chinensis. The sequence continues at coordinate 904,863,792 of CM034147.1, read as the reverse complement.
TCTGAGATATGTCCTCTTTCATATTCTGAAGGTTTTGATGCTTAACATGCCCCCAAGTGCTTGGAATTTATATCAGTTTTCTTCCTAGGTAGGACTGTCCTAGAAACTAGACCTAATTGCAAAAACTACAATAGCGAAATAAAGACTTAAACAGTGAATTGGAAAATGAAAATTTGTGAGAATCTTAACAGGGATAAAGGGTACTCAAAAAGTCCTTTAGTTTGTTTAGAGACTCCCTAAATCAGAAGTTAGGCCTAAAAATCTCTTGTAGCAGGGCTACTAGAAGCAAGGGCTAGTTGTATATTGGAAGATAGTGAAAGAAGGATATATCTTGGGAGTTGTATCATAAAATTTTGCATGAAGCTTAAAAAACCAAAAGGGTATTCAGACCAGTTTTTACTTTGTTTAGGGTCTTGGTAGTTTGTTTCCAACTATAATCCCAGGAAGATACTGGAGTTAAGAAGAAATCAGGATAGCCATAAGGAGTTTGATGAAAAATGAAGTTTTCCTTTGTTTTCAATCCCTTTTGAGGTTGATATTGCATGTGAAGGACAGGTATACAGAGCTCTTGAAGTCAAAACTCAGTAAAGATTCCAAGATAATCAAAATTGCATGTTTTAGAGACCATTCAGGCTAGAGAATGCTAATCTTGTTGCAAGGTGAAATGACAGTTTTAGTGATTGGCTTTCATTAACTTGGTGAATTGGAAGGTGTTCTTGAAAGCCCTTGCATCAGTCTATGACTGATTGGGAGTTGGTTATACCTTATACATCTTCTGAAACCTAGAGTTAAATTCTTTGATTGGCTCATGAGGTTTTGTTTTTACCATGACAATTGTTTAGATAGAATACTATTGTCAACCAACTAGCTGAATTGCTGTAATAAAGTATCTTCTAGCTGTTGCCGATCAATTAAAGAAATTGATGTTAAGTTTAGAATTCAGTCATAGTTACAAACTAGCACTTCTCAAGTGAAGGGGAGCAACCTCAATGCTACATCTTCATGCTCAACTTTAACACTTTCAAAGCAGCCTTGTAAGCAACAATGTGCTCTTCTGCAGTTTTGCTGCCATTATTTTGAAATTTAAGAAGGTATTTAAGTGGCATATGCATAATGAAAGGGATTACTATGGCGAAATAAATGATGCAAGCCACCATTTCACTACGTTAAAAGGAACAAAGTAGTGAAGAAAAATCTAAAATATCAATCTCACTCTTTTATTTTTGTTTTTAGTCATCAGTTATCTTCAGCAATGCCATCTTTACTTTCTTTTAACTGAATTCTGAAATAAAGTCATGTTTCACCTCCCTTAAAGCACCAGTCTGTTGATGGGTTTTTCAACACACCAACTTGAGGAAAATGCCCTCGTGTTGAGGCCTTATCCATTGGTCTATATGACGAGTTATAGATAACCTTTCAAGGGTTCAGAAAATATGCATTAAATACATAATTAAAATTTCTACTCTAAAGGGGAGTATTGGAAATAAAACAAGTGAAAGCATAAATAAATTAGATACAACTTTTCTTTTGGAGACAACATGAACCAAATCAAATTTATTAACACTAAGGAGCTAATGGAAACATTTACTTGAACAAAAATAATCAAGGTTAAAATTTATTATGATCCCGTGCCAACTTAGAATTAATTAGCTTAGCACTAGGGGCAACTAAAACCTAAACAAAGAAACTTAACTAACCAAACAGATTTATTGACATTAATTCGTCACAAATAGAAAATGCTCAAATATAAAGAAGGAAGAGCCACAAAGTGAACAATTTAAATGCAATTCTTAATTATGAGAACGAATAAACAACAAGGACCCATATCCTATTCCAATAATCAAGAATAATCCAAAATACTCACGGGGTGTGATTTGGTTTACTTACTATACATAAATAGCAATGGCTCTTGTCTATGTTATATTGTTAATATAAAAAGATATATAAATAAGGTATTACCAAATATTGCTGAGTAATGAAGCTCCTTTGTATTAAAAAAATGAAAACACATTGATCCCTTTCCAATAAAATGTCTCCTTTTACAATTTTTGTATTATACTACACATTCTCTTCTATCCTTCATCTCCCCCTTACATTCGAATTGCCATTACACATTAATAGAATCGACTACAAAGTGGAATAAGAATGTGAACTGAATGGTTGTGACTTGTGTCTCTTCAGCTTCCAATTGTTTTCTGGATCATTTTGTCTTGTTGCGTCATCAAAGTACAACAAAATATATTAAAGATTAATTTGTCATTGGAGTTTTCTTCGGATTTTTCTTTTGTATTTTCTTACTCTTGTCTTTTCCAAGTTCATCTTTGAGCTCTTAAATTAGCCATACCTCACTCAAAACTGAATTATTACTTTTCCGACAACAATTTGTGACTTGTGAAGCTTATCTTTCATTGCAAAGCTTTTTAGTTTTGATGTGTACTATGTGGCCCAAGACGCCGGTGCGGAGGACAACCCTGTAATTTTGATAGAAAGCTTTTGGGCTATATAGAATGCGTATAAGAAAACTAATGCAATTTCAAACCAAAACACATTTGAATGTAAAAGTACTTGCAAAATAGTGCAACTTCTATTTGATGAGAACGAACAGGGTGGAGTACAATGGTGCAAAATGTTCAACAAGGTTGAGAGTGGGGACTCCCATGATTAGAGAGGGGGAAACACTTTCAAATTGATTTTCCTAGTATGGAATGAGATAAAGATGTGTATGAGAGATATTAGATACTTAGGGCATGCACATATTCACTACCATCTGGTCTATGATTTTCTTGTCACCATATAGGTTGAATTGTGTGCATATATACATACATCATTGCAAGAAGGCGGTTACAACAAGTGACGTTCACAATGGTTTGTCTCTTGGTTGAGTGATAATTGAGCTTCTTGCATTTGTGGCAATTGAACTTTCAGCGCATGGTGTGTTGATAGGTGCTCTGACATGGCATGCATGTGGAGGGTGCCACGTGTCATTGTTGTGTGGCAACGAGAATCTAACACGCGGACTTTGAGTTATGGAGATATTGCCTAGCTAGGAGGTGTTGTGTGCTACTGTGAGGTGTTGTGCACTAGTGTGAAGCAACGACCATTACAACACACTACGGATTTCAAGAGACATAGCATGGTCATCCGTAAGGTAATGCATTGTTCTGTGAAGATACCACGAGTCCATGTACATAATGCAAGACTCTGCAAAGCTGAGGAGCTCAATGTCTTGAGGAAGGGAGTGTGAACCCACATGGCTACTCATAGATCATTCACCTTTTCTTGAGGAGCAATGGTCCCGATTGCATCTTCGATAAGTTGTAGAAATTGCATGTGAAATTGCGAAAGGTTGTGCCACTTAGCTTGACCAACATATTGCCTTGCCTTGACCACTCAAAACAATTGATGTGTCCTTGGTGGGTGCGTGTTGTTGTCACTTCATGATTTGTTCGTTCTATGTTGTGCATTAATGTTTAGGACACAAATCAAAAGGACGTTGAGTTGTTATTGGCTCAAGTAGAGGTGGAATATATGGCTTAAGAAGTTCCACGTTAAACATTGGATGTAGACCTAAGTATGGTGGTAGATCAAGAATAAAGGCATTCTCGCTAGCTATGCGTAGTTTGGTGTAACGACCATAATGCATAAGCTTAATCTTTTGGTGTGAATTTTTGTAGTGTTTTTTTGGAAGAGGCAACTAGACTTTATTGTCTGCCTTAAACTCATGAGGTGTGTGATGCATGTCACGGTGCTCTTTGTACTTCTATTGTTGGTGCGAATGTATTTGATGAAATTTTTAGTGATCAAATTGGATGTTTTGTAGAAACTTCTGTGCCTTGTCCACTTCTCGTTCTTGTGTGCGTGACTCTGTGCCAGATAGTGCGTCATAGGTTATGACCAAAGGTGTCGTGGGTTGGACCCCAGACATGTTTGGAATGGACTATTCCTCATAATTTGTGCAAAGCTCTATTGTAGGCATGTTGGATGTATAACAAATTATCATACCAAGTGCATGAATGTGAACCATTGCATAGTTGCAACAAATGGACAAGTATGCAATCGACAACTTCAGTTTATCCATTTATTTGAAGTTGAAATGTTGTAGACCGGTCCAATTGTGTATCCATCATTTCCCACAATGGATTACGATTAGACACAATGGATTTTTGGGAGTTTAAAGTGGATCCAAACCTGGCTAAAGAATGAGCATGCGATTCCTACAAGTTCATGCGCTTCTTGCATGCAACCATAATTGCCACTTGCAAAAACGTATCCACTTCAACAAACATATAGTCATTCTAGTGCTTTTTCATTGGTATTCCAATGATGAAATCTACGTTGATAGATTCCCATGGCCTATATGGAATAAAAAAAGGTATGCAAAGTCTTGGCTTCCTATTCATGAGAATGGATGATCGTCTCCTTAGCCAAGATGTAGAGGCACTATTGCTTATCTACTTACATGATGGTTTACGACTCTTTTTCATAGGAGTGTAACATTGAATTGTTTTGTTGAATGTTTCAAAGTTATACGTGATTGGATGTCCATGCTTTGTGAGTGTTGCATTCAGGGAATAGTTAGATGCATTGGTCTGAATATCAAAGGGTTAGACAATGTTGGGCATTGCCATAACATGCAATGTTTAGGGGCATTACTGGAGCTCCTTGAAGGCACCTTATTGCACAAGAGTCTAGTGGAAGGCTGTCTTGGTGCACATGATTTGATTGGGAGGCTATGATATGTGTGAGAGCCCGAGGATGAACCTGTAGTAGAAGTTAGCAAGTCCAAGAAAACTCCTCTTCTCGATGGGATTGTATGGAGTTGGTCAATCTTGGATTACCTTGATCTTCTCTAGATCTGCATGGATGTATTCACGATTGATGACGTAGGTTAGATATTGAATCAATGTGACATTGAATGTACACTTGGCTAAGTTGGCATGTAACTTTTGTTTGCACAACGTGGTAAATGACTGAAGTATTTAGGCACATGAATGTTGTTGGCATGTTTGTCAAGCCGAAAGGCTAACCGACCATTCATATGACGCTTCCCTTGTCTTGAAAGTTGTCTTTTATATGTCCTTAAGATGGATTGGTAATTGATGGTAATTGTTGTTGCTGAAATTCACACTCTTGCTGAATCAGGAAATCAACATTTTAGTGATAACATGATCTCGAGAGTTGGGGGGGCAATCAAAATCAAACCTCAAGTGAGAGGGTCGGTTACTCTCACCCCAGTTTGCTGCAACTACTCTAACCAACTTCTACTATAACCTATTTAATCCTAAGCTAAGAAACTCCAAGGGGATAAGGCGAGACACAGGAATTGAAGATTTAAAGGGAGGTAATGCACTCATAACTGGGAACTGGATCAATTTTGGCTCTAAAATAACAATGGAAACAGAGTGAAATATTTAAATGATGCGCACAACTTGGAGGATAGAGATGTTCACATTAAACACATTAAGTGGGAGCATTCAAAGAAACGAAGTCACACTTGCATTAATATCAACACTTAACCATTTACAAATACAAATATGCTAAAGCAAGAAATTTTTGCATGCGAGTTACAGAGGCCATGCAAGAAAAAGAGTTTCGCAAGCTCATAAGGAGGAGCTGCAAATTTAGTAGAAAAGAACCCATATAATGTGCCAAAGCACTTACATTTATAGAATTTTTAAGAGAGAGAGAGAGAGGAGAAGAAATCGATCACATCTAGTGATCAATGAACTCAACCACCCGCCACCACCAAGGACCACTCGCAGGCCAAGTATGGGAGCCTTTGACATTACCCGAAGCACATGTCATCAAATCGCAAGTTTAGGAGAACAACGCCGCTAAAATTAAATTTGGGTAGGTGGAGTAGTTGAGCATCTGGTTCAAAATAGGCGTGACTTTGTCATGTCTCGCAGACTTGTGATTTTTTTTGCTTGATTTGTATCCGTCTCTTTATTTTAGCAACTCCTCATGTCCATGCGCCTTTTTTAAATCTTCCGCACCTAGCCATTTAATGCTCTTGCTATACTGCGGAAGTTTTTTTCCTTATGTTGCATGGTTTTTTCCACCCACGACTACATTCCTTTGTTCCGCGACATTGATGTATTCCGTATTAAACCCATCTTGTTTACATGCTGCGGACAGTCTAATTGCTCACCCTTGTGGTCTTTGCCAACTCTGCGGAATACTACACTACTTTGAAGTCTGCGAAACACTAAGTTCTTTGTTCTATGGACTTCCAACCTTAGTCACATTCAAACTTGTTTGCCTCTACCACACAGTGTCTCGGTAGACATTTTTTCCTTGTAATGATCGGACTTTCTTCTGGTGAAGGTCTACATGCTTTATTGCAAAGTACTAACTCCAAAAAACTCCAAAATACTTGATTTACCAAGTTCCTGTAACACTTTATCTTCTAAGAACCAATGAACACTACATTTTTCTTGCATGCCGTAGGAATACTAACTTTTCAACTTCTTCATTCCGCAGGTCTTCAATCAAGAAGTGCACTAAGTCCCAACTTGGATAAGTTGTTCAAAACTACATGGGGTGCTATTTTGGACAATAGTTTGGTGACTTTTGGGGGACATATGACATTGCTAGATGGAAATATCAGTAGCCTTGAAGCATCCATTGGGCACAAATTCAACATTTTTCTTTGAATTTTGTTTCTGAAACTAAGATGCTATATCATTCTCTACGGACACAGCATGTAAATGCAAATGAGACCAACACTTGTGCAAAATCACTTATTTAAAAGACCACCACAAGGATTGAGGGAAAGGAACTCAATTGGTGATCAACACACAACAAAAGGAAGGAACCCCCAACAACAACAACAAGAAAGGGAAAATAAAGGAAACACAAGTATGTACAAGATGTAAGAAAACAAACTTAATGAGAAGGTTTGAGATAGATCCCATTAATTGGAATATGAAGTGCCTCCCCATCAAGTTTGGAAACTCAAAAAAGTTGGCTTGCTTGCAAGCCGTGATGATATATGGCCCACTCCAAAGAGCATCAAAATTGGAGTGCTGCCCTGGTTTAGCTCTGTCTGCATCCCATTTTAGGACCAGATCTCCTACTTTAAAAAACCTATGCTTTATCTTTCTTGTCAAACCACTGTTTGGTCGACCTTTGGTGTTCTTTAATCTAATCATGACGTATTGCCTTAATTCCTCGAGCTCAACCAATTCCACTATTTTGATTTTTCTTTGATCTTCACCTTCAAACTCTAACTATTGGGCCAACTCTAATGAAGGTAACTCCAAGGATAGTGGAAAGTCTTGGCTTCTCTACCATACACAAGGATGAAGGGAGAGTTACCAATTTACTTTCTTTGACATGTGATCCTATCAGCCCACAAAGCATTTTTCACCTTTGTGTTCCATTCTTTTGATTGATCTCCATTGTTCTTTTCATGATTCTGATCAAGTTTTTATTAGTAGACTCTGTCAAACCATTACCCTGAGGGTAGTAATTAGAAGAAGTCTTCAAGTATATTCCAAGTCTAAGAGCCCAGTCAGAAATTTTAGATCCTAAGAAATATCTTGCATTATCAAAAATAATGGTTTGGGGAACCCCAAACCTTGTCACAATGTCTTCAAGAAAATCAAGGATAGCTGATTCAATAGCTTCCTTGAGTGCCACAACCTCTCGTCCACCTGGTAAAATAATCAATTATTATCAAGACCCATTTATGACTCGCACTTGACATGGGATTAATCATACCAATAAAATCAAGCCCCCATTGAGAAAAGGGTTCATCCACCTAAATGGGATGAAGTGGGAGGGCCATCCATCTTATTTTTACCAGTGAAGAAAGCACATTGTTTACATTTTTTGACCCATTGATGAGCATCAACGAACAATGTGGGCCAGAAGTATCCTGCCTTTATAATTTTCATCGCTATGGCCTTGGCTGAGAAGTGTCTTCTAGATAAGCCATTATGGAATTCCGCCAAGACTTTGTTTACTTGTTCACCCTCAATGCACCTTAGCAATACTCCATCAGAGGTTATTTCTGGAAGAGAACCCCACCAATCAGTGCATAAGGAATGGATTGCAACCTTAAGTGTCACCTCTTAGCTTTGCTTAAGCCAGGAGGATAAATACTAGCATGGATAAGAATCTAGACATATTGCTAATCCCAACTGTTGCTATTATGCGGATCCGTAGCGAGTTGTCTTGTTCTTGCTCCTCTTCCATGAAGAAGGAGGTCTCTTGATTAGCTTGAGCATCGAAAGCCAACTACTCACACAATTGTCTCTACCTTTTATAATTTTTTGGCCTTGATGGTCACATCATACTCCATAATATTGGTCACCCACCCAACTCTCTTTTCATTGATTTCTCGCTCCCATGATGAAGTCTCTCACACTAGGGTGTGAGACTAAAAATTTGATGCAACTAGCGGAAAGCATGCTCTTAAATTTCTTGAGAGCTCTCATGAATGGAGAATGACCTGCTTTTCTACATGATTATATTTTAGCTCATGATCCTTCAATGTTTGATTGAAGAAAGCCACTGGTTTCTCTGAAGCCTTATCATTTTGTTGTGTCAAAACTATGACAATGTTGGTTTCAGCCCCATAAACATATAGGATGAAATATTTTGAATAATCAGGGTTGATAAGCATGGGTGCTTGAGTAATGCCTTACTTGATCTTGGTAAAAGTTTCTTTTCCTTCCACTGTCTATTTGAAATTGCATCCTTCTTGAGCATCAAGGTAATGGGCTTGACTAGTCCTACAAAGTTAGGAATGAATTTCCTGACAAAATTAATATTATCAAGGAAAGATTGCATGAGCCTTCTTGTGAGTTGGCAAGGAGAGAGAGAGATAATGGATGATATTATTTCAAGATCAATGGAAATACCATCCTTTGAAACAATGTGACCCAAAAATTTTCCCTGCAGAACTAAAAAATACACTTCTTAGGGATTAAGAGACACCCCAAACTCCCTACATATTTCAAAAACTTTTCTCAAGATGATTGATATGGTCTTTACTCTCCTTTGAGAAAATAGTGATATCATCCAAATATATGATGATGAAATCATTTATGTAGCCCCTAAATGTAATATCCATGGCTCTTTGAAATGTGGCCCCCCGTATTTGACAAACCAAAGGGCATCTTCTCATATGTATATGTTCCCCACTTGGTTGTAAATGTAGTATTATGTTGATCCTCTTCTCTAACCCTGATCTAATTGAAACATGAGTAGCCATCAAGCATAGAAAACCTTTTTTCTCCTACTAATGTCTGCATAAAAAAAATGTTCCATAGAGAGAAAAGGATAATGATCCTTTAATGAGGCCCTGTTCAAGTCCCTGAAATCCACACACCTTCTAGATTTGTCCATTCTTCTTCCTGACAAGGAACTAAGTTATCCACCGAAGAGGAATATTTTATGGGGAATATAATTTTGACCTCAATGAGTTTTGATAGCTATTTTTTCAAACGAGGGGATCTATTTTGGGATTGACAAGCCTTTGTTTATTTCTATTATGTCTTGGCACTAGGATCAAGATCTATGGTGTGCTAGGAAATTTTGGGGTCAAAAACCCTTAAGATATTCATAAATCCATGAGAAGACATCATTAAATTTTTAACATAAGGAGATGAAATCTTGCTTTTTAGATTTATCACATACCTTTCCAAGCAATAACTTACTTGTCTTGTGCAATGGTGACTTATTGGTATAGTCCTCTTGTTTTATTGTTATATTATTTCTTTCTCCTTTGAATTCATCATCAGGGTTGAATATGTCTTCAAGAGTGACCAACCCTTTAGGTAACCTTTTTTTCTCATTAGTTGAATGATCTTGATCACCATAACCATCTTGTAAATTAGATTACAATTTTGAGGATAACTCAACTTCATTTTGGATGAACTAAACAATTTGTTCATCATTATCAAATATTTGTCAGCTGACTTCATTATCTATGAATTGATGGTCTCACAATCATCTTAACATGTTGTTCATTTCCTTGGATGAGATATTCAGCTAGGTGAAAATTGTGATCTAATGGACGATCATCTATATCTGCTTCTTTGTTTAACTTCCTTGGCACTACTTGCAAGTTAATAACGTCAAAATTCTATAAGAGGTCCCAAACTCTATGTCTATAATCTTTTAAAATTTTATTTTGGCCACACACCTTGCTCTAACTTAGTGAATAACCAATTCATTATCCCCAAACACTTGTAAGTCCTTAATCCTCCTTTTCTTTGCTAGAAATAATCCATGGATCAATGCCTCATATTCCACCACATTGTTAGAACACGTGAATTATAGCCTATGAGAAAAGAAGAATTTCTTTTCATTGGAAAAATAATAACTACACCTTCACTGCATCTCTATTTACTACTTCTTGAACCATCAAAGAACATCTTCCATAATCTAGAAGCATCATTATCTTCTTTATGTGAGCATATTGGGATCATGTGAATTCTTCTTCATGAATACAATAGGTGCCTAGGCCAATTTCCACAACATGGTTTCATAAGGATCAAACTCATAATGTTCCTTAACCCATTCATCTAACAAGAGGTCAAGTATTGAACTAAGAGAAGCAAGATGTTGTATTGATATTGATTCATCCTCTTGATCTTCATGTACCATGCAATTGGATTGGAGAGGATTAGGGTCATAATACTCAACATGATAAGAATATATTGGCTCAAATTTAATGGTAAATTTTGTACCATATCTAGTTCTTAGGAGCATGTGATACCAATCAAAAGACAAATATCCACCCACCTTGGATGTAAAATCTCTTGATAGACAAATGGAAAATAAAGGAGGCAAGTCAATAACTGAAATATCTTGGGTTATGGTCAATCTTGAACAAGCATGGAGGGTTAACTCAAGATATTTTATTACTCCTCATATGTTGACACAGTTGATTCATCAAGTTGTAAGACAGCTTTAGAAACTAGATTGTTCTTAATGCCTAAGAATATCAACAATCTTTTTGGACATTATAAAGCTTCTAGCACCCAAGTTAATCATATAATTATGAACTACGTGTTTTCCTATGATTAGGGACATGTAAAAGGGTGGGGGATTGTCAACCTTACTTACTTGTTCCTCCTTTGGCTGACATATGTGGACCAAAGAATTTGATTTCTTAACAACCAATTCAAATTGGGGTTGTTACTTTAAGGCCTCTTGAAGAAAATCCCTCCAATATGGGATAGATGGGGCATCCCACATTATCACATTTAGATTATTCATATTCATCTTCTTGATAATGTTGAAGGGGATACCCCCTGAATTATACATCAAAGGTGCAGTATTCTCATTTCTTTTTTTGCTCCATCTGCATGAAGCTATATTGGTCCTCATGGAGTTTCTTTCTTCCATGGAAACCCGTAGTGCTTCGCGAATAATGTATCATCTGCGGAATTTCCTCCAGAAGCGCGGAGTCTACTAGGATATAGCCATAGATCCGCCTAAGTCTATGGATTCATTGATGTCAAAGGAGTGTTGCAGTATTGTAACTGACAGAGAATGGAGTAGCCATTAAAATCTGTATCTATCTTGGTGCTTCGGATGATCCGCCACTTCTATTTGCGGCTTGCTCAAGTCTAACCAACGTGCTTGAGTCTGACCGCACAATATAAGTCATCAGTCTTACAAAAAATATTTGGAGTTATCTTTTGGGGGCTAATATCTTCAGATTCTAACCATAATAGTACTCAGAGTATGTCCAAAGTCATATGGTTTATCTTGTTGATCTAGAACCAGCATTTTGCAGCCATGAGGGTCTGGACTTGTAATGCCATTTGCTCAAGTATTGTTGGATCATTTGGCTAAGATGCATGTTTGACCGGCCATTCCAAATTCTTGTAAAACATATATTTATGTATCTTTTATTTTCTGGTGCATTTATCTCTATGTTGGTGGCACTCAAGCCATTGTTCCAGGATATTCAACTGTTTGACGAGCTAGACTTGAGTTTATTGGTTCACTCTTGTAATCTTAGCGTTCATATTTTTTATTGTAACTATGGTCGATCTTCATCTTATTTGGATACCAATGGCTAATAATGTGCACATATATAAAAGGACCTATGGTATAATCATTTGTCCTGATTTAGTTCTTGCCCTAGGAAAAAACTAGTGTAACTTACAGTGTTGGAGATGTGGAGAAAGTTGAATCTGTTAGAGATTGAATTTGTCATTGGACAAGCATGCTATGCATGGTTAGAACATGAAGAAGTCATCAGGACGAGTTTGCAAATGAATTGAGAAGTATGTTTATACAAAAGAAGTTATTATTTTGTGTCTCAAATAGATTTATGTGTATGCAAAAGTAATGGCTGAGATGCCTTGAAGCAATTTAGGAAGAGAAGGGCATAGGCAATGAAGGGGCTATTTTTTCTAGCTTGAATGAAACAATTGTTGAAGCCCTAGACGAAAATCAGAGTCCCATGTAAGGCTTAATCCAATGAATAGATTTTTGAATATTCTCTAGATTATTAGGTGGAGCCACATTCTAAGCTGGAAGAAAAAATTCAAGAAGAGAAAGTAGATAAAAGTTTAAAAAGGATTGAAGAGCAGAGTAATAAAGCAGATTCCAGATTTCATTAATTTTGACCAACGTCCATGTTTTGGAAGAAGGATGCATAATTTATGCTGTATGAAGATAATGACTAGTAATTTCATTCATGAAGTTAAATAAGAATACTACATAATTGCGTGATATGTGTATTGTTAAGGTCTGGTGCCTCACAACCCTAGTTGCATTAGTTCTCTCTAATAGGTTGGTTCCTACGAATTAGTGATGAGTTGCCATAACATTCATACATTGGGGATTGGTGTCTCCAATGAGTTGGTGCTCATGAACTAGTTGGAGAGCAATGAGACAACATTTGGAGATTTTATGTCTCCAATAGGTTAATTCCTATTGAATGCTAGGATTAAGATATTTTGCGCTGGATTTGGATACCCGTACGATCCAAAGCATTCTTTTCTCTATGGTTTTCTCCTAAAATCGTTTCCACATAAATCTTGTGTTCTATGGTTGTGAAAATATGTTTATAAATAACATTATAAGTTGCATTTTTTGTAAATAATGGATGTTTATGTAATAAAATAAGTAAAATGTCAATGTCATAATACAATTGATTTTCCATCATCCCTCTCAGTATTAATGGGTGTCCAACACCCGTACTTGCTCTTGTGAAGTTTTAAACAGGGAAGTGTGCCATATGGCCCATAGGGATAACTCGATGAAGCCATATTTCCTAGGGGAAAGATCGCATTTTATTGTCTGATCTTTAGAAATGCTTTTTGGGACTGTTTTCCCTTTATATGAAGGGGAGTTGACTTGCTTAGGCCATTATCCAAAATTTGCCTCCTCAGATTTGTCCTTGTGTAAGATCTACCAACTTTTATCAGAAATTACCTCATGTTCGAAAACCCTTCGTGGCTTGGTTAACTCACACAAATGAATCATCAGACCCAAAAAACATGAGAGTTAGGATTTCAGGGGCAGAAATTTCCAGTGTTCATACTCCCATTTCACTAGTCACTTTCAGCAGTGTTCCATCATGGAGGTATTCATAAGTGATTGAAAAAAAATTGCACCAGTGAGGGTCTAGACTTATTGTGGACCATTTTGGCATCAAGTATTCTAGAGGTATGTGGCTTAAAAAATACATGGAAAACACCACTCAACTATCATGTATTATAATACTTTACACTGGAATTTTAGTGATTTTATCTGAAGTGATGCGGTAGAAAGCAGTTTCATGCAGATTAATAATTAGTTTGAAGACGTAGATGTCTGGGTTGTTGGCCTTGTGATGCTATCAATTTCCTGAATTTTGCCCATGATTTGGCTTCGAATTTTACTATTAGGCATCTTGGGATTGACATATGATAACCTTTGATTAAAAAAAATTGCATTGAAGATCTATCTCAAACCCTGGTTAAAATTCTTCAAAGTAATTTCTAGATCTGCATTGAGTTTGATTGCCATAACATTCAGAGAGATCAGCCTTTCATGTAGACAAGTGATCTAAAATTTGTTGGAGAGCTAAGAGTCATCTTCATCATGTTTTTTTTCTTTAAATAATAGGAAATGAAGGAACAAAGGATGATGCATTTGGTTCAAGAATGGGATAAAAATAAGGCTGGGTATTTTGAGGCAATTCAAGAAAAATAGGGCATAGGCAATCTAGGGGATATCTTTCCATCTTCAATTAAAAAAATTCTCAGCCCTAATGGCTATTGGATATGAATCAAGGGATTTGATAGTACACATCGATTGTATCATTACATACTATAAAAGAATTCAAATATTTTAAGAAGTAAAGGAAAATGCTTTGTGGATTTGGTATCAAAAGAAATGGAATTATGTCCCATGTTTTTTGAAAATCTGAAGTTAAAATATGTTATGAGTTTATTAGGGGTCCTCTTGATGGTTGTTAGTTATTCTAACCGAGATATGTTTTCTATTTTCTTATAAAACTATTGAAAAGGGGTTATGTCCCAAGCCCATCCCATGTGTGAATGGAAGTATGCCGCAAACTCATATACCATTAAATTGATTGTCCTTTTAGTGAAGAAACAAGAAGCCTAACTGCAACATCATCTTCAGTAATAAGATGAACTAAACACACATTTGCAACATCATGGATACGATCTACACGTAGTTATAAGGTTTTTACTAGTGAAGAAAGGAATATCTTTTCAAGAGAAGACACTAGTATGTCATGTTGGGTACATTTATAGCCAATGGATTATCATCAATAAAATTTACATAGGTAGATATTATCTCTAATGCGTCATGAAAATAATAGGCCTTAAATTTCTGATGGAGATAAAAACAAGGGAATCTACCAAGAGTAGGAGTAGAAATAATTATGGTCTGATGGTGATGAATGATTTCTGCTAAACTGATATTTTTGTTCTTCCCCTGCTTCTTATTCTTGGTGAGAGTTGCAAATACTCAAAAGATACATCTTGTAGACACACTGTCACCTTGTTTGTATTTTTTTTATGAAAGAATGGAACCAAACTGTCTGAAAAATAGAGATTTAAACTTGGGATTTGCCATATATGTGTAGAAAAATTCCTCCAAAGGACCGGAATCCACTAAGATACACACCAATTTTAGTGGAAATGGTGTAAAGCTCATCAATCTGGTACCACTAGGCATGCCAAAGCTGTAGTACCCTCAAATTTGCACCCCTGCTGAATCAAGAAATCAACATTTTAGTGATAACATGAATGATCTTGATAGTGTGGGGGGAAATCAAGATCAAACCTCAAGTGAGAGGGTTGGTTCCTCTTACCCTAGTTCGCTGCAACTACTCTAACCTATTTAATCCTAAGCTAAAAAACTCCAAGGGGACAGGAGTGAGAGAGAAAGAATTGAAATAAAAGGGAGGTGATGCACCAAACTGGGAATATGGATCAATTCTGGCTCTAAAGGACACAAATGCAAGCACACAAGTGAAGATTGAAAAGATGCTCATAGCTTGGAAGGAAGTAAAATGGAAAAGAGTGAAGGCGCGCAAGAGGACAAAGATGTTCACATTAAACGTGGAGCATTCAAAGAAACAAAGTCACACTTGCATTAATTTCAACACTTAACCATTTATAGACATAGAGTCGAGGCAAAAAATCTCCACATGCAAGTTACAGAGGCCGCGAGCAAGAGTTTCGCAGGCTCACAAGGAGGAGTCACAAATTCCACAAAAAAGAACCTATATAATGTGCCAAAACACTTACATTTATAGAATTTTTAAGAGAGGAGAAGAAATCGATCATATCCAGTGATCAATGAACTCAACCACCCGCCACCACCAAGGACCACTTGTAGGCCAGATATGTGCGCCTGACATTGCCCCAAACACACGCCATCAAATCGTGAGTGCAGGAGAACAACGCTGCTAAAATTAAATTCGGGTAGGTGGAGTAGTTGAGCATTTGGTTCAAAACAGGCGCAACTTTGTCATGTCTCATGGACTCGTGATGTTTTTTGCTTGATCTATGGTTGTCTCTTTCTTTTAGCAACTCCTCATGTCTTGCACCTTTTTTAAATCTTCCGCACCTAGGTGTTTAATGCTCTTGCTATGCCGCAGAAGCCATTTTTCTTATGTTGTGGTTTTTTCCACCCGCGACTACATTCCTTTGTTCCGTGGCATTGATGTATTCTATATTAAACCCATCTTGTTTACATGCTGCGGCAGTCTTATTACTCGCCCTTGCGGCTTTGTCAACTCCGCGGAATACTAGATCTTTGAAGTCCGTGGAACACTAAGTTCTTTGTTCCGCGGCTTCCAACCTCAGCCGGATTCAGATCTGTTTGCTTCTGCCACACAGTGTCCCACAAGAACTGATTTTGATGCCCGGTGGAAGATTGACTTTCTTCATGCTGTGAAGGTCTATCATCCTCCGCGAAGCACTAACTCCCTCAAAAATCCGCCAAAGGCTTGGGCTTCGATCCCTTTGTATGGCGGGTTAGGAAAACCTGTGGAACACTACATTCACACATTCTGCAGAAGACTTAGTGTTCGACGGCTTTCCTGAACAAAAGTGCCTGAGTCCCAACTTTGACAAGTTGTTCAAAACTGCATGGGGTGCAATTTTGGACAACATTTGTGCTATTTCTGATTTGGGATTACAAGTGCGTATTCTAATGAATACTTGGACTCACAAGTGCTGACTGCCACTCTCCAAGTCTCATTTTTCATGAAGCTAGGAAATGGACATGCTTCAGGCCATTTAGTGTACCATTAAGAGTTTAGTGCATCATTATTTTTATTCTAAGTTTTGCATGTGAACATCTTGTTACCAACAATCAAGGTTTTAGGACATCATAATTACTTATGAATGTCTATGACTGCGAACTAGGCTTGTTCCTCATTTGACTAGCTCATAGTATTGATTTATAAGTTCCTAACATAATCCTAAGTGATTATCTGTTCAATAAGAACAATAAATCTTCTTAAAATAACATATCTTTTACTAAAATATCCAATCATTTCAATACTATCATATTCAAGAATTAACGACAGAGTATTTAGTCAATAAAGGCGAACTGCTTCTTAGACATGCATGGTGCACCCCTTGCAAAAGAAAGAACAGAATTGAAATGCAATGAGACCTGCAGATTGAGATACTTAGTCTCAGTAATTAAAAAATTCCTGTTTTGTGTTAGGGTACAAAACTATTAGTGTGTGCAGATTATCAATTAAAAACAGATAAATCTGTTGTTACTTTGTGAAATAATTGCTTTTGTTACGATGATCTACGGATACACATACTTTTAACAAACATTTCTTGGAACTCTTAATGCTTAAATGTTTATCTAGTGATAGAAAGAATTTCTCCCAATATCCTCAATGAGATAATGGCCTTTCTTAGATCTGTTATTCTATGATTAAGGCGTGATATTAGTCCATGACTACATCTTTATCCTTTAATACTCATCCAAATTTTTCTGCAGTCCATATCTTCTCATAAATTGTTTTCTGCTGGATCAGTGTACACTCTAGTCCTTCCCTAGCTATATTGATTTCAATAAATATTAGAATTGTAAAATTCAGTCATGCAATCTAGACATTTGGAGACAAGGGTGGCAGTGTATATTTTTTCAGAATACCATTTGTTCTCAAAAGGTACAGCCTTCGCTAATTTCTACATGAATTTTCACTATTTTGTTAAATGGAACATTTCATGCAAGGTATGATTTGGAACTTTTATCTATGATCGAATTCAAATTTTTTTCCGTCAAGCTATCTCAATATCTAGCATTATTATTTTGACGGCAAAGAAGGAAGGAAATTATGGATGAATGCGAATTTTTCAATTAGTGTTCTTTGTAAGTTTAGTTAACTGCACCTAGATTTTGTAGGTAATGGAAAAAATGGAAAGATGGGTGCGGGAGCACTTTGAGGATCCACAGCGTAGCACATTGAGCAGACTTGTTCCCTCTATTGGACGTTTTCACACACCATTACCACTTATCAGGGCTTTGCGGCAATATGATGAATTTGCTATGATTTCAAGGCGCAAGTTTGTTCCTCCAAATTTTGCAGAAATTAGACACGTACTCAACATTGCGCAGGTGAGCCCCTAAATGGTACTTATTATCTAAATCTAGGCCTTTTGGCTTGTTTTGGTTTGATTTGGTCTAAAATTGTAAAGATTTCTTTGCTTATCTGTGCAATACAAAACATGTGTATTTCATATCGTTATAGGAACAAAAACATGAATTGGATACTTCGTAGTTAAGTCATCAACATATTCCATCTATAAGAGCATTTGGCAGATGATTGAGTCTGAATTTGTCTTAAGCCGCTTTACAAATTTAAGTTCTAAGTCAGATTATGGATGTTGTTTCTTAGTTCTTTTTTAGTCTAAAAGATCTTGCTTTAGTCTTATGGATGTTACTCCCATATTAATTGCTTTGCAGGTTCATGCAATAGCAGAGCGAATTTCGTTAATAACATTTGATGCGGACGGAACTCTCTATGCAGATGGCCACCATATAGAAGACGATAATAAAATGATCGATCATATTGTTAAGCTCATGCAACATGGTGCTCATGTTGCGATTGTAACTGCTGCTGGTAATAAAATTTTCATGTTATTTTATAGAATTTTCTATTAATGAAGTTGATCTAAAGGGAGTATGGCTATTATGATAGGAACTAGAGTGATAAAAATGTCAAACTATCTTTACAGAGGACATGGTATGGCCTCCAAAATGAATATGAAAGTTCTTAAATAGTTTTGGTAAATATAGAATTAGAGGAATGGAATAGGAACTAGAGTGATGAGTAAGTCAAAATCTCTTTATGTAGGATGTGGGATGAGATTGAAAATGATTATGGAAGCTATCATATAATAATTCTGAGTATATAATTTAGACATAAGATTTAATTTTTGCTCTCATAGACATAGTTTAGCTGTCTATTGGTAGGGCTAGTTATGCTGATAGGCGTTCTTCAATGGCGACCAGGTATGATGGTGGTGAGCTGTAATTTCCGTGAGTTAACAATTAATTATGACCCTAAATGTAATGTCCATTTGACTACCACTTAGAAGTTTTGCCTTTTTTTAGAGAAGTAAATTGAAAAACCATTAAATCTTCACCATATGGTGGAGTTTGAAGCCCATTTTTTTTTAATTGGAAAGATTTTTTTTGAGACTGACACGTTGATGTATCTAGATTGGCACTGTTTGTCACCAGTCAGTGGAAAATTTGTGAAGGAGGTAATGAACTTTTTAATAATTCTGGTATGCGAAAAAGATAAGGGCCTTGAGATTGATATTTCTCAGCATTTTTTAAGGTAGATGTACTTACTATTTAATTTATCTGTACTAGTGAGAATTCCAATTAAGTGTTACACTTTTGGCTACTAGAATCTTACTTTGTTATTTGTGATTTAGAGGGCACATGTTCTATGGAAGCTTATTTGCAGCTCCTATTGTTAGGGTCTTGTTAGAAATGACATGATAAAGACAATATTAAGGTAAAACATAATATAACACACACGTATGTATATATAAGTATGTATACACACATTTGTATACATATATACATACATGTTTATGCGCATACATACATGTATTTTCATATACGTATACATACACATACATACATATACGTATACATACACATACATATGCATATAGATATGTATACGTATACATACGCATATGCATACACATACACATATACATATCGGACATGATGGCGGTTTAACAAAGGGAATGAAATCTGTTGGGCTATGGTCTGGAGAAAAGGTCGTTTAGTGTGTGTAAAATTTCACTTATTGGATGACATGGTCTCCTAAATTAGGGCTATTGGCTGTTTGAATTACAAAAAGAGACAAGGAAGAAAGGTGACCCTAGTTACAAAGTGGCATATGCCCATGTCAAGGATTCAACAAGGGTTAAACTCATTATTGAAGAGACTGCAATGAGAAGTGACCAGGGGCCTAGGAGGCGACTTAGTGAATAACACCTAGAATGGATTTAGATGTGGTTTATATGCATATGCAGAAGCTATATAGATAATTTGCAACAAATCTAGAGAGAGATAATAGAACTGGAATAGTTAATGTGTTTATTTATCTATGCGTCCTATGCTTGGCATACTCTTGAGAAAGATGCATGGCTATCTAGCTTCTACTTTGATTTCCTATTGAAACTATATCTCTGTGTGAGTGTGTTTATTACAATACTGTGAAGGTGTGAAACACCATTATGGAAATTGGGACATGTGTGACGCTTCACCTTTCGACTATTATGTGGTTAATTGAAAGATGCCCTGTATGGAAATATAGATTACAATGACGCAAAGGCGGGAAGAGCTGTTATGGAAGCTGAACCGTTTTGGGATTCCATGTGTGATGCTTCACCTTTCGACTGTGATGTGGTTGACTAAAAAATGCGCAGTATGCAAAGAGATACTCTAACATTATGGAGGCCTTACGAAGTGCCATGTGGTGTGGCACGAAGTTGGCGTTGATGATGTCATTGGGATTGCAAAGGTTTGGTACATGGCACCTCGTGGTACCATGCAATGTGAGTTAGCCTTTGTGGTTTGGCATGGAGGTGTGCAGTACTTTGTCGAAGCCAATGATTTGTACCGTAAAAGGTTTGGTGTACTCTTGGATTGGCACACAATCGGTCTTCATAGATTGATTCACGCTGCTGTAGGAGTGTGTGCGACATCTTCTAGAGACATGACATCCCCTGTTAAGTGTGTGACATCCGTTAGAGATGGATGGATGGGCCTAGAGATATTGGGAACTTGTGGATGAGGCTTTGGAGTACCGTGGTCCATCAAACACAACTTGCATCACGTCATTGTTGGAGTGTGTGTGACATTTGTGGAAGATGGTTGAATGGAATTGGAAGTACCACTAACCTATGGGTGAGGTTTTGGAATACTACAGTCCATTGAAGTGGAACTCCACGAATCCCAAGTTGTGAAGATAGGCTTGGTAGTGTCCTGGGAACCGTTGTTGGTAGATCCTCTTGGATTTGACGCCCCTCGTAAAACAATAGTCCTGATTGCGTTAATTCTAGGAAGTAGGTGCATAATGTTGGCTTCTAGCTGATACATCGTGAACCATTTGTCTTGTTGTGGGAGCTAACCCACTTTGACGACTTTGTACATGGGCATAGAACTATCCTGTGTATACATGGATTCCAAAATATGATCTATCTTTGTTAATGGAGGTCGTGCGTTAGTAGGAGGTGAAGTTTTCAATGCAAAATATGCATAGGAGCATAGTTCACATACTTGAACTCGGCAAATGCTTGGTAGACCAAAAAACATTTGACTCGGCAAAAACTCGGTAATACTCGGTGAATACTTGGGAATACTTGACAACTTAAAAAATAAGCAAATTTCTTTAAAAAACATAAATTTTAAGCAACACAGCTACAAAATGTACCAGACGAGTCCATAAAATGTTGGAGAAGTGTTTTCTATTAGATTTGAATACAAATACAATACAAATCACATCATCATGCGAAAACAACAACTGACTGATAAGTAATATGAATTTATGATGATTGATATTGAAAATTATCATTATAAATTTCATATCTATGCAAATTACAATATATAATAAGTTACATTTTCCTCTTCCCCGTTCTAGAGAAATATTGGGGAGAGGTCTAGTGCCTTTACTAGTCCCCACACTCGGCTGTATCTCCTCACTCCTAGAAGGCTGCGACTCTGGCTCCAACCTGGTAGTAGATGGCGGTGGCTTCTCTGCTGCATGTTGGAGATCACCTCCAAAGATGTCATCCAATCCAATATCTCCTGCTAGTGCTTCTCCCTCCATAGCTTGCCTCTCAAAAGAAGCAATCTCGTCCTCTGTGAATGCAGGGATTTCCTTTTCTCGCCTAGTCCACTCGCTGTATGGATCTATCTCATCCAAATCAATAAAATCCTCTTATGTGGCCTCCACTTTTCTTGTGCGAAGTCGGAGATTGTATTGCACAAAAACCAAGTCGTTGAGCCGTTTTTGACTCAACCTGCTGCACTTCTTCGTGTGAATGGTCTCAAACAAACTCTAGTTGCGTTCACTTTTAGAAGCGCTACAAGGTTGAGATAAAATTCTGGGGGCTAGCTTTTGAAGATGCGGGGTATCTCCTCCCCAATCCTCCCACCAAGAACCTACAAACAAGATAATCAAAAGTTTATAAGTAATTAATAAAATCAAATCTGTAACTAATAAGTAACTTGGTAAACATTCTAATTTTTATTACTTG
The DNA here is from genome assembly GCA_019776745.2 of Taxus chinensis. Taxonomy (NCBI): domain Eukaryota; kingdom Viridiplantae; phylum Streptophyta; class Pinopsida; order Cupressales; family Taxaceae; genus Taxus; species Taxus chinensis. The sequence continues at coordinate 904,841,536 of CM034147.1, read as the reverse complement.
GTGTCTGTGTGGTTCTCCCTTGGATAGCCAACACCCAAGAAAAGAGCCTTCCTGTTACATGTTTGTAATTTTGTAGCTCTAAAATGAGGAGGTCCCTCGTCTCAACATCTGGTATCATCCTCTCAATACATGTTGAAAGGCCCTCCATAACCTCTCCGTTCACATCTGTGAAGCCGTTAGAGAAGAAATGCTTGGGGTTGAGGTAGTACCTTGCTGCATGAATAGGTTGGTGGAGTTGATTGTTCCACCTCTGATTAATAATCTCCCAAAAGGGACCATATCTGACGATATCCCCCCTGTAATAGTTTTGGATAGGCTCTTTGGCCTTATCCATGGCCTCATAAATGTACACCATAGGATTTTGCTTCCCATCAACCAAATGCAAAACCCTCACCAACGACTCTGACACCTACACACAAATTAAAATGTAAGGTTACAAACTTACAAATAAAAAAAAAAAAGTAAAAAACAATTTATTTATAATTTAGCAAATTAAAATAAAAGAATGAAATATAAATCGAAGTTTGAAATTACCTGGATGATGTCTTTAGCTCTCTTTGTAAAGATATCATCAAAAACTATCTTTGCAACCCTCTCCCCATCAACTTTCTTTGAATATTGTGAGTCTAGCCATGCTTGACTCACAAACATTTGCATCAAAGATGTCAACAAACTCGAAATACTTTGCAACGTTAAGAAGTTAGTTGCAAACCTTGTGACTCCGACTCGAACAAACTCTTTCCCCTTTGTGTGTTCTCTAATCAAGCTCAAAATGCAAGGGTGATTGTATATGTACTTTGTTATGTTTCTTGCATCTTCTACAACCGGCCTCACCCAATCAATTTTGCCTATGTCCTCCAAAGGAAGGTCAAGGCAATGAGCTGCCCAAGGAGTCCAAAAGAGTGATGGATGTCTCTCTTGCAGTAGTCTCCCAACCGCCACTTATGCTGTTGCATTGTCTGTGACAACTTGCACAACATTCTGTATACCAACCTCTAATACAACTGTCTCTAACATAACACTCAAATTCTCTGCATTTTTTACTATGTTAGAGGCATCAATAGACTTCAAAAACACCATCTCACCATTTGAAGCCGCTAAAAAATTAATGAGGGTGCGGTTCCTTCCATCCATCCACCCAATGAAAGAATGGTGCATCGGTATTTGTTCCATTGTTTCTTTTGCTCTTCTAAAATTGTAGTGGCATCTGCAACTGCACCCTGGAGCAATTTCCCTCTCAAATCTTTTGGAGAGGGTGCCTTGTACCCTTTCCCTGCAACTGTCGACGCTGTCACCAAGTACTCCTAGTATGGGCTCTTTGCCACATTGAATGGAAGGTTGTTGTAGTACCAGAAATTTGCACATGCTTTATCCTGCTTCCTCGTGCATATCCTTTTTCCAGGCTGTACCTTGCAATGAAGGTTGTGCTCCAGGTGTGTTCGTTGGCACAAAAAAGCTCTACCTTTGCTCGAACTCGATGAAGATGTGCCTCTTCCGGCTCTTCCGGTTCATATGTGTGGACCATGAGTAGAGCCCACAATTGTTGCCGCATCATCCTCTAAATCCTCTGTCATTGCAGCCCCAAGTCTAACAGCTTGTGCTATGGCTGCCTGCACCCTTTTCCTCTAGTTTCTTCTCCTCCAGCTTTGCGAGCTCTGCTCTCATCTCTCGCTTTGCCTCTTCCGTAACATTGGGGCAAACCACAACATCTCGACAAACAATAGATGCAAGGTGATACTTCAGACGATTGACGCCTCGAGACATTGTTTTTCCACAGAAATTTGCAAGTAACTGCTCCTACAACTGCTCCACGTACACCATACTTCCAAGCTCAGGTTCGGGCATTCGTAGGAACGGTTCCTGCTAGCGATGTTGACCCAGATGCCGAACCTAATGCCATTGTTAAGTTCTAATCTGTAACACAATGCACATTTAAAAAATTAAAAAAAATGTAAGCCTAAGAAAATAAAAAATAAAAACGTGTCTGAATAACCATATTTCACTGTAATTTAATATAAATGTTATACCTATGGTTGCAAATGAGTTTTAAAAATTTAAAATGATTCGCAATCACATTGAACACATTTAAAATTATAAAACATATTCAATGAATCAATTACAATACACATACATAAAATTTAAATAGTTTAGAACGAATTTGCGTTAAAAAAAAAACATACCTCCGGCTGCAAATGACTATAAAAAAATTAAAAGCATTCGATTTTACATTACATGTATTTAGAATTACAATATGAATCTATAAAACATAAATAATATACACCAAATTTGGAAAAACTTGAAAGTAAAAAAAAAAAAAAACTTACCTCCAAATGCAATTCTCCAAATTCTCTCTTCAAATTTGCTCCAAAATCCGTTCAACACAAGCAATACAAGCTCAAATGGTTGTGTGAATGAAAATGAAGTAGTATAGGGCCTTATGAAGGGAAAAATTGTGTTTTTCCAGCATTTTTTGAGTGTGCTGAACATGTTTCCATGTACAGTTAGCGTTGACGAGTTAAAGACATGGACTCGCCGAGTTAACTCGACGAGTACTCGCCAAAACTCAGCGAGTCAAAAATGGCGAGTATTCGTTTGGCAGGACGAGTGGCGAGTCCCTGCCAACTCGGTGAGTACTCGCCGAGTTTTCTTACTATGCATAGCAATATGGCACAATCTTCTTTGGAGTTGGCAAAGCATGTGTTAAACATGGAATCACTTTTGGAATCTGGTATCTCTTACCACCCACTTGTATTACTACGCTGCGAGGATTGGCTCTGTATACACACTTGTGACTATGTTTGTATAGATGCCTAAGGAGTACATCACAAAGCTCAATCGGTGCTAGATCACAAACTATCTCTTTTGTGAAAGGATAAAGTGACATGTGTACCTTTGTTGTTGTAGGAAGCGAGCCATCCTAGCTGCCCTTGCACCCACATATGTGAATGGAATAAACATTTTTCTTCAACATCTTGTGCTAAGGGGGTTTCTTGTGCAATGATTATTGGGATCTATGTCTACTTCTGCCCGTAGAAGCAAAGTTTTTTGAGCATGGCACTCTGCATTGGAGTGGCTGCTACTTTTGTGCTTGTCACACCATTTGCTTGTCATGGACAATTGTTTCATGTTTGAAGTAGGCATCTTCTTTGCCGCAGACGTTGTGTCCCACTTGCCCTCCATTTTGAACTCCTCATTAGTGCCACATAGCAATATGTTTCTCCCATCATCTTGACCTTAACTAGCTCCAGTTTGGATTAAATGGATGATCATAGGTTAGTGTGGTACTTGAGAACTCTATGCTCCTTTGACTTGAATGAGCCTAGATTCGTACTAAGGTCATGGAATGCATCGATATGGACTTGGATTGACTGGTAATGTCCTTTCCGTTATTGTTGCCATTGAATGTTGTGGTTGTCATAGACAACTTCGGGATAATATTCGTCCTTGAAGGCTTCCAAGAATGTATCCTAGTTAGTTCAAATTTTCCTCCGTTTTCGTCTTCGTATCAAAGAGTATGCGCTTGCTACCACTACTTGATGGGTGAAGAGACTTTCAGAAGTGCAATCTTGATTTTCTCTTTGTTAGAAAAGTCATTCGTACAAAATTAAGAATCTGACTGATCTAACTAGTTATCTATTGCATTGCGTTAATTTTTCCTTGTAACACTAGAACGTCTAGATTTATTTAAAACCTATGTGGGACTTGACCACCAAAAGCTTAACCTGATGATGAGGTCGATGGGATTGCCTGATTGAAGGATTCTGCAAAATTGGATTAACAAAAAATTCTGTTGTTCTATGAGTGCTTATGCGATTTCATTCTTGGATCATTGCATGAATCTCATCTTACATTTGATTGTCCTTGGCCATTGGAACATTAAACCAAAATGGGGGTAGTTTGATGTTCTTATGGTTTTATGCCGAGGCTTAGATACGTCAATCACATTCAATGGGACATGTAAGATGATGAACAACTCTAATACCATTGATCTAAGGTCCATGAGGTGACCTAGTGGACCTAAATGCGGATTTAGATATGTTATATGTGTATGCAGAAGCTATTTAGATAATATGCAAGGAATTGAGAGAGAGATAATAGAACCAGAACAATAAATGTATTTATTTATTTGTCCTATACATGGCATATTCTTGAGAAAGATGTGTGGCTGTCTAACTTCTACTTTATTTGCCTATTTAAACTATAGATTGCAATGCCTTCAATTCTGCCTGCTGACATCTGATCTTGCACAGATGATATTTCTCGTGCATGATGTCCGTTTTGATCCGTTCAAAATGCACTGGAAAGATGACTCCAAGCTCTTCTGTAAGGAATAAGTTATGGGAGATTAAGGTAACTTCCGCTGTGTGAATGATCCTCCGGATCAGGAATTGTCTTGATCTGACAGCTAGCTGGGCTTTAGGCCCATTCTTTTAAAGCAGCTCCTACCATTAGATCTAAAACAAATCAACAACATGGGGTCTTTCTAGATTCCATATCAGCTAACGCTTTTTAAAACAGCTCCTACCGTCGGATATAAAGAAGATCAACTTTATGAGGGGTTGCTCAGCTCTTTATTGAAGAAAATAATTGCCATTGATGGCAACACAGTAGAAACCTGCAAATTTGAAGATCGCCATGCCTCAGCCACCAATCTCATAGCAAGTTTACTAGAATAATGCGCTGTTGTGGCTCTACAGATCCGAGCTTTCAATTCCAACGTATATGGCCTCTCCTCAAAGCTGTTTGAAAAATGCCAAATTCCAAGCTTGCGCATCTCTGCACATGAAGCGAGTGACTTGCACAATATGAAATTTCTGTGTTCAGGCCACCATAGCTCTTTTTGCCCTCTTTAACTCCGCAAAGCAAGGATGTCCTCAAGTTTAATGAAATTAAACTCATCCTCTATTTTGTTTTCACTAGTCACCTTCTCTTTGAATCTCACTTCCCGATATCTTGCTAAAAAAACTATTTACAAAAGGAAAACCACATACATAGCTTCAAGTGAAACCATGCAGGGTGATGCAAGAGCATCTTATCAGCTAAAACAAAATTCTAAACTAATAACCTTTTGAGGTTGAGCTGAACAAACCCATTCATGGGAATGGAAAAATAGCTGCCTTTTGAATCTTAATAAGATTCTGCCATGATATCAGCTTTACAGTGATAGCATCCTTAAGAAGAAAAGCAAGAATTTGAGCACTTTGTCTCCTCCTTGTGTAAAATCAGCCTCTTGAAAATACATCCACTCTTCATTCTTGCTATGTTTTGGCGGATGTTTGGGCTGAAAATTGGCATGTTCAGGCTCTTTCTCATGCTCTGGTGTGAGTATGACTGATGGCTACTTTGTGTTGGACCTCAAAAGAGTTCAAGACCTTATGGAACATCCCCTCTTGAAGGAGGAACTCGTAGAATGTTTACAAGGGTTGGGTTCTTGTTTGTTGTTGCTGCAACCGAGCTCATTTTCTTCTTCTTCTTGATTATTGTAGACTGAAATCAGGGGCCTTCCACTTTCACCTTTCAAGCCTCCTTTCTACTGATCTCCATATCCGTGTCTTCAAAAAAGAAACAATCTTGTCCAAAAACAGAGAACAGATATGCATCACTGTCAGAAGAAAAAGAGTCATCAAGAGAAGAAAAAGAATTAGGAATCGAGGTTGAATCCTCATTAACACATTTTGTTCGCGAGTCATCTCTTTCCTATATTTCTTCCTTAGAAAAGTCTTCCTCCTCAGTCTCTAGAAGTTCTTCAACCATCGGCTGCCATGCAAGTTCTTCAAGGGTAGACATGGTTTCATCTTCATGATCACCCATTGTAGCTAGAAACCTGTCTAAATTTCCCTTCTCAATCAAATTATCAGTGGTCAGCTCTCTCTCATCTTGTGAATGGTCTCTTTAGACAACTGGTCCTGCACCAACTGCAATCTCTTCCTTGAGCGCAATCTCTTCCTTATGCTCAAGCTCATGGAGAATACACTACTCTTCATAATCAGCCAACTGTGATGTTTCTATCTCATTGCATGAATCAACATCTTCTTGGTTGCAGAAACCTCCATTAATTGTTCTGTCATCTCCAAGGGAATATGCTGGGTTTTCAACCATATGTTTGTTTCTTGTCATTTCTGGGCCTGCAGAGGTCTGAGACAGGGATTGAATTGACATAGCATGAAGCTTGCTTGGCTTGTTGGTGACATAGGAAGAGGTTGCTGTAGTTTTTGGGGCTGAAGGTCATGATTTTTGACATTGTAAGATCCTAGGGTCTTCTAGAAAGTGAATTGTTTTTGGAGATTTTGGTTATCTAGTTGTTTTTTGAAGGCCAAGGACTCTTTGGAAAATTCCTCTGTAAGGTGTCTAACATCAGCCATTGAGCTAGGAGTTATGGATTGGACTCGGGGTGGCTGGGGTGAGTATTTAATTTGCTCATGAGAGTTTTGGGGAGCAGGGACAAGAAGTATATCAGGAAACAAGGGCATTATAGCCATGGGAGCAATTTGACCAGCTCATAGGCTTCAGGAAGAGTCTTTACATAATGATTGAATCTCGAGTGTAATATTAGAATCAAATTCTCATTAGTAGTATAAAAATGCAATACCTGTTAGAGGTCTGAATTCTTCCGGTGTTCTTTCCTATGTTCTTCTGGATTTGAGATTGAAGTCTGATATTGTCTCCATGGATGCTCTCTTAATCATTGAGATGTTCTATCAAAGAGAAAACACCTGCATTCTCCTCGAATTGATTGTGCAGCTTGGAACCTATTTCATCCTGGCATGAAATTTCCTATGGATCCAATCCTGAGAATCATTATCGTGCTTTGCCTTTGAGAAGATGCAAGTAGCCTGAGGGCTCCATCCAGCTCAATGATGTGATGGATTGCACATAGATTTTCCACATCTTTAATGTGGTCCATAGGACTGACAGAGCCATCTCCTGTGAATGTGGGAAGGGGAAGTGCTCTAAAAGTTTGTTTTGAAATGTCATTCCATTGCTGCATATGTAGTGGGCCAGTAAGATTCCAAGAGACAAAAGATAGAGCTTTTGGGTGTGCCATGACACTGATTTCATTACAACACTTAACAAATAATATGGAAAGGGGCAAGCTCTGCCAAAACAAGAATTTTGGATTCTTGTAACCATTAGAGTCACAAGGTGATGGGAAATTGCTTCAAAAAGCAAGTAGATATGAGATTATCTATGTTTCTAGGATACAGGTTCGGTACGCGGATATGTCAATTTTAAAAAACGCTTGGGGACGATATGTCTTGGACACACACACACGCATGCGCACAGCGCGCACGCACACACGCATGCGCACGCGCGCACGCACACACGCACGCGCGCGCGCGCACGCACGCACACGCGCACACACATGCACACACACACACGCACGCACGCACGCATATGTTTACACACACACATATATTTATTTATACACACACATATATTTATTTATACACACACATACTCATTTTTTAGTCCATAAGAAATACAAAACTTGAAAAATATAGTGGGATCAATGTTCAAAACATTCAATATACTTAAGATTTTACATTTTAATTGATCATGTGGCTGCCATACATATGATTTATGAATATCATGTCAACATGAATACAAATAAAACTTGAAAAATATAGTAGGATCAATGTTCAAAACATTAATATACTTCAGATTTTACATTTCATTGGTAATGTGGCTATACTGGTGTTTTTATATGTAGCAAATTGCATTGGTGGTTGTAAGTGATTGTGTGCAAGAGTTTATGCCTTTGGAAAATGACAGAATGTGATAAAGTCAAGATATCAAGATGATTAATGATTTTAGGATAGCGATCTTTTATAGGTCAATCTAAAAATGGATCAGGGGACTAATACCGTTACACCTAGTCCAAAGAAGACCCAAAGATCCGAAAAGTTTGGAAAAGAGTTGTTAGAGCTCTTTTAAAGATGCTAAGATGCGAAACACGGTGGCAATACAGCTGTTTCGAAAATGTCATGTGTAATGGTTTTGTACACCAAGGCTTCTTAGAAACTTGTGTTGTGGCACAAGTCTATCTAGGGAGGTGTATAAGGAGGACCAGAAAGATCGCACGAGGCTTGACTCGGTTAGGACGACTCCCTAGGGTGTTGTAAAAGGAGTTATATAAACTTGAACACGCTAAGGAGAGTGGCCGAGAGGCATGACAGACCCCAGGAAAGGGTTGACACTGCTACCAGGACCATCAAGGTAGATTGAAGAATAAAGTGATAACTGTGACAAAGTTGATATGTATGTAAAGGACTCAATACATACACTATGCATTGGAGGCACTATGTTACATTCTCTAATGAAGGAAACCTTTTGGCGGAGATGCTGTAATATGAAGGGATTTAAATTTTTTAAAATTCACCTATTACTTGATTCCCGACCTTGTTTTTGTTGGGAACACTGAATCACCAGGATACAAGTTAGCGATAAAGCAAGTTTAGTGGGATTTGAACCCATGTCATCATCATGGAGATCACTCCCACCTTCCTACTAGGCCATGGCCCATTGGACTGATATTTTCAATCGTTGCTTTCAAGACCAAAAACAGTCAAATTTACTTTGAATTGGGTTGTTACTGAAATAATCCCTGAGGAAAATTCTTTTCCCTGGCCATTTACGAATTGTTTAAAAACCTCCCAATTACTTTCATACAAACCTACCTATCACAATTTGTCTAATATAAATAATAAAAAAATCTGTGTACTTTCCCCAGTTATCAGGCGCATTTGACGTTGATATCAGGGATTTTCTAACCAATAAATTGGTGTAGCATTTTAAATCATTTTTGGTTACTTTTTCTGCATTGGCATGTCTTATTTTTCTAGTGTTTTAAGTCTTCAAAGTCCTCATCCCCTTTTGCTATGTACATTTAGGCATTAAATATGACTATATGGTATTTGTAGGATATCCAGGAAACAATTTGAAGTTCGAGGACCGAATTGCTGGTTTACTCGTGGCTTTTAAAGAACTTGGTTTACCCCCAAGTGTCACAAGGTTTTTCCATGTAATGGGTGGAGAATGCAACTATTTGCTGAGAGTAAATGACAATTATCATCTGGAGTTTGTTGAGGATAAGCTTTGGAAATCAGAAGACATGTTGCGTTGGAAAGAAAAAGATATCCAAAAGCTTCTTGATGATGCTCAATGTGCACTGAAGTCTGCTTCTGCCAGGTTACACTTACCAGTAGAAATTGTGAGAAAGCCTCGAGCAGTGGGAGCCATTCCTAAGGAGCCCACTATATACGAGGCAAGGAAATGAACTTTGTGCCAATCAGAGTTTTTCTGTTTACTGCCCTTCAGTTGTACAACATTGAAAAGTTTAGTATTATTAATGTTGGATTAACTACTTTTTATAAGTACTACTTGTATGAATGATTGGAACTGATTGTTTACAGTTTTATCTCAATGACCTATCAGGCCTATAGTACTCCATTTACAATTTCTTCCCGTGTAATCATTTTTTGTCTACATGCTTGCACATATACAAGATTCTTCCTTACATCATCCACTTGCTTGCTGCTCCATGAAATGCCTGCTAGTAAATATTGAACTACTTATTGATATATATGACAGTTTGTATAGACAAAATAATAAAAATGTAATTTTAATGTGAGCATTCATTATTTGGCATTTAAGGTACTTGAAGAGATGGCCTTAACCGTTCAGATGCAGCTGGTGGATGCTGAGTTGCCCTTTTGTGCTTTTAATGGTGGCATTGGTGAGTACCGTGCATTACATTGAAAAACCATTATAACTCTATTCAATCTTTGAGGGAGATTTTTCACTTGTTACATCCTACTCTAATGCTTGCTAAAATATTTTTTTGACTTGTTTTTTGTTTTTTTTTTGGTCTGTCAGCAGATGTATTTGTGGACATTGGTATGTGACTCTTGCTTTTTAAATCTAATTTGTTTTGGACATGTGCTGGGCCTGTAGTTTCTGGATACACTTGTAGTGATTCATGGTTTTATTTAATAGGCTGCTACTAGAACAGCATGTACAAGGTTTCTGCTCATGCATCATTTTTGATACTAATTTGCTAGGGAATAAGTCTATTGGCTTAGGAGCACTAATGAGCTATCTTCGTAAAAGGCCATATGAGACTTTGCATGTTGGTGACCGTTTTACTGTCAGTGGAAATGACTCTGCAACACGATCAAAGTGTTCAATCATGTAAGTTATTTTACAACATGAATATGAATATCTATTGAAGAGCAAGTATCATGTTAAAATAGTGAAAGTTTCTTAGAAAATAAAGTGAATTGAATTTTGAAAATAATGCAATTGAGTGTATGCATAAAACTGCCTTTGTTATGAAATATTCTTCTTTCTTTTGAAGGCAAATGGAGGAATTGGGCACCCTTACATTGTTATTTTTATTGTTTGTCTGAAGACTTCATGCAATCACCCTAGCCAAACATTATTTGATATGCTGTCAAAGTGTTTGCCTCATCTGGAACTGTTTGCCTGCTAATCTCATTATACATTCTAGAAGCTTGAGGAATCTGCTTTCCTTGTCAAGTTTCATTGATAGGATACAGGGCAAGTTCTAACTGTGCTTCGAAATGGTTCCAGTATTCATATATTCCCGATTCCCACTATAATAATTTATTGAGCTTGACATTTAATTGATGGATTATAAAAGTCAAGAGTCAGTCTTTTTGGAATAAGTTTTTGAAATGGGTTGTATCTAGGAAGTAAGAAAAATTACATTCTGTTTATTTGGAAAGAGAAAAACAGTTTTAGATAGGCCATCACAGAAGCTGCGAAATCCCTACTACAAGATTACTCAACTTTTCAAATGGGTAAGTGACAGTGCAATTTCTGCCCTTGGTTGATCTCTTGTTAGTTTTGGGCTTTGTATTACAAGTTAGTGATCCAAAACAGATTATGTGGAATAAAAAGGGAAAAAGGGGTGTCCACTGGGGATAGATGGAGCAGAATATATCCAGCTGGCAGTTTAAATGGAGGTATCTTCAACACATGCTATCCCAAATTGAAGGCATTTTTTGATTTTTCTTGTGGCAGCCCCTTGCAAGGTTTAGGAGCATAGCCACTTGCATTTTCCCCTGCCTGAAAAATTAAAATTGCCAAATCTAAATATTTTTAGGAGGGAAAAATGGTAAAGCATGGTTTGATTTTTGGCGGACAAAACACCTGGAAAATCAAGTGAAAATTACCAAATGAATAAATCCAATCAAATTTATTTGGTTTTCAGCCAGGTGACTCTGCTTCTTGAGCTTAGAAATTTGAATTAACTGAAAGTGCCAATTGAGATGCCTCATCAATGCCACAAAAATAGGGGAAAACAAAGTTTTTGTAAGCATTAGTAATAGTTCCTTGTCATTAACAAACTATGTAACTTAACAAAAATAAACATATTCAATCTTCCTCAAAGGCTGTTTCAAAGGGAAGGGGAAAGTAGTCAAGGAGACCACTTTACATTTTTCGTAAACAAGGAATCATAGTGTAACTGCTCCTTTGTCTTTAAACTTTGTGATAAAGTGTTCCAAAAGGAATAAAAGCAGTTCCAGATTTTTTTCCATGAAGTTTTCTACTCCACGTAATGAAATGAAGAAGATATAGCAATGATTAATATATAGATTGAGATGATAAATATGAAATGAGAAGAGATATATAAAGAATGTGTAGACACACACACAAGGGAGGTGATGTGAGAATGGGGACATATCCCCTCAAAGATAGCCTATAATAACTAAGTAGGATTATATGAAGTCTTCCCTTCCAAAATGATTTGTCCTCAGCCCTTAGGAAGCGAAAGATGAACATCTACAAAAACCTGGTTACCCCATGAAGTTTTTTTCTTTGGTGAAATTTTCCCTTTATGTATTCCTTAATTTTCCCGAGGCATAAGGACTTGTTTCATGTTTTCAAAATACTCTTTGTTTTGAGAATATGCCTTAACTTCATCCAAAATAAGAAGCTCAAATTGAACTGGAGAGTGTGCCCCCTGTTTCTGTTTTAGACACGGGATATGAAAACATCATGTATATGTCCCTTATTCGGAAGGTCCGAGGCATATAAAAGGATTGTAGTATTTTGAAGATAATTTGAAGTTCCCACCACTTTGTTCTAGCGACATGTGCTTATAGGATTGTAGGCACATAAAAACCCAATCCTCTTCTTCAAATTCTTTCCCAGAACGATGTTGATCTGCTTGATGTTTCATTCTATTTTGTGTGCTCTTCAAATTTCCTTGTAAAACTCAAATTACAGCATCATATTGTTCTAGACAACCAAGCACATTAGGGAATTTTCACTCGAGGAAGTACATACTCTTTATGTCTCAGCGGCTTCTAACCATATGATGCAGTAATGGTGTCATTTTGGCAGATGTTTGATATGTAGCAGTGTACGACCATTTTGATAGAGGTAAGCATATAAACCATTGATTTTCTTTATTAGATGTAAAACATTAGAGATGTCCCTCTAAACAGTTGTTAATAACTTTAGTCTGTCCACTAGTGTGGGGATGATACGCAGAAATTATAGTCAAATGTATTCCTATTTGGACACACCTCTTTCCAAAAATTGCTTGTGAATATGGGATTGGTATAAAAAATGATCATCTCGGGAATGCCATGGAATTTATAAATGTTTTCTGCGTAAGCTTTCACAATTTCTGGTGTCAGACACGTCTTTGTGTTGCCTATAAAATGAACATATTTCTTGAGATGGTCACTATCACATAAATCCGATATTTTCCTTGTGTTATAGGCAAACCCATCAAAACATCCGTTGAAACTTCCACCCATTTGTGGACAACAATGTATGATGGCTGCGACAAACTAGGGTATTGTATGGATTCACTCTTGTTCCTTCGACAAGTGTCACATTCTGCCACATACTTTTGTATATCCGCTTTCATACCCTTTTGATGAAATGATACGACCCGCTATTTGAGAGTCGTGACTTTCAGTCAAAGCTCTATATTAAATTTGAATTTTGAGGGAGGTGAATATGATTTTTACCCATAATATATCAATTTTCCACATAAATCTTGGTCATTTGTTAATAATGTAGATATGTTTTTGACATTCTTCACTTTAGACATGGCCTGCTTTTGACATTCTTCACTTTTGGCAGTCTGCTTGACATTATTTATTCATTCTGGATTAATCACCGAAATCACATAAGTTGAAACTTCCTCATCTCATCTGGACATGGAGTCAGCCGACTGATCATCATTACCCATTTTATGTAAGCTTTTAAAATCAAATGTCTGAATCTTCTCTACCCATTGTCACTCTGTTGACAAAATTTTTTTGTTGGAGAAATTTTAGATTTTCTTGAACGGTTTTAACTAGAAACTTACCCCTCATGCATTCATAATTGGTAGCATTTCCCTATCTTACATGTGTTTTATTTCTCCCTAGTTTTAAATTTACAGACTTTCATAAGCAGTACGTGCTCTGCTTGCATGATTACTGCCCCAATTCACAATCAATAATAAATGGCTTTGAAAAAATGCCTTGTTGCCAACATGGGTGTTGATAATACCTCTTACTCTTTGAAAACTTTGGCTTGCTTCAATGGACCATGTGGAGTATTTTGTTTAAGGGTCCAACAAAGGTGGAGTGATATGGTCATAATTCTTAACAAATCACAGATAATATGCAACTATTCTTAATGTTTTTTGTTCTTTCAAATAGTTTTTGTATACACCTAAAATAATCCCCCTTCCTAATTATCCCTTCATCACATCCAACCTTATAACATCCCACACACCCCTTCATCATGATTAATTTCTCTAATCAATCATCTAATCACATCATCTCATATTTTAAGAATTTAAAATTCCTAGCTACGTACCTCCACCTATTCTCCTAGCCTCTCTTACAAATCCATTGCATAGCATTTGGCCATAATTTTCGGTGCACCCTTGTAGATCATCTTCTACATTTGGTAGGATGATAGTAATTTTAAAGGGGGAGGACTAAAACCCTTCAATATATTGTTTCTCTAAACTACACTTGAAAAATTGGAAGATAATGTCAACCATTCGTGATGTAGCCAAGGATAGGGTAGACGTTGCAACCTGAACCAAAACACCCTATTATGAAAATGCACACACATGCATTCAAGATTTGAGTTCAATGGAAAACCTCTTGCATTGGATTTTGATGACAAAATTGCAAAATAGAACAAGACATCACACTTCAATTTGTTTATTTATCTTTGTTACAAACGTGAAGAAGAAGGGTACCTAGGTTGTCCCTCAATGTACTTAGACTCCACACTCTATGCTCCTTGAACTCTAGACAAGCACTCCACCCTTACCAACATGAATCAATTGATGTATAATCTTTCTGTTGTCTTCTCTGACCTCTAGAGTGCCTCTTCGAATTCCCCAAGTTCTTGAAAAATGTTCAAAATTGGAAAATCTAGCGTTCTGGTTAGTTATTGGAGTTTTGCAACTGTCGCAGGTTAAATTGCCTATTAAGGTAGATTGGTGATTTCACAACTAATGCATCTTGGCGGTTTTGTAGTTTTTTTTCTGCATTAACCGATGGTTTCATCATCTTTCAAGGAATACTCAAATTGATCCTTGTTTGATGACTAAAACCGGTTTCTTCCTACTCTATGATGTTTGCTGAAGTCTTGATGCTCCTTTTGGACACTTTCTAATCAAATTCACACAATGCAGAAAAACGCCTACTAGTTGACAAAGACACTATATTTTTGATTGATGCAAGATTACTATCCACCTTAGATGCTCTTGCAACAGGCATTGTGGATAAATGAATGATTCACGGGCCCCTGGTTAGGAACCTTGAATGAGCTAATCCAATGGTGTCATGTACATGTCGATCTCGAATGCCTTCATGCAAGTCTAGTTTTTTGAAGATGGAAGAGATGATATCGGAGCAGGGTTTGAAGATAGGAAGGCCTTAATATATGCTGTAAGAGTATGCACTTTTTCCTCCTATTCTTGTGTTTGGTTGCCTTTCTCTACACTCTCAATCACCCTTGAAACAATATCCATTATATTGTGTACATCTCCTTCAGCAGAAGCCTCTCCCATTGAGATTCTTGTTAGCTCATAATTTGCCAACGTGATTTCACTTTCACTCCTGTCAACAATCGGCTTTGCAATCGCTATAAATTGTTGGCCGGAAGAATTTGATACAAGGCGAGTAGTTTTAGCATTCTTTGGAGTTGGCGTGCTTTGGAGAAGACATGCTACAACATCATAATCCATAATAGTTAGTTTTGGATGAGTTTTTCTTTTCTTCTCAACAAGAGGCTGTACCCATGTAAATGAATTGCCAGTGGCAACAACTTCAATTGAGCTTGTTACTGGTACATTTAGAATGACAAGAGGAGGAACAAGAGTCTGCACAGATATGATTTCAACAGAAGGAGATTTTTCACGTGATACCTATGAAGATGTAGGAGTCCTTATAGTTAATTTCTGCGTTGAGCTACTTCCTCCATCCACATTCTTTGATGGAGCTTCAGTTGGACGATCTTCCTCTTCTAGTATAGGATCAACTTTTGGGTTATGAGTGTAAACCACAGTGCTAGAAGACTGCTGAGTTGAGGAGGAAGGTATATTTTATGACTTTGAGGAACAACTTTCTCCGTAGCCTTGAACTTGGTCAATTTCTTTTGGTACCACCTCTTTGTTCTTGTGATCACTGGTGCCGTGAGATCATCAATATTGTCTTTCTCTTTCAAGGGCCAATCTATATAGGAATAGGGGTATATTGGATATGTTTTTCAAGTTCAGGCTCACACAAGTCAAACCCATCATCAATCATGCTCTTCGGAATTTGATCCAATTTGAAGGTTTGGATCTGATGTGAGGTCATCCTTGCATATGATTTCCTCCTAACTTCAAACTCATCATTACAATCCTCCCTATAATCTTCGATAGTGGGTACATGTGAGTATGTTGCAGGGAGTCGAAGATTACTTTTGATGAAATTTTTCCCTTCAAAGGAGGTTCCTTTAAAGGATACATATTGAAAGGAGCAATTGTTCTTTCAACGTTGTGTGCATTGATCCTAGATCTGCACACATAACTACCTCGGGTAATGGGGAACTTGATTCCTTGCACCTTCCTATCCCAATAAACTCTATGAATAATATCTAGTTGTTTGCATAGTTCATAAGAATGAGTTTACCATTACAATAGATAGGAAGTTTGTATGGAATACCTTCAAACCTTGAAATTCTGATGTAAGAAAACCTTTTGAAACTGAATGAAAAAGCTGCCATATATCATCACCAACTGCTTGGCCTCTTGAGAGATC
This sequence comes from Taxus chinensis, assembly GCA_019776745.2. Classification (NCBI taxonomy): domain Eukaryota; kingdom Viridiplantae; phylum Streptophyta; class Pinopsida; order Cupressales; family Taxaceae; genus Taxus; species Taxus chinensis. The sequence goes on along the minus strand of CM034147.1, from coordinate 904,825,238 downwards.
CTACTTGCTTGTGCATCCTTTTAATAACCTAACAGTGAACATATTCATCCTTTTGTAGTGGCTCTTGCTATTCTCATATCTCAAATTTTGGCTGCCCCGCCTTGAAAGGCCAACCCATATCCTATGTCCCGCAATTCTGTACATTGGATATGAAGTCATATAGAATGAATTCATATTTGCTCAATTGAGTGAGTTGGTTTGTCAAATTTTCTCAAATAACCTCTCCCCAGTTTATGGGTTTGTTTCCCGTCGCAAATGAGCTTGATGAACATACACATCCAATTATGGAATTCCCTGATGGAGGGAAGTCCCATAGCTAAGTGGCCAACAAGGTTATCATGTTTGATAATTCCTCGACAAAATCATTTCTGTAGAGTGTTTTGGCTAGCTTGGAGGGGCCTTTCTTCTTCTTATTCAACCATGATTTGGAAATCATTGACTGATATTTGTTTGGTGTGATATCATCCTTCTTTTGTGCCATTTCAAGAGTTACAATTTTGGCATCTATTGCAGGCACAATCGCAAGAGCCAAATTGATGTGGTGAGCATTCAGTTGAACAATTTCTTGCCCTTGTGGGTCTTTCAATTCCTTGGTATCAACATCAAAACACCTAGCAAAAGCCAACATGGTGTTTGGACTCTGCACATTGTACCGAATTAAAAAAGCCACCTGCATGTGCTAAACCATTGCTGAAAATTCTTTCTGCCAATGCAGTTCTCTTATCATCCTTCATTCGTGTCCAAAACTTGAGTAAGTCTGTGTTTAACGTCACTTTCCCCAATTTTGGGGATAGTGTTTTCCAGAGAGGAAATAGGTTCATACTTGGTGTATTGAAACTCCATTTTGATGATTTAAGGTCTTGATTAACCAACTTGGAGGAGAAATTGGCAAAATGGGGGTGAATTTGCAAACACAGGGCCAAATGGAAGCACGACAAAATAATTTTTTTCAATACAATACAAACAGTGATGGAATTACTTACAAAGACCATGAAAATGAAGTTCTTGATGAGGCGTTCCTGTTGGTACATTCAAATTTGAATTCTAGTGGTTGAAAAGTGTTTTAGAGGCAAAAAAAAAGGCTAGGGCAAGCAAGTGTACCGGTGGGCAAAGCTCAAATTTTGTTTTGGGAAGTGGTCAAATGATTTTAAAAATGCCTTAACTTTGTTTTTATAACCCCAAAGACTATTGACAAATGTTCGCTGCTGTGGAACTTTTGTAATAATAAGGTATTTCTTTGGTTTAATTGGCTTATCGACCTTGCGACAGAACCTCGGAAGGGAGCGATAAGGCCAATGGCTTTATGTTAAAACATTGCTATATTGCCTGGTCGGGGTTTGGGTGGAACGTTGGAACTGTTCTAGGCATTCCCACTGCGGCTGACATAGCCGATTAAGACACAAAACAATGCCTAAATTAATTTGCACTATCGACTAAGTTGCTCGATTGAGACATAGGTTGAAGGAGGGAAAAGTTCCTCATGTTCTAATCATGGCTGACATAGTTGATAGGGATATAGACAAACATTGCCCAGCTCAAAAACATATGAATTGGCTTATTAGCTCTAATGGGGAGCAAGGGAACAAAAAGAAAAGTTCCACTTGTTCCTCCCAGAGGCGACAAAGCTGATGAAGGGCCAAACTTTGGAAAAATGACTAAGTCCCAAAGTGAATTTTGCCAAGTGGAACGAAATCTTCTCAATGAAACCCTTTTTATGAAAAATTTGGACAAAATTGTACAATTTTTCTCTTATGTGAGAGCACCATCCTTGCTGATTTGCCAAGTTTGGATATGAGTGATTGGGAAAGAGGACAATGGCCAGTCTCTAGTCTTTCCCTACCTTGTTCAACATCTTAAAATATATATCATCACAACGGAACAATTACAACAAACGGTTACAAAAGTGGATAGTTACAAGAACGGTTCATCTTTTGCCTTAGCGAGGGTTTGACTTCCTTGCATAAATGGGTGCCACACTTGTAGCGGTGTTGTGTTGTTGACAAGGATCCTTGACATGGCTCAGACTTGGAGAATGACGCCTAGCATGCCGCGTACTAGAAAGGTTCTCGCATGTGGATGTTGAGTCATGCATTGAGCTAGATTGATGTGCGGTATGTTGCAAGATGCTGCAGAAGCATGCAAGGATGCCATGTGTCTGTGTGCTTGGCATGAGATGCCATGAAGGCAGTGAGTCATGCATAGGATTGGAGTGTTGTGTGGTGTTTGTCTTGATGCTATAGAAGCGCACAAGGATATCACCAAACATTGCATGAGTGCCACATTATTACAATGATACATCTTGGCATTGCGGAAGCACTCAAGAGTGTAGATTATCTCCATGCCTGGCGTAGAGGTACACAAGATGTGTCGAACGTGCAAACATGCACACAAATGTGAGGTGTGCATAATCTTTCTTTTGTGCTTTGCGCCAACTTGGGTGCCCAGACAAGTTGAGCAGTGCTTAAGGAGATATTACAGTTCCAGGGTAAGCTAACTTGGTTGGCACAACCTGACTTTCTAAGTACACTCTGATTGTGTGTGTAGTAATGCAGAAGAGGAGTTAGACCTTGTGGTTTGGCACATGTGTGTTGAAGATGATACTGAAGCTTCTTGCAGAACCACACAGATTGTTGAGCAACATCCAATTGTTGTGAGTCAATCCGGTGTCCCCAATCATCCTAGATCAATCCTCCCCCTTAAAGAGTGATGGTCCTTGTTGCTATTAACTTTGGCTTCCATGATAAGGGTGTTGAAACAATGCCCCTATTAGAAAAGTTGTTGGCATGGGGATACTAACTCCAATTCCTGAAAAGGAATGTAGATTGCCCGAGAAGAGAGGTACATCTTTCGCTGTGTTTCTTGATGTGGTACACTACATGAGATGCCAATGATCATACAAGTATTTGAATCTGACTATTTTTCTGCATAGCAAATTGTAAAATCTACTATGTATGCCTGTGAATGCCAAAGGATGTATATGATATCCTTGTACTTGAACGCTGAGAAGTAGGAGTGTTCGTACTCATGCCACCACCTTGAGGGATGTGTGAAGAATCCCTGTACGCAAGAGCAGATTGCTGATGAAGCATATCCATGTCAGATGGAGGTTATATGCTCAGGAACGTAGGAAACTTAGAAGTCTGATACTAATGCTGCAGTGGTGCTGATACTAGTGATCTCTATGTGGCACGAGTTTGATGTCTAGTGATCAAACCTCTATTGTACATGAGTGAAGTTGAATAACTCTTGTGTTCTAGCTCTCTGAAGAATTATGAAGCTTCTTATGTGAGCACAAGACATGTTGTAGCAACAAAAGTGGACTTGCTGACGACGAAGAACCATAGAGATGCTAATATATAACTCAAGGCATGCTATGTAGTGATTAGTGTATGTGCCTATGTGTAACATGAAGTGTTGTTATCTACTGCATTATTGACGAGGAAAGCTTGGCGTTTGTAAGACTGTTGTAGTGAAGAGATGATCTTTCCCCATCTATCAAGGTCCATCGATCCACATTATAATTTCAACGATTGCACAACTCTTGCACATAAATGTCCAAACACCAACAAGCGGATTGGGAATGGCCGATTATCTGACATGTGACACGTTAGGACGTGTGTTGGACACACGTTTGACACATTTCCTAAAACAAGATGCGTCAAACATGTGTCTGACATGTGTCTCGACATGTCGGACACATACATGTCATGCAACCTTGTTTTTGTACTTTTAACTGATGTAAACAGTTTCAAAAATGCCTGATTTTGCTTATAAATTTTGATTTCAATTTTTTTTATTTTAGGCTTGTGAGTATCAGAGCTCAAATGCTATGGGTGTGGTTCCATGGAGTGGGCTTGGGCTCTTATTTTCATTCAGAGATTGGTCCCATGAAGTTGAAAGTTTGAAACAATACAACTACAAGATTGAAATGAATCTTTCAAGAAATTCAAATCCTGTGCAACTAGTTATACATAAGGTTTTGGGTACTATGGGGTAGATTATACAAGCACATAAATCAGAGTAATGCTTGCAAAAGCACATTGCAATCATTAAATCAACACGAGCACGATTTTAGATATAGTAACTAGTTGTATGTTGTAACTTGTATCAATATTTTGTAAATGTTCTAGTTTCTTGTCTATATTTTATTTTTGTATTTGTAATTTGTAATTGTATATATATATATATATATATATATATATATGTATCCCCTGCGTCCTGTTTCTAGGGTCGATGTGTCTCATGTTGGATACTCATATTTGTGTGTCTTGCGTGTCCCATGTCCTTGTGTCAGGTGACTTGGAAAGATGAAACAAAGAGGATAGAACATTGAACAAAAACAAGACACGGGGGATACATAAACACATACATACATACATACGTACATACGTACGTACATACATACATACATACATACATACAGACAGACACACACACATACACACACACACACACGCACCCACCCGCACCCACACACACGCACCCCACCCGCACACACACACGCACGCACACACACACGCACGCACACACACACGCACACACACACGCACGCACACACACACGCACGCACACACACACGCACGCACACACACACGCACGCACACGCACGCACACACACACGCACACACACACGCACACACACACACACGCACACACACACACACACACACACACACACGCACGCACACACACACACACACACACACACACACACACACACACACCCACCCAGCCCACACAACACAACCCGAGCACCTGCACCCACCACACACACCGCACGCTACACACCGCACACACACACACACACCCACGCACCCACCCGCACGCACACGCACGCACCCACCAGCACACTACGCACGACACCGCACACACACACACAGAGGACACACACTACAGCCAGACAAATCAGATAGAGACAGACAGAGACACACACCACGACAGAGAGCAGACCAGAGAACACACACAGCCGCACCACACACACGTGCACACACACCACACAGCGCGCACCACACACGCACACCACAAGCGCACACACACGCACGCACACGCACGCACACACACACGCACACACCCACGCACACACACGCACACACACAACGTATCCCCCGTGTCTTGTTTTTGTGGTTGATGTGTCTCGTGTCGGATACTCATATTTGTGTCTTGCGTGTCCCGTGTCCTTGTGTTAGGGGAATTAGAAAGATGAAACAAAGAGGATAGAACATTGAACGATATACAATATATAGATTTATATAATAAGTATGAGACAGGATGAGAAGGAGAAGTAGAAGAAAAGAATGATTATTTATATACAAGGTAGAGTGTATGGGGATAGGGACACATCCCCTGAAAGATATTCTATACTAATTGATTAGGATTATATATCATGCATATTAAATATTTGTCTTTTGTGTGGATGTATGTTTTCATGTTTTGCATTCAAAATGTTTTGAAGAAGTTTTCCTTCACTTAGAAAGATGAAAATTTTGAAGTAAAAAGGCTACCGTAGTATAAGCAATTACAAATCAAGTTTGGTATCGTAGCAGTTTTACTTGGTATTATAAAGGGACTATAAAGCTTATATGCATCTGAACATAGGGGGAGGATGCTGGTAAAAGTGAATTGTTTCCATTCGACCTAAAGGATTGAGAAAAAAACACAAAATCCATTGTTTATCTTCTTTGATAGAATTTTATGAACTTATTAACATTAGGGATTTAGAATTTTGAAGGCAAATTTGCTTGACGGAAGCTGATAATTCTTCCTTAACATGTTTATTTTTATATTAGTGACAATCAAGAAGAAAGCCCCATTGGAGGAAAAGATGGAGTTCTAGAAAAGAGGAGGAAGATGAAAGACACGTTTGGGTAACATGCTGAACTTCATCCCTTAGGCATGTACATGCTTTTCAAAGTGTATGCCAAGTTGGAGATCCAACATTATGAGATGTGAGTGAATGCAAAAAAAAAACAAGTGGCGGAGACAACTTGAAGTGTGCTTTGGTGCCCATCGGTTCTTTCGTGACAGAAGATTTCATTTGCTCAGTTGAAAATGACCAGGCATGCCTTGGTTTCGTGGGGAAGGTAATGCAGTCTCAAAAAAAGTAAGAAGGCAAACATCGAGAAATGGAAAGCAATTCTATCCCATTGGGTATGGAGAAGAGAAATTACCCCTGGCAACATTTCTGATGGAGATAGGGATACAATGTCCAAGGTTACACTTCTGAGTTTCTAAGGGCAAACCATTCTATCGAACATCTCTCAAGACAAACTGTGAGTATGTGTTAAGTACCTTGTAGGTCTACATGGTTATGTCAGGAAGGAATTGATTCCATTAATGGGAAGAGCATTGATGGTGCCTGAGAGGAGGCATATATAAGTAAACGAAACGGAAAAGGTCTCAAAAGAAGCAATAGAAAGGCTAAGGGAAGAGGATCACACTTTTGCCTAGAAGAATGATGAATCCTGAAAGAATAACCACAATCATTATGATATCATTGGATAGAAGGCCAAATGTTGGATGCCACATCAAAAACTTCATCCTCTAGATAAGAAGCAGAAGGCGCAACAAAAGTAGAGCATGGCATCAACGGTAGATGGAAGTGAAGTGCAATTCAAAGATAAATTTGACATGCATGTCTACAAAAGATCCCACATTTAGAGCAACAAAAATTAGAAGGGGAATGCGAGTCTTTCATATTATTCGATGACCCACTCGGGCTTAGTCCTAGGAGCATCCAATTCCATATCCACCATGTTGGCTGCACAAAGAGACAAATTACAGGGGAAAGTCAACACATATTTTGATTTTCCATAATAATTTATTACATGGATGTAATGGAATGGGATTTTGTACAACTTTATATTTCTGAATTTGAATTTGGAAGTCATTATTTTTGGGATAGAGGTGCTATTGTTTGTTGAAGGGGGCAAGGGCATTATCTTAATCAGTGCCTATAAACAAAATCAAAAGATTTCTTGTGCATGCCAATTGTGCCATGGGGTTGATTGATGCAAATAAGAAGGTTGTTATGTTGGTTGGCAAGCCTAAAGATGAAGGAGTAAATATAGAACCAGAGATTTCTGATTGAAACTTTAGCAGAGAACAAAGGAAGGAACTGGAAGAATGATAGGCTAGTTCAAAGAGGTGTCCCAAAGCCCAAAGGTTTGCCTGCCAAGTAAGAAGTGGAACATGTGACCGAGATATTCACCCTATTCTACATTGCTAAGCATTGGATTGTATAGATAGTCACTCATGGAAATTGACAAAGTTAAGAAGCAATGGCAGGAACTGCTGGATCTAGTGATACCTAATTATCACCTTTTGGATTTCCTGTAGTGTTGGTGCCCAAGAAAGATGGCACCTGCAGAATGAGTATTGATTGCAGTGACTTAAACAAGATCACCAAGAAGAACAGATATTGTTTGCCTCGGATTGACAATCTATTCGATCAATTGCAGCATGTGAAATACTTAACCAAGCTGGATTTGAAATTTTTGATGTTATGATGCTTGGATGAAGGAAGAAGATTTGTTTGAAACTAAACAAGGTTTTAATGAATGTTCATTACACTTCCTCTTTGGCATATGTAATGCACCAACCACCTTCATGAGGGTGATGAATCTAGCTGTAATTTATGATTTATTTGGACAATATGCTCATTTTCAAGTGTACATTGTTGGAGCATATGCAGCAAGTGTTAGAGACTCTGAAATTGAATTTCTTCAATGTGAAATGGTGTGAAGTAAGGATTTTTACAGGTGCTACTCAATATATATGAAAAATCATAGCATGTTTCTCCAACATTGCATCACTTCTCCTTGACTTGGCATCATTCAATGTCTTGTCTTGTGTAAACCTCAGCAGCGATATTTTTAGGAATTGAAAAGGATGATTTTGCAATGCACTAGTATTAGCACAACACAATTCGCAACTTCCACTTGAAATTGAGTCAGATGCAATGGGTCTGCAATTGAGTTGTGCTGATGTAGGGGCAAAGACCACTATTTTATCATTCTGAGTTAGTATTGGGACTGGTAGTGAACTACCCCACTTATGACAAGGAGTTGAATGCACTGGCACAAGCTATGAAGAAATGGAAGCACTATTTTCTGGGGAAAGAAACTGCGTTCCATACAGATCATGGCTCTTGTATCACTTGCAAGCCCACAGTAAGTTGCAGTAATCCTTACTTCAAATGGATGGATTTTAATAACATTTTAATCTGTTGATTACATATAGGAAAGGGTCAACAAATAAAATTATTAATGTTGTTTGTAACATTATTAACTAAGATAACTGTGAGACACACAATCATGAAATTAGAGCCCTTCAGACATGAGGAATACAGGCATCAATAAATAGAAGATTCATAGTCTAAGGAGGTGTTTTCATCTTTGCAGATTGGGTGTATAACAAACTATGAACAACTAACAGAGCACACTCCAAAAGCAGCGTTGCATAAAATGAAGAAGCTTTGCGTACTGCAAGGAGACAGTAGGATCTGACTCATGAAATAAATCTACATTTCAAAAGTATCCGGAAAACTGTTGCAAACTTGAAGAGATGTGTATTGGCCAAAGATGCAAGTAGATGTGGTAAGATTGACTTGAGGATGTGCATTGTGCAGTTAAAGAAAATTAACTAACAGAAAGATAGGACTGTATGCACTTCTACCAGCAGCCAAACGACCTCGGGGTGAGCATGTTCATGGATTTTCCTGGCAGATTACTAAACACCAGTCAAGGTCATGGCTATTCATTTTTCATTGTGGACCATTTTTATAATTTGGTGTGGAAATTTCTATATCTTACAGTAGATAGGAGCAACTGCTTACAAATTGTATTTGTCTTTGCACATGAACATTTTTTTGGTTGTCAATGTGGGAAATTAAGATTCTTTGAACCATCCATGTTGCATGTGGAGTACAAAATTGAGTTAGATTTTTCCTTTGGTGGAAGATGAGCATTGATTCTCAGCAAGAAATAGACAACCAACTCTAAAAACTGGTAAACCCTAGACTGATAGTTTTGGCATGTTCCTATTTCGTAGAAATAGTAATAATTTTGCATGAGCCAGTACAGAAAATCTAAAGCATCCATGCCACAGAGTCTCTTGTGAATGAGTTGGATGTAACATTCCATTATAGGGAGCTAGCATGAGTCCTTTTCTCCTAACCTTAACAAAACTGTCATTATAGCTTTCCACCGTATGACTTTTTGAATATATCATTTTTGGCAAAGAATGCAAACAAATTTGATGGAAATAGTTCTCAGACCTTACCCATTATATGGTGGTAGTTAAGGACACCATATCTTAGTATTGATGGTGATAGTACCTTTTTATTATCTCTTAGTACAGAAACATATTCATTGCATTAGATGAAATGGTTCAACCAAGTTTTCTTTTGATATGGATAAATGGTCCATTAATTTTTGGTTAGCAGATCTCTTTCCCACTATACAGGATACGTTAGCTGCAAAGCTAACTATTTGCATCCCCAGCAGAATGTTGATTCATGCCAAGTAAAATCCTCCATTTCACACAAGCCATGTTAGCACGAAGGGCATCCCTACTGGGTTTGTAACTGGGTGATTCTAGTGATAAGTGCTCCCACCTTACTGTTAGACTACAACTTGAGGGACCATAAGAAGTCAACTAAGCTGTTTGGACAATTCTTTCGCCAGAGAAAATAACTTGGATTTATACAATTAATTTTCTCAATTATTTCATCACTTGCTTATTAACATCCACTTAGGGAAAGCATATTGTATGTATATTTTGTATCTTCGTTGCAAAGTGCAATGTCCCCTTTCCTTTGCCGAGAGCCTAAGGGCCAAATTTTAATCTTAGCCTTGGTCATACCCAAGGGGCTAAAGACTGTAGAGGCTATTGGGTATAGATGACTTATTACCACATTGTTTTTTTGTTATATTTTGTCGTTGACATTAAGTTGGGCGACTTGGTGGTAATAATTGTTATATTTTGTCCTTGGGGGGGGACTCATAGTACTTTATTATTCTATTTCTTCGTTGGGGTGACTTATGGTACTTTATTATTCTATTTCTTCGTTTTAGTCCCACATATAGCTCCCAACTTGGAAAAAGGTAATGAAAAGTTATAAAAGGAGGTTTGGGGGGAGTGATAGAGCTGATTCTTACATGCACACTTATGATTTTTATCGAGCAACTGTTGATTGCTATCATCTACCTTGTGGAGTAAGATTCCACAAGATCCCTAGCTTCGGTGGTGAGAGATCCATTCCTAGCTAGTAGGGCATTCTTCGGTGGTGAAAGATCCACCCTAGCTTGTCATTTTGGAGTTGATTCGGGGCTGATTTTCAGAGATTAATTTCAGAATTTTCAGACAAGGGTTTAGAAGTTTTTTGGGGCTTTTTATGGAGAAAAATCAAGGGTTTTCAGATCTGATTTGTGGCAGCGATTAGATCAGATTTTGACGCCATATTTGGAGACACTTTTAAGGGTTTTTAGCCTCTTCCCAAGGGGAGTGACCCACTTTGGCATTTTGCAACGATTTTTGGAAGGGTTTTAGTGTGCTGTTTCCAGATCTGGAGGTTGGGATCTCTTCTATATCATTGGTAGATGTATTTTCTAGAAATTCAGATTTTTATCTATTTTCTAGGGTTTTATCTACTTAGTTTCAAATTTGCAGTAGTGTTTTTAAGGGTTCCCAGGTGTCATTTTTTAGATCTGGAGGTTGGGTTTTCATTCTCAATATTAATAGATGTTATTTCCCAAGTTTCATAATTTTTCCATGCATATTTGAGGAGATGAATTTTTGAAGATTCCTAGCTGCCTAGGGCATTCTGTAATTTTCTGGCAGCGATATATTATTCCAAAAATTCTAAAAATATTTTTCTACTGTTTATTATTATTATTGCAAGCTTCCCTCAAAATTTCATGCATTTTGGGCTAGTATTTTGTGAGATATCAATTAAATACCATTCGCTGCCCTAGCTGGTCATTTTCTGTAAAAATCATAAATTTTATTTTGCTGCAATTTTCATATATTTTGTGCATTTTCAATTGGTATCCCACAAGGGATATTTCACAAAGCCATACTTATTGAGCAAAATGAATTGCACCAAATCCTTACAATTTGAGTGCTTAGGCAAAGAATAACCTTTGTTGGGAGATTAAACTTGTTTGAGAACTAATTGGACTGTGGATATTTCTATATTCAGGCACCCAGAATTTCTACACCCACAATATTCTGTTGTGTTGCTAATTGTAAATTGTACTTAACAATATGCATGAGTATAAGCTAGATTGCACGGAAACGCCAAGTACCCCCCGTACCAAGCCTGATACGTACTGGGTATTGATATTGGTACTCTGTGGGTATGTACGCACAGGCCTTGGGTACTTCCCGTGTACGGAAATGTGTACTCGGGACATACCCAGGGCCTGTGAGTACATACCCACAACGTACCCACATGGTTGTTTTAATTTTTAAAGTCCAAAAAAATAAATAAAACTTGAGGGCTTTGACTGGAATTGAACCTTAGAAAGTTCGTGTGAGATTCAATATTGCCAATAGGCTCTGAAGGGTCAAGTGAAATGAAAATGACTTCATTTGGTTGACTTACTATTTGGGTTCTTTCTTGTTGCTCCTAATGGGTCCTTTATTCTTCAATCAATTTGGAAGGCATGGGAACAAGTGAAGCACTTGGTGGTTGGGCAGCCTATCTTCTCTTCCTTTGACACTAGGTTCCAAGCCTACAAATCGATTTTGTCGAATCTAAAATATAATGACAAGATCCTTGCCTTGACAAGAGGCTGCTCTTGCCCTCCTTTGGTTTGAGAAAGGAATTAAAATATCTCGTGACTTGTACAGATTTGGGAAGTGGATGGAATTGACAGACCTTAAAGCTTTCTATAAGCTTCGTCTATACAATGCTCAGAAATGCTTTCACAGCTCCCTCTACTGGACTAATTATGGAGGATGAGAGTGACTTTTGGGATAATATGAGGTGTCTCAAAGGGCCCCTTCTCCAAGAGGCTACCTCCAAACAACTCTATGAAAAGATTGCCTTCTACCCAAACCTTTCCCTGGGCCTTAACAATAAGTGGAATTTTGTGAGCCCATGTGTAGATGAACTCATAGATTTAATGTTTTGTGGTTTTTGAGACTATAAGCTTGTTGTTTTCTTTCAATTTTTATATATATTTATATTTTTAATTTTTTAAAAATATGTTGTACGAACGTACCCACAACGTACCGTACCCGAGGTTTTAAAAAATTTGCCGTTTCAGCATATCGTACCCGTACTAAAACAGTCTACAGTATAAGACATGTCTGATGTTTTTCGAATAACTATTTTCAAATTATAAGAGCTGGAAAAACATCTACACATGCATGCACCTGCACACTTGCGCCTTGAAAAGTTGAATCCCATCCCCCTTATGACTTCCGTCTCTAAGTAGAACATCGCTAAATGGATCTTTGACTTGTTTTGTATAGCCAATGTGACTTTTAGAAGACCCTTCTAGCACACAGCATCAAATTCAACACTTTGTTAACAAGCATTTCATCACCAGAGCTAGCTGAAAGGAAAGCAATGGCTGGAAAACACCTTTGACTAAGTTGAATTAGGGTGAGTTGAGAGAAGCTTTTTCCTAGCCGTATACTTTTCTATAACTTATTCTACTTAAGAAGAGGTGTTAATGTCTGTAAAAATGTACTTTCCATGTTTACCAGATGGAATAGCATGTTGCCTTGATTGGTTATAGAAGCAGATAGCTTTTTGTTTCAATCCTCTCAAAGCACTGCTTCATTGCTCAGGAACATAGTTACCAGGAGATGGGTACGGGTACTTGTACAAGGAGACAGGATGGGTACACCATTTTCCACAAAAATAGGAAACGGGTGACTTGCGTTTCAATGTTTTTTTATAAATATATTTTGTAATCTTGATCATAGATACAATGAGATATCGCAGATAAAAATCAATAAAATTGCTCCTCTTTTGTCAATATCAAATATATTTACTTTAGAAAGCTGTTTAATTTTTTCTTATGCTGTGTCTTTTTTTTCATGTGTGTGAGTGAGTGTGTGTCTATACATACAATGAGATATCACAGATAAAAATCAATATAATTGCTCGTCTTTTGTCAATATCAAATATATTGACTTTAAAAAGCTGTTTAATTTTTTCTTAGGCCGTGTCTTTTTTTTCATGTGTGTGAGTGAGTGTGTGTGTCTATACATATATTTACTTTAGAAAGCTGTTTATTTTTTCTTAGGCTGTATTTTTTTTCATGTGTGTGAGTGAGTGTGTCTATACATATAAAAAAAAAGACACACACATATGTATAGACGCACACACTCACTCACACACTCACTCACACACATGAAAAAAAAGACAGCCTAAGAAAAAATTAAACAGCTTTCTAAAGTAAATATATTTGATATTGACAAAAGACGAGCAATTATATTGATTTTTATCTGTGATATCTCATTGTATCTATGGTCAAGATTACAAAATATATTTATAAAAAAACATTGAAATGCAATTCTCTGAGACGAGCACCATAGAGTACAAGTCTCCAAGGATGCGTCTTTGGCGGTAGGAGACGAGTCTTCGTGCAACACTGCTTAGAAAATAACAAATAATTATCTGGTCTTTTGCTAATGTGTCAGTCCAGTCTATCACATAGCTAATTTGCTCATTGGTACGAAAAGACAATGCAATAGAGTGCTGAGATGGTGCTTTGGCAATTTCTTGTTCATGTTATCCCACAAATGCCACAGATTGCAGGAATTTCGAAAGTAGACAAAGACTACTAGGAAAAGTGGTTATTAGTCGCATAATTGTTTTTCTTGATGTATGATATCAAACATTGTTTTTATCGATCCATGTTTTATCAATACGTTGTCTAATTTGTCCTCTTTTTATGCTATAAAATCACATCTGGACATGTTTTTCAGGACTAATATACCGAGATCTGCCATGATGTGTTTCTTTCTTAATATTGTTAGGCCTACTCCATCTTTTCCTAGTTTTAACTTCATGCTTTAGAATCTGCTAATTTCATATCCTATTTGATGCATCTGAATGGCAGATGGGTAGCCAATCCAGATGAGACAGCTTTCTACACAAGGATGTTGTTGCAAGATATGAAGCTAGCACGCTTATTCCCATACATTGAATGATACGTTTAAAAACAAAAAATATATGATTATGATGATACTATCATATCTTGTTATCTACTGCCGGAGAGAGGTTTGAACAAGTTTCTACATGTAAAATGAAAATCATCCCAATTCTTTTTTGATGTATAAAGATCATTCGCTTAGTATTACAGTTATTCAAGGAAATCCCCGTTGTCTTTACTCATGTTTGTATAGACTACTTGTTATTGTCTCGTGGTATTTAGATGCATTGGACGAGTGTTAATGATGCCAAATCTCTTTACTATGGTAAATTAAAGTCCTTTTTGTGGCGGTAGTGCAGTGAGTGGGGCTTAACTTGGGATTTGAATGTGGGGCATTCTCATATCAGTGCATCCTTTAACCCTACGTTACAACCCTTTAGAGAGGGGGAGTAGATTTATGAAATGTTGATTTTGAAAGAGTTTGGAGTTTATTTTCTAGAATTTTGATATCAATATTTCTGTATGTAGTAAGTTGCAAATAGAAGAGCAAATAGAAGAGCAAATAGTGGTTTAAACCTTTTTTCGAAAAGAAAAGTGCTGAGAGGTATCGATTTCAAGGTAGCTATATTGGATTTGTGATATGAGCGGAATGGGCTGATGTACCTTAGATTATAATGATTAATGTTGTACAAGGTATTATCAATATACAAGGTTTGGGGAACCTTTCAAAATCCTCTATTCTTTTTCTTATTTATTTGTAAGATAAATAGATACTTGTACTTAATTTATATTAAAATTTTAAATCTGAAATCCTAATTATAATCAATAATAACATTTATAGTAAAAGCTATAACATAAAAATAATAAAAGTGATCATTAACTTTAATAACTAATGAAAATGAAATAAATTTAAATGTTGTGATAGAATTAAATTAATAATTCATGAAATACCTAAAATAATAAATCATGTAAAAGTGTTTAAAAGCGCAGCAAGAAAGTGCCCTATTTAAATGTTATGATCAAATTAAATTTACTATTTACAAAAATTCTAATATACTTATTTGAAAGTGCACCAAGGATGAAGATAACTAATTTATTTATATTTATTTTCAAAAATCGAGTTGGCTAATACAAATGTATAACTTTTACAAAGTAAATATGTAAAATTAAATTAACTATGTGAAGTAATGTTGGCCTTAGTTTTTCTTTCACAAGTATGACATGGGGGTCCTCTACTTCGTGCTACCATTGTAGAATGCCTCTCGGCATAAATATATTCTTAGTATGACAATTGTCATCGTTTTTGAAGGTTACATGATCAAAGCCTATGCTAACATTCGTAGACCTCTTTGTAACTCCAAAATCTCTTTAGTAAGAGATAACATAGGTAAATACGCTTTTTGGATTTTTAATGTTGGGATAGAAGCCAATACAAAATTACGAGGCTAGCTTAATTAGACAGAGGCAACCAAAAGACAAGGACAATTGTCATCGTTTTTGAACGTTGCACGATAAAATCCCATATTGACCTTTGCATACCTCTTTGTAACTACAAATTCTCTTTGGTAAAAAACCACATAGGTAAATATGCTTTTTGGACTTTTAACGATGGGATATAAGCCCATACAAAATTAAGAGGCTAGCTTAATTAGACAAAGGTGACCAAAACACAAGTTGGACATCCAAAAGACTAGTTGGATGTATATACTCAGGATTGTGTCGACTTCTTTTTTGTGGCATTTTTTGGTAATTTTTGTATGTTGATCTTTAATCATTCTTTATTGCATGCATGTATTCTTTGGGCCATGTGAAATGTACATACGATTTACAATTAAACATCTAAGACATGTTCTACATACACGAGCTATTGTGGAATAAATCATTCATGTTGTTCTACCATTATATATAGTGATTTAATCTTGTAGAATTTTATTAGAATGTCTCCTAAATTGGTAGATGAAATTGGCTTATAATTTCACTTCATGGAAATGAGAATATATGATTACTTCCCCATTTTTGAGTATAACACAAAGCTCCATGATACAAATAGATTTGGCAGACATAATTGCCATGATAGGCACTATGGTAGTGAGTTGGATCTTGCATATGCAGAAGTGAATAATTTGGTAACTAGTAAAATAGCCAACCTTTGTAGCTATCATGTGTAATAGGTAATGCTTGGTGTAAAATTGAATGTATCCTAGATAAAAAGGTTCGAAATTGTGGATTGAAAAATTAATTTCTTCCCTCTAAAATATTTTAATTACTTATGCCCCCACCATCTCTGATAATTGGAGAATCTATTTTAGTACATGTTCCCCATAATTAACTTTTCCATCCAGTTAGTCGTGTAAGCCCAACTACAAACCTTAAGAGTTTTGAGCAACATGGCAATTGCGTATAAGGATATCTGAATTCTAGTGGTATGAGAAGCCGTATCAAACATGTTCCTTAGTAAAGAAGAGCTTGCTCACACAATGGTTGTTCTCATGGAAGACTGTGCGGCTCTTACTACTTATGGTGGTGGAACAATGGTGAGAGTTTACTAAGAAGAAGTAGAGGTGAGGGCAATAGTAGAAGAAGAAAAGCTTTGAGGTAGAGGAGGGAAATCCCATCTTGTTTCAAGGAATATTTAGGTATCTCAACTAACTCCTATTTACTCTTCTATTTGTTTACTCTAGTTAGTTTATGACCGTGGTGGTTGAGTTGGATTGGTTATATTTGTTAACAATACTATAACTCTCAACTTAAACTATTGTGTATATTCTAACCAACCATTCTAGATGATCTATTAAAGGTTTAGATTTGTTGGGATTTTTGTGCAAACATGCAAACACTAAACTAAACTAGAATATGCAAAAACAAGTAGATTTGAAATAAACGAGAACATATTGAGAATATTGACACAATGTTTATCACAAGAAAACCCTTTTAGGTAAAAAAATCCAGCTAACTTTAACCTTGTATTGACTTAATTAAGTCTTCCTCCAGAGTTCTGGCTTCCACTAATTAAGTCTTTTCAACATACCTTTCACAATGAGGGTGATGTAGCCTAGAATTCACTATGAATAACCCAGGCGCGTTGGCACATCACTCAGCTTGAGTTGAGTGCTCACCCGAAGCGCGCAAAGGCACCAGGTCCCTCTTTAGAGTTGCTTGTACAAAATGTTAGCACGATGGTGCATATAGGTATTCAAATTCATTACCAATAGTAAACAACACAATGCATAAACCAGATCTAGTTCTTAGAATATATATAAGATGAACTAAACAATGACTATAACAAGATTTACCATGCAAGAACCAGATTCAGTCATGTTCAACACCATTATCTAGCCAATATGAATCATTGTATTACAAACTGTAAAACACAGAAGCTTCTTACATTACATAAGTATCTCCATGAGTCATGCGCTCGACAAAACCAACATCATAACTCTACAATTTGACACACACAAAACTGTGCAAATCAATACATATATATATATATATATATATATATATATATATATATATATATATATATATATATATATATATATATATATATATATATATATATATATAGGGGTGGGGACTTGCCCTTCACCGCCTATGCACTTCTCAAAATAGGTCACATGCTAATAATAGCCACGCACCTTTACAAAATGATGCACAACATGCAAGTGCTCTTAAGAATAGACTTCCTATAGTTAACTCTGAGTAGAAATCCTATTATTAGTTTAAACGATGCATGACGCTCCACTGTTGCTTGTTCCCAAAATACCATTGTGTGGACCGCAAGTCTTTATGTCTTTGTGTGCTTAGCACGTTATCTCCCAAAATAGCCCTTATCCACAAAACGACTAAGTCCTGCATTCAAAGTGTTCTGGCACATGCTTATTCTACTATTTTTCCGCGCCCTCAAATGTGCCTTGCCCCAGCGCGCGCATCCTTTATGCGCCTTCACCTTAGAGCAATAAACTATTTGTTCAACATTAGAAGAAGAAGATGATGAATAGGGGGACAATGATGGTTTAGTGCGTAGGGGACAGAGGTAGCCCTCATACACTAAGGAAAGTGAGCGTTAGATTACTCCTCCCTAGCAGCAAGAAGAGGAGGAAGACTTAAAAACAAACGCTCCTGATTAAGATGCAGACCCAATAAATGAGGAACACCAATTTAAAATGGTGTTCAGAAGGATAAGGACTCAGAGTGTGGGTCCATCACAACCTCTACACAGATCCTCTCAGATCTCCCCTTAAAAGAAGAACCTGAGAAGAAGAGGAGGACAAAGTTAAAGCTTAGGGAGGATGAAGATGGTGAGTCTGGTGAAAGCGTGCCAGGGACCCTGGTGCAGCCCGAAAATACAGGGGAGCCTCATGATGAGGAAATGAAAGATGATGAAGATGGGGTCAATGAGATAGAAGAGGAGATGGGCAAGCCATCTGGTGCACCTCACTCCACAGAGGAAGGTGAAGGACCCACTGCAAATACTAGCGCCCAGGTTACCAAGGGAAAGAAGACAGAAATGAAAGGCAAGTGAGGACTATGTGACTTCGACTATGGGGTACATATAGAACTCCAACAAGATCATTTACACCAGGTTCCAGAGCACAGTAGGGCCAAATGATTTATATGGCTGGAAGTTAATGGACCTAGAAAAGGCCAATGCGCGGACTAGAAAGCAGTTGTCCTGATGCATGCAGACACACATGGATGAACCATATTTTGATGTGTGCGAAAAGTCATGTGTTTTGTACCGGGTAAAGAAGCAACCACAAATTAGGCACATGACAGTCAAACCTCTTGTAATATCCGATGAGCAAGTAAGCAATGCCTTGGTTAAGGTATCTGCTGAAGTGGCAGAGAGGAACATTGATAAGGCAACCACCATTCAAGCGCTACTTGAAGATAACAAGGATAAGACTGCAGAGATAAAGCACTTGAAAGCATAGAAGGAACGAGAAGAGGCAAAGAATGAGGCCTTTGTTAGCATGGCTGAGGAACTTGGTGATCTTATCCTTAAGGTAAGGCCTCATTTGGAGTCTAAAGTTCCTTAGAAGTTTCCCTCTACAATGCATTATTTGCGCACTCTAGTGGATTTGGTTTTGAACAAAAAGCTCGTTGTTATGGCCACACCAAAAGATCCTGCAGAAGAAACAACAAGAGCTAGGGCTACCATTGTTAGGAAAATTTCAAGTTTTGAGGCCTTGCTCCAAACATTGAAAGATGAGCTGAAGAAAGCGGATCAAGCTTTGAACATGTGTGCAACACTGAACACCATAATAAGAATCAAAACTATAACAGAGGATAATGAAGTGTTGAAGGCAATGAAGGACGAAACACTTGGGTGCGCAAAGAGGTTAGCCATGATAAAACAAAAGCGCGAGGCCCTTAAAACAACCCAAGATCCACACAAAGATAGGATCAATGAACTTGGGAAACTTATAGTGCAAAAAAAGGACTCCATAGAGGTAATGGTCTCAAGTATGGCACATGTTGTCCAAGTGTTGCAGAATGAAAAGGAAAAGACCACTCAGGATGAAATGGACGCCATAGTGACATACATTCCAAAAAAAAACAGGGAGCGTGCTAAGTGACTGACAGACCTTGGAGGTTGAACTCAAAAATGAATATTCGGAGTTATTCCTATTTGAGGAAGAGGGTACTGCAGAGTAAACTTCATTCTTTTGTACAATTCTTCATTCATTCTTTCATTCCTTATTCTTTATTGTTGGAGAAGAAAAGGAATTCCCCTTTCAAGGTGAAATAAAGTTTGTGCACACACAACGAAGGTGGTAAAGCTTCTCGCCCCTCTGTCCAGAGTCTCTTACATTGCTGAATGTGGTGCTTAATAGGATTATTACCATGATATTCACAGATTTGAGTAGGTGCATTACTCCTGAGAAACCGGGCTGATAGAGCAATTCTCACTTCTCTCCATTATATGAGATTATCCCTATGAACCATCCATCAGCGTGTTGCTGTCTCGCACAGGGTATACACTAACATATTCCTTTTGTCCGCTTGATCCTTCCATCGTACTTCCATGGCTCGCAGGAATACCTCAGGGTTTCCTTCGCCAGTGTACCGAGGTACAATGTTGTTGCCTAACCGCCTAACACAACACGACCTACTTACGTGCACAACTGCGCTTCTTACCTCGCTCCCAACCATCTCGTAAGAGTCATGTGCCCAATTGTCACAGGGAATACTTGTAGTATCACTAATGGATTGTGCAACATCCCACTGGATAATTCCTTCCTTAGATGGCTCAAGCGCTTCTAGATCTCAAATGCTGTGCACATAAATTCTGTTAAGGTCTTCTTCACTTAAGGGTTCAACATAAGGTGCAGATTTCACGTTTGTCAAAGGGATAATAACTCGTTCTTCCTTGTTCTCAAAACTAATATATCCCTTATTGAACCATAGATCAACATTATTTGCATAACGCCAAGGGTGCCCAAGTAGAGCTTGGAAGTTGTCTACTTCTGCAAGCACTAAGACCTCAAAGTCCCCAGTGAAATTGCCCCCCTGTATAGTAATGGATGCATCCTTTAATAAACCAATTGGCATGGCCTTAGTCCGATTTGCCATATACAACACATTGGAAGATGACTGCAATGAATGTCTGACCATCTAAACCCATGCATCTAAGGTAAGCATATTCACTTTCGCGCCTGTGTCAATCAAAACATTGCTAAAAAGTCATCCATCCACAACAACATTCAGAGTGATCTCCTTGTCATAATCTAAGCTATGGGGAGGGAGATTAGCATGCAAAATCTGCCATCTGTTCTCAATACCAGAGTGCGGAGTGTTTCCTTTCAACCAACTCCCTAGTAATGGAATAATGTTCTCCTGACACAACATCTTGCATACTTCCTTCAGATCATCAACATCCGACTGGAAAGTCTTAGTTGCCTTCTTGTGTTCCAACTTCCGTGACTGTTCCTTTAAACATTGTATTTCACCGTGCAGATTTCTGAGTACCTCCATGGTTTCTTGATAAACCTCCTTCTAATGTGTAGGGTCTGGATATTTTGCATGTAAAACCTCCTCCTTAGTAATGGTAGGCTTTTGTTGCAACGTTTCTCTGGCGCGCGCAACCTCAACGCGTGTAGTAATATTCACAGGTACTACCTCAGGATCCAGTGCTAACTTCAACATCCATTGGTTTTCCACGGCATGTTGTATTCTAACCATCCTTGCGCCCTTGTTCTCCTGTTTGTGCTTCTTGCTTAGATGTTCATATAAATCTGGGCACTCTTCATAGTTATGATTCTTTCCGCAAAAAGAACAAGTAATGTTTTGAGGACATTCACGCCTGTAATGGTCAGGGGATCCGCATGTATAACATGTTCCACAAGGGAACTCACTTCGTCCACCGCCACGGCCTTGACCTCTAAATCCACCACAACATCCTCGACTTGTACCACGACCTCCCTCAAAGCGCCCTTCATTTTGATCATAGCGCGCTTGAGTGTGATCATGTTGCTCACTTTTATCCTTAGAGTTATTTGAAACTCCCATCTGTTGTATACCAATATCAATGACATCATGGATCTGATCAATCAACCTGCAATCTTCAGTATTGTGAGTTGTGGACCAGAAAATCTTATAGTAACATGTCACGTTCTTTCTTATCGCGTGTTGCAACAATGGACATCAGCTTGCATCATGGTCTAAATGACATATCTCATATTCTAGTAACAAGGAGCACACCGATATGCAAGGAAAACTATATGTAGTTTGCCTCTCTACTTCACAATTTGTGCACCAAATTCCACTACGTATCTCATGTGATTTATTGGCTGATAGTTTCTCTAACTGTTTTGCCATTGCCGAAATCTGAGCTTCCAAGAATGGGCTCACTCCAGTATCTATGCTCCTAATTGCTTCAGCTTGCAAAGTTGCTTCAAGTGCCTCGCGTGGGGCTATATAAGTCTTATGTGAGAGCACCCTCCTAAAAGGTGTGATCATGCCTCTGACGAATCATTGTGCATGCTGACTTGTATGGATATCAGATGATAGTTTAGACAAGAGTGTTTTGAAATGAGCATTATATTCCCGGACACTCTCAGTAGTGCCCTGCTTGATATCCTTAAGCGGATTTATACTTTTCTGCTCGAATACATGGATATAAAATTCTTCAATGAAAGCATCTCGTAATGCCGTATAATCCACACAAGTCTGATCAGGGTCAAACTTCCTATACCAGCTATGCGCGTGTCCCTACAATGTAGTTGCAAACTGATTGGCCTTGTGCTTTGAAGCTGTAATTCCTTTCGTGTGCCACAATATCTCACATATATGGACATGCTCAACAACATCTTCTATTCCCCTATACTTCGGGAGACGAAGTGACATCTCCATGTAAATATTCTAGGGCTGGTGAGGACCATGCCCACCAGATCCAGAACCTCCTATGTTACCTCCGCCTTCAGATCCACCAGATCCGCTAGATCCTGAGCCACATGTTCCTCCTGTTCCTCCACCTGTAACAGGAATTGAACTAGAGGATGCACTGCTATGTGTCCCAACAATGGTGCTAAAATGAACTCCTACAGTCTGCGAAGTTGTGCTACTCCCCGATGTGAGTCCAAAGTTCTGCATGCCCGTGTTCTGCGTCGACGACGCACTTGAAAAAGTTTCTCCAACCAGTCCTCTAAATAACATGGAAGATGTCTGCCAGGCCATAAATGTAAATGCTATTTGATTCACTCCTGAACTTGTTGATAAGTCAACTCTACCTCTTGCTACTCTACTGCGCAAACTAGCTTGCTGACTATTAATTGTACTAGAAACTGGAAAACCAAGCGCAAGGGCTATGTTGCCAGGTAGATTCAGATGCACGCCTGCGGCCCATGTTGTCTCTTTTGGTGCGCTCTCATAAAAGGCCAATGAGGGTTCCCTATCATGCTTGCCCAAATGGGGGAGTTCCAGATGCTCTGGCTCCACGTCCTTTGCGTGAGCTCCAAATCCTTCACGAGCCATCTCTCTCCTCAACACTATCCGTTATGTAATCTTGCACTACTTCTCTAAATCCCTCTCGCGCGCCTCATTGAACTTAAGCCACCTTTCTTCTCTTTTCCTCTTTTCTGCTAGGTCCGCCATCGAATTCTTTTCCAAATTTAGGGTTACCATCAAGATCTTGATTGCCAGCAGAATTCCGTGCAAATATGCTCCTCTGGGGTAACATAAAAATTGAAACTCAGCTACCTCTGGACAAGAGTAAGTGGAAATTGAGTACTCCAAAATATAGCTATTCAAAATTAGAGGAAGAGTATAAAACAACATATAATGCAATAGTTTTAGGAACATCATTAGAACTATCCTTTTTCCTAAAAATTATATTTAGATGCGACAGTCTGTTTTTGATTTTTATGGATAGGTTTCTTAGATTTTCATTCTTCCATTTTATGCCCAAATTTGCCACATTTGTTACATTTACCATTAAAGCTTACACTCAAATGTTCAGAAGTAAAACTTTTCTTATCAACAAATGAAGATTTAGATCTAAACTTCTGATCAAAGAAGGGCTTGCATGGTTTGAACTTTGAATTCTGAGCAAGAAGTTCCTCAGAGGCTTTCTCCTTAGAGTCAAAGTTCATCATCACTTGCTCTTCCTTTATCAAAAGAGAACTCAAAATATTTAAATCAGGTAATTCATCCTCATTATGATATTTAGAGTTTAGGATAGAAATAAAATTCCTAAATCTATCATGTATATTCAACTGAACCATAAAGTAGATTAATTGTTTACCAATTAAGTCACAATCACATTCATCTAATTGTGCTTTGATATTTTTAATTTTGGCTAAGAAATCAACTACTTTTCCATCTCCTTTCATAGGAGTCTTGAGTAATTCTAAAACAAGTTTAATAATATTAAATAAGTGCGTACCTTCATGTATGGATTCTAATTATATCCATGCCTCTTTAGGATGTTCAATATTATCAATGTGTAGAAGATATTCATCGTTCACATTGCACATGGTCATTTGAAAGGGCCTCATGAGTACGTTGTGAGAATGCACTCATATTTTCCATATTCACTTGACGACCGGTGGGCGTAAGATTAGTTCCTGAAACAATTGTCTGGAGTTTCCTCGCCATAAGTTCTGATTTGACTTTGATCTTCCAAATATTGTAATTTTCTCCATTTAAGATATGGGATTTATTGAGGCAAAAGAAACTAGATGCCATTATTTTCCAAATTTTCTGAAACACATACCCCATTATTATATAAAGTGCCACTGAGTTAGAAACATACTAATCGAACAAATGACAATACCCATATTTTATGATTAAAAAAATTGTATTATTTCATTAAAAAATCAAGTATTATATATTTAAAAAAAAAGAAATACCTAATTGTTTAAAAATCTGATCATAAAATATTAACAGAACCAAATCTAAATTTATATATCTAAAGAAACTATTTGACCATAAATAATTTTGTCATTAAAATGCATACCAATTAACTTTCCATAATTAAATAATAACCCGCATTATAAAGCGCTCTGGCATTATACCCCAGACCTATCATAAAATTTTCCAATCATATAGAAGTGAAGATGAAACCCCCAAGAATGCATACCAACTTCTAATTTTAGAAAAAGTGTAAATGAAGATAAAAATATGGACAACTTAAATTTGATCTAAATGATCGTCATTTTGCCTTATTTTTGGTCTGTTGTGACGATCATTTGACCGTCAATTTTAACACACTGAAAAATTTCCTGGATATGACCAACTTACATTTGATGTCTAGATGATCGTCATTTTTCCTTATTTTTAGTCCGCGGTGACATTCATTTGACTGTCAAATTTTACACAGTGAAAATTACATGTGTATTTCCAGAATATGAAAATTTAGAATTTTTAGACAGATTATGTTTCTAAATTATAATAAAATAAAAACCATATAATTTTTTTGAGAATAGTTTATATAATATAAACTATAATGATCTTTATTCTATAATGATTTTTATTTAAAGAATATAGTTATACAAACTATAAACTTATAATTTTTTAAATCAAGCCCTATTAGAGGGGGGTCCAAAGGACACATGCAAATTATTATTTTTAAAATAAGGTGAAAATAATAAGAGAATTTTTACCAGTGCAAGAAAATTTTGAATCACATGAGAGTACAAATTAACTTGGAGATTTACAGAGGGGACAAGTAATTTCACTCGGCCAATGAAATAATTTGAAATCTCTATTTTCATGAAACTTGTCTCCTCCCTTCATTTACTCTTGAAGGTTACCCTGCACACATTTAAAATTATAGAGAAATATAAATATTTCATATATTAATTTTCCCTTATCGGTATGTGATTTTTCACATGCATATAAACCCCTTTCACCTGTGCAACTCACATTAATTCCTCACAAAACATTCAAAAAATTTAGATTGCAAAAAAAATGGGGGGGAAGGGGTCCCAATGATTTTTAAATACCCTTCCGGGTTGGTTGAAAAAACCCGTACAAAATTAAATAATTAAATACAACAACATTTGATCTAATCTATTTAATTTACCTCTCTCTGTTACCATGATAGAATTTGAGGATTCTATTAACTACAAATTTAATCAATTAAATTATACAACATTAATAAACTATGAAATATTAAATCAATAAACATCACATTATATTGCATAACAAATAAAGAAATACTTACAGAAAGTACATAACAAATGAAACATGATTTATAGTGGAAAACCCGAAGGTAAAAAACCACTGTGAATAGTAACCCTTTATTATAGAGAACCCTTTTACATCTAGTAAATTACCCTCTCCTTTAGAAACCCTTATCACAAGGGTAAAAACACCTTTGATATATATTTTCCAATATGTCAAATGAGGACCCGAAGTCCTTTTTATATGAGGCGATCAGGTATGTCTCCTAACCCACCTTTTCAACCTAAATGGTTGACACATATACCAAGGTTTAACATATTTACTAATAAAAATATAACTATTTCTTATTATTAAATATTTAACCTAAAGTACATCCCTAGGTTTGAATATTTAATTATAGAAATATAAATATTTCTTATTATATTACCATGTACAACTCTACTAAATCATAATCAATATACGCAAGTGTAGCAAAGCAAAATGAATGAAATTGCAAGTGTATATATGTTCTTATTCTTATTGTTTTACAACACAAAACAGCTCAAATGCAACAATTTTTATGTTCATATTCTGGAAGTGTACATATGTTCATATCCTTACTTGTTTGGGAACATAAAGGAATCAAAATGCAATTGTTCATATTATTTTACAGTTGCAACGCAAAATAAACCAATACAGCTATTCATATTCTTCTTCACTTACAACACAAAAGAAGTGAAAAATATTTGTTCACATTCTTCTTCACTTGAAATGGTCATATGTTCATATTCTTATTCATTCAACTATAGTAAACCTAATTAAACCCTTGGTGTATAAATGCAACAACACTAAACCTAAGTACAGATGCTCATAGGATGATATTCTTCTTCATTTGCAATATATATGAACTTAAATAGAAATTTTCATATATTTCTTATTATATTTGAATATACAACTCTATTAAACTATAATGAAACCTTTGTTGTAAGTATGTAACAGTAGCCAACCCATATGAACCCAATTACAATTGTTCGTATTGTTTTTTAATTTTCAATACAAACAAATTGATATGTAACTGTTCATATGCTTCTTATTATATTTGCGTAATGCAAGTGTAATAATTTCTAACAAAACCAATTACAATTGTTCATACTCAAACATATGCAATTAATGTTAACCCAAATGAAATCATTTACAACCATTCAATTTTTCACATGTTTTTACATTTGCAACTGTAGGAAACCCAATGAAAATTTCATTTATCACCCACCTTGTTTTACATACCTCTATAGTTAATAATCTAGTTGCCAATGTTTATATGATTATATTATTTTTCATTTGCATCAAAATTGAACCAAAATGTAATTGTTCATATAATTTTTATTTTATTTATTTAGGTAACTCTACTAAACCTTAATAAACATAATTGCAACTGTCATCTATAGTTATGATCTACCCTATTTTTGAGATGAAAACCAAAATGCACTTGTCATACACATTATGATTTTCCATATTATATGGTCACGTTTTGCCCCATATGACTAGTCATTTTACAATTTTGTGCAATTTGTTGATGTTAGGAATGATAAGTGCATTTTTTTTGCTTTTTCTTAGTGTAGTTAGTTGATAGTGTACATACAATTGGGCAATAGAGTAACATGTATGGTGAGGGGATAAAAATAACAAAAAATTACCAACATTCGATTCATGAGATGCTTGAGAATAAATTATTTTGAAGGATAGATTTATAATGGAGTGAGATCAAATATCAAAATGCAATGGTAGATTTGATGGTTGTGATACTGTTGAAACAATTCAATAACTTTATAATTGGAGAAGAAAGAAACCAAGATCTCTTCTACACATTCTTTGTAAGAGGAGGGCTCATCCAAAGGGGAAGGGAAAAAGACTCATGTTTTTCAAATATAGTGAAATGTTAGGCCCTTTCTAAGTTAATACACTACATATTAGGTGAGAAGCCAAACAAGAAATAACATTGGATATCTTGTGTGCAAACTCAATCCAATGTTTTACATATGTGATTGTATGTGGGCTTTAAGAGGAAATAAATACAAACAAGTGTTGAAAGTAGTCTTTGAAATTTCTATGGGTCTAAGCCCTTGATGGTAGTGAAGAAGGAAACAAAAAGATGTTTGAGGAGGTATATACCTTTGTTGAATTACAAGTTCTAGAAGTCAACATTTTATATTCAAATAGAGAGTGAATCTCAAACAATTGTTTGTGAGGGAACCAATGAGAGTGTTGCTTCCCCTACATGGAAACATGATGTTCATGAAACACTTGATTAGATGAAATAAGTGATTAAACATCCACCATAGTATCCAGGTAGAGGATTAAAATTGGCTAGCTTGGTTGCAAAAAGATGTGACGAGGTTAAAGATGGAACCTTAATCGACTATGAATTCAGTATAGACTTGAGAAGCAATAATGGTTTGCTAAAACATATCCAAAATTTTCTCAACCAATTGTCAAGGGGGAGAAGAAAAAAAAATAATTTGTACAAAAAATTCATCATCAAGGAGTACGCAACAACCTCCCTTCATTTTTCCACAATTTGTAGAATTTGGATGTTGGGCTAAGAAAGAAGTGTCTTCATTGGAAAATTCATTAGATTTTTTTTCCACCAAAGGAAAGGGAGTATGAAAGAGAGTGAGCACGAGGACCAAGATAATGCATGTTGCATTCAAACGGAAACACACGAATTCTCTAAGTAATAAAAAAGCTAATTAACCATCAAGAATTGATCATGTAAAAGAGAAAAGGTCTATTCATTCTCATAGATTAAAAAGGAGGTACATATTGGGAGTATTGTGTAACTCCCATGCCTAGACAATCATACCTCCATGAGGGAGAAAGGAGTTACAATTCACAAATGGAATGTGACTACGTGTATGACATCTCATATGACAATGACACATATGACGAGTATGATAGATTCCATGACAAAATATGCAATATGTCATATAACTCCCTAAGAAACCTATGAATCACCTAAGTGAGTTGACTCACCATGTACAAGGTGTAATTAAGCTAATAAACTAATAAAAGGTAAAATAATACACTCACACTAACACTCCCTTCATCAAAGCTTAGGAAGATGCATGAAAATCCAGAAAAAGAGGGGAGGAATCCATTAAACAAATTAAGAAATATGTGTCAAATCGGTCTCGACAACAAGGACTTATGAGGTACCCATGTGCAAATTGCAATCTTTCTAGAAGAAGAAGAAAAGGAGAAGAGGGCTAGAAATCTTGAAGAAGATGTGATGCTTGCAATAGACCTCACCCCAAGAGGAGAGCGCAAGTGAATAAACTTGGATTCAATGAAGGGTTTGGTAAAGATGTCTACAACCTGATTTGGATTCTGATAGTACTGTAAATCAATGATGTCTTCATGAATCAAATCTCAAATGAAGTGCATGTGCATATCAATGTGATTTGTCCAGTGATGCTGAACCAGATGTTTACAGATGGAGATATTGCTAAGGTTGTCGTAATAGATGAGGTAGACTATCTGAACTAAATACCAAACTCTGTCAGAATCCCCTATAACCAAATAGCTTCCGTGGCAATGTTGACTGCTCCCCTGTATTATGCTTATGTAGATGATATAACAATCACATTATGCTTCTTGGTTGACCAAATGACAAGACGTGGACTAAGAAAAAAGCTATATCTGGACGTAGATTTATGATGATCGAGATCACCGACCCAATTAGAATGTACCCAACTAAATAAATCTCTATCCCTCCCAAGTAATGAATGCCATCAGTGTAGGTTCCTCTAACATAGTGAATGATATGCTTCACTGATTTCTAATACAACTCATGAGGCTCCTACAAGAATCTAGACATAATGCCATCAACAAATGAAATATCTGGTCTGGGATGAGTTAGGTAGATCAAGCTCCCCAACAATTCGCGATAAAGGATACCATCGACTAAGGGAGTGGAGAAATCAGCTACTAACTTGACTCTAGAAAGGAAGGGAGTGGAAGATGGCTTACAATCAACCATGTTAAACCTAGCAAGAAAATCAATGGCATATTTGGGTTGAGAAATGACGATACTTGAGTCAGATTGGGTAATATGAATCCTAAGGAAATAGTGAAGCAAACCCAAGTCGATCATGGAGAACTTGTTGGATAAGGTAGTCTTGATATAATCAATGATAGAAGAAGAGCTTCCCGTAATCAACAATTCACTGATGTACATAACTAATACAAATATAGACTCAACTTGCCACAAAATGTAAACATTTGGGTTAGAGTGACACCTAGTGAACCCAAAAGCGAGAAGAAAGGAGTCCATCTTGGCATACCAAGTCCGAGGGGCTTGTTTGGGGAAGTCGATAGACTTCTTAAGTTTGAAACCTAGGTAGGAATCTTGGACATAACTTGAAGGTTGCTTCATATAGATTTTTTCCTCTATTTCAATGTGAAGGAAGACACTCTTAACATCCATTTGGTGGACATCCTGTCTATTAGCAACAACTATGGTTAGGGTCAGTCGAATAGAAGTCATCTTGGTGACGGAAGCAAATTTCTCTTAATAATCAACCCCAGGAACTTGGGGGAAACCCTTAGCTATGAGTCATGCCTTGTAATTTTCAACATTCCCATCAGCACCATACTTGGTTCAATATATCCACCTATAACAAACCATTTTTCTTCCCTTAGGAAGAGGAGTGAGATCCCAAGTATGATTCTTCATGAGAGAGGAATATTCCTCTTCCATAGAAGAATCCCACTCAGGAGTCCCATTAGCCTCCTGAAAAGAATGTGGATCAGAAGTAGAGGTGAAGAAGGCATGGGGCCCAATGGAAAATGAACGAGTTTGTCTCTCATCTGAAGGATTTTTATCACCAAATTACAACACCCTCTAATTTTTCATGAACCTATGATTGAACAATTAGTGTAACTAGGTAACATGGGATTTTCTTAAGGTGTGGGACCTCTGTGAATGAGACAAACCTCCAGAGAAGGCTGGTTCCTCTACCTATTCTAATGCCAAAACTACTCCTTGGAAGGGAAATGCAACTATTCTAATACTAACCTAGATTTCCAAGAGACCAGGGAAGAGAGAGATGCATAAGATAAAAATCCTAAACTAAGGGAGGCGATAGCACCAAGAAAAGGGAAATGAGATATCCTTAGTGAGTGAAAATGGAAGAAAATGAGGTAGAAAAGGGCATAAAAAGTGCCACAGTTCAAAGAATACATTCAAACCTCCAATTTCGTGGAGCACAATGAATTTAAATCCTGCAAAAGAATACAACATATATAATATACCTTAAAATGCAATGAAAGGAAAAATAGGAAATACAACTCGAGCTAGGGAAAAAAAGACACAAAACACCAATTTTATTGCTTAAAATGATGCACAATCCATTACAATATAGGTACAAGGCAAAAATCCTTTACAAAATACATAAATTTTAGGCTTGCGGCTCATAAGAGTGCTGGAACAATTTTGATAGAGTTCCTTTACATTCCACAATGTCTCTCCCTCATAAATGAGGGGAAAATACATTTGTATAGAGAAGGGGAAGCTACCAACTGATAGCCTTCATTAATTACATGTAAGGAGGTATGGGAAAACATACTGGTCCACTTTCTAATGGTACTTTTCTTACACGAGGAACATGGGTGTCATACCTCATTAAACCGATTATTGACCTACCCTGTATGATGTTATTAATGCCTAGTTTATAGTTGACATTCCTTACTGACGCCCGACAGGAAACACCAGTTGAGGCCTGACAAAAATGGGAGGATTCGTTGCCAACAAGGGGATGAGTTGTTGCATGACAAGAAGAAATGCTATTGCGTGACATTGAGGGAAGGTTTACACATGACAAGAATGGAATGCTATCACATGAAAACAAAGGGGACATGACCGGGAAGAAAGGATGAAAAATGAAAAAGGGGAAGGATTGTTGTACAATAGCAAGGAACACTATCGCACAATAGGAGGATGAGGTGACACACATCCATAAGAGGTGGTTGACACACGTCAGTAAGGACGGTTGTCACATGACAATAAGATAATGGTGACGTGCATCAACAAGGATGGTTGACGTGCGACAAGAAGATGACAGTGACGCGTGTTAAGAATATGGTTGTTGCATGTCAGCCAGGTGGTTAACGCATGATAAGAAGAATTAGTTGACGCACGACAAGAAAATGAGGCTCAAAACCTTTACTGCGGCTTTCCAGCTCACCGCGTAACTTGACTTGCTAGACAACTTGTATTATCTCAATTTTGACTTGTGATCCATCTTGAGTTGTGTTTCTCTTCTAATACCTGGGGCTGAATTCAAGGGCCTCCAACACATCCCAAAAATTGAATGGCTAAGTCCATTTATGATGAGTTATCCAAATTAACCCGGGGGGTGAATTTGGGATAACAAGATCCCCTATCCAATCATCAACACTCTGAAAGGGTTCCTATCCCAGTGAGGAATAAGAAGAGAGTCAGGATTTGAATAGGTTGAATCATCACTCGAGTGAGAGGGGATATAATCAGTGTCATCATTACTGCCAGAATCGGTAGATAATGGAGCGAGAGGAGGATCAAGAGCGAGAGGATTAACAAGATCATCAAAAGAGTCTGAATCATGGTCAAAGAGGCGCAGAGTAACCTTTATGGGTTGATAAGTGGAAGAAGTAAGACTCTTGGAATTTCACACTTCTCTCGATATAGAGTTAATGAGTTGTGGGGTTTAAAAGTCTATAACCCTTCACGCCTTCAGGATACCCGAAGAAGATACAACGTTTGGATTGTGGTTCCAAGGCCTTGCATTTTTTGGGGTATTCGAGCCATGAAAGTTGAACCAAAGACATGAAAGTGCTAAACATAAGGTTTATGTCCATAACAAGACTTAAAGGGTGTTATCCCTTTTACTAATTTGTGCGTAATGCGGTTATGTGTAACAAAAATAGTTCACGGCTTCAGCCAATACTACAAAGGAAGGGATTTGGATTGAATCATGCAAGTGGTCATCTCCTTAAAAGTTTTTTTTTCTTTCTGCAACTCCATTTTACAAAGGACTATAAGAAACTATATGCTATAAAGTAATTCCTTTGGAGGTGAAAAAATCATCAAACCTATTTCTCACGTACTTGCATCCATTTACATTTCTAAGAACCTTGATAGACCTTTCGGCTTGTTTTTTTGTGAGAGCCTTGAAGTCCCGAAAGTGATAAAAAAATTCAGATTTCTATTTGAGAAAGTAAACGCACGTATAATGTGACAACTCATCAGTGAAGGTAAGTATGTATTGAGCTCCAGTGAATGAAGGAGATGAAACATGTCCAAAAATGTCACTGTGGAAAAGCTCACGGGTATGAAAAGATCTCTAGGATTTTCTTTTGCCAATTTTTTCTTCAGGTGCTTCCCAAGAGCACAACCCTCACAAAGACCCTTTCAAAAAGCTGACACGAGGAATTCCATTGACCATCTCATGTTGAATCAATTTCTCAAGGTAACGAGAGTTCAAATGTCGAAATTGTTCATGACATAACTTACTTACATCATCTGCATGAGTCAATAAGGCGGTGGGAGAAGATTCAGGAGCAAAGTGGGAAAAGGTGTACAACTGGGCTTGGTGGTTAGCCGAATTTGTGTATAATATCTAAGGAGAACCACATTCCAAGAAAAACGAGACCAAAAAATGTTGATGAATGAATGAAATGAGACATTAAGGACAAGAAGGTGATATAGATTATTGGCCTAGCCTATCTGATGCATATTTTTATCTTATAGATTTATCCAAAACACCTTGTTTCATTTGGGAAACATTGAAAAAATTATGTTGATCATAAGTTGGGAGTGCTACAATGTCCTTGCAACAAAAAATATTCAAACTCAAGATTGAAGAATGTGATAAAGTGGTTCAACACATTAATAAGTTTTGTTCCCTAATAAAACAATCAGTTGGTATGCAAGTTGTGGTAAAATATGATGATTAAAGGTTGTGTTATTGAATACCATACCAAATATCTATTCAAACATAATTTTCACTCTAAGTGAAATAAATCCCAACCTAGAAGACTTGATTTCTTCCCTACTTGACAAAGAAAATATAACAAAAAGATTTGTGTCAGAGAAAGAGGGAAATGTAATGATTGCGAAAAAATAAAGGCAATTCACCTTTCATAATTAGGAGTCAACTTCCAAAGTTTGCAAAGAAAACATATATGTTATTACTATAGGAAACTTAGGCACATCACTGTGAATTGTAAACAAAGATCACATGATCTCATTAGTGGAAAAATAAAGAATAAGGCCTTGATTTTTGCTGAAAATAGAATAGAGGAAAGTGATTGGGAACTCTCGATAATAGTAATGAAGAATCCATGCTATAAATGACTATATATTATAGGTAAGAGGCAAAAAAGGAAGAAAACCAAACAACGACCTCAAGTTCACCACTTAAAAAGGAATTACATACTGCAGTAGTGGCATAATATTTTAGATTTCTATTTGCATGTGGACAAAATCTATATGGAAAAACTCTAAAAGGGTAGATTTTTCCTCCAATGTCCTTTGAACATACCTTCCCTCTAAATTCCAAAGTCCAATATGTCCTCTCTCTACTTGGTATGGGTGGATCTATCTCTTAGTCACATTTTTTGAAACTTCCCTTCTAGCTCTTTGAGGCCCTTACACAACTCACTGCAATCACAAATGCAAGGTATCTTTTCCAATTCTCTGTAAGGCATCCCTTCTTGAACCATTCAACTTGGAATATATATTTTTCTCTCTTCCCACCCTCCATGAGTTTCCTAATTTATCTCATACTCCTTGGGACAGGCTCTTCGCTCCAAGACACCTTACACTAGCTCTCTACAAGTTACCCATGTTATAACATTGACCGAAATTGATTCTCCTTCAAGTTATACCTCTGTAACTCCTCACCAAATGGTCCTCAAGTGCATGCTACTCAAACAGCCCTACCTGGATCACATTGACATATTATCATACCACCATCTGGATACTCAATCCTAAGGAACAATTCACCTCCTTTGGATGGATCCATCCAACTATGTGAATATTCCACATCCCTTGGCATTAGAAGAATCCTCTTATAGCTCCTGGTGTAACCAACTCACCCACCATAACACCTTAAATAATCCTAACTCCTAGACATCCACAAGTTGATTTTAAGCTTCCTCCAATCATACTTTACACAACCCTTATTTTCTAGCCCTCTAGCATTACGCTTTTGGAGAGTCCAATGTGACTTGCGCCACCCAACTTAGCATTACGTTGCACAACATTTATATTGTGTTTCCTGACCCATGCTGTGGTGTATAACTCTTCATTGCACTTCCTCGTTTAGTGCATCACATAAATCTTAAGTCCAAAGCAAAAATTCATCAAATTTGGATCAATATGACCTATTTCCAAAGACTAGCTTGCATTGGGATGTCGATCCC
The DNA here is from genome assembly GCA_019776745.2 of Taxus chinensis. Classification (NCBI taxonomy): domain Eukaryota; kingdom Viridiplantae; phylum Streptophyta; class Pinopsida; order Cupressales; family Taxaceae; genus Taxus; species Taxus chinensis. The sequence goes on along the minus strand of CM034147.1, from coordinate 904,790,052 downwards.
ATGATGTAAAATGTTAGTTGTTTACCTCAGATAGAGAACTAGCTCACCCCTAGATAACACCTTATAAAATGCCCTACGTAGAGGGTTTCTGTCCATCCTAAGGAGGTGATAACTCTATTGGTATACTTCCTCAATCCACGCAAATGATTCTAGAGTTAGAATCTAGGATAGAGATGTAAATGCACTTCTCACATGCATTTGTAGGTCATAACACTTCGGCTAACTCACCATTGACATGACATAGCTCATCTTCTTCAAGATATCGCTACACCAACTCCACGTGTCTAGGACAAAAAGTGCCATATCCCTCAACACTTATGTACTAGCTCCCTCGCTTCAAACTACACTTCACCAAACTCCCTTCCTTAATGCATGATGGGATACCCCTTCCCACCACTGCAGAGAAATACAAATGATTCAAAAGCTACCCTACCACACTTTGAGACCTTACAGAATTTTTTTTCATAACTTAAAGAACCCACCAATAATTGCAACACTAAATTATGAACATGTTGTCATAAAAATGTGTTGCATAAAAATTTGAAACTTTCAAACATGAAAACTAGACCCAAATGCAAAAAATTTCTCTCGATTCTTCCTGAACCCCCCTCCCCAATAAGTTTTTCTACTATATCATGCTCATCCTAACCTTGTAGGTATTTTCCATGTTTTAAACAAGCTTTTCCTATTGTTTTCAATGTTTTAGCAACATCATTTGTCCCATATAGAGAAGTGTTTTTAAGGGATAATTCTTAGGTAGGCCTAGAAAGGTTAAATTTCCCCTATTTAGGGCTGGTGTGCATCCTACAAGATGGATCTGAAGGCTCAAACTCATCTAGAAGTGGTGTTGGAGAGTCTAGAACATGTTGGAAATGATTTAGGGAAGTGTTGTCATGAAAATGTGCAACAAGAAAATTCCCAATTTTCGAGCATGACAACCATACCATACCTGTAACTTTCATTCAAAGACCATTATGATCCATCCTTCATGTCACCCTAATCCTCGAGTCAGTACCATCCTATCTATCTAAGTGTCTGAAGCGTCTTGTTAGTGTTTTAAAAGGAGATTTAGGGTTACTCAGTCTTTGCAAGTTCTTCCCAAGCAAAATTCATCAAGACAAGCGTTTTAACAAGCTTGGGAAAAGCCATGTTTTAAACTTCTCGAAGCTGGTGCACACCCCCTAGAGGGGAAATAAAAATACCGAATTAATCATGGAGGTGTACCTAAGAGCTAATTACATTGTGCAATCAATTGAACCTATGGACCCGCTTCGTTGTATGGGGGTACGCCCCAAGGAGTTATAGATAACTAGTTGGTTGTCAAACCACAAGTTATTATGTCACTTGGGTTAGATGCGTCTTGACTCTATGCACCTAGGGCCATAGGGTGACTGACCTCTTTTGGGGATCGAAAAGGAAAATATATATTTATTTTATTTCTTTGGGAGGTATATGGAGTTGTTTTTTGATGCTTTGGGAGGTATATGAGGCATAAGCAATGCACAATGCAAAAATAACCCCTGAGATTTAATAAGTGATTCCAGGAGCTTCGAAAAAAGTTATGAGTCAAAAAATATATAGTTGGAAATGTATTTCAGAGCCCTAGGGGATGGTAAAATCATATTTTTCACAACACCTAGGTGCATTGTATCCATAGTCAATTTTTCTCATGCACATCCTTTGAACAAGAGAAAAACTCCTATTTTTTAGAGACCAAATGGATGAATAAGGATCTTAAAACCTAACCATTGCATTAATAATGTCATTTCAGGTCTAATAATATAAAATTTCATCAAAAAATTCCTCTCGGAGCTCAAGATATGATCCCGATAGTCGACCCCTCAAGGTAAAGGCTCCAACAGTTAGTCATTTTCTGGGATGGAAATCCAACCAATGGGAGAGTGGCACAATTTTTTGGACGAAGTGCACAAAATATTTGGTGCAATAGGTGTAAGAAAATTCTCCCCAACCCCATTTGGGTCCTTGGACCTTGCACATGATCACAATTCAACTCTTTTCGCATGGTTAAGCCCCCCAGACTCCATTTCCCAGCCCCCGCTTTGTACAATCATGCTCGACCACTTGTCAAGATAGGGTGAGGGCACATTTTTGTGTCCCATGTGCACCAAATATTTGGGACGGTCGGGTCACAAAACTCCCCAACCCTCTCATTTAAGCCCTCAATCACCCATGTGACCCATTCTCATCCCGAGGGAGAAGGCAATCAAAATAGGTATATGTTATTTTGCAGATGATTGCATGAGCTATGTAAGGATTTAGGAGGAAAAAATACTAATTGGAAAGATAATATAATCCAATACAAGGTGGAATAATTAGATGTTTTATAAAACCTTGGAGATTTTTCAAGGGATCTCATTCTTAGTAGGGATAACTAGTAGTCTTGATCAAAATAGCAAAATTTAAGGAAGTTTTAAGTAGGATAAAGACATGAAACCACAAAAATTGGATTCATAAATACTTTTACATGTAAATTCATATAATTAATCACCAAAAAACTCCTCCGGAAACTCAAGATACGCTCTCGACAAGTTGCTCAACATGGTAAAGGAGTTAGTCATTTTTTGGTGAAAAAATGGACCAATGGGAGAGTGGCGCACTTTTGAGCACCAAGTGCACCAAGGATTTGGTGTACATGGTGAAATAAAATTCACCACCCTCCCATTTAAGCCCCTAGACCCCAATGTGACCTCCTCTAAGCCCCTTTTTGCAATCTAAGCCCCTATGCACATTGTCTTAGCTCCCCCACCTATCTGCCTCAGTCAACCAGAATCTGCCAAGTGGCCCAATAGGGATGGGGCACATTTTTTTCCACCAAGTGGGCCAAGCCATTGGTGCACTTGGTGGAATTTTTTTTTCTCCTTACCAACCATCAAAAAATTACAAGTTTTTCATATTGTTGTGCTGCCACTAACTACTTCTCCTTCTTCCTGCACACACGTTTGTGAAAGCTTCAATTGCCAGAAACCCATCCTTTCCTCCATTGTTACCGCATCCATACAATTTATATCATATTCATAATCCTTTTTCCATCATTCCTCTCTTTTGCAACATCAAAAATCAAGATTTTTGAGTAAAAACCATGCTTGTGTGTTGCTAGAAACCCTCGTAGGCAAGATCAACGAAACACTCATATCTCATCATCCGGGGCACGAATTGAGATGATTTTTTTTTCAGACATCCTAATTTTCAAAGGCCTTCAAGAATAAGTTTGAAGAATTTAAAATTATTCCCTAGATTATTTAATTTAACAAAAACTTCATTTTGTGCCCTAGCTCCCATTCGTCAGATTTCCCATCAATCTGATAGTCAGATGAAGCTGAAATTGTAAATACAAGTTTCAAATGAAAAACCCATCCCAATGGAGTTGATTTCATCACAATCAGAGGTGAAATTAAAACATGTAAAAAATATCCATTCTTGAAGCTCTCACTAGGAAAAAATTTCATTTTATTTTTTATTTTTGAGCTTTCCGGTGAGCTAATCACAATGAAAATTAGAGCACGAGATTGCGATGATGAGACGAATCCAAAAATGTCACCCTCATCACAAACTGAAGCCATTTTTTCCACTTTATAAAAATAACATATCCTATACTCTTCTTCATGCTATAAATGGTAAGTTCCCTTGAATTGTAAGTTTGATCATTCAAGACAAGAAAGAAAGATGCAAAATGGAAAGTAAGGCAAAAAATGACAACTTCCCCAAAATAATAGGTCCCCAAAAAGAAACTTGCTAAAAATAGAAATGTGGTAAAAATAGCAATGCCTCAGCAAAAGAAGAGTAAAAAATGTGTTAGGAGGTTCAGAAGGTGAAATTGGGACAAAACATGCAATATGACCCAAAATATTAGGTCATGGCCCTACCTGCTAAAAATAGAAATTCGTCATTTTGAGAGCAAAAATTTGCAGATGGCTTCTCTTTCACTCATATTTATGCTTTTGAGGTGCTCTACGGGATAAAAACATGATTTCATAGCTCAAACAGAGGAACAATAACTTCATAGAGGTCATTGAAACATCATCCTAAATTTAATTGTATTTAGAGGAAAAACAGAGCATCGCAAGGCACATCAAGTGAGCTCATCTTCATCACTCAATGAGTTGGGTGATTCAAAGTGACTTTTTCAGAGTGATTTTAATGAGCCAAGGAGTTCATCAACCAAGTTTCAAGGAGGGTCATCTTGTGCATTGTATATGTCTATCCTGATCTCGCATCGAGAAATCTCATAATAGTGTTTCTGAACACTCATTCTGTGGTCCAAGGTGTCCGTGCATTTTTTAGAGGTTGTGATCACTGTTGGCAAGATCTTCATAGAAATCAAAGGTATCCCCACTCACGTTTTGGAGCGTTCTTCCCTTCTCTCTTCATTCTTCCTCCTCTTCTCCCTTTCTAATTCTTCGTTGCGAGTAATCTTGACGTTCTTCCTATTCATTTAAATGTGGCTTTAACAAACATTGTAATAAGTTTTCCTTGATTAATATAAAAGGGAACTTAATTTCATTCCTAAGAATGTCAAGAGTCACATTTTTTGAGGAAAAATGAAAGGTCACATTGGGGGTATATGAAGAGTCTTTTCTTGTTCTATATAATGTAATGATATACTCTTGCTTAAGGGTTGTCAATTTTGTGCAATCAAGAGAGAGATCTATTAAGCAATACAAGAGAGATAGCATTCTTCTACTTTACTTCACCATTTTCCTCCATTTCCTGCATTGTACAACTTGATGAAAAGGACGATAAAGAAAGGGATTGTTTATTTTCATGGATTACGAATTTGTGCAACTTTGTGTGTAGGGTTTCCTCTAGTCATTGGCATAATAATCTTGTTTTTTTTCTAACAAATCGTGGATGTAAACTTTCTAATTTTATATGACGAGAATATGATTTTCTACTTGTAGGTTTAATTTTCATTGTCTAAATTCTCTAGCTCCCCCCTTATTTTCTAGTAAATTCTTCCCTTACAATTCATTGTAAGCATTTTTTGTGGGTGTAGTGGAGTGTTCTCGTTGGATCCCCGACCTTCTGGCTAACAACAATTTTTTTATTTCTGTTTATTCTCAATAAAGTGGAGTTGCACCACCCAAGTAGATGGACCTATATTCCTAGAGTGTTGGCTAGAAACTCATCTATTTTTCCCCTAAAATTTTTTCTCGCCAACATAAAGTTTAGGGTAGTTTTGAAGGTTTAGAGACATACTAAGGAACATCGGGTTTCTAAGGTGTAATGAGTAGGTAGTCAAAATATAGATTTGATATTCCATGGATGATTTTGGGAGATCCATAAGCAATTATGATCCAATCAAATATTCATTGGAAATAATGAATAATTCTCTACATTATGGAATCATGAAATCCTTCACAACACATACTCATCTCTCAGGATAACTCAAACTGTGCAGACACACCCTGCTGTCCTGAAGAAAAAGGAGATTTTTTAGGGAGATGTAGGAAGAATTTAAGGATGAGACCCATCCCATGGATCTTGGAAGGATCTTGAGAGTCACAACCATATAATACTTCACCAAATAAGACCTCTTGGAGTTCCGACAACATCATCTTCAAGTCTTCTCTCTCGTAGGTATGCTTTTCACAGTTAACCAACTTTGCAAGAGGTCACTTGTTACCTCTAGATTGAGGTGCATTTTTTGGTCCCTCTTGTCTCCATTTCCAAGGGGACACAAGGGAAAATAAAATTTTCCCCACGCAAACTTTACCTCCAAGTTCCTCACATGACCATGATAAACATTACATAGGGCTTATTTGATTATTTGTAGCTCCTCTTGTCATGAAATCAACATGTGCCACTTGTCATCAACATATGAGGGAAAATTTTTCTATCCCTCTTGTCCCCTTTCTCAAGGGGATATAAGGGACAAGAAAATGCGCCCCTCTCTTTCCCCTTGGTTTTTCATGTGACTGAATTCAAGATCCTCAGTGCTAAAACTAGCTTTTCCTCCTCGCCTTCTCACCGAATCACATGCCACCACTTGTCACCTCCAGGTGAGGGAGCATTATGTGTACTTCTTATCCACATTCCAAAGGAGACAAAGGGGACACAAAAATGCACCCCAATCTATCCCCTCTCATGGTTTTCCATACGACCCGGACTCAATCCCCAAGTGCTATATGTTCATTTTCTTCTTATCCTCATCATGCAATTAGAATGTGATACTTGTCAAGAAGAGGTGAGGGTGAATTTTCTTGCACCAATTGTAACCATTCCTAAGGGGAAAATGGGGATAAAAAATGTGCCCCTAGCCATGAAGAAAAAACCCTAGCTTTCAAACTTCTTGTTGCTACTACATCTGACACTAAAAAAACACTGTCGGGAAGGTATAAAACTCAAAACAACTTCTGCTAACCTGATTTCTTCAAAAATTTAGAGGTGGAATCCTTTTTTGATGATTTCAAATCTCCAAACACCTAAAAACACAACCCCCATGCTGTTAAAATCCTTCCAGGGAAATCCGTAATTGCAAGAAGTAGAACGAAGCTTTTATTCATTGCCAGCAGACCTAAAATTGATCATACCAAGGGTTTGAGTTGAGTTTCCTATTCCTAAAAATCCATTTGATAATTTAAGATTAATGAATCCATTAATATATGTCACAACAGATTCAGACCTGCAACATTTTCCCTACAAAACTATTTTTTTGATTTCTAAGAGTTTCAATGGGTGAAACCTAGTGAAATTTGGAGCATGAGATCGTAATGAGAAGTTGAATTCAAAAATAATGTTTCTGATAAAAACTTAGGCCATAATGAAAAATTAATAAAAATATCATATTCCATGCCCATACACATTCTAAAAATAGTAATTCCTTCAAATTTCAAGTTATGATCATTCAACTCATTTGGAAACAATGAAAAACAAACAGGGTAAAAGTGACAATTTTCTTGAAAAAGCAAAAAAGGAAAAAAAAACAAAATATAAATTGATAGAAATATATATTTTTTGAAAAAATAAAAACATCATCAATGAATTTTAATTGAGTATGCCAGAGGATTGATAAGATCATATTTGAGCAAAACAGGCAAAATTTCCCAAAATAGTAGGTCTTGGTTCCACTCGCTAAAAATTGAAAGTCCCCGTTTTGGATGCAGAAAGTTGCAATTGGCTCCAATATCACTCTTATTGCTACTTTTTGACATCTTTACATGGTTGTAAGGTGGTTTCATAGCTCAAACAAGGAAATTCACTCTTCACAGGGATCCTGAAGTATCATCCTAGCCAAATTTGTGTCTGAAAGTAAGGCAGAACATAACAAGGCACAAAGGTAAAGCCCAAGGACATTGTGTAGTTGGAAAATATTTAAAAAGAGCCAAGAGATCAATTTAAATTAAAGTTAAGCAGGTCATATTAACCCATCAATCAGGTTTGAGCCATCTACCACCTCTTCGGTGAGCTGGTTGAGTTTAGCTCGAAAAACTAGTTAAGGTGAGCTGGGTGAGTGAGTTCAGTGAGTTGTCCAAGGTGAGTTGGTTGAGTGAGCTCAGTGAGCTATCCAAAGTGATCTGATTGAGTTAAATAAATGCGAGTAAGATCTAACAAGCATGGGATTTCAAAAGGGAGGATAATGAACAAAGAGCACAAAGTGATTCCCTATTCTAGGAGATCTCGTAAGAAGGCAAAGTCTATTGAATATCTCACAGAACCTCTCAAGTCAAGTATGAGTGATTCATTACAACCTTCATCTCTTCAAGGGCATCCATGTATGTCTTTCCCAATGATAGATATTTCCCATGATGAACAAGATGTGATCTTGCATTAGGTGCTATGGAGAGAAATATCATGTCAACTCTTGAAGATCCATTTCCATGGATTCAAGAAATGCTCAAAAGTGAGCCAAGGACAACACAACAAGATATCATGCCCAACCTTGGATTAATCTTAAGAACTTTGAAAACCAAGTGAAGGAAGAAGGCCTAGAAAAATTCTCACTTCTTCATTGGCACCTTAGGTAACCGATATGTAGAAGTTGCTAGGCCTATGAATGGAAATCCTATGGAGGAGATGACTCCATCAGACTATGAGTTGATCTGCATCTCATCGGGTCAATCTTCACATGAGGATGATTCTCATATGTTTAAGGAATCTTCTTCCCTCCTCCTTGTTTGGAATGAAGAGTACAAGAAAAGTATTGAACAATTGGAGGAATAGGTAACAGATCTCAGTTATAACATTCAACCTTTCTTGGGGCCCGATTCAACATCTTCTCTTCCTTTATAAGACATTCCTTTGATAATCAATGTTGATCCTGAGGTGATCAAGAAATCACAAGGTTACATGATGTAGGGGGAAGGCTAAGAAGAAGTGGATTGAGAAAATCATCGAGAAAGGCAATGCATTGTTTCTAGAGGTCATTTCTCTCATCAAGTACATTCTTGAAACTTTGTCAAAAGTAAAGAAAGAAAAAGAGGATATTGTAAAAGAGGTAATTCAATTGGATGAGGTGTTCCCACTGGTGTTTAAGACGAGCTCCTTCAAATCTCACACTCTCGTGAGAAATAATGTTTTTACATCATCTGCTGAGAATTTGTCTCAAGTTTGGATCCGCATCATGGATGCAAGATATGGAATTCTCAAATATGTTGTTGGAGCTAAAAATTGCACCCATCCTAAATTACAATAATATAGGTCTTTACGGTGACATGGGGCTGTATCCAAGTTGTGGGACTCAAATTGAGATAGACCTCTAGAGAAGGTTAGATTATTCTACCTATTCCTCCTATAAACTACTCCAAGGAATTGAAATGCAACTACCTAACTCTACTCAAACTTTCCAAAGGACTAGGGTGAGAAGGAAATGCATAAAACAAAAAATCCTACACTACAGGAGGTGATGACACCAAAACAAGGGGAGATATAATTCATCAAGAGTGAAAATGGAAGTAAACCATTAATGGAAGGGGCAGAGATAAAAAACTACAATCCAAAACAACGTCTAAATTCCCATGTTAATGATGCACAATAGATATAGATTCTGAACCAACAAACACAAAATACCCATGAATGAATGAAAAGGTAAAGAAACACAATGAAAGACTAGCCAAGGAAGAAATGAGCCACAAAACCAGTAATTTTATTGCTTGAACATTATGCACAAATCATTACAATGAAGGAATAGGTGTAAACACATTTCCATAATTGTGATCCAAAGCATGCAACTCTAGAAAACTTATGCAACACAAAAATGATGCGCTCGTATTCCCAAATTATCCAACATTACAACTAAGCATCATTTTACAATATATAGAGAAATGGGAGAAGAAGAAAGAAGAGAAAAATATATGAAAATTCCAATTCCTCCTACCACCCCCAACCACTTCATTAAATTATCTAAAAAGTCCTGAGTGCCTTTGAAAATCCATTTCCCCATGCCTCTTGCCTTGCTAGAGACGAAATGGGTACCCATACTTCATTAAATTTTGGTGGTTGTGCCACCTGGAACCATCATTTTTTGCGTGATGGAGATGTATTCTTCTTTTCCACCCGCCTACCTCCATTTGAATTTAAGAAATATAGATTTCATTACATGGAAGAAATTGATACCTTTCCAATGATGTAAGGTTTGCAAAGAAAAAATCATTGGATCAAAAGTTATGGGAATTTTTCAATCCCGCATGGAAAATTGTCAATTTCCTTTGATGCGTGTCTTTTGTTGACTTTCACGGATTTCTCCAATATGCTCATGGATTTTCCTTATGTATCGTGGCTATTTAGTTCTCTGCGGATTTATTTAATGTCCCCGTGACTTGTCTCCTTTAACCTGCAGTTTTAACAACTCTTCCGCTTCAATCCGCGGCTTGATTTTGTTTTGATTTTACATGAAACCTTTGTTGTTTGTGTATCATGGCTTGCTTAAAAAAATTTGTTCTTTATCCCGTGGCTTATTCAAATATTCCATGGCATGATCAAATCCTCACGATTTTCTCTAGACTTCAGCGACATTGAATATTCATCAAGTTCTCAAGTCGATACTTATCTAGGTTGTTCAATTTTTGCAAGGGTGCAAAAATGGACAACATTTTTAGTGACTCATAGGGAACATATGCTTGCTAGATGAATTGATTCATGTACTTGAAGCATCCATTGGAAATGAAGTCATCCTGATAACCATGAAAACTGATCCAAAAGTTTGAAAGTCACCCCTAAATCTACTTGAAGAACTACTAGACTTGAAACTGATATGAAGCTTGCATTAGCCAACTCATTACAAAATTTTCTAAATTAAGTTTTTATGAGAGTGAAAAATTGTTCTAAATTTGAAATTTCACTTGTTTCCTCTACAATTGGGATGAAGAAATGAACATCTAAGACTGTCCCAAAATCTGGATACTGCCAAGAATGAAGAGCTGAACTGAACTAATTTCTTGGCAAGTATGAAACATTGTAGAGTTTAGGAACACATGCTAATTTGGATACACTTGGAATTGCAAACATGCAAAAAATATATACAAAATTGAAGATCATACACGTTCCAAGTGGAAACATGTAGAGTGTGCACACACACTTCTTCTACTGAAAACAAACCTACTCTACGTTACTTTAACCAGAGGCAAAGGAGACTAAACAAAACTTGCAACAAGTTATGAGAAATTGATGCCTTCCTCACAGTATGTGGCCATTTTATCTATTTGGAAACAAAATCACATGGTGGAATTACAAACATGCGCAACACTCCCAAATTCTTTAAAGTACTAGTAAAAAATAAGATGAATACCTCCTCAAGTTGCTCTGCATTTTGTTAGAGGCATTGTTGCTGACCTTTAGTACACTGAGACTCATCCTCATGCTCTGAATTGAGGAAGAATAGTTACAACTTCGATTTTGACTTTAAACTAGTTAAATACTTGATCGGGAAAGAGGATTTTGGAACCATAGGGCCGATCCTTATGATTTTTCACCCTTTTGAAGCTCAATTCCATGAATGGAGTCATCTTACAGACCTTATTCCTTAAGGTGGTTGTTTGTATGCTGATTTGGAATTGATACTGTTTTTTCTACAAATAGAGATGTTTCCACCTTGATGGCTGTTGATTTTTCATGTGGTTCACCATGGGTCCCCCCATTCTCTATTCCATTCTGATTCTCCAACAAAAGTGCATCAAGTCCTTTACATGTAGAGAAATGAGTATAATTGCATTCCTTTGAAATGTCTTGCTCACTTTCTTCCTCAAGGCCTTGGGAGTGCTAGTAGTGTTAAAAAACACTTTCTTTTCTTCCCCAATTACAATCCGACTGTTATTCACATGTGCTTTCTCTTTTTTTATATTCAGATCCTTTTTTCACACAATTTGAATCCTCTCATCCTCCCAATTCGAGTCAGACCAATATTCAACAGATATGGAATTATCTGCTTTGGTGGAATGAGTTAGAAAAGAGGCATAAAAAAGGGGCTAATGACTTGTTTCATGCTTGGAAAACGATGTTTGATGCTAACAAGACATAATTTGATCACTTGGAGAACCCAATTGACCCTCCAAAACATAACCCCTACTCTGCTGATTTGCACTTTCCAAAACAACTGCATGGTTTTTCTTGAGATCTTGTTGTTTGTAGTGTTGTATGGATTGCTCCCTTTCTCCAAAAGCATATCATACATCCCTTTCCACCAACCTTATGGATAAATATGTCTAGTAATGGTTGGGTAGAAGCTAGGGACAACATTTAGGATACCACAACTCCTCAGAACATTAGTGCATGGTTTAGTGAAGTTGGGTAGTGCCCTGGGTGGAGATGGGAGGGAATTTTGCAAGGCTTGGGGATGCTTTGGGCATAAAAAAAATGTGAAACATCAAATGACGGGGAAAGAAGCAAAGGAGCTTCCTGATTTTGGCAAAGAAGATGGATTTTTCTTTATTTTCACAAGGGGAAGGAAGAATTTGAGGCAATGAGGGAAGAATTGCAGCAATAGGGATGATATTTGTTTTCATGCCTAGATAAGTATCTTCTCAGCTTGGGATGCAATGAAAAAAGCTTAAGGAAGAATGCTACCCCCTAATGACTAAATCAATACAACTAAATCAACATCAAAAGATCTCAAATAATATAAGAATTTCATACCATGTGAGGGTTTGTATTCTTGAGTAATTTTGTGCCAGGTCCTTGTGAATCTGATGTTGAAATCAGGAATAAATTCCATTCGATCCCTTTTTATCTTGTTGAGATGTTCCATGAGGCAAATGACATCCACATCCTCCTTGAACTAGTTGTGTAATTGTTCTTCCATCCGATTCCATGTGGAAATGGATTGTGGATGCAAACTATTGTACCAATCTCTTGCTTTGGCTTTGAAATATGAAACCAGAAGTCTGAGGCAAACATTCTCTTCTCTGAAATCATGAATATCACAATGGTTTGCAATATCTTGAATGTGATCAATAGGAGATTGATATCCATTTCCATAGAAAGGGGTAGGTTTTTAAGGCTATTTTGGGGATAACATCCAACCACTACAATTGGAGTGGACTGGAAATGAAATGAGGGAATGGAAAATCTCCTTGGAGAGCCATGACTGAAATGGAAACATTAAAATGAATGGACAAATAAATGGAAGAATAAATGGAAAGGTCTAAAACTGAGATAACGGGTTGTTTGAATCAATGGAGTCACCAGTTGTGCTTGAAAATGCCTCTAAAGGATAAGATTTCACTAAGATCACAAAAAACTTGATGAAATAAAGATATAAAGCTCTTCAATCTTGTCCCAACGGGCGTATCAAAACTGTTGGAGCTCAAAATTGCACCCATCCTAAATTACAAGAATCTATGGCTTTGAGGCAACATGGGACTGTCTCCAAGTTGTGTGATTTTAACTAAGACAAACCGCTGAGTTCCTCTACTTATTCATACTTCTAAGACACTCCTAGGAATTGAAATGTAATTACCTAACTTTACTCTAACATTCCAAGGGACCAGGGTGAGAAGGAAATGCATAAAACATAAATCCTACACTACAGGAGGTGATAGTACCAAAACAAGGGGATAAATACTTCAACAAGAGAGAAAATGGAAGTAAAACGTTAATGGAGAGAGAAGAGATAAATGCCACGGTCCACAACAATGTCTAAATTCCCACTTTAACGATGCACAATAGATATAGATTCTGGAACAACACACACAACATACTCACGAATGAATGAAAAGGCAAAGAAACAAAATGAAAGACCAACCAAGGTAGAAATGAGCCACAAAACTAGTAATTTTTTTGCTTGAAGATTATGCACAGATCATTACAATGAAGGAGGTGTAAATGCATTTCCAAAATCATGATCCAAGGCATGCAACTCTATAACACTTGTGCAACACAAAAATATTGCACTCGTATTCCCAAAGTATCCAACATAACAACTAAGCATCATTTTACAATATATAGAGAAATGGGAAAAGAATAAAGAAGAGGAAAATAGAGGGAAATTTGAATTACTCCTACCACCCCCCAATCACTTCATTAAATTCTCTGAAAAATCTTGAGCGCCTTTGAAAATCCATTTCCCCATGCCTCTTGCCCATGCCAGAGACGAAATGGGTGCCCATACTGCATTAAATTTTGGTGGTTGCACCACCTAAAACTGTCCCTTTTTTACATGTTGCAGACAATTTCTTCTTTCCTACCCACCTACCTTAATTTAAATTTAAGAAATATAGATTTCATTACATGGAGGACATTGAGACCTTTCCAATAATATAAGGTTTGCAAAGAACAGATCATTGGATCGAAAGCTATGGCATTTTTCAGTCTCACATGGAAAATTGTCATTTTCCTTTGATACACGGATTTTGTTGAATTCTGCGACTTTCTCCAATATGCTCATGGATTTTCCTTATGCATCATGACTATTTAGTTCCCCTTGGGTTGTCTCCTTTAACCCACAGTTTTACTAACTCTTTTGCTTCAATCCGTGGCTTTTTTTTGTTTTGCCTTTACCTGCGGCCTTTGTTATTTGTGTATCGCGGCTTGCTTAAAACCTCCACAATTTTTTTTCCTTAACCCGTGGCTTTATTCCAATCTTCCGTGGAAATCTTAAATCCCCATGGCTTTCTCTAGACTTTGACGACATTGAATATTCATCAAGTTCTCAAGTCCGTACTTATCCAAGTTCAATTTTTGCAAGGGTGCGAAAATGGACAATAGATGCCATCTCCAAAATTGACTCTTGTGGATGATATGATTTTGAGATTTTGAATGAGGTGTGTAACTTTGTTTAGAAACTTGAGTTCCCTCCACTCATTGAGAATTCATAATTGAAATAACTCATTGTTTCCTTCCAGGAGTTGGTCAAGAAAGTGGTAGGTGACTCTCTCTCCTTCAACGAATATGTCCTAGAGTCTATTGCCAACATCAAGGACTCCATTTTTTGCAATTGCAAAGGATCATGAAAGATGGCTTAGTCAATGAAAAAATATTAGTGATGTTCCCCAAGCATGGATGAAGGTGTTGGGTTGTGTTTACATTGTAGAGGTGGATAAGTTAACAACTGTGATAGCTTAGTTCAACAAAGAATTCAGAGGACAAGAGCCAAATCCGGAAACTCTTCCACAAGGACCATGAATCATAAAGTTCTTCATTGCAAGGAGCTCCTTCATGAAATATGTCAACTCCCTCCTCTCTTTCTCCCTCCTCCCCCCCTTTCTAATTCTTATTTGTATGCCATCATGATATTTTGTCTCATTCACTTAAGTAACTTTCTAAAATTGAATTGTAAAAGTCCCTTTGATTTATAAAAAGGGAATTCATTTCTCATTTCCTAGGAAGATGTACAGTCACAAGTTGAATGAGACCATGGAGAGTAATGTTGGGGGTAGGTGAAGAGTTAATTCACAATGCTATAAATTGAAATAGCTTCTCCATTTCAAAGGATCCTAGTTTTTGAAAGTTTCTTTTCTGTAACAATTGTGGATTGTGGTTTGGATGTTGAGCTTTGTATCATGGACACCAAAAATAAAAGCTACATTCATTCCATTTCCCTTTATGATGTTTTCCTGCATTCTCTTTCTTTTCTACACTTTGTAAGCATAGTGATCACGAAATAACTTTGTATCTTTGATTGATGAACCTAAAGAACTGCGTGTCTCTAGTTTGTTAGTCTCGCTAGTTGCCTAAATTGTTGCTTTCCTCTAATTGAATGTTGAACTACTCCGATTATTGCGTGTGAACTCTTCTAGTGCCTACTCACAACAATAACCTTCCCTTTCCTAATTTCTCTCCTTTATCACTCATCACTGCAATTTCCTCCCTTGTACCTCATACAAGAAATTTTCCACATGCCTAGTGAAGTGTTCATGTGTGATCTCTGACCTATTTGGACACCCCACAACATTTAGATAAAATTAGGATAGTTACATTCAATAATGGGAGCCTCCCCATACACAAGAAGGAGGTGCGTATGCCCCGTGAGTGTTGGTGGAAACATAATTTAGAACATGAAAAATTATTTCACCAACAGAAACTATGCAAGGTTTCACTTCCACTGGGACATGTCACACCACTCTTTTTCTAATAGCATGAAATTTCTCCACTTCTTCTGGGGGTCTTCTTCACAACAATGTTGCCCCTTTTCAACAACTTACAACAACACCATACTAATTTCGTGCCTCTGATGTTGATCTTCTAGCAAACTACTATGTTAGGAACACCTCACTACCATTGTAACATGCCTGGTATATGTAAATATTCATGTACTACTTACACATAAGTTACATATATTTATCTAAAAAGCTCCTGGATACCAATCTCAAAGTCCTTATTTTGGATTTTCAACATACTAAAATTATTAATAGCTTTGTCACCATTTTCACAAGTTTCGTAATGAATGATGAAAAATGGTGTCATTCTAGTTACATTAATATGCAAAAATAAAAAACTAGAACCCAACTCAAAGACAATTTTGTAATGCTTTGGAAAGCACACACCAATTTATTTAGGGAAATGAAACATATTGTCACTTTTGTAAACTCTAAGGTTTTACAAAATCACTCACTCTAATTCTTCCCAATGGAGAGCCACTTCAACTCCATGGGTCGAGTATCAATTTTGAAATCACCTCGATGTATTCACATTCAACCACTTCATGTACAAGCCCATTGTCCACAAATTTTGGGGAGTTGTCACATTACTCATTGTTTCTACACCTACCTTGTTTTCAAGATACTTAACACCACATTACCTACCAAACTCTACCAAATGTTATCCCTTCACCTTTGCTACTTTGGAGTTAATTCTGCACTAGCCTACTGAACTACTCACCTTTGTGACTTACCAATCCCCACTAGAGGCGTCCCTCTTTGCTCCTCCATATACCGAGATTTGATCAACATTGTCCTTCTTCTCCCACAAATTCTCAACTCACTTGCATTGAACTTCTTGTAAAAGTGCAAATGCCAATGCTTGACACCTTATTTTAGGTCTACACAACCTCATCTTTGATAACCATGTCTACTCTATTACAAACCGCATGACTCCTTCCTCATCATCCTCAACACTTCTCTAATAATTTTTTTCCAGTTTATTTTTTCACTACTCTATGAAGTTAGCTCGTTTATGCTCACCCTTGATACTCTTGCATTAGATCAACTTTGATCTAACACAAGCCTTGTCTGCCCTACAGTAGTCCTTCCACAATGGAGCAACTCTACTTCTTTGATCCAGTTCCGTTGGCCGCATTGATACTGACTTGCATTTCTGCACTAAATCGTTTTGCAACCAACTCCCACTTCAATGTTGGTAGCTCCAATCATGAACTCTCTTATTGGGTTCCACTCTGCTCACCAACTTTGACACTAGTTGTCATGTTGCATATCAAAGTACAATTTTTTTGAGCACACACTTGCTTTGATACCTTATGTCATGCTAACTATTAGACTTCAACATTACCACGAGCCTCTAACCTAGCCCCGATACTAGCTTTCTACAAGAAAGCATCTCTACTCTAATCTAATTGCGTCGACATTACTTCTACTTTGACTACCTAAATTGGTTGCGTTGATATTGAATCCCCTGTTGAACCAATTCAATCTTCAACCAACTCCCACTTCCACTTTGGTAGCTCCAATCACCAACTCTCACATTAAGTTACACTTTGCTCACCAACTTCTATTCACCATTTATTTTTAGTTAATAAAAACTTTTAATAAAGGAATAGAATCATTTTCAATTGAGATGTCCTGACAATAATTCATGGAATTGTTTACCATGCATCCAATCTACACCATTTTTACCCACAAAGGAATCCCAACATTTAGGTATTAAAGGGGCATATTTTAATGCAATCTACTCAAAATGTCTCATAAATTCGTTAGCTATTATTGGAGAGAGAAGATCTAGCACATGTAGATCTTAAACATAACTCGAACCAAGTTTCTAGTCTTTTTAGGTGTGACATCACTTTTACCTCTTCGTCCAAAAGAGCTTTAGGTAAACATAAATCCCATGAAAATTTATCGATAAGTTTTTTGTTGAGCCAAATTTATGTCTTATAAGAGTGTTGACAAACTATGCAACATTCCATGGACGAGGTATTTCCCACTAATTGGTCTAACTTCTTTTCCACATAGCTAGATCATCATAGTTGGAAACTCTTTGTTTTTGTGTTTAGGTGAGCTATAAATCCATTTCAATTCTTATATCTCAAACCACTCTTCAACCAATGTTTTAGTGGCCCCTCATCTTCTCAATGTAATCCTCTACATTTAATACTTAGTACGTGTTACCATTATCTACTCATTTTTTTTCCAAAAATAACAAAATAAATAAAATACAATTCTTATTTAATAAGAATTATTAAATCTTTATGAGCCCTTGTTACAGCAGTACTCTTGTGATAGGCATTCAGATAATAAAAACAATTAAAAGATTTATTTTTTTGTTGCAGGGGTTTTTACAGTTTGATTTTTTGAGTCTTCAGCTAGACGTTGAAAAGATATCTTTGGAAAAGATAGTTAAAATTTTTCTTTCTTCTAAAATGTGTATTTTATTTATTTAATGTTTTTGAAAATAATAAACTGTAAATATTGATTAAAATGTAAATTTTTGAATCAATAAAAAGTTGTTTTTTGTTTAATTCTTATAATCTATGATTATTATTGTTTAAGGTTTGTAGTTTTATTAACAATAGAAATATAAAAAATAATTTTTCTATTCATTGATTGGATGAATTAATTTTAGATATTATTATTTAAATTTTTCAAATAGGATGAATCAACATATTTTATTGACTTTGCATGTTACTATTGTTCCTTAAATTCGAGTGCATCCGACTTTTATTCTAAAGAGTATTATTTTTATGCTTTCACATAATCATCAAACAATGTTTAGTGACTTATTTTTAGGTACTGTCTTTTAAATTGTACAAAACATTATAACTAATATAAAATTATAAAAAATGTAAAAAATAATTTCTATTTATTTCAACAAAATTTAAATTATACAATAATAAAAATCAATATAATTTATATAAAAAATAAGAATCATATTTTAAATATATAAATAAGACAAAAATCGTAATAAATATATACATAATTATCTAACTTAAAATTAAATTATACAAATTATTATAAATATACCCCATTAATATTATTATATACAATTCAATCCATAACCCAATTTACAATTTATAAAAAAAATCTATTACTACACGACACTAGTTAAAAAGAATGACAAAGATATAAAAACATTACTTTATATGCTTGTCATTCTTCTTTAATAATGTTACTTCTAAATAATTTAGCTTTGCAATGAAAGGCTACAAAACAATCTTGGCAATTCGTTATTACCAAAGTGTGCTTAGGTGAGAATTTTTATTTAAAGTTAACAATATTAATTAAAAAAAAAAAAAAAACCTATTTTGTATTTTCGTTTGATTTAAAGGTTAAATATTATATAGTTGAAATTTGTCAATGTCATATGGGCATTATAATATCAAATACAAACAAAACAATTCTTTTAAATACAGTTCTATATGCTTTCATCATTTCATTATCTCATATCCCAACAAAATCATATATAATATTAATAAATATATAAATATAAATATAAATAATAATAATAGATGGTCCTCAATAATTAAGTGTTGCAATCGAATGCTCATTTCTTTATTCAAAACAAGAATAATTGTGGAACATCCATTGCACAAACATTTTTTTTTAGGGTCCCATATATAAATCATATATAAATTGATGTCAACATTATTGATCATGATAAGTTATCTTATAACCCTTTGTTAACTTAAAAAGAAACATGATTGGTGGGTGGTTACACTAAACAATTTTGTTAATGAAAATGCTACGTAAGGGATGGAGAGATATAATAGTTTTAAAATTAATTATCTTGGTAGAGAAAGCAACTGCAATTAATTTATTGTTCACTTGTCAAATCCCATGTGAATTTCCTTTCGCTTACCTGCCTTGAAGGGGACACCTCCATCATTCCATTTAACAATCATTTTATTTTATTGAGGATAATATGTTATAAAAGTAACCAAACAAAACCCTTTGCTTTTAAAATAATTATTTCTTGATTTGTTTATTTCAATAATGATGGAAACTATTATCAAAATATGTATAACTTAGAAATTATACTTGCCATGGCATAATCTTAGGTAGTTTATATATTTTTTGTAACGTTAATTTATATGTTTTTGGTTTATACATGATTTGTTAATTGTTATGGTGTTGATGTATTTATGTGTTTGTTGATTATTGGTTTGAATAAGATTTTTATAGTTTTTTTTATTTGGTTGATTGTTTGATTTTCAACCTTTTTATTTTTTATTTTTAATTATTTGTAGTATTGTTTTTCTTTTATCATTTTAAAAAAAAAATGTGGGTCCCGTGTAATAATTTTTTTCGTCTTTCTCTTATTTCTCTATTTGTCTCTTCCGTCTCCCTATTTTATGATATTTTGCACATCTTTTCATTTCCGTGTGGTACACATCTAGCCATCCTAATCTCATACTTTGTATAGAAATTGTTATTTTTATTTTGGAACCTCAAGGAAATAGTTATGATCTGGGGTGTCAAGGTTTTTGACATGTATTTTTCATCATTTGTCACATGTTTTGTATTAGTTTGCATATTAATAACGTCCTCATTTGAGTTTAAGAACTCTACAATGTCAAATCCGAGGTATGAAAATTAATTAACCATTATAATATTTACCAAACATTAGATGAAAGCATAAATAAATGCATAACAAAGTAAATAACACTTGAACACAGTAATTAATGCGGAAAACCCTCGAGGAGAAAAAAAACCATGGAGAAAAGAATTTCCATTATGTAAGAAACTTTTACAGTCTACTCTCCCTGTCGAATTCACCTCACACGAATTAATCCAAATATGACCTGTGACCATATTTGAATGTTTCCAAGGCTCATGAACAATTAAGTGATGGGGCATGTGCCCCTGTTTAAATTAATTAGTTATTAAATAACTAATAAAACATAATCTAAATTTTATATTAAATAATTAAGAATATAAAAATATATTCTAAATTATTTAAGTATAAACTTAACATTATAAGCACTTAATATTATGTTCTAACACTCCCCCTTAATATTAAGCGGGGAACCATATGCCAACATTACATGTTAATAAGATTTACAAATCCATAAACCATTAGTGAAGGTTTAGGCTAGCATATCACTTTTGAAGGATTTAAAACACCTTCATCATGCTCAACTTACCTTTTGGTACAAAAGGATTTGGAATCCATAAATTAGAAGTTATGATTTAGGCTATGCATGATTTGTGAGACTACATCTCACGGTTTCTCATAAAAAATTATCAAACTGCATCTCTAGGAGCCTTTTATAACACAAGGACCTCATTTACAAATAAATGCAACACATTGGACTATACACCGTAAACTTAGAGTTATACGTTTACAAAAATCATAAAGATATTTTTACAATGCTTTACAATGGAGCAAAAGTATAGAGGAGAAGGAGATATAAACTGACCAATCATTAGGAAGTGATATTGCCATGCACATTCCCCCTTAATGAAAACTCTGAAAGGACAAGCATTGCACGAAACTTGTAAAACTTTATAACACACAATGGCTTCATAAACATGTCTGCAACTTAATTTTTAGTCAGGAAGTACTAGAGATCTATATCCACTGCATAAAACCTTATCTCGAATAAAGTTCATATGTATCTCTATATGCTTTGTCCTTTGATGTTGAAATGAATTTTTAGCAAGAACAATGCAACTCTGATTATCACATAGAAGAGGAGTACTTCCTTTAGCTTCCATTTGTATCTCTTCCAATCGCTGCTTCAGCCATATGGCTTCTTCCATTGTTTTCATTGCACTTCTATACTCTGCCTCAGTAGAAAAAATGAAGACCGTTGGTTACTTTTTACTGCTCCAAGTAATGACACATGCACCAAACTTGAACACATATCTAGTTGTATACTTGCGATCTATCACATCACCAACATGGTTAGAATCACAATATCCATATAAATATGCATTGTTAGAAGAAGTATAATGTAAAAAAAATTAATTGTTACTTTAATATAACACAATATTCTTTTGGCTAACTTCCAGTGATCTTGATATGGCTCCTGCATAAACCTTGAAGCAATCCCTACTGTATAAGCAATGTTAGGTCTAGTAATAGTTAGATAAATCAAAATGCATGTACAAAGTAGGATTAGTTTTTTCACATTCAGGTTTAGGATCAAGTTTACATCCAACTTCTATAGGAATAACAATAGGTTTACAATCAATCATATTAAAACTTTTAAGAAAATTAGTGGCATAATGTGATTGAGATACAACAATCGAATTTTTATCCTGATATATATCCATGCCTAGGAAATGATACATGATGAGTCGTTTCATTTCCTTTTTAAACACCTCATATATTATATTTTTTAGCCAATTGTACCCCTGGAATTGTATTTCCCGGTGATACTAGTGAACATTTCCATTATAACTTGAACTCATGGCATATATATTAGGTAATATAATTATTACTAAGGTTTACTTTATTTTTGGGGATTATGAGTATGCATTTATTCTTTTGGTTGCAATATGATGTTAAATGATGCTTTGTATAAATGCCAACCTTGTTTGCAAAGAAGTTATATGCATTAACTAACATGCAACAAAGGATCCATACATAATGTAACTAACATGGAACAAAGGATCTCATAAGCAACAACTAACATGCAACAAAGGATCCATACACAGAAACTGACATGCAGCCAAAGAAATTTGTCTACAGTAAAATCCATATAGCCAAAGGAGATCACACACATACATGAAACCATGATTCTAGGGAGCTTGCACAACATGTGGACACTACACCTAAGCTCACATGTGTTGATAGAAGAAATAGTTATGTGAACAAGAAGAAGAATCAACACCATCACCTGATTATGCATTGCAACTCAAACAAAGAACTAATTGATTTAACTCATAATTTAATAACTGGTTGATCAACTGATCGATTAGTTAAGTTATGTGATTGTATGAGAACATCTATTGAATAGTTCTGTTGCATGCATGTAAGTTTCTAGATTGTTTGGTTGAGTATATTTTACTTAATCCAACTGGAACTCCTAGTAGGACTATATCTCTTCACACCTCTACTGTAATGAAAGATATAAAAAGGAAAGATTAATGTTGTAGAAGGGGATATATAGAAGACAAAGATATGATCCATAGATAGGGAACTTGATGTATTTCCACTTGTAATCTTCATGCTGATGAAATAAGAATATGAGTTCTGTTAAATTTTTGTAGACACAGGCCTTAGGAGGGATTAACACCCAAGGCAGGGCCCACTTGTGGTTTTACTAACCCTATCCTTTTGTTTGTTGTTTTAATTCATTGTATGGTTAGAATTGCAACAATTTATTCCTTTATCTGTATTATGTTTTTACATGCTTTGCCATAGTCATAGTATTCGTTTCAGTCATAGTCTAGTTCATTTCCAGTATTGTTATTTCCTAATTGTAGTGACAACAATTTACCTTTACACCTCTCAAACATCTATAATTGTGCATACAACACTGACAATATTGAAAGTTTACGTCCCTAGGTCTGATAATTAAATGACTGTAGATTAATGAAACAACATATTAATTGTTGTAAGTTAATTTGCACCACCATTTTTGGCGCCATTACCTGGGGATACTGCCAAGTTATAAGGTTTTTGAAGAGGTTTTTATTTCTTAGAGTAGTTTAGGTTTTAGGAAATTCACTTCTAACCAACCCCCCAACTAATTTTCCATTGATAGAGTTGAGTAGTTGATGTATGTACCACCCAAGGGATGCCCATGGTAGATTTTTTCCTAATCCATAGGTAGCACAAATCTTTCTTCATATACCTTTGAGGATTCTGAAGAAGAAACCTCCATACTAGGTTTGCTTTTCGAAGACAATCCTCTAAGTGAAAGCTCTGAAGCTTGCTCATGAGTAGCTAGAGATGGTAGAAGAAGTAAATTAGAATGTTCAAAATGGGGCAACCACCTTTGAGTTCCCCATCACTGAAAACAATGCAACTGCTGGTATGAAGAATATTTCTCCCTCAGCCTTGTCCAACTTCCATGGATCCATGTCAGAAGACCCAAACACCTTTCTGTTTGAGTTTGATGTTTTATGCAGGAGTTATGATTATACTACTGATGCACATAAATTAAAGCTATTTCCTACTACACTCAAGGATTCAGCCTTGAGATAGTTCATGGGATTGGGAAGAAATGTTGTAACCATGTGGGCACAAATGAAGGAGAAATTCCTCGATAAGTACCAGGATTATTGGAAAACAAGCAGTAGAGGAGGTGATGAAATCTACAAAATGGCACAAAAAGAGGATGAACCATTGGAAGACTATTTAGAAAGGTTCTTGTTCTGCGTTTAGAAGTCAAGGCACACCAAACTACCACCCGAATCTCTCAAATTACTCTTTTTGAAGGGACTCAGTGAGGAGGACATGGATGCTATGGATTTGATAGGAGTAGGGGAAATTTTAAAAGCTACTTTTGTAGACATCTGTGAAGCCTACAAAAATTACTCAAGAGCTACTATGAAGAGGGTAAGAAGTGTAAGATTAAGAGGTGGATCAACTACCAAAATAATTGGGGACATATCCAAATCAAAGATTATCAACATGTTTAAAAATTTGAAGCAAGAGATTGTCAATGAAATGGAAAATCAATTAGATGCTTTACATGCCAAAAAGAAAAGGGAAGATGCAAAAGCAAACACTCACATAGTACTGCCATGCATGTAGAAGGAAGAAATATGAATGTAGATGCAGAGAATTGGCCAACATTTCTCAAGAAAGGGAGGCTTCACCTGATTTCAAGATGTTGGAGACAGAGGATGGAAAAGTTTTCTATGTTTCTCAAAGAAAACCATGGCCACCGAGGCAAGGAGGTATGACACAAGACCCTATGCATTCATTTCAAAATTGGTCTTAATAATTCATATATGCAGCCCTCACCTTGGGCTAACCCTCAAGGTTGGGCCCCATATCCTAACCAATATAAACAACAATGGCAACCTCAATTCCAAGGCCAACCAAAAAAACAATGGCAACAACCTCCTCAATCATGGAACAACCTTTGGAGAGGAGGATAGAAGTGGAATAACCCACCTCAAAATTACCAACAATATTATCAGCAACCTCCTGTATCTGTAGCAACAAGATCTGATGTCAAACCCCCAAACAAAGTCTTAACCAAAAGCTACCCAACTACTATCTTAGCCAATGCCTAACCCTAACAATAAAGTTCTTCAGCCAACCTATTCCACTGAACCAAATCAATACCCTATCTATTATGTTTATATCAACAATATCCATCTTCACTCAGGAAGAGCACTTCCTCCACCTACTGGACCCACCATTAATGAGATTGTTGAGGAACCACATACACTTGCAGGATGACCCACAACAAAGCAATAAAATGCTGCAAACAGATCCACAACAATAGTATAAGACACTGCACTCTAATCTGTAACAACCTGAGTAAAATTCTAGTAAGGGTAAAACATTGGATAATGAGCCACCATTTCTTGAAAGGTTACAAGAAAAGAAGACTGACCTCAAATCAAAATCTAATTCTGATTTTGTAAACCAGCTGAAAGACATTTGTGTCAAAATTCCATTGATTCAAGCTATTAAGGATGTTCCCATCTATAAAAAATTGGTTAAAAATCTATGCACAAAGAAACCATGTAGAAAAAAGAAAGATCCAACTACTATGCAGGTCATTGGACAACTAGATGATATTATGCTTGGGAACTCAATTCTACACAAATACATAGATCCAGTGAGTCCTTTGGTAAATGTCACAATCAATGACACAGTGATCAAGAACAAACTGATTTACTTGGGGGAAAGAATTAATGTAATGAAAAAACAGATCATGAGATGATTTGAAGTTAGAGGGGCTAAGACCAACAACCACAATTTTGTAGCTTGTAGACATATCAACAATTAAGCTTGAAGGAGTCTTGGAGGACGTAGTAGTCAGTGGTAGAATCTTGGGAGTACCTGTTGATTTTATTGCTCTTAAGCCAAAAGCAATATTGAGAGGATATCCTATCATCTTGGGAAGACCATGGTTGGCAACTGCTGTTGCATTCATAGGATGCAAATATGGTAATATGATTATCTCTAATGGAAGTGGTACCAAAAAGCTCATGCTTTACCCCCTACACAACCGTTCAATGAAGAAGACCAAACCACTTGGGTTGAAGAGCCATAAGAAGACCAAAGCTCAGTTCAACAACTCATGATGTTGGAACAGTCATGCATACAATTGAAGGGAAAGAAGAAGATGTTGTTCTTTCTAACGTCCTACAAAATAATTATGGGAAGAATGAAGAAGTAGATGGCAAATTGTAGTGTATAAGTTGTTCTTAAAATCAAATCCTGCCGCAACAAAGAACTATGAAATTCCAGGTAAGAATTATATCCTCCACCAAATTCTTCCACATGATTGTATATTGAATTCCGTAAATAGCAGTATATGCTCCATGACTTATCTCTCTAAGCAAGTGCAAATTACTCTGGGCAAGCCACTTAATGTAAACAAAACTCTGAGCATGCACAAAAAACAACTGTTAATTACTCTTCTGCAGAAACAAGACAAAATTTTCATGGGACTATGGATACATGCATAGGATACACCCTAAGCTATGTACACATAAGATATACATCAAAGATAGTTGTAAGCCAATAAGAAAACCACAAAGAAGAATGAATGCAACAGTGAGGGATTTAGTGAAAGAAGAATTAAATTTTTTATTGGATGCTGGATTCATATATCCAATTTCAGATAGTCAATGGGTGTAACCCCTTGTCATTTTATCTAAGAAGAATGGAAAATGGATAATCTGAGTGGATTATAGAAAGATGAATGCAACAATAAAGAAGGATCATTTTCTATTTCCTTTCATTGATTAGGTACTTAACACTCTTGTTGGCAAGAATTATTTTTCTTTTTTGGATGGCTATAATAGCTACAACCAAATTCAGATTGTACTAGAGGACCAGGACAAGACCACATTCACGTGCCCATGGGGAATTTTTTCATATTCTATTCTTCCTTTTGGTTTGTGCAATGCACCTGCTACATTTCAGTGAGTAGTTTTGGGATTTTTTTCAGATCTAACTAATGATTGCATAGAGGTACATATGGATGATTTTACAGTTTATGGCAATAATTTTGATGAAGCAATGAATAATATGGACAAAGTTCTCAAGATATGAAAAGGATCATAACATGTCCTTAAGCAGCGAAAAATGCTACATGATGATGTTTGAAGGAATAATGTTGGGGCATTATCTATCAACTACTTGAATTCACGTAGATCTAGCGAAAATATATGTGATTATAAATTTTCCAACATTAAAGAAGCAGAAGGATGTGAGGAGCTTCTTAGGCCATGCTGGGTGTTATAGAAGATTTATACATGAATTTAGTAAGATTTCAACACCATTATTTGTCCTAATGGGAAAATATGTTGCCTTTGAGTGGATCGAGAAATGTGAGGCTGCATTCCAGAATTTGAAACAAATGTTGACTTCTGCACCTGTGTTAAGAGGGTCAGATTGAAGTTTTCCATTTCACATTCATAATGATTCCTTAGATCACGCTATTAGAGCTGTGTTAGGAAAGAAAGATGGAATTCTAAACTATGTAATCTACTATATCAGTAAGAACCTGCAACAAGCTAAAATTAACTATACATTCACATAGAAAGAGTTATTGACAATTGTATATGATATCGATAAGTTCAAGAACTACATCATAGGTTATCTAATATTCATTCATATTGATCATGTAACAATTAAATATTTGATCAACAATCTAGTTGTAAGCAACAAAATAATTAGATGGTTGTTACTCTTGCAAGAGTTTGATGTCACCATCGTGGATAAGCCTGGTAAGGATAATATTGTAGCTGAATTTCTTTCAAGAATGGAGAATAATAATGAAGAACAAGTAGTGGATAACTATTTCCTAGATGAGCACCTATTTTCTATTTCCACTAGAACACCCTGGTATGCTAATATAACTAATTATTTAGTCTCAGGTAAGACACCTCCACACTATTTATATTTTGAAAAGAAATACATAGTTGAGAAAAGTGTGATTTTTTCTTGGATAGTTGGTTTTCTATTTCACACGGGGTAGGATAATTTTATGATAATATGCATAGATGATGAGGATATTTATGATGTCCTCAAAGCCTACCATAGTGAACCATGTGTAGGACATTTTTCTACAAAAATAAAAAACACAAAAATGTTGACAACCAATTATTACTGACCAACATTATATAAGGATGCAACATTGTAGACAAGGAGGTGTGATAAATTCCAAAGAGTGGGTAAGCCCACCAAATCAGATGAGATGCCATTACAGCCCCAGTTAGTATTGCAGCCATTTGAAAAATGGGGTTTGGACTTCATTGGTCTAATAAATCCTAAATCTCAGTAGAAATAATACATTTTGGCATGTATAGATTGCCTCACTTAATGGATAAAAGTGAAAGCATTTTCAAATTAGAAGAGTGAGAAAGTTTCTAAATTCTTATATGACCACATTTTCATGAGGTATGGAGTGCCACGAAAAATTGTTATAAATCAAGGTACACAGTTCACTGCTAAAGTTATTTCTGATTTAGCTAAGGAATATGAAATCAGACACATGAAGTCTACACCTTATCACCCCCAATCTAATGGTCAAGTTGAGGTAAAAAAAAGGGAAATAGAAGCGGTCTTGAAAAAAACTATTGCACTCCACAAGAGAGATTGGGTAGACAAAGTTCTAGAGGTAGTTTGGGAATTCAACACAACTTAGAAGACAATAACATGCTTCACACCATTCGAGATTTTGTACGGTAAGACTACTATTCTCCCTATTGAATTTAAGAATAAGACACTAAAGACTGCACCTAAACCAAGCATATATTTGTCCGAATCTCAAAGGTAGAGGATTCTCCAACTCAACGAGCTGGATGAAATGAGGAGACAAGATGTGCATAATACAAAAGTGATACAAAAGCAAAGGATCAAATGGCATGACAAATTCATCAAAATAAGGAAATTTCAAGAAGGTGATTGGGCTCTCTTATTTGAATCCAAGTTCAAGGACCAAATGGGAAAACTCAAGACAAGGTGACTAGGCCCATATGAGATTGAGAAAATATTTCCTAATGGAGTTGTGAAACTTATCACCATAGATCCTGTGAGATTCAAACTAGCTCTAAATGGTCATATGTTGAGGTTGTAAAAAAAGCCAAATGATAGGAGCACCTTCATGCAACAATTTAGATAAAATAGGATGGAGACGAGAACATTAGAGTTAAGGTCAGAAGTTGAACATATTGGTGACCCCAATTCATTTTCTACTTTCCCACCTCGTTTGGGCCTCTTCTAGCCATTTTCATCCTTATATTTTTCCTAGTCGGCCATGTCGGGATTAATTATGAAATTAGAGCAAGAGAACCCTATAAATATAAAGTTATGAAACCATAATGAGGGTCCTAACGTCACTAATTACTACCACTCCATCTAGATTTTCATCCATTGCATCACTTGAATCCACATACTTCCCTGCATCAAGGATAATAGATCTATATCAACACACACTTAATAGGGAGAGGGATTCTATTATATTCCATGCACACATACTATTACATTTTCTACATTTAGTTATTGCTCGCTACTTCACAAAGTGCGAGTAACACAAGAGGAACTAGGGAACGATATGCACACAAACACACACCAACACTAAATTTAGGTCCGAAATGTAGTGCAACACTCAATTTAGTAAGTCCACTATTGTGGCAGTTGAGGTCAGTTCGAACCATTTATTTGCATATTTTATTTTTTAGGGATTTAATACTTTTTTTTGTCTTTTGAAAGTCTTAGATTTCATCTCGCTATATTTGGCACATTTGGCGTAGTTCAACAAATATAATGTGATGGGTGGCGAAGGTTACAAAGAATATTTTGACCCAAAAAGAACCAGGTTACGAGATTTTATAGAGATCATGGCACCTATTCTGCCATACTAGGGCACCCCCAAGGTTCCCCAGTACCCTCATGGGCACTCCAAGTTGCTCAGATCTTCTAGATCCATGCTTTTTGAGATCTCTGTGTAGTTGTTCCAACTTCTATATTTTCCTGTCAGACCTGTACGACACCTTGCGATAGTCATCCACAATTAGTTAAGTTCATTCCTTACATTCCTCTTGCACATTAGGGTTTTATTTCTATTAGTTCAATCATTTAAACCATTTTATTCACTTCATATTACTTTAGTACATTTATTTACAACGTTTTATGTCCTCCTAGATTATATTAACTATTATTACATTTCCCCCATTTTAGTTAATATTAGTTAATCATTTTGGTGAACCTGACTTGACCTACACACTCTTCCAATCCTTATTCTCCTTAGGCCTCCTTCCTCATGGCTATCTCCATTCACGACTTTCTACTCCTTCACACTGAATTACGAGCTAATATTATTACTCTTTTACTTACTATTCATATTCCGGACAACACTCATCCAAACATAGTCTATAACAATTTTGTGGACGTATTCTCTCACCATATTACTTTCCCATCTGCTCCTAATAATGACTTGCCACTTTTTACAATGACCCGACTTTGCATATTATTTCTTGCATTCATAATGTCATTGTTAAGCACACTCTAATTGACAATGGATTTGAGCTTAATTTATGTCCCATGTATTTTCTCAAAGTTTTAGGTCTTACTGCTCATGACATTAGTCCCTCTAGTATTTAAATGCGTGCTTATGATATTTCCACTCGTCCATGTTTTGGTCACATCACACTACCCATCACTCTTGGTCCTAAAATTGTCCACATGATCTTTTTCATTGTTGATTTACTAGTTGCTTATAACTGTTTACTTGGTACACCATGGCTTCATGTCATGCGAGCTGTCACATCTACTGTCCATAAATATGTTAAGTTCTTACATGAGGTCATAGAGTACACCATCTTTCGTGACCATGCTCCATTTCAGTATTGTGACCACACTCTAAACACTAGTCTTCCTATTCCATGTATAAATACTACACATGATCCTCAACCTATGGAAGAACCCCCACTATTACCATCACTTGATGGTACTATTTGTGTGATATATGTCGTTTCTTCTATGCCACCTGCTACTACTACTGCTATTTTTCCTCATCAGGGGCTGCGTAGTCTATGGATGTCGATCTATCACATCCCCCTCCATGTATATTTCTTACTTTACCACACCCACCCTTCACTAGCACACTTCTCATTCTTAACTCATATTTGGAACATATTCCGTTCGATCCTACATGCGATGTTTATCTCTTCTTGGTTTCACTTTTGAGAACCTCCAGCCTTCTGCTCATGCTCCTCATCTATACTATTGGTTTTGTCACTATCACTACCGCTTATGTTTTGTGAGTTTTTCATCTCCTAGTCTATTTATCACGCACCCCTTGTTATTCTCCATTCACATTAGGGGAATCTTGGCTTACTTATATAGGATGCATGTTAGATCCTAGTCACACCTTATTTCAATTTCTATGCCTTTTGGTCTTGTTTTTATCTACAATAGTTATTTTCTTTGTTACTTGCATTGATGAGGAGTATGATATGTGCATGTATCATTTACATCTCAATGGCTCATTACATGATCAACCTAATAGTATAGCTTACCAAGTTATTAATGCATACCCATTCGATTTTGATCCAGAAGATGACGATCTCCTTGAGGAGTTTACTTAGTCCCTTAGTACATTATCGCCGAGGGGAGGGGGCATAGAAAATTATATACTTCCGCCCCTCTAATGTTTTAGATTAGTCACATAAGTATTAAATCACACCTTTCATACATATCATATACCATCCCATTCTTATAGGAATAACATATCACGCATCATAGCACCGTCATTACCAGATGACACACTCTTGTGCTTCAATTCACACCTTGATTGTTGAGGGATTACCATTACATTGAACCCCACACACCACACCTTAGGAATTACAAATTTCGTTTCCTCATATGGTGCATGTCATACACTCTTCATTATACACTTATTTTACGTTGTACTAGTCCTCATCTACGGACATTACATCCAATAAGGTATCTACGCACTTAGTCACATTATACATTACACATTTTCATATCATACATTTTTTATATACTATACTAGTCTTCAATACACATGAGTCTAGTTTTACATTTCATCCCTATATTCTACATTATACTAGTGCTTACCCTATACACCACATACATTATTAGGCCACCTGCAAATCACCTATACATAGTCATTATAAACTACGCGTCTCTATATACATTCTACATCCTACGCTAGGTTACATTACACATGGGTCTAGCTTTACATATTCCACTTCTATCTACACCTATTATTGCACTTTACACATTACATAATATATATCTCATGCACCTTACACATCCTATATTGTATTTACCACACCGCATGTTTACAAATCCTATTCATCATATGGTCACCTAGTTTCACCATACATGCTACATTTTCTTCTACGTGCTGTACTCACCACCCTATGACACACTTTAGTTCTTCATTCTATACTCAACAATCGAGGGTTTATAAATCAAATGGACCTTACATTTATCATGTGACATTCCTAGGCTAGTGATATACGCTTTAGGCTAGATTGTCACCTATTCTATCATTTTGTAGTGGTATACGCCTTAGGTTACATCACCACTCCCAGTACCTTCATCTTATAATGATATACATTTAAGGATAAATCATCACTTATCCTTTCATCTCATAGTGATATATGCTTAGAGATAAATCATCACTCATCCATTTAATAAGTCGTGATATACACTTCGGCTATAAGGCTCACCCACATCCTTTATCTATGTTGCATCTCACCACTCCTACATACACATTCATCGCATCACGCTAGACACAACAAAACATTAGTCGAACATTTCCCGATGATGCACTCTATTTTATGGTTCATTCTATATTTCTAAGGGGGGAAAAATGAACCTCATTTAATAAAATTCCATCCACTTGGGGGCACATGGCTCGTACCATTCCTTCATTCATTCTATTTCATTCACCCACAACATACTGCATTGTCTTGGGGGCATGTCTTTTTGCTTGCTAGTGTTTTGGATGATCACTTTCCTACACATGTTATACTGATTTCTTATATGTCATTATCTATATCATACACATATGTGCATTCATGCCTTTGTTTAGCGTGATCATAGATGCAAGACTCTTACACGCACATGGATGCTTGCCTTCTACCCTTCCTATACTATTCGCTTGGGGCATCCACCTTCATCTCATAAACATGCTATTGTTTCATTTTCTACTTATCATATTACATTATTGATAGTACACGCTTTGAAATATTGGTTATTTCTCTAACATGCTAATGGGTGTTCTATGTGTAACATTTGTTTTACAATATTATATGTCTCCATGACTCCTTGTTTGTTTGTTTCCACTTGTCTGCCTTTGTATGTTTCTTATATGCGAGATTTTCCCTTTATTGTGTGCATAATTATTTTTTGTTTTCGGCCATGAAGGCCTTGCATGTCTTGCAACATCATGAGTGATGTCCCATGTTTGTAACTTGCTTTGTGTAACTTCCTTGTTTTCTTGTGTGTTTACACTACTGTGCTTGATAGTTACTACATTTTTTGCGTACTTCACACTTATCATATTGCATGCATGTGTTTTCAGACTAACACTTGTTTCAGATAGCCATCTTTGATTGTGCTTGCCTTGGTTTCTACCAAGTGCACCCCTTTCCCCCTACAGGGAAAAGTTACAGAGTTCAGAGTATGGTAGGTCTTGTTTTGGGGCCGCATTCTCCTATCAACGATG
Source organism: Taxus chinensis (assembly GCA_019776745.2). Lineage (NCBI taxonomy): Eukaryota > Viridiplantae > Streptophyta > Pinopsida > Cupressales > Taxaceae > Taxus > Taxus chinensis. The sequence goes on along the minus strand of CM034147.1, from coordinate 904,756,640 downwards.
TCGCATGTGCCCCCAAATAGGGGAGCATCATTTCAGGGTTTACATACTAACACAACACAACTACACTGATTCATTACAATGAAATTTCTACCCTTTGGATTGTGGGTTTACATACATCGAGTGGGTTAAGACTAGTCTACGAACCCCATACATAACAAATTTTATGGGACATGGTGTCCTTAACATTTTTGGGAAGCAGTTTTAGGCTATGAGGTTACAATGGATGTGCCTCTCTACACTTCTTTGGCCAGTGACGTCAAATCACCCAAAAAATAGGACAATACAAAGATATCTTCACACACATTTCAACAGAAGCAGTCAACTATTGGAGGACACAAAGCATTTCCTCACACTTCTTCAGCTAGAATGGTGTGAGATCACCCAAAAAACTTGTAGTAGTACAAGATATCCTTCTACACCATTTTTCTCGACATGGATCAAGTGCACATGTTCCATTTACACTTTTCATTTTGCATATTTTAAATTTGCGTATTTCACACATTTCTATACACATGCATATTTTACATAACATTTTTACATACATACATATTTGACTACTTGATCCTTTTCTCCTTGCTGGTCTGGTCGTATGAGAAATAAGAAGTCAAATTAGGGGTAACAACAACAACAATGATGACAACAAACATTCTGTGATGAGACATGCCTTATTAACCATGCAGGTACATTACACACCATAGCAACTACACATGTGTTTCGCCCTATGTTCACTCTCATCATTTTTTTATGAGCATTTTTCATCTATAGTTTCCACGATCCTCCATGTTTTTATCATTCCTTGATTTTGTCTACTCATTTGGCATGTTTTCTCTACTACACTCTACATGGATATTAGGTACTCATCTCTATCTACTTTATGTTACAGAGATTTCCAGTCACTAACATAAAGTGGGGGAAAAATGTAGTCACAAAATCATGCACTTTAGGCATTATTTAGCCTGGTCTCATACTACTATTTAGAAGGTTCTTAAGTGAAGAAATTACTAATTAATCTCACCTTTTGGCCATCTTGTTTTACTTTTTATTTCATCATTCCCACACATTTTTACATACGTGCCAAGTTATTTTGGCACTTTCCCGTCCTTTTAGCCTAAACTAGGGTGCCCTGGTACCACCTGGGGCGCCTCGATCCATTTTTTACTTCCCTGCCTCTTTTTGGGCATCTTATAGCTGTTTTTCATCCTTATCTGTTTCTTGGTTGGCCATGTTGGGATTAATTAATAAATTAGAGCAAGAGAACCCTATAAATATAAAGTTATGAGACCAAATTGAGGGTCTTAGTGTCACTTATTACTACCACTCCATCTAGAGTTGCATCTATTACATCGCTTGCATTCACATACTTCCATGCATCAAGGCTAGGAGATCTACATCAACACACACACTTCATAGGGGGAGGGATTCTATTCTATTCCATGCACACATACTATTAATTTTTCTACATTTAGTTATTGCTCGCTACCTCACAAAGTGTGACTGACACAAGAGCACCTAGGGCATGATATGCACACACACACACACACACACACACACACACACACACACACACACACACACACACACACACACAACAAAACTACATTTGGGTCCAAAATATAGTGCAAAACTCAATTTAGTAAGCCCACCATTGTGGAAGTTGAGGTCATTATGACCCATTCATTTGCATATTTTATTTTTTTAGGGTTTTGATACTTATTCTGTCTCTGGAAGATCTTCAACTTCATCTTGCTATATTCGACACATTTGGCACAGATCAACGAATCTAGTGCGATAGGTAGTGAAGGTTACAAAACATCTTCTGACCTATAAAGAACCAGGTTCTAAGTTTTTTTAGAGACCAGGGTGCCACGGGGTGCCCCAGTACCCTCATGGGTGCTCAAATCTACTCAAATCTTTTAGATCCACTGCTTTTCGGGACCTCTGTCTAGTTGTTTTAGATTTTGTATTTTCCTGTCATACCTACGACACAATGCGATAGTAATCCAAAATCATCTGAATTCATTCCTTACCTTCCTCTTGCACAATAGGGTTTTATTTCTATTATTTCAATCATTTTAACCATTTTAGTCACTTCATATTACTTTAGTGCATTTATTTACAACATTTTATGTCCTCCTAGATTATATTAACTATTATTACATTCCCCCCATTTTAGTTAATTTTAGTTAATCATTTTGGTGAACCCGAATCGACGTACACACTCTTCCAATCCTCATTCTCCTTAGGCTTCCTTCCTCATGGCTATCTCCATTCATGAATTTCTACTCCTTCATCTTGAATTATGAGCTAAGATTATTACTCTTTTACTTATTATTCGTATTCTTGACAACACTCATCTAAACATAGTCTATAACAATTTTGCGGATGCATTATCTCAGCATATTACTTTCTCATATGCTCCTCATAATGACTGTGCCACTTTTGACAATGACCTACCTTTGCATATCATCTCTCGCATTCATAATGTCACTGTTAAGTGCATTCTAATTAATAATGGATCTGAGATTAATTTATGTCCCATGTATTTTCTCAAAGTTTTAGGTCTTACTATTCATGACATTAGTCCCTTTAGTATTTCACTGCGTGCTTATGATGGTTCCACTCATCTATGTTTTGGTCCTGTCACACTACCCATCACTATTGGTCCTAAAACTGTTCACATGGTTTTTTGTTGTTGTTGATTTCCCAGTTGCTTATAATTGTCTGTAACTATGTTAATTTCTTACATGAGTGCATAAAGTACATCGTATTTTACGAATGTGAACCATTTTGGTATTGTGACTGCATTGGAAACACTAGTCTTCATATTCCATGTATTAATACTACACATGATCCTCAACCTATGGACGAACCCCCAAATTTACCACCACTTGATGGTACTATTTTTTTGATAGATATTGTTTCTTATATGCCACCTACTACTACTACTATTATGATTCCTCATCAGGGTCCTTTCCAGTCTGTGGATGTTGATCTATCACATCCCCCTCCACATACATTTCTTACTTTACCACGCCCAACCTTCACTTGCACACTTCTGATTCATAGCTCGTATTGGGAACATATTCCATTCAATCCTACATGTGATGTCACTACCTATTACCTTGATGGTTTAGCTCATATTGGATTCAATTTTAAGGACCTCCAACCTTCTACTCATGCTCGTCATCTATACAATGGTTTTATCACTATCACTACCACTTATGGTTTGTAAGTTTTTCACCTTCTAGTCTATTTATCATGCACCCTTTGTTATTCTACAATCACATTAGGGGAATCTTGGCTTACTTATATTTGAGGCACATTATATCATAGTCACGCTGATATTTTATTTCCTTTTCCTTTTGGTCACTTTTTTATCTGCAATAGTTATTTTCTTAGTTACTCACATAATCTCACTAGGTGGTATGCGCATGGTTGCCCACATCCTCCATTCACTGATGAGGAGTATGCTATGAGCATGTATCATTTACATATCAATGGCTCATTACATGATAATTCTAATACTATAACTTACCAAGTTATTAATGCATACCCATTCAATTTTGATCCAGAAGATGACAATCTCCTTAACAAGTTTACTTAGTCAGTTAATACACTACTGTGGGGGGACATAACACATTAGAAAATTCCCCCCTCTATTGTTTTAGCTTAGTCACATAAGTATTACATCACACCTTTTGTACTTATCATCTATCGTCCCTTCTTATAATCATACCAAATAACGCTTCATAACACCGTACTTACCCAATGATGCACTCTTGTGATTTGGTTCACACTTGACAGTTGAGGGATTACCATTACACATAACCCCACACACCACACATTAGGCATTACACATTACGTTTCTTCATACATTGTTCATCATACACTCTTCATTATACATTTATTTTACATTTTGCTAGTCCTCATCTACACATTACATCCAATAGGGCATCTATGCACTTAGTCACATTATACATTAAAATTTTTCATGTCATACATTTTTTTATATACTATACTAGTCTTCAGTACACATAAGTCTAGTTTTACATTTCATCCCTACATTTTACATTATACTAGTCCTTACCCTACACACCAAATACATTATTATGCCAACTGTGCATTAGCTATACATCATCATATTATATACTATGCGTCTCCACACACATTCTACATCCTTCGCTAGGTTACATTACATATGGGTCTAGTTTTACATTTTATCATTACATATTACACTTCTATCTACACCTATTATTGTACTTTACACATTACATAATATATATCTCACACACCTTACACATCCTATATTGCATTTCCCACACCACGCATTCACAAATCGTATTCATCATATGGTCACCTAGTTTCACCATACATGCTACATTGTCTTCTACGCACTGTACTCACCATCCTATGACACACTTTAGTTCCTCGGTCTATACTCAAATACCGAGGGTTTATCAATAATATGGACCTTATATTTATCATGTGAAATTTCATCATGTGACATTCCTTGGCTAGTGAGATACGCTTTAGGCTAGATTGTCACCTATTATATCATTTTGCAGTGGTATACACCTTAGGCTACATCACTAATCCCATCCCTTCATCTTATAGTGATATATGCTTAATGATAAATCATCACTTATCCTTTCATCTCATAGTGATATACGCTTAGGGATAAATCATCACTCATCTATTCAACAAGTCATAATATACACTTCAACTATAAGATTCATGCACATCCTTTCTCCATGTCACATCTCATCACTCCTATATATACATTCATCGCAGTGCGCTAGACATAATAAAACATTACTCGACCATTTCCCGATGACGTAATCTCATTTACGGTTCATTCTAGACTCCTGAGGGGGAAAATAAAATGAACCTCATTTCATACACTTCCATCCACTCGGGGGGCACGAGTCCTCCCATCATTCCATTCCATTCACCCACAACATATTGCATTGTCTTGGGGGCATGTATTTTTTCTTGCTAGTGTTTTACATGATCACTTTACTACATATGTTAGAATGATTTGCTATATTTCATTATCTATATCATACACAAATGTGCGTTGATGCCTTTTTTTAGTGTGATCATAGATATAAGCCTCATACACACTACATGGATGCTCGCCTTCTACCCTTCCTATACTGGTCACTTGGGGCATCCACCTTCATCTCATACAGGTGCTATTATTTCATTTTATACTTAGCATCTCACATTATTGATCATACACACTTTGACATATTGGTTTTTTCTCTAACATTCTAACAGGAGTTCCATGTGCAACACTTGTTGTACAGGATTATATGTCTCCATGAATCCTTTCTTGTTTGTTTCCACTTGTCTGCCTTGGCTGTTTCTTGTATGCGGGATTTTACCTTTATTGTGTGCACACTTGTTTTTTTTTTACGTCCATGATGACCTTGCATGTCTTGTGACATCATGAGTGATGTCCCATGTTTACAACCTAATTTATGTGGCTTCCTTGTTTTCTTGTGCTTGATATTTCCTACATTATTTGCGTACTTTACACTTGTATTATTACATGCATGCATTTTAAAACTAACACTTGTTTTGGATTGCCATTCTTGTTTGTGCATGCCTTGCTACCAAGCACACCCCCCTTTCCCCTACAGGGCCAGAGTTATAGAGTTCACAGTGCGGTAGGTCCTCTTTTAGTGCTGCATTATCCTATCAACAACGTCACATGCACCCCCAAAGAGGGGGGAATCATTTCAAGGTTTATATTACTAACACATCACAACTACCCCAGTTCAGTAAAGTGCATTTTCTGCCCTTGGCATTATACGTCTACATACATTGAGTAGGTTCAGACCAGTCTATGAACCCCATACACATCGAATTTTACAGGACATGGTGTCCTTTACATTTTTGGGAAGTAGTCATAGGATTGAAGGTTATAGTGGGTGTTCCTCTCTACACTAATTTGTATCTTTTAATTTTTTAGGGTTTTGATACTTATTTTGTCTTTTGAGGGTCTTCGAATTCATCTTGCTATATTCGGCACATTCGACGCAGTTAAACGAATCTAGTACGAAAAGTAGTGAAGGTTAGAGAGCATCTTCTGACCCAGAAAGTACCAGGTTCCAAGATTTTTTAGAGACCATCCTGGGCACTCCAGCCTATTTAGATCTTCCAGATCCATGCTTTTTAGGACCTCTGTGTAGCCATTCCAACTTATGTATTTTTGGTTAGACCTACGATACCTTGCAACAGTCATCCACAATCAACTGAGTTCATTCCTTACCTTCCTCTTGCACATTAGAGTTTTATTTCTATTAGTTGAATCATTTGACCATTTTAGTCACTTCATATTACTTTAGTGTATTTATTTATAGCATTTTATGTCCTCCTAGATTAGATTAACTATTATTATATTTCCCCCAATTTAGTTAATTTTAGTTAATCATAACAATTCACATGTTATCATCATATGACACATTTCTCAAGATAAGTGTAATCATTTCACTTTAATAAAGTGTCAATAAAATGATTATATTTAATTATGTTTGTGCCATGTCATAAATGTCTTTTAAAACCTATTATATGCCACCTTCTTTCAGCTTATGAGCTGTTGATCCACGTAACCCTACTTCGTCATACCACCTCACCTCACACATTTACAACCCTCAAATCAAATTAATGCATTCCTTTTTGTACTGCATGTGATTCAGTCATCAAATTTGAAAATACAAGTAATCCAAACTCCCCTCCTTATTTGAATTCTTGCATCATTGCTACCAATTATAAGATTTTTCCTCTCAGAGCTAAGTATTTTGTAGAATTCAAAATTGGTGGGGATATGATTTGCCATGAGCCGAAGGACTATTCATAGCTCTGTAGCCAGCCACATATACTTCATCATTTTCAAACATGCAGATAGATGGAGTATATTAATAAGTTTTATGGTTTTAATGAATCCATGGTGACAAATTTTTTTGCCACATTCAAGGACGAAGAGGCTACTATCTAGAGTTTAGCAGTGAAGGTGGATGAAAATATTCTAGCTGCAGTATTAGGGATTCCTACAGAAGGTGATATTTTTCCTATGAAGGAAAACCCAGAAGAAGCTCAACGTGAATTTGGTGATACATATGATCAATTTTTGACTGATAGAAAAGGTACATTGCACACTTATTTGAAACCATTATGGGCTGGTGTTTCCAATTACATTATCAAATATTTTACTTGTGAGGGTAAATACTCTAGATTGAATACTGTTTATTTTAAATTACTTAATCATTTCAAGAATGGTAGACATGTTAATGTTTCCAATTTCCTAAATGAAAGTTTGAAAATAATGAGTCGGGAGTCACACAGGGGAAGGTCAACTCTATCTCACCATTGTCTCATCACTTTGATTGTGAAACATACACTGAAAAGTGATCACCTTGTATTGAAGTGGGAATATTTTTCAAGGTCTAAGTACATTGATGAGTTATTGGGAAAAAAGAAGAAAATAAAGAGAATCTCAGGTGGTTCCGCCACACCTTCATCCGAACCCATAGCTTCCACCTCTCAGCCTACATAAACCACTGTTTATGAGAAACCACCATATCTAGAGAAAAACCCACAGCCCATTTCTCCTTAGAGGATTCTTGTTGCAAAAACCCTCCTTGGCATATCTACACCCAAATCATCTTCATCCAAGGGCATAGGAAAATATTCCGGGTCCACTCCAAAACCCTCCAAAATCTACCCCCTAAATCTTCAAAATCAAGTCATAGACATTCACATAGGTTGCATACCAAAAAGAACAAAACCTCAAAGCCTAGGACACCTCTACAAAATTGCACTTGACAATTATTTAGATGATGTTGAAATGGATGTTGAAAAGGGTGAACCTGAAGTTACATGTGATATGGAGAAGAATGAGGTGGGAGGAATGTGGTGGGAAACCTATTCATGAAGGCCCCTGCCTGACATATTGAATTGCTTGTAGAGGCAGTTTCATGCTGGGGAGACCCATGATAAACATGAAGGTAAAGGATTGACAATAGAAATTGAGGATACAACCCATAACCATGCAAAAAGGATAGATACGAACACATAACCATGAATTTCCTAAAACACAGACTATAGAAATGGAAATTGGGGATGATTTGCCCCATAATGTTGAAGAAATTATAGAAAATATAGTTCATAACATTTCCATAGAAATTACACCTGATCATGATGAAATATTGTAAGAGGATATTTCTGTAGTTACTGAGGATACAACTAATACCATATTAGAACATGTTTCCCCATTGTTTCCATAAGCTAACATGTAACCACATGTTATGATTAAAGAAGATTTTCAAAAAACCTTCCAAACCAGATTATAGAACCATAGACACTTAGACAACCTTGTTAGATTACTGGTTGTAAAAATTTGAAAATTATGTTAATAAACTGTAGGGAAAATGGGAAAGGGATAAGGAAGAATTAATCTTTCCAACATTAGTATGACATTGACGAAAAGGATAAATAACTCAAGGTAAAAGACAAGGAAATTGAAAGACTCGAGAAAAAGTAGGAAGATATAGCTCAAGTGACCAATGAAATATTTAAATGCAGGTCATCATCTAAAATTTATGCCATTTTCTTGAAAGAACAAATGTTGTAGTTAAAGTATACTTGTATCAACCAATGATATTCCATTTTGATATTAGTGGAGATAGACCTTTCTTTAGGATATACATAAAAAATCCTAATGAAATTCAGTTGTTTTTATGTGAATTATATCAATACAAAATATGCCCTTCAAGATGAACAGGATTGGATCCCAATAATTTACATTAGAGATTGTTCCAATTAGGGCACTGTGTTCCTATTTTAACAATGAGATGTACAGAGAAAAAAAATTGCTAAGTAGAGGCACCTATGTAAAGTGTAACCATTAATGATAAAGGGTGAAGCTCCAAATACAAAGGCCATAATTGAGGAGTATGTAAAATACATGCAACACAAAGACATTAGACAAAAATTACACTGGATGAGATAGGAAGCTCATGATGATGCTAGAAAACACATTAAATTTAATGGCCCACGAGATACTACAGGGTCTGTAGGATGTGTTGACAAGCTGAAATGCAAAGAAAATAAATGTATTCTTATCATCATATCATTCCACATTTTAGGAGGATAAATGCATACATAGAAATTTCTAAAGGATGTGGAAAAAATCTGTTTCCAATTGGCTATTATCCACCAATTTTTCACTATCATATACCACCGTTGGTTTGGAAACAAGGAACTAGATGAGGACATATAGGACATGATCATGGAAATATACAAAATTAATGTATGGTACTTCTTCAATGAGCCAGAAGGAACATGTACACCGACTGACTTTAGGCGCTTATACAACATCATTCTGGAAGATCCTAAACCAACAGAGGCACCTAAAGAATCTTGAAGGAGGACATTCAAGAAGTTAAGTTTGGGGTGTGCGATGAGTCATTTTATTTCCTTTTTAAAAATTCACCTATTGTATTTTGTTTAGCCAATTGTACCTTTGAACTTTTATTTCCTAATGATACTACTAAACATTTCCATTATAACTTGAACTCATGGCACATATATTAGTTGATATAATTATTATGGTTTACTTTATTTTGTGGATTATGAGTTTGCATTTATTATTTTGGTTGCAATATGATGTTAAATGATGATTTGTATAAATGTCAGCCTTGTTTGCAAAGAAGTTATATGCAATAACTAACATGCAACAAATGATCCATATGCAACAACTAACATGCAACAAAGGATCCATACGCACCAACTGACATGAAACCAAAGGAACTCGTTCAAAAATACGAGTTTGTCTACAACAAATGACATCTAGCCAAAGGAACTCATCCACAAAAAGACATCCAAAGCCAAAGGAGATCACACACATACAATGAAACCATGATTCTAGGGAGCTTGTATAATGTGGGACACGTACACCTAAGCTCACACGTGTTGATAGAGGAAGAATTTATGTGAACAAGAATAAGAATCAATGCCATCACTTGATTATGCGTTGTAACTCAAAAAAAGAACTAATTGATTTAACCCATAATTTAATAATTGGTTGATCAACTAATCGAATAGTTAAGTTATGTGATTGTATGAGAACATTATTGAATAGTTATGTTGCATGCATGTACGTTTATGGATTTTTGGTTGAGATAATTTTACTTAATCCAATAAGAACTCCTAGTAGGACTCTATCTCTTCACGCCTTTGTTGTAATGAAATATATAAAAAGGAAAGATTAATGCTATAGAAGGGGATGCATATAGAGGATATCGATCCATAAATAGGGAACTTGATGTATTTTCCACTTGTAATATTCATGTTGATGAAATAATAATTTGAGTTCTATTAAATTTTTGTAGGCACAAGCCTTGGGAGGGATTAACACCCAAGGCATGACCCACTTATAGTTTGCTAACCCTCTCCTTTTGTTTGTTGTTTTAATTCATTGCATGGATAGAATTGCAGCAATTATTCCTTTCTAAGTATTCTATTTTTACACTCTTTTCTATAGTCATAGTATTTGTTTGAGTGATAGTCTAGTTCATTTACAATATTGTTATTTCTTAATTGTAGTGACAACAATTTACCTTTACACTCCTCAAGCATATGTAACTGTGCATACAACACTAAAAATATTGAAATTTTACGTTCCTAGGTCTAATAATTAAATGACTGTAGATTGATGAACATCATTAATTACTACAAGTTAATTTGCACCTCCAATACAATAATCCTAAATCATTCATTTCAAAGTATTTCTTTAATTTAACTTTATTTTTCATAATTAAACTGTTAGAATTATTAGTAATAAATAAATCAACACACAATACAATGCAAATAATCTTATTTTTTTCAATTTTAACAAATAAATCATTATCGGAAGAACAATTAGAAAATTCAATTTCATTGAAACTATTAATCTTTGCATACCAAGCTCTAGGAGGTTGTTTTAAACCATATAAATATTTTTTCAATTTACAAATCTACATTTTTTAACTGGTTTTTCAAAGCCTTTAGGTTGGGTCATATAGATTTCCTCTTTTAAGTCACCACTCAGAAATGCATTTTTGACATCCATTCGATGGATTTCCCAACCATATTGAGCGACTAAGGCAATTAGAATCCTTACTGTACTCATTTTTGCAACTGGCGCAAAGGTTTCAACGTAGTCGATACTAGATTTTTGAGTAAACCCTTGAGCTACTAACCTAGATTTGAATTTATCAACATTTCCATCAACTTTATATTTAATCTTGTATAGCCATATAACCGACTATACTTCATTTTTCAAGAGGAGGGACTAAATCCCAAGTTTGATTTTTAATCAAGGAAATATATTTAGATTTCATTGCATCTACCCATCTTTCATCAGAAGAAGATTTTTCAAGATATTTGGGTTCTAGGTTCATACATCGTCATCAAAGCATGATATGTATGTTGACTTATAGTCATTTTCTGAAGGTTTTTAGGATTAGAGTCTTGAATAATAGACTCATCCCATCTAGGTATTTTGGCTATAGAGAAAACATGAAATAACTCTTTTTCAACTATATGTTCATTACTAATTTCATCATCACATACATCATTTTCATTTTTATTATCATTATTTTCAATTTCATTAGAATCATCATGAATAATTGAAACAAAAGATGAAGAAGATGAACAAAAATGTTTTTTTTAATACTTTTACATTCTCGTTTTTTGTAACTTATCTATTTGAAGGATTGTAGATCCTAAGACCTTTAGTTTTACCTCCGTAACCTACAAAGATAGGAGGTTTGTCAAGCTTCTTTTGTTTTGATTTCAGAATGAAGATAGAAACAAGACTACCAAAGATTCTCAAATGAGACACTTGGTTTTTTATTTGACTACTATTCTAGAGGAGTGGAGTTACCTACGACTTTAGTGGGTAATCTATTCAAAATATGAACAACATTGTTCATTGCTTTAACCTAGAGAAATTTAGGGACTTGTGCTGAATGCAACATAATTCTAGTCATTTCCAGAATGGTGTTGTTTTTCCTTTTCGCAATCCCTTCTGTTAAGGGGAATAGGGAGTAGTTAGTTATCTTTGAATACCACATTCGACACAAAATGATTCAAATGCCTTATTGATGTATTCTCCCCCATTATCAGTCTTAAGCCTCTTAAATTTATAATTATAATTTTTTTCAACTACATATTTAAATTAATTAAATTTCTACAAGACATCAAATTTATTTATTTTATAAAATAAGACCAAATCATACAAGAGAAATGATCAATGAACATGACAACATTCAAAGATCCATTAAGGGATGGAAATTCTAGGGTTCCTCAGACATCATTATGGACAAGTTGCAAAGGTTCATTAGAATTCACATCATGATGACTGTGGAAGGGGTTAGCAGATTTATTACCACGTAAGCACCCTTCACATGTTTCATGATTTTGGGAAATAAGTGGAAGACCAGAAACTAGATTCAGAGACATGCCTTACATGCTCTTGAAGTTGACATGAATTAGTCTCTCATGCCACAATTGCATGCCACTTCTTTTAGATGTCAAAAAAGAAGTAGAGGGAAAGCCATTAAACACATGAAGACCATCTCTTTGTATGCCTTAAACTATAGAGACATCAAGAGAATTTTTAATAATACATTTATATTTTAACAAATTTACACTATACTTATTTTGAGTCAATTGAGAACAAGAAAGGAAATTCATTTTATGTTTAGGAACTAACAAAACATTGTTAATAAATCTATTCAATACTTTTGCTTTACCTTGTCCCTGAACGTCGATAATGGAATGCTTACCCAAATAGATCTAATCATGAACCTCTCTAAGGTTAGATAGGATATCGGATTTGAAGTTCATGTGCCTAGAGGCACCATTGTCCAATAGCCACTCATTTTCCTTTGCAGTGACAAAGGCATCATACAAAGCAATTACATTAGATTTTTTAATATTTTTCTAATTCTTGTTTTGGTTTTGATTTTGATATGATTTGTTTCCTTTTTGGTTTTTGAAATTTGAATTTTTTCTTGATTTACATTTATCTTTCTTATGGAAAATATTTCCTTAGTAATGACATTTACCATCAAAACTATTAAATTTCTTGGTTTCTTGTATTTTCTAGGAGGTTTAAAAGTTGTTTTTTGATTCTTGTTGAACCTAGAAGGTTTACTTTTTGATTTTTGAGTGAGAAGTGGCTGAGTGCCATTCTCTTTTAAATTAAAATTTTTCCTTAATTTCTCTTCATGAATCAGGAGAGCACTAAGGGTTTGCAAATCAAGGATATCTTGTTCAGTTTGATACTTAGAATTTAGAATTGAAATGAAATTTCTAAACTTTTCATGAATACTCAAATGAATAATAAAGTAAAGTAATTTGTCCTGAATTAAGTTACAATTACATCTATCTAACTAAGACTTAATATTTTTTAATTTTATCCAAATAATTTATTACCTTTTTATCTCTCTTCATGGGGTTGTCATTAGTTCTAGAATCAATTTAATGATTTTTGATAGTCGCGTACCTTCATGCATCGATTGAAGTTGTGTCTAAGCCTCAATCGAAATTTATTGATTCCTAATATGAAGGAGAAAATCATCTTGCACGCTCCACAAAATGATGGAAATAACTTCCTACACATTTTGTTGATATGCAACGAAGTTGTCCACAGTTGCTTGTCTTCCTGTCAGCGACTTCTCTATTCCGTTCATGACCGTTCAGAGCTTGCGATCCTTGAATTCCACATTCAATCATATTTTCCAGATGTTGTATTTATTTCCATCCAACATTTGATATTTATCAATAGTAAAGCACGGTTAGACCCCATTTTCACGTAAATAAATTTTGAATAATTAAGAACAACGGAGATTAATACCAATCAAGTTTTGAAAAATCCCCTTGTTGTTGTTCAAGCCTCGCAATCGAATTTCGATGAATTCATGATAAAAAAAGGACCTATCAAACCTATAATCTAAATGCACAATATAGTAGTTTGATAATAACATTATTTTATCAAAATGTGAGTGATTTTTTTTCAATTTTCATAAAAACTAATGACGACTTATTCGTTGTGTCATAAAAAACATCATTTCGATTAAAAATAATTCATCTAATATTTAAATAATTTTCTCAATTTAAAATAATAAAATAATAAATTAACTTAAATTAATTTAAATTAAAATGAGAAATAAAAAAAATGCATACATGATTTTTTTTTGTGTGGAGAAAGCTCCTTTGTATATGTTGTTTATAACTTAGTTAACTCAGACAAGTTAGGTTTACCAACTCGACGAGTCGAGTTGTATTAAATCACATGGTTGAATTAATTTATCATCGAGTTATATATCTATTACTAACTCTAGCACAATGACCTATCTATGTGGCCTCCCAACCACCACCTCAGAGTTACATGGCATATTAAACATAACATGACTGATCAAAAAACCCATTGACTTTATCCACAAAGCCACCTGCACGTGGCCAAACAAGCTGTACCAGACCATATACATGGGGGAAATTTTTTTTTAACGTGGCTGCAACCATGTTCTACACTATGGAAAAGAAGGATTATAAAGCATTATAGAACTGCATACCATCCCCATATGGGATTAAGATTAAAAAACAAAAGGCTCACGGCCTAGGAGGGAAGAGAGGCGGGTCAGATGGGAGGAGAAAGCAGAGGCATGTGGCAGAGCATGAGTGGTGTGGCGAACGGAAGCACCAAGGCCTGCCAAGTGTCAGCTGCCAAGATGTGTGAGAAGGATGGGGCCTCCCCAACATGGGTTTAAAAATAATAATAAAAAATGGAGCCCGCATTATATTTATAAGTTTTGATTAAACTATTAAACATAGCCACATTGTTATTGCGATTGTTTAACCTTTGTAGTAATATGGTTTATATTTTTTACTAAAGGCCACATAGATTAAATTACAGGGATAGTTTAATGTATAGTTTTTATCGGCTATAGTTATTTAAACTACAATATTTAATTTTTGTTAATATTATACACACACACACAGAGAGCCTAAAATAGACTATATTATAGATTAAATATAACCTATAGTTTTTCAAATCTAATGCAACCCATTTATTTTAAAGGGGTACATAGAGACATAGAAAAATTTATTTTTTGAATACTAAAGGTGAACAAAATAACTGAGGGTTTTACCACACCGGGGGACATTAAAAAAGACTCAACCAATAGGGGAAAATTTGAATTCCCATTCCCATGGATTTGTGTCTTCCGCATGTGTGTAACATTGATTTTTACTTGAGGTTACCTTTGAAAACATTTATCCTGCACACATTTGAAACTATAGAATATATAGAAAAATATTTCATAAAATATTTATCCCTTACCTGTGTTCTTGTATGATATTTCACGTGCAGGTAAAAATTATCCCGAAACCCTTTCACATGTGCACACACAATATAACCAATAGAAGTCCCCAAAGGGAATGAGGTGGGGGGGGGGGGGGGGTTTAAATTAATTTTTATACCAAACTAACCACCCAACCACCTGAACAGACACATCTATTGGTTAATTAAAATATAATTAAATACAAACGCTCTAGTACCATGTCAAATCCGAGGTATGAAAATTAATTAACTATTATAATATTTAACAAACATTAGATGAAATCATAAATAAATGCATAACAAAGTAAATAACACTTGAACACAGTAATTAACATGGAAAATCCCTGAGGGGGAAAAACCATGGAGAAAAGAATTTCCATTACGCAAGAAACTTTTACAGTCCAAAATTATTTCCCGCCTCACTTGTTTCCTTGTCCAATTCACCTCACGTGAATTAATCCAAATATGGCCCCTACCATATTTAAATGACCGCAAGGGTCATGAAAAGTGAAGTGACGGGGTGTGTACCCAGATTTAAATTAATTAGTTATTAAATAACTAATAAAACATAATCTGAAGTTTATATTAAATAACTAAGAACATAAACATATTCTAAATTATTTAATTATGAACTAAATATTATAAGCACTTAATATTATGTTAAACATATAATTGCAAAGGTATATTGGTGCATTTTAAACACAACATAAAAACAATCTACACCAAGCCCAAGAGGTTACACGCAAGAAAATGCAACAACTAATCAAACAAGACTAGCCCGATTAACTAAAATTACATATTATAAAACATACAATGAAATATAATAAAAAGATGTGCAAACAACCATTACAAATTGTTGAAGTATAGTCCTCTACCCTACGCGCGTGACACTCCTTAACTAGTTGCACACAATCCCTTACCTCCGCGCTATAAAATAACACCTAGTAGATTAGGTGGGCTCATCGGTAGTGCGGAAGGTTTCCAGGCTCCTTCATAGGTTAGTGAAGATAAAATGGTCTAATGGATAAATAATCTAAAATTCAATTTAGGCTGAGATTTCTATTATGTTAACACATGGCCATGCACATTCCACAAATTGTTCATCTTTTATATATAGTATTGCTCAAATACAAGTCATAATTCATACATGATCATTACAGAGTTATGACACAAACTATGCATGCATCTATAATCTTGTACCTCTATTTATCCATCTCTTAAGATCAACATGTCCACACTTAATCCCCTTACCCCAAACCCTTGCATAGTTATTTATACTAGTGGGGACTTTCCCTTCACTAGTCTTACAAAGGCTAAGAATAACCTTTGTGTTTACAACTTTGGTTAACTACCCTATTAGGTTGGTTTACCAAAAATAACTCACGCCACCATAAGCCTACGTTGCATGTCAATCCCCTATCTAGAATGTGGTTATTCTTACCTACATTCATCCCCTCCATCCTCTCCATATGTTTTCCCAAAGCTGAATTCCAAGTCCACTTCTGGACTTATGTTTATCCCTATTTCCTTGCTACTCTCTATGTCCATATTTTTATTCCTTTCCCATTTCTTTGTATTCTAATTTTCGATGTCTCCCATGCATCCTCTTTGCCTCTCTTACACACATGTTGCTCCTCCTCCCCTTACATGCATACTTCGTGTGAACTCCCCTAGTATCGTTCTATGCATTTTCTAAGCATACTCCATGAGCCTCCAAAGAATGATTGCTGCATAAAGAATATAAATACTAAGGAATACAACAGACGTGGGATAAACATCACCCCTTACTAAACTGACTATCCATCCTCATGCAACAATAATTGGACTTCCTTAAATAATTCAGGGATTTATATATGCAATAACCCTTAATGTGCCTGCCAATTTTGTATAACATGTTCAATCTGTTGGTATAATTTATCCAATTATGAATCAACTTGAGTGAACAAGGATGCACCTTTTAGCCCTGTGGTAAGCGTGATCCTCGATTGGCCAACTTGCCATCATAAATGTTGCCCATTGTGTTTTATTTTCATCATTTATGTCAACTCCATTGATGGCAAAGGGTTTCATGGTGTGGTATGTATCTCCATGAGGTGCTATTCAATGGTCAACTGTTAGGAAATAAAGGATTAAAAAATGCGGAATAATCCCTCACACAATCACAATAGTAGAAACTAATATGCAGAAAATTATTATAGACCTCAAATAAAAGTGCAGAATAAAATAACACAACACAAAGAGACAATATTTAATGTGGTTCACCCAATATGGGCTACGTCCATAAAGAATCACTTGCTCAGATTTTATTACAAGCCACCACTCTCTCAATACAATACCCAGATCTGTTTGGAGCTATGCTCAACAAACTCTACATAATGCACACATGAATTCAAAGCACATCTGCAATGTTTTTCATCCATCTATCATATGCATAAAACCATATAAATAGGCAACTACTTAAGAAATTTTACAAAACCATGGGCAAAAACCGTCCCATAAACCTATGGATCAAAATCCTGCCCATATGAGAAAATCACGTTTCCCAATATATCGGGTACATTTTAAGGCACAATTTTTTTTGGGGGCTACGCCCCCAAACCCCTGCTACCGGGGGCTGCCACCCCTAGACCCCTGCTCAAGGCCTGTCCTGAACCCAAACCTCGGCGAGGATACATGAAAAGTGTACAGTACTCTTAGTGTACAGTCTTCAACACTTTCACACATGAAAACATGCCATTATTACCCATTGTGTTTTAGTTTCATCATTTATGTCAACTCCATTGATGGCGAAGGGTTTCATGGTGTGGTATGTATCTCCATGAGGTGTTATTCAATGGTCACCCATGAAGGTTGATTGGTAGTGACAAAGTTTGGTGAGTTGTCATGGTGTCCTGACATGGTTTTAGCTTGCATGGTCATAGTACAATATGAGTTCTCCTGATTTTGTTGGAGAGTTGCATGAGGTCAAGCATGGTTAATATGATGTGTTATAGGTGTCTACGAGTCTGCATTGAGTCAACATGGTCAGTTCATGGTGTGTCATGGTTTAGTCAAGTCATTCCAGGATTGTTTCTAGCCCTGAAGCATGCAGAATGAGTTGGAGATATGATAAATGGAGATGATAATTATTTTCTGGTGCATAGTAGTAGTATGGTGATGGTATACATGCCATGTATGATGAGTTTCAGGTCTGTATTAAGTGGTTTTGTGCTTTTTATGAGGTCCTTGGGAAGCAAAAAGTGACATTGGTTACAGATTTTCAGAGCTATTTGGGCTATGTGGTGATTATGAATAGTTAGAGGAAGTTTTCATGATGCTTCATGACAAGTTTTAGGTAAATTTTTTGAAGAAATTTGAAGATATGCAAGTTTTGGAAAAACTAGGTAAGTTACCGTGTGTTTTTAAAGAAAAGTTGGACCTTATGATGCTCATTGTGAATTGTATGATTTGCATGGGGACCTAAGCTCTTTGGAAGAAATTACAAGGTAAGTTATGAAGTTTTCAAAAAAATAATGACGTGGTTTTATACTCACGTTTTTTGAATGATCATTAAGAAGGTTAAGTGGTTTGAAAACCTAACTAAACCCTAATTAGGAGCTTCTTATAGGAAAGTGAGTATATCAGCCCATTTTTTATTGATAGTACAAAAATTATGATTGTATGTTATAAAGATATCTTCCTGATTTCCATAAAGGTATATTAGAGCATGTGGTGATATGTGGGCTCCACTTGAATTTCCTTATTTCTTAAGAGTTGAAGTTTTAGGAGAATTTTACCAAATGAGGAAAATTATAAATTAGAATTTATGATATGCCATGAGTTTATATATATGGTCATGAAGGTTTAAAGTCATGGTGATGTTGAAAAAGTGCAAAGTGTACCCTATTTGTGAAGACTAGTTTTTGGGGCAGTTTGGAGAAGCCTTTAGTAAAATTGAGATTGTAGGAGCTATAGGCAGAGTTAAGAATCCATTAAAGTTGTGTTGTGGATCTGGTTTATAGGGATTTATAATGGTATATAAAAATTTATTATTGGATAAGTTATGCAGAAGTTATGACTTGATTTTTGAGGGTCAAGTTTGAAGGATCCTTGTTATAGCTGGGTGCAAGTAGCTACATGAGGTAAAGTGATGATTCTGAGTTGTTAAATATTTTTGAAGGTTTATGAGTTCATATAAATCATTTATAATTTTTATCCATGTTTTTTTAAAGAATGGAAGTGGTTTTTGTAGTGATGGAGTGGGTTGAGCTCATTATTACTTCTTGAGTCCAAGAAGACATAAGAAGCAGGTTTCAGAGATTGGCTTGGTTGAAGGCCTTCCACTTGGATTTTGAAGGCCTTACACTTGGATTTTGAAGGATTTATCATATGTTATAGATAGATAATTTAGAAATATTTAGAATGAGTTATGTATTGTCTCATGATGAGGTGGTTTGGTTGGTATTTCAATTCATTTTGTGAAGACATTTGTATGTTAGATTTCAAGGCAGGTTTATTCTTTCTGAAAGATTGAGTTGTTTGAGGGATTAAATGGTTGGGTTGATGCTTTATATAACCTAGAAAGTGAAGAGGAGTGAACTTGGAATATATTTAAGTCATTTATAGGTCCTGAAAGTATCAACAAGGGTGAAAAATAGTTGAGTTTTCAAAACTTATTTTTGGGCAACTTGTTTTGGTGAAGACAAAAGTTGTTGTGGTTTGAACATATGATTGTTTCATAAAATATAACTTGATTAAAAGTGTTATAAAAGTTATAATATTTCCATTGAGTGGTATCATGATATAGTTGAGGTGTTTTTGGGTGGTCTTGAGGCCCAAAGGTAAAATCAAGTTGTTTGAAACAACTGTTTTGTGAAGGATATGAGCTTGTGAGCCCATTAAATGAAATAATTTGATTGGTTCAAGTAAAATTTTGAGAATGGATGGTTTTAAATGATATATTACTAATTTTTGGTGAATATGAGAGTTTTAATAATTATGGTTTTGTAATGAGTGTATTTTTCTCATTACAATGGTAGGGTTTTAAGGCTTGTTGGTTCATGATAAGTGGTTTTTAGCATGGCTGAACCATATGGGTAATATGTGACCATTTTAATGTTTTTATTTGAATTTTATTATGTTTTATGGGTCAAATTTACATGAGAGACTGACCTCCTTTGGGTTAGAGAGAAGAAGTGCATATAAAATTGAAGTTTCAGCTCATTTGTCGAGCTAGTCTTGCATGGGTGAAAAGTGTGACCTAGAGGAGAGTTTTTTGTAGGTATGAGTACATTATTGGAAGGATGAGGAAGATATTGAAATTTTGAGGAATGATTGAGAGCATGTGTGTAATATTTTAGAGCCAAATCAAGATCAATAAGAAGAATATTGAGAAATTTTTAAGACCTAAGGTTTGAGCAAGGGTTTGTGAGCTAAATAAGTGATCTCCATCAGTTGTTGCAACAAAAAAATCAGAGATCAAACATATTTAGGTGTCTAATTTGGTGCTTAGTCATCCTAGGGGGTTGTATCCTCCTTGTGGAGTGGGTGCTTCACTAAATTATGGGTTGATTCTCCTTATAGGGTTGGTTATCTATTAAACTAGGGGTTGGTGATCCTTGTGGGGTTAGTGCCTCACTAAATTTGAAGCATGGATAAATAAATTGTATGTTTCAATGGGTTTTATCCCCCTTGAGGGTTTCCCACTTAAGTTTGGTGTTCATGTGTAATTTATTGTTCTTTCTCATGTGTATGGTTGTTTCTATGCTTAAGTAAACACACATATGGTTCATGGTTGATTCAATGGTTGTATAAATAATGATGATTGATAAATGGTAAATGAATTGAAATATTTATTGGATTGATTCTTGCCCACAGTCCATTCTGATTCCAAAAATTAGTATTAGTAAGTCCTTGTGAATCAATTTTAGAAACTTAAAGGACCTTTGAAGCACAAAAGGGTAAACCAACTGATCTTTAGAGGAAAATATATGAGATTGTTCAGTCTTTAGTTTTTGGATTATAAGAGAAAGTGAGTGACATGGAGAAATATTGTGTTCAAGATTCCATGGATTTGAAATCCCAAGTGCAGAATATGTCTAACGCCCTAAAGGAGAAAGAGGAAGCTTGTTCCATGTATGAAGACAAGTTAAAATTTCTTGAATTAGATTTGGAGAGTGTATCCAATAGGTTAAAGAAGTATGAAAGGTTTGAAAAGCGTTATAAAACCCTTGAGGGAATTTTAGAGGGTCAAAGACTAAAAATGACAAAACAAGCATAGGGTTCACAGGTAAGCATGTGAAGAGTGATGTGTAGACATAAAACCATGCACTTTAGGCATTATTTAGCCCGGTCTTATACTACTATTTAGAAGGTTCTCAAGTGGATTAAGTAATAATTAATGCCACCTTTTTTCCATCTTTATTTTATATTTTATTTCTTCATTCCCACATATTTTATTGCACTTATCCACCCATTTCGCAACTGCGCCATCATTCTAGCCCAAAATCAAGGTACTCCAGCCTTTTCAGGGGCACCCCGGTCCCACTTTGGGCACCTCGGTCTATGCACATCCTTTCCTGCCTCTTTTTAGGGCATTTCTATCCATTTGTTGTCTTTATATTTTTCCTAGTTGGCCTTAATGGGATTAATTACGAAATTACATTTGAGAGTCCTATAAATATAAAGTTATAAGACCATAATGAGGGTCCTAGTTCATAACATTATGCACTACTATCACTCCATCTAGAGTTACATTCATTGTATCACTTGCATCCACATAGTGCTATGCATCAAGGCTAGGAGATTTGCATCACACACATTGTATAGGGGGAGGGATTCTATTCTATTCCATGCACACATTCTATTTACATTTTTTATAGCTACTATTACTTGTTACTTCACAAAGTGCGACTGATACGAGAGCACTTAGGGAATGCCATGCACACACTCATAAGAACTACATCTAGGTCTGAAATGTAGTGTAATGTTAATTGATAATTCTAATAGTTTGGTAGCTGAGGTCAATCTAACCCATTCATTTGCATATTTTATTTTTATAGGGTTTAATATTTTCTTTTTTATCGCATGTAATTGCATAGCTCATCTGACAGATCTATCGCTATAGAAGGGAAGTATTCGAAGACACCTTGCGACTATATAAAATTAATTTTTTGAGCATTTATAGTGCTTAGAGCACCCAGATTGCAGACCAAGGCACTTTGGGAGCCCCAGTATACTCCCAGGCACCACAGTCATCTAAAATCCTCGAGATCTATCCTTCACAGGGTCCCTGAGTGTTTGTTTGCACTTCTTGATTTCATTTCTAAATCCGTGAAAACCTGTAATAGTAACTTCCAATCAGCTAAGCTATTTCTCTTCCTTCTCTTAAACATTTAGGGTTTTATTTCACTTAGAATAGTTTACTTTCATTTATTCCATACTATTTTAGTCTATTTAACACAAAATTTTAGTCCTCCTAATTAGATTACCATTAATACAACAGTGTCCCTGTACGATGGAAAAGTGACCAGCGAGCATGGGAATCTACAAGCAACTCTTCCTCGCACTCGACCTCCCAAGGTCATGCCAAGACAACCGGTAGGGATGGAATATGCGTGGGATGTGGACAAACTAGTTAGGAAATCTTATATCTTCGACGTGCACTAGTGGAATCTGTGAATCTAAGGCAAAGAAGGCCCTCCTAACTTAAACTGGTGTGATAGATCAATCAACAAGGATGACTGCTCAAAGGCTCCAATCAATATCGAGCTCTGGAATGATTCGGTCTATGGGTTGTGGAATACGTGGAAAATGACCTAGGATAGTTTCATGTATGTCTCCAGATAAGGTCATAGGGTGGATGGTAAATATAATTGACTCTATGGGTGATTCTCTGGCCTAGTCCAGAATTCCTTAGATTCGTTAGCTACTATGTCTAACAAGGATAATTTTTCAATGATGATAGGTGGAAGTGGGGTAGATCTGAATACTAATTTACATAGGGCCAACATATATGTTTGATTCACCTATAGATTTGTTGGGCTGTGGGATTTGTGGGTCACAACCATAGATTCGTGTCTTTTGTGGTCCTGCTATGGTCATGTGCGGACACAGTCCCCAATCCCTAGTATCTAATAGTCATATACTTTCTTAGCCTCTATATTTAGAATTAGCAGTTGTGTGATCTTTTCAGAGTATCTCACAGGTGTTCGTGCAACCTGAATTCTTAAGCTGGTATCTATATCTGTGAGAGTGTCTTCTGCATTTGGCTGTGGGACCAAAGGATCACAACCGAATGCTTGCTCTCTTTCAAACCCTTCCACAGTCATGTGGATATATATCTAGGGTAATCTATAGTTTGGTTGATTTGACCAAAACGTGTGCGCTTTGTTGTCTTCTATGTTTAACTCGCTTAACTGGAGGCTGATCTGCTGTACATTTGTGGTTGTTTGGAAGACTTGGATCCTAATATTTTGATCTACATCAGTTATTGCTGTGACGAGATTGGGTTGGGGCACAATTGGCTCGAATACGTATTCTCTGGGGCTCTCTAGGTCCCGTGATTGTCATAAAAAAGCAACAACGTAAATCCAAATGCAGCAAAGTGAAATTAACTATGTAAAGTGTATCTACAGCATATATGACTTCTCTATTTTTGTATTTTTTTGATGAATTTATATAAATGAAATTGAAGGAGAAGCTATTTTAATATATCTAGAAATTGACAATTAGTCTATTGACGAATTTAAAACAAACAAAGCAACCGAGTATAGCTACTTGCCTGTGCAGTTGTAAATCTATTCTAAACAATGAAATAACTGATCTAATCTATTTGAAAGACTCTCAATCCTACCTCATAAGTGAGGAATGAATCATAGTCTCTTAGAAACTATCAATCCCCACAGCTTCCCTGGCAATATCGAAAGTAAAATTGACTGAAATAAAGTGATTGGCTACTCTATTTTGATATGCTTCTAATTAGAACTTTGAAAGCTAGAATCCTGGATTCTTCAGAATAGTGACGAATCCAATGGTGTGTGTGATCTTGTCCCCTCAGTGTGATTTCCTCGCTCTTTCATGTTCATGTGGATCTAGAAAAGCGTGTAATACTAGCATCAACATAAGTAGATATTGGGACAAAGGCAGCTTAGGATACAGACTGAATACAATGCAAGTAGGAGAGAGATAACGTAAAGAGTATAGAGCTTGGCTTATGCAATTCCTAGTGGGATTTATTGCGAGTCATGTAGCATAAAACATCCAGAACCTGAAACTATCTTGTTTGAAGAAAAAAATCTGTAACTTTAATGTCTTCCTATTGAAAACAAACTATCCTATTCCAATTGATTTGGATGAAGTGATAACAACAATTGCACAAGATGGATATGTGGCTTCCTAACAACAAAACAACACTAACTAGGCATGCAATGAATGAAACTAAGAATTCTAAGAAAAATGAAAGACTAATCTATTGCAATGAGAAATTCAGAGGCAAATTTGAGGGGCCATTTGCTTGAGCACAAGCCAACTATTTATAGCATTTGCATTTACCCAAGGTAAAAACCAAATTGATCTCTTAAACTATAAACAATGGCAAAATACTATTCCAGGGAACCAGAATCATTAATGCAAGCCCAAGGCGGTGAAAAAAAGCTGGTAAATGTTGAAATTTATGTGAGTCACGTTAAAAGAGCATTTTGGAAAACGCGTGAAGGACTGTCGCCCTGAGTAGGGCAGCAGTTACAGGACCACCGCCCTGCTTAGGGCAGCGGTCTCGTGACCGCCACCCAGTCAGGGTGGTAGTTTCGTAACTGAAGAGAAAAAGGTAGAGAAAAGAGGGGAAAAGAGAAAAACAAAGCACGTGGGGGCTAAGCGGGGCATGTGGGATGTTAACGCACACTTGGGAAGCTTTTCTGGATCTTGAACACCTTGCAAGGAGACCTGTGACATCATTGGGGCACGTGTTACGTTATTCCGGTGGTGTAGTACCCTATAATTTCAGGTACGTAAATATTGCCCCCTCGGAGAAGCGTTTTAGCCATGAAGAGGCGTAAAATGGTGGGTCCGAGTATGGTGGTCCCGAAATGGGAAGTTAGAAGTTATACCTGATACATCCGTGTGTCGCAATGATGCCATCCAAAATTCTCACCACCATTTGTACGGGGGTAATAACTTACCTCCATCGGCACTCCAAACCTGTGAAAAGGGAATTTAAGACAAGTCAGGTTGCTATATATATGAAAATGGGCCCATTTTCCTATTCATTTGTGAGTGTTCATTTGATTGATTCTGAGCTCTGGGACCCACGGTGACGGTTTCTTATGAGAGTAGAGTCAAAACATTCGTGACGAGATAGCGATCATGCCTCCGTGAGTAGATCATCGACCCGCGAGATCACAGGTTAGTTTTCCTCAATTTATCATTTTTACCTCCAAAATTTTAAAATTCTAAAATCTTTGTCGTGGGGGGGTTATTTTTGAAAATGTTTTGTTCAAAAGGTCCATCTAGGGGGGTAGTCTACTGGGTAGGCTTTGCTTTTAGTGAAAATGGTCCTTTTTCATGTTGTTTGTCTTTTTAAAGTTATAAAACCCGTGTGGGTTTTCGGGACACGACCGCCGCCTTTAAGGCGGTGGTTGCGAAACCGCCGCCCTGCTCAGGGCGGCGGTTCTTCACAGAATGCCAAAAGAACACTTGTTTGAAATTGTTTTTGCATTTTTAGCATCTTTATGTGTTTTCGTGATTTTTCTAATGTCATTTGGATGCTAACTTGCTCTATTTTGTGTGTTTTTGGGTGTATGTAGGCGAGGGAGGAGTACATTCGGTGGAGCCGAGAGAGAGAGTGTGACTGGCTCCCGACAGTATTAGATGCCCTTTCACAAGACGAGCAGGACACTCTACAGAGGGCCAGTATACTACGTATTTCACGGGTTCCACATGTTGCACCATCCAGTCACATACTCTGTGACTTATTTTCCTATTGGGATGATGATCGGAACACCTTCCGATTGCCAGGGGGTCCGAGGTGAGTGGACCATCACTTTAGAGGATGTTTACCGTATCTTGGGGGTCCCGATCATCGGGAGACAACTCACCCTTGAGACAATAGGTTCACAGGCCCAGATAGCACAGTGGACTTCTTATATGGGAGATGTAGTTATCTCCACTGGATCAAAGAAGGGGGTGAGGGTCCGATCTATTCCTAGCCTGCCTTTCCCCTTGATTCGCCAAGCCATTATGGGGATCCTTGCCTCGAGATTGATCAGGGACAAGGGAGGAGACACACTACTATACTACTGGTCCCCCATCATTGCACAGATCAAGGGACATGGCAGGATTTATGCCTAGGGAGAAGATATACTTGGGACTACCTACCACGACTTATACAGGGTAGTCTGCTTATAGGGGCAGTCTTTGAGCCACCTGACCCTAGTTATGAGTTGGGTTTACGAGCGCTTAATCCCTTATGGCAGAGGTGTAGAGGTGACAGATCACAAAGCTATGAGCGCAGCCAGATGGACAGACATCTCGGTGCTCAGAGCACCTCATCAACCAGTTGCTTCTCTGACCACCGATGACATGGAGGCCACACTGTACTAGGCCATGGCAGGTTTATGGGGTGAGGAGGCTCTTACTTTGATCTCCTGCTCCACCACAGGGCAGCTCATTGATAGAGTAGGGCGAGTGGAGATACACCCTTTTGGCCGAGTTCCTCAACAGTTTGGCCTACCTTACATGGGCATGCTTCCCCCGGTAGTGCCAGTATACAGGTCAGTTTGAGAGGCAAGAGGGGGTCCTAGGGGCCAGGGTTGGACAGTTGTTACCCCTGGCGTTCCTATTATGGCTAGGCAGGTAGTTCGTGCCCGAGGGAGAGCCGGTGCTCCTTAGGCACCCTTACTTCAGATTGCCGTGGGTCTTGCCCATAGAAGCGATGACCCCATCGACATAAACTCTGAGTTTGAGGAGTTCATAGGGGGAGAGACAAAGGAGGATAGTGATCCTGAGTGGCATGAAACTCAGGATATTATGTAGGCAGAGAGGGAAGAGCAAAGTGTAGAGAGGGTGACTCTGGTTTTAGAGGAGCCACTCTCCCAAGGCCATTTCGGGGAGGATGAGTCCGTTGCAGGATGCTACGTCGCTCCAGTCATGAGGGGAGCACCTCAGTAAGTGGCGACATCTGTGGCAGGTGCTGACCCTAGAGATCCACCCTGGAGGCCTGATGATCCGAGTAAGGTTCCATCCTTCCTTTTGTTTACAATTGTGTTTTATCTCTTGTTTTATTTCTAATTCATTTTCTCCTTTATTTGCAGAGACCGCTGATGAGTGGCGAGACTTGATTTGCAGGGTATGCACCGATAACCTGATGATCCCCATGGAGAGGACCCGTGTAGAGCTATCTGTGGATGCAGGGGAGCCCTCAGTAACTGGCAGACATAATGAAATATTTGCCCCCGTCTAAAATGTGGCTAGGATGGTATCTACCCTTTGTACTGAGCTGGCAGGGTATAGGACAACAGAGCACCTGATGAGGAGTCATTCTCATGGCGAGACCGCAGCTGTCCCTCGAGATCGTGAGCCCTCCGTGCATTCAGAGCACTGGCGTAGCCAGAGTCCTAGGTGTGGGCGTGTACCTTTAGAGGGATCTCATAGGGGTTGAGAAGCCACTTGGCTCTCTTAGATTCCTATGTGATATTTGTGTACTTCCCGGGATCTTTGAGCATTTTGACCATGCTTAGCGCATGATGGCATTGTATAAGAAATTTGACCATTTACATATATATATTCTTTTTGGATAAGTCTCTTGGTATTTATGGCTTTGCTTCCATTTCCGTTTCCTCATGTGAACTATGATGTTATGCTTATATGCTTTTTAGAATGTATGCAATAGAGAACAAAAGATACAAGTGTCTACCTTCTTTTTGTATTTCATGATGCTGATATATGATAATGTAGATATAACATGATTTTGAATTTTTAGCTTCTTTAAGCAATTTTGATACCTCATATCTGTTTTGGCAAAGTGGTATAAGCCGGTATGATGAGCAGATAAACCTTCCCCTACTCCTAACTCTATGCAACTAATAAGATGCGAGGGCTCATCACCAAGAGCTGGAAAGGGCACAAGTTATGAAATGTGTTGAAATGATAGTGATGAAAGATAGACAAAGCTTTGGTGGAACCAAATCAGGATGCTACAAGCCTACTCTACTTCAGTGACTCCATAGTTTGGGATGCAACTTGCTTTGTGGTTTATCTAGACTTAGATCCGTAGATGGCCACATGGTAGACAAAATTTGGGTTTTTAGGATTTTTAATTCTCTTGGAATTTTTGACATCCGATTCATTTGTTTTTGACTCAAGACTTCAAGATCTTATGACCTTTCACGTTTGTTTGTCAAGAGGACCCCCCACACCTTGCCCCATGCTACTAGTAAGAAGCGTGGATTTATCACCATAGGCAAGGCATAGGCGAGTAAGGGCATTTGCATCCTTTCCAAAACCTACATCACTAGTAAGAGACGCAAGCTCATCACCAAAGGTTGGTGGGGCAAGGAAATGTGTAAATTTAAAATTTTCTGTTTGATTTATACTTGACTTGTTTATTTGAGTAAAATGTCAGCATGCTCTTGCTTCCAAAGAGATATTCATACGAGATAGATGTGACACGATGAAGCTTCTAGAACAGACCATAGGCAAGACACCTATCCTAAGAAGAAACCAAAAGTGAGAACAAGCATGCAGATCTTAGTATGGTTACCGTTAAGACTTTGTCATATCTAACTTTGTTTGATGAAATGATTCTAAAATAGTTGATGATATCATGAAAATGGAGAAGTATGATTAGAGCGTTTATGCCAATACCATCAGAAGTTTGTAATGAATTGCTTTTAAGAATAAATTCCTTGATCACAAAGTTGTACAAAACAAGTGGACAAAATGATCCTAACTATATGAAGATGCAATGTAGCTATAATTATACAAGTAGTGCTGGTTGCTTATGCATAGAATCGTTTAAGGTGTAGGGAATTGACCGTTTCACCAAATTCCTCACCTTCCAGTGTGCATAAGAGATATGCACCATTTTCATAGTCCTTCATGACTCGGTATGGGCCCAACCATTTGGGTCGGAACTTCCTTCTTTCGCTGTTCTTTTTTTCGATCCAGCTATCTAGCCTTAGAACTAGATCACCTTCATATATGTCACGTTCATAGACCATCTTGTTATACTTCTGGCACATCCGGTCAGCATAGACTCTGTGCCGCTGTTCAACATCTAACCTAGCTTCATCTAGGATTTCTAGTTGGGAAAGACGTGCTTCTCTGTAAGCCTCTTCATCCAGGATCCCTTGTAATGAGATACAAAGATTGGGCATTTCAACCTCAAGTGGGAGAACTGCTTCTGCCCCGAATACTAGCGAGAAAGGAGTTGCCCCTGTTGGTGTTCTTATTGAGGTTCGGTGGGCCCATAAGGCCGGATATAACTTCAAATGCCAATCTCATTTGTTTTCTTTCACCGTTTTAAGGAGAATGGCTTTTAACGTTTTATTTGTTGCTTCAGCTTGTCCATTGGCTTGGGGGTAATACAAGGAGGCCGTATGATGGCTTATTTTGAATTTATTGCACAATTCGTGAAATTCATCATTCTTAAAAGGAGTCCCATTATCTGAGATAATGATTTACAGGACACCGTACCTACAAATGATTTGGTTCAAAATGAACTTG
This sequence comes from Taxus chinensis, assembly GCA_019776745.2. NCBI lineage: Eukaryota > Viridiplantae > Streptophyta > Pinopsida > Cupressales > Taxaceae > Taxus > Taxus chinensis. Next base: position 904,726,546 of record CM034147.1, on the reverse strand, counting down.
GCGATTACAGAACCTGGTACAGTAGTAAGAGGCATAACCTCTACCCACTTGGTAAAATATTCGGTGGCCGTGATTATGAAATTATGGCCATCTGTAGACGAGGGAGAGAACTTCCCTATCAAATCGAGGCCCCACGTAGAAAAGGGCCATGGAGTAGCGATTGGTTGTAGAGCTTGCGCCAGCATGTGGATCTCATGGGAGAATTCTTGGCACTTATGGCACCTTCGTATAAACTCTATTGCGTCGTGTTCTAAAGTAGGCCAAAAGTAGCCCATTTGATGTATTTTACGAGCGGTGGCATGGCCACCAAAGTGGCCTCCACACATTCCACTGTGAGATTGGTGGAGAATCCTCTTGGATTCTTCTGTGTCGACACATCTTAGAAGCATTCCATCAAACGCTTTCTGATAGAGCACTTTCTCTATAATGACGTATTTGGCTACAATAATGCGTAAATGCCTTCTTTGTTGCGATGTAACGCCTTCCGGATATGTATGATCCATGATGTAATTAATAATATGAGTATACCAAGGACACTCAGAGATGGGAGGTCTGTTTTCGATGTAGTATACGCATTCATCCAGAAAGTCCAGGTCTACTAGATTGCCTCCGTCTAGTGGGTTATCAGCTAACCAATCCGCGATGATTTGTCCTTTAACGGACTTTTGATTTACAAACGTTAGTTCGAACTCCCCCATTAAGGTTATAAAGTGTCCAGCCTTTTTAGACAAGGACTCTTGCATGAGGAAAGTTCGTAAATGATCTGTCTTTACAATGACCTTTGTTTCTTGATTTAGCATGTAATGTCTTAAGCGTTTGGTTGCAAAGACTATGGTAAGGCATTCTCATTCTGCCTGTGTATAACATGTTTCATAGTCGAGCAATGTTCGGCTAATGAAATAGATCACACGTTCTCTCATGTCATCATCTTCTTGAGCCAGCATACAGGCTAGCGAGACATTGGTAGCTCGTGAATACAAAATTAACGGGCGGTCTGGCTTAGGCGACATTAACGTAGGTGGTGATAACAAGAAACACTTAACTGCGGTGAAAGCTTCATTGCAATCTTCGGTCCAATCAATACTATAATCTTTCTTGAGTAGATTTTTGATTGGATGAATGGTGAAACTTAAGTTTGGGATGAATCTCCGGATTGCACCAAGCTTTCCGAGAAATGACCTGATTCCAGATTCGTCTGAAGGTGGGACCATTTCGAGAACAGCCTTAATTTTGGTTGGGTCAACATCGATTCCTCGTGACGATATAATGTAACCTAAGATATTTCATCCTATTACACCAAAGACGCATTTTTCTGGATTTAGCATGACTCTGTATTCTATCAAACATGAAAGAATGACGCGAAGTACTTCTGGATGGTCACAACGCTTCTTGGCCTTAGCCAACAAGTCATCTATGTAGGATTCCACAATTTTATGAATAAGATCGTGAAATATATACGTCATAGCCCGCTGGTATGTAGTGCCAGTGTTCTTGAGACCAAATGGCATAACAGCATAGCAATAGGTTCCCCAAGGAGTTATAAACATGGTTTTAGCTTGATCTTGTTCGGATATTCTGATTTTCTTGTATCCCGAGAATCCATCCATGAGAGACAACAACTCAAATCCAGCTGTTGCATCAACAATGACGTCTATGGATGGTAACGGGAAATCATCTTTAGGACACACCTTGTTAATGTCTCGGAAGTCTATGCAAATGCTTATATTCCCATTCTTTTTTAGAACGGGAACGATATTAGATACCCACTGAGAGTAATCGACTGGCTTGATGAATCCTACTTGGAGGAGTTTCGTTACCTCCTCTTTTACCATGAGAGCTACCTTAGGTTTCATTGGTCTCAATTTTTGTTTAATTGGCTTTGCATCTGATTTAGTGACGAGGTTATGTACCACAATGTGTGGTGCAACCCTTGTCATTTCCTTATAATTAAATGCAAAAGCCTTCCGATGTTCCTTGAGGATTTGAGTGTGTATTTCTACTTTCGATGGAGTTAACGAGGATCCTAACTTCAATATCCTTGGTTCGTCTTCCATTCCGATATTAATATCGATTGTTTCTTCGATTAGAGAAGCTTTACCTTCTTCAAACTCAGATGGGGCTAGAGGTAATTCTAGGTCATCTCTATTTTTGACTGTGTATATGCTAAGTTCTTTTTATGGGGGAAGCTCTGTCATGGGATTTCCGAAGTAGGAGGATGAATGCAGGATTAAGGATAAATCTACCACGTGATGGGTGAGATGTAACGCCACATAGGTGTTTAAGAAATCAAGAGTGGTTGTATCACTATCAGTGTGGTCTAGGATAGTAGATTTGTTTTCATTTCCATTTAAAAGAGGATTTGACATTTTTTTTATCAGTGGTTCAGTACGAAGGGATACCATGAAATGGGTATCCTCTAACTTATTGTTTGGAGTAAAGCGTGATGCTGAGGTTGCTATTGAATCGGCGAGAAGATTTTGTTCTCGCGGGATTACTTCAATTGATATGAAGTCAAACTCCTTGCTTAAATTCAGTACAACTATTTTGTAGAGTTGTAAGTGCTCGGCTCTGGTTTCATACACCTCAAAGACTTGGTTTGCTACCAATTGTGAGTCTCCCAACACCTTGATATTATTAACACCGATCCTTTGAGCTAAGATGAGGCCAAGGAGGAGGGCTTCATACTCAGCGCCATTGTTTGTACATTTGAAGTTTAGTTTAAAGGAAAATGGTAGGACTCTTCCCTCAGGAGAAGTAACAATTACACCTGCCCCAACTCCGTAACGACATTTAGCTCCATCAAAATGGAGAGTCCAATACTTAGCTGAGAATATGGGTACTGGGATATTTGGTGTGTTAACATCTTCTACCTCTACCATGCAGAGATCTACTACTGGGAGAGAACCGACACCTAGGGTGTATCCCATGCCTACAGAATCAAATGGTAGGAACATTGGTAGATCCTGTTCTAGTAATTCAACAATTTTTGCAGTAGTTCCTAATGATACTGTTTCTACAATCTTAGCCTCATCTTTGAGGGCTGGGATTGTCTTGGCTAGGCTCATAGTTTCAAAAACTGTCGTAGGTACCAAATTTTCTTCCAGTTTTGGGCCAGTAGGTTTATTAAGTTGGTTTGTTGGGAGTTCAAACTCCGAGTGCGCGCCTGGTATTTTCTTTAGGTCAGCCAGGTGTATATCAAATGGTTTTGGATCACCTTTGGCTATGAACACCTTTCCTAAATGCAAGAATCTTACTTCTTAAAATAACGTAGAAGGGATAGCCTTCATATGGTGTATCCATGGTCAGCTGAGGATCATATTATAGTTAGTTTCCCGATCTATAATATAAAACTCAGTCAGGATTGTTTTGGGCCCTAAGGTGACCGGTAGTATTATAGTTCCAATTGAGGTGGCTTTAAGGCTATCATAGCCTCTTAGTGTATTTCGAGTAGTGGAACAATTTGTTTCTCCATACCCTAGCTTTTGGAGGAAAGAGAATGGGAATACGTTAACTGCTGCCCCATCGTCAACCATCGCTCGTTTTACAAAATTGTTATAAACCCATACTTGTAAATGTAAGGCTGGATCACCTCGGTGTGTAATCTCAACATCTGTTGGTATTTTGTTTATTTCGAATATGAATTCGGTGTCCCTATTCGGCTGCCCTGGAGGGTGGATATCAAAGTCTATATGGTTTACCTATGTTTCTGGAGGTGAAGTGATGTTAATTAGATGGCCTAAACCTAATGCCTCTAAAAGAGAAGCCCTGTGGGTAGGAGAATTCTTTAATAAGTCCAAAAAAGAAATGTGCGAGAAGGTTTTTGTTAGATCACTAATTAAATCGTGGTACCTACAGGTTTTACTAACATTTGTTGGATGTTATCTGTCCCTGGTAGGTAACTTGGATTTGGCTAAGAGGAATATTCTCGTGTCCTTGTTACAGCTTCCACGGGTAGTTCGGCGTCTAACTCCACTAAACTGACTATCTTGGGTCGCGGTTGACTTCCTAATTGTGGCGCAACTAATGGGTTTAATGAAGTTGAGGCTTCATGATCATGGTTTCCTGTTATTACACCCTTGTTTGTCCCATTTAATTTTAAATTCTTGTTGTGATTTGGGAGTGGATCATTGAAGATATTGAGGGGTGCATTTTGAGGGGAAATTGCCCCTGTAAAAGTATTTGGTGCTGGTGACGTAGGATATGCCAAGAACATATCTATAAATTTTTTTTTTGTTCCTTTGGAAAACGTTGCATGAATTTATTGTAGTCACGGCATGTTCTAGTGTCATGGCCTCAGATTTTGTGAAAACCACAATATGAGTTAGGATTGTAATTCCTAGTTTGTTGACTTGGTGTATATTGTGGCCTAAAAATCTGATCAAACCGTTGCCTATTAGGATTAAAGTTTTATGTTTATTGTTTTTTGTTTTGGCTTTGGTTTTGATATCCAGTTGAGTTTTGGCTTGGACCCTGTGTAGGGTTTCGCCATTGTTGTTGTTGTTGTTGTGGATGATTAAAATCCACTGTATTGAATGTTGGGGTAAAATTGTTGTCTCGTTGGTTGTTTATTAGTGGTGGAGTATTCACAACATTTACCCTTTTGGCCTGATCAGTTACCCCATCTGTTGTCACTCCACGATTTCTATTAAGGATTTTAGGTCCTTGATTGATGCTTGTGGTAGTAGAATAAGATGTAGTATTCTGGCTGGTGGTGATTAACCTCCCATTTGTTCTATACGTCTTGCGACCACTATCTATTGCCGCTTGATATATTCGGAGAGCGCTCTCAAGTACTTCATCATAAGTATTTAGTGGGAACTTCTGTACTTCCTCCTTCACTTCTCTACTGAGAGAATGAAGGAATAAATCACATAGTTCCATTTGGTCCATATTTGGAGCACTGGCTGAAGAATAAAGAACTGCACGCCACCTTTGGATGAAATGAGCAACGGATTCATTGTGTTCCTACTTAATGTGCAAGAATTCCCTGATTCGTGTTCTTAATAGTTTGTTCATGTCAAATGCCTTGATGAACTCTGAAATGAGTTGTTTGAATGAATGGATGGAAGCCTCAGGTATTCTATAATACCAATCGAGAGCGATACCTTCTAAGGTTTTGGGAAATATTTTAGCAACAACCCCATCCCAAGGGAGTAGTTCTCGGATGGCTGTGGCATAAGCCTTGATATGTGCATTTAGATCTCCCTCACCTTTGTATTTGGGTAGATCGGGAAGAGGTCTTGGAAGCATGATGCTTTGTATGGTGAAATCTAAGGGCTCTTTCAAGTATTATGAATATGTCCCTATCACATAGGTTTCGACCATTGATGGTGCCTGTTGAGGGAGTGGAGGTGGAATGGATTGTTGATACGACATAGCGTACGCATTAGCAGGGGCATAAGGAAACCCCTGTGTTTGAGGAAATATTCCGGGAGAGGAGAACATATCCCCTTGTGGTGATTTGGAGTACATGTTTAAGTATGAAGGGGTATTGTCCAAGAATGGATTATTTCGTGCTAGACCGGGAGGTGTTAGAACAGTGTTAGAAATGGCGGTTCTTGTTGGGGTTTGTTGTGAATACTGAGGGGTCATGCCTAACGTGCCTATTCCTGTGAGGAGGTCTACCTGGCTAGGATGGTGTGGAGGTTTAGAAGTTCCTACCTGTATGAATTGAGAATGGTGATTTTCCTGAGCAAGTTCTAACCCCCTCACTTTTTCTACTAACTTTGAAATGACTTCATTTGGTGAAGTCACGGTATTTTGCCTTAGTGGCGTTTGTTGTATATCTTGGTGTTGTATAGGCATGTGATATCCTGCTATGAACTGATCATTTCCCTACCAAGTTTCCCCGAGGGCATTTCCTATACGATGTGGCATTGAGGTATTTTCTTGAAAAGAGACTTCGGGTTGTGTTTGTAAACCTCCTATAGGTGGGTACATACTTTGAGAACGTTGTTCATTCCTGGCATAACGTATCGAATGTTCATCATCTAAAACCAGGTATGGCTCAGCTTGTCTACTAATTTGTGGTCTAAGAAGTACCTTAGGAGACGAACTAGATTCTCCTATGAGCGTCATATTGTTCGAGCCTGAAGGCTCTGTTTGTTGTGTTTGAGCGAGCTGATCCAACTCTTCTGTTTGGAAAGATGAGTTATATCTGATCCTTGGCGATGGAGTTTGTGTTGATAATTGGTTATCTGAATAGTTGTCACCCCATACCGAGAGCGAGGGTGATGAATGTCTATTCAGTTGAGCGTAGTATGCTTCAAGACCTAGGAGAGGTCTACCATATGCATCGAATCCTGACATATTTGGGGGGTATATGAATACCTGCAAAATAATGGGAAAAGGTGAAGGTGGAAGGAAGAAGTGAAAATAAAGAAGAACTGTTTCGTTTCACGTCGGGTTCACCAATTTTGTTGGTGAAGCTAATGGTGAAATCTGATGAGGTAGATAAGATGAAATAAATGTTATTTGAAAGAGCAAGTAGAAATATGACTTTGAACCAGAAAGTAGGAAGTTCACGTTGGGTTCACCAAATTTTATATGATGGAAAAGTGACAAGCGAGCATGGGAATATACAAACAACTCTTCCTCGCACCTGACCTCCCGAGGTCATGCCGAGACAGCCGGTGGGGATGGAATATGCGTGGGATGTGGAAAACTAGTTAGGCAATCTTATATCTTCGACGTGCACTAGTGGAATCTGTGAATCTAAGGCAAAGAAGGCCCTCCTAACCTAAACTAGTGTGATAGATCGATCAACAAGGATGACTACTTGAAGGCTCCAATCAATATCGAGCTCTAGCGTGATTCGGTGTATGGGTTGTGTAATACGTGGAAAATGACCTGGGATAGTTTCATGTATGTCTCCAGATAAGGTCATAGGGTGGATGGTAAATATAATTGACTCTATGGGTGATTCTCTGGCCTAGTCCAGAATTCCTTAGATTCGTTAGCTACTACGTCTAACAAGGATAATTTTTCAATGATGATAGGTGGAAGTGGGGTAGATCTGAATACTAATGTACATAGGCCAGCATATATGTCTGATTCACCTATAGATTTGTTGGGCTTGTGGGATTTGTGGGTCACAACCATAGATTCGTGTTTTTTGTGGTCCTGCTATGGTCATGTGCGGACTCAGTCCCTAATCCCTAGTATCTAATAGTCATATACTTTCTCAGCCTCTATATTTAGAATTAGCAGTTGTGTGATCTTTTTAGAGTATCTCATAGGCATTCGTGCAACCTGAATTCTTAAGCTGGTATCTATATCTGTGAGAGTGTCTTCTGCGTTTGGCTGTGGGACCAAAGGATCACAACTGAATGCTTGCTCTCTTTCAAACCCTTCCACAGTCATGTGAATATATATCTAGGGTAATCTATAGTTTGGTTGATTTGACCAAAACGTGTGCGCTTTGTCATCTTCTATGTTTAACCCGCTTAACTGGAGGCTGATCTGTTGTAGATTTGTGGTTGTTTGGAAGACTTGGATCCTAAGATTTTGATCTACATCAGTTATTGCTGTGACGAGATTGGGTTGGGGCACGATTGGCTCGAATACGTATTCTCTGGGCTCTCTAGGTCCCGTGATTGTCATAAAAAAGCAACAACGTAAATCCAAATGCAACAAAGTGAAATTAACTATGTAAAGTGTATCTATAGCATATATGAATTCTCTATTTTTGTATTTTTCTGATGAATTTATATAAATGAAATTGAAGGAGAAGCTATTTTAATATATCTAGAAATTGACAATTAGTCTATTGACGAATTTAAAACAAACAAAGCAACCGAGTATATCTACTTGCCTGTGCAGTTGTAAATCTATTCTAAACAATGAAATAACTGATCTAATCAACAGAAAAGCATGTAATGCTAGAAGTGATTGGCATCAACAGAAGTAGATATTGGGACAAAGGCATCTTAGGATACAGAAGTAGATATTGGGACAAAGGAAGCTTAGGAATATAATGCGAGTAGGAGAGAGATAGCACAAGAGTATAGAGCTTGGCTTATGCAATTCCTAGTGGGATTTATTGCGAGTCATGTAGCATAAAACATCTAGAACCTGAAACTATCCTATTTGAAGAAAAAAACCTGTAACTTTAATGTCTTCCTATTGAAAACAAACTATCCTATTCCAATTGATTTGGATGAAGTGATAACAACAATTACACAAGATGGATATGTGGCTTCCTAACAACAAAACAACACTAACTAGGCATGCAATGAATGAAACTAAGAATTCTAAGCAAAATGAAAGACTAATCTATTGCAACAAGAAATTCAGAGGCAAATTTGAGGGGCCATTTGCTTGAGCACAAGCCAACTATTTATAACATTTGCATTTACCCAAGGTAAAAACCAAATTGATATCTTAAACTATAAACAATGGCAAAACACTATTCCAGGGAACTAGAATCATTAATGCAAGCCCAAGGCAGTGAAAAAAAGCTAGTAAACGTTGAAATATATGTGAGTCGCGTTAAAAGAGCATTATGGAAAATGCGTGAAGGACCGCCGCCCTTCTTAGCGTGGCAGTCATGAGACTGTCGTCCAGTCAGGGCGGCGGTTTCGTAACTGAAGAGAAAAAGGTAGAGAAAAGAGGGGAAAAGAGAAAAACAAAGCACACGGGGGCTAAGCGGAGCATGTGGGATGTTAACACACACCTGGGGAGATTTTCTGGATCCCGAACACCTTGTGAAGAGACCTGTATCATCATTGGAGCACGTGTTATGTTATTCCGGTGGTGCAATACCCTACAATTTTGGGTACGTACAGTCCCCTTTTAGGCCTACTAGATCATTATTTTTGTTAATGATTTTGGTGAACTTGACGTCTTTCATGCTTATGATCCTTATTCTTCTTATATCATGGGTACAAACTTCTTTATCTAATTTACTTAGGAGATATCCCACTTGTTAGGCCTCTTTTCCAACAATCCCTAGAGACCAAGTATTTTAATGATAATACACCACCCACATGAATTAAGTGCTATGCTTCATTGTTTATTTATCGAACCTCCATCTAACCAACCCATTTTTGACTCAATTTAGGACTTACATGAAATATTTGCTATCATGGAATCCATAATCACATCTCTTAGATATGAAGGTCAACAATCTAAGGGATGTTTCTTAATCACATTCATCCTCTATGTAATCTATGGAATCAATGCTCACATCTCTTAGATATGAGATCCAATAACTTAAATATGCTTCTTAATCACATACATACTCTATTTAATTTATGAAATCCACCATATCATCCCTTAGATCTGAAATTCAATAGGTTAATGCTTCTTTAACATCTCCTATTCAATATATGCCCACTACATGTCATATAGTTGAACCTCAAGTCACGCCATTGCCAAAACCTCTCATACATGATGTCAATGCTAAACCACATGAAATTCTAGCCCAAATTCTTATTCGTCAATTGATTATTCTTCCACCTACTCATTTTTATCCTCTGTATCGGCAAGAAAAACATAAAGATCCTCAATTTTGCCATTATCATCAAATCCATGGGCATACTAACCATGATTGTTTTGCTTTACAACGTATATTCAAACATCTCAAGCATTAAGGTTTTATTTCATTGACAGGAAAACATCCTATTGAATGCCCATCTAAAAATACTACGCTCACATGGGTTCCTAAGGCTACTTATTTCGGTTAGGTACAATCCACCTAAATAACCACCCATAGCATCACCAAGTCAACCTCTCAAAATTATTTCACCACCTCCTCCTATCTCGTCCTCTCCAACATTACCACATCAAAACAAGTCATCACTTCTTAAGTTTTTCTCTACATCATATCATATTACTAAGTCATTTATTTTATTACCAAGTCAAGATAAACAACCTCCTCTTAAGGATGATATCATTCCTCCTTCATTGAAGGTATCCAAAATATCATCAGGCCATGCTCAACAACCACCTCCTAAAGTTAAGCTAGTTATTCCAACATCTGCTATAGACCCTACATACGTTGATAATTTGGACTCAGATGCTATTTACTATGATGATGAACTATGTGATGGTCACACTCCTCTCTTACATCCCATCACTTTTGTTAAGGAAAATACTCCATATATTGATCAACTTAGTGTATTTTGATTTGACCTTCACCATGTGTATACTTGGGGGCATAACAATCACACAATTCCAACCCCCTATCATCTTAGCATAGGAACATATTTCATCTTTGCATTTTCATATAGGTACTTTTATCACACATTTTAACACCCTCATTACCCAATGACACACTTTTGTGCTTTGGGGTCACACTTGACTGTTGATGGATTACCATTACAATGAACCCCACACACTACATCTTAGGTTATACACATTTCCTCTCTATCATCATTACTATACATATCCTACATCCTACATTATCCTACACATATTTGACCTATTAGTCATTTATACACCACCCATCTCATACACGCTACACTAGTCATCATCTCATCTCCGTCTAGTTTTGCATCCCGTCCTTACATTCTATGTTTATGCTAGGTCACTTTATATATGCATCTAGATTTAGATGTCATCACTAAATATTACATCTACACACCATACATTTCCTACATTATATGCTTCACATAGTGCATATTTTCATCATATGCATTTTACATTCTACACTAGATTCTATTACATATGGGTCTAGTTTTATCATCATTGCATATTCCATTTCTATATACACATATCATTTCCTTACACACTTTACATATCCTCTACATACTACACATGTTATTTTGCATTACCCACACCACATATTTACATACCATATTCATCACTTGGTCATCTATACTATGTTGTCTTCTACGTGATGCACTCACCACCCTATGACGTACTCTAGTTCCTCGGCTCCAAACTTGACTGTTGAGGTTTTTACCAATAAAATGGTCCTTACATTCACCAACATGACATTTTTCTCAACCAACATTTCCCATGTTAGTGACATACACCTTAGGTTAAATTTTCACCCCTTCATATCATCTTATAGTGGTATACACTTTAGGATAAATCACCACCCCTATTTTATCATCTTGTAGTGGCATACACCTTAGGGTACAACACCACACCCTTCTTCTTTATCCCATAATGACATACACTTTAGGATAAATAGTCACCTATATTCACTTCTTCATCCTTTAGTGATATACGCTTAGGGATAAATCATCACTCATACATTCACCAAATCATGGTATACGCTTAGGCTTTAGGGTCCATACACATCTTTCCATATATTTCATATCCATCCCCTCTTCCTATAGTGATATACACTAAGGGGCTAAATCATCAATCTTCCATTCAAAAAGTCGTGATATATGCTTCCGCTATAGGGTTCATGCACATATCTCCACATGTCACATTTCATCACCACTGCACATACACACTCATCACAACGTGCTAGATGAAACTTACACCACTCGACCATTTCCCGATGACACACTCTCATTTACAGTTCAATCTTAACTTTTGAGGGGGAAAATAATCAACCTCACTATATACACCTCTATCCACTTGGGGGACATGTTGCTCCTATTACATCTTGTAATCCATTCCATCCCATCCACAACATACTACATTATATTGGGGGCATTTACTCTTGCTTACTAATTTTTTTCATGTTTTCTTTCTTACACATGTTAGATTGCTTCATTATATGTCATTATCATACTCACATGCACATTCATGCCTTTGTTTAGTGTGATCACAGATACATGACTCTACACGTAGCATGGATGCTTGCCTTCTACCCTTCCTATACCGGTCACTAGGGGCATTCACATTCATCTTATCTAGGTGGTGTTGTTCCATTTTGTACTTAACATCTTATACTACTTGCTCATACATGTTTTGACATATTAATTATCACTCTAACATGATAACGGGTGTTCCGTGTGCAACACTTGTTGTGCAGGATTACATGTTTCCATGACTTGTTTGTTTCTACTTGTCTTCTTTGTTTTCCATTGTATGCGGGATTTTCCCTTTTCTTGTGTGTACACTTGTCTATTTTTTGCGGCCATGGTGGCCTTGTGTGTCTTGTGACATCGTGAGTGAATTCCCATGTTTAAAACCTGATTTGTGTGGTCTTATTGTTTTCTTTCATGTTTACACTACTTTGTTTGGTATTTTATATATAGTCAATATATTTTCCACTTATTGCATGTATGTGTTTTAGACTAACACTTGTTTTGGCTATCCATCCCCTTTTGTGTGTGCCTTGGTATTTACCAAGAATTTCCCTTTCCCCCTGTAGGGAAGAGTTCTATGGGTCAGAGTGTGGTTGGGTCCTCTTTTGGGGCCGCATTCTCCTTTCTGCGATGTTGCATGCACCCCCAAAGAGGGGGAAATCATTGAGGGTTCTCTACTAACACAACGTATTTACACCGATTCAGACACATTGAGTGAGTTCAGACCAGTCTATGAATTCCATACACAATGGCCATAATAGGACATGGTGTCCTTTGGAAAATTTGAAGAGTAGTTACAGGCTTAGGGGTTACAGTGGGTGTGCCTATCTGCACTTCTCTGTCCAGTGGCGTCGGATCACCCAAAAAAATAGGACAATATAGAGATCTCTTCACACATTTTAGTAGAAGTGGTTAAAGCTGGAGGACACATAGTATTTCCTCCATATACTTCTTCAGCCAGGGTGGCGTGAGATCACCCAAAAAACTCGCAACAGTACATGATATCCTTCTAAAACCTTTCTCTTGACATGTATTAGGTGCACATGTTCCATTTACAATTTTATTATAGTGTATTTTACATTTGTGTACTTTACATTTACGTATTTTACACATCATTTTTACATCCATACATATTTGACTACTTGATTATTTTCTCCTTGCAGGCTCGCCATATGAGAAACAAGCTGTCAAATTAGGGACAACAAAAATAATAACAATAGCAAAATGACAATGAAAACACACCGCTACATACACTTACCTTTACTAATGACGCAGGTACACTACACACAACAAAAACTACACACGTGTCCACCCTGAGTTCACTCTCATCACTTTTTATGCACATTTTTCATCTTTAGAATCCACGCTCCTCCACATTTTTATTTGTCATTCCACACTTGAGTCTAGTCCATTGAAACTTCTTCTTATACACTCTACATGAATATCAGGTACCCATCTCTATCTACTTTATGTTATTGAGTGTTCCACTCACCAACATAAAGTAGGGGAAAAATGTAGACAAAAAATCATGTACTTTAGGCATTATTTAGCATGGTCTTATATTACTATTTAGAAGGTTCTCAAGTGGATAAAGTACTAATTAATCCAACCTTTTTGCCATCTTTATTTTATATTTTATTTCGTCATTCCCACATATTTTATTACACTTATCTTCCCATTTTGCAACTACCCCGTCATTCTAGCCCAAAATCAGGGCACCCCAGCTTGTACTGAGGTGCCCTGGTCTATGAACATCCTTTCCTGCTTATTTTTGGGGCCTTTCTAGCTATTTGTTGTCTTTATATTTTTCCTAGTTGGCCTTATCAGGATTAATTATGAAATTAAGCTTGAGAGTCCTATAAATATAAAGTTATAAGACCATAATGAGGGTCCTAGGTCATAGTATTACACACTACTATCACTCCATCTAGATTTTCATCCATTACATCACTTGCATCCACATAGTACCATACATCAAGGCTAGGAGATCTGCATCACACACACTACATAGGGGGAGGCATTCTATTCTATTCCATGCACATATGTTATTTACATTTTCTATAGTTACTAGTGCTTGTTACTTCACAAAGTGCAACTAATACGAGATCACCTAGGGCACGACATGCACACACTCACAGAAACTACATCCAGGTCCAAAATGTAGTGCAATGTTAAGTGATAATTCCACTAGTTTGGTGTCTAAGGTCAGTCTAACCCATTCATTTGCATCTTTTATTTTTCTAGGGTTTGATACTTCCTTTTGCATTACAGGTCATTACACAACTCATCCAGTAGATTCAGTGTGACATACATGAAGTATTCGAAGACACCTTGCGATTATATTAGATTCAAGGCATTTACAATTCTTAGAGCACCCAGATTATAGTTCAGGGTGCCTCGAGGCACCCCAATACACTCCCAGGTGCCCCAATCATATGAAATTTTGAAGATCTGTCCTTCGCAGGGCCCCTGAGTGTTCATCTACACTTCCTGATTTCATTTCTAGATCTTCCATAACCTGTAACAGTCACTTCCAATCAACTAAGCTATTTCTCTTCCTTCTCTTTCACATTTAGGGTTTTGTTTTACTTAGAATAGTTTACTTACATTTATTTCATAATGTTTTAGTCTATTTAATACATCATTTTAGTCCTCATAATTAGATTAACATTAATACCCTAGTGTCCCCTTTTAGGTGTACCAGATCATTATTTTTGTTAATCATGATGATGAAGTTGGTCCAATTTCCAAATCATATGTGATGGTGACCAAGAAGACTAATTTGAGAAGGTATAACTTAGTTAGACTAACTAATGCTATGAGGTATGGTTCTTCATTAAATTGATATTGATTTGTTTATCATGATTTTAGTCATAGAACTAGAGATTGCAAGAGGAGGTCTCCTAGGAATGATGTTGGGTTCTTCAATGGTGAATGTCATTCATGTTATGAGTATGGGTATAGGGATAAGGATTTTTGTTGGAACCTAAGTGTGTTTGAGACAAGAAAGAAGGATGGGATTGTGTGTCACAAATTCTACAATAAAGGGAATATTGCAAGATTTTTCCATCAAATAGGATCTTCAGGATACACAAGCATATTTGAAGCTCAAAGTGGAGTGTTTTTCAATAAGAAGACTCTTATGAATGATTCCAAACCTATTATTTCAGATCCAGAGGATAAGATGATGGTTGATCAAGTCAACAAGGTCAAGAATACTAATTCTTAGTCTTTTATGCAAAACATGAAGTCTGTTATGAAGGATTCTAGTGCTAACAAGGTGGAAAAAAATTTGTTCAAGCCTAAGTTAGGTGTAGGAAGCATGTTTTATTTAGTGGAAGAATCAAGAGTTGAAAAGGACCACATGTGCCTAAATGCAATCCATTCACATGTTCATGAGAAGATGAAATAGTTAGGGGTACGAAATACTTCTAAAGTCATAAGGTATGTGAGTTGTTCTCTCAAGAAGTTTCAAAGTGATTGTATGTTAGTGAGATGTCATTTTATTTATCCTAGTTGAGTTTGTTTCTGATGTCCGAATGAAAATTAAAAATGAGTATTCTCTCTTGTCAAGGTATGTGTCTCAAAGGTTGTCTTGGAAGTCTTTTTAGTAGCTCACAGATGTGTTTCAAGTTAGTGTCATAAAGAGTAAATATTCTAAGTCTAAGTTTGGTGTTGTGATAAAGTATTAGGTACTTTATGGTCTAAGATTGGTTATGTTTGCCTTGTCATAATATGAATATGTGTATTTGTGATGCTCAATGTCTAAGGGTGTGTATTTTAAAGTCATATATTTTAATAAATCCTATTAGGTCTATGCTTATCATGTTGTGACGATTTTTCCTTGAGTTGGTAAGGTCTAATGCAATGCATCAAGAATCCATGACAGGTGTCATTAACATGTGAATGAGTTGATGGTCATTTTTTATCCATGATTTGTGCCAAAGTCTAATCTAATGTCTCAAGTGATATAATTTCTATCTCAAAATGGTCTAAAAGCCTATGGTTGTTTCTCAACACATTGGATAATTTATTTGGAGGAATTTCTCAAGTCTATTGTAAGTGTTGATCTGAGTATGAATTTATTTCTATCATGGTCAAGTTTTCTAGACCTATTATAGTCTATTTTTTGTTCATGAAATGGTCAAGAAAGACTATGAGTCTATGTCATATACCTTGTATTTGAGTCATTTCTCTAGAACCATCAAGTAAACAAGATGTAAGTGAGTATGATTCCCATCACACTCATAAAGTATAACTGTACAAGTACACATATTGACAATTCAAGCCAAGTAAGAGTTTGAAAACTCACAATGGTATAAGATGACCTTAGTTGTACTGCTCCAATTTTTGGAAGAAGGTTGTTAGATCCAAAGAGATAGGCTCATTTTCAAAGGTGTCTTAGTTTGACTAAGAGAATGACTTCAGAGGTTAGAGAAAAAGTCTGTGTCGTGAAAAGTTTCAAAAGGATTGTGAAAATGTTCAAACAATACGAGATGATAGATTTGAAGCTCACTATCTTTGTTTCATGTATGAAGTCTGATAAAATGATATGAAGGTGATCACATGGCTATTTTTAGTAGGTCTCAAGGGTTAAGAGATTTTCATGAAAAATGAAGGAGTCCATAGATGGTTTTTGTATTTTGATAGTGCTAAACAAGGTAAAAACTTGTGAAAGGATGTTGAAAATGAAGACCTATAGATTTAGGGTCTATTGATTGAATTTTTAATCATGGATTTTTTTTCTTCATGTAAGGAAACTTGGTCATTATTGGTCAAGGACTAAATCAACATTATAGTTCAAGGTACTCTATAAGTGAATTATACTGTAAGTTGTATGTGATCAAGATGGGATACTATCTACAAGGTACTGTATGACCTAGGATAAGGGAAATAACATCATATTCTCATCCAAGAAATGAATTTGAATATGGTCTAGAGGTTTGAAAACTATTTTTTGTACTTAGTAGAGATTCTCAACTAAGAAGTAGTCTATAGTGAATGAAGATAGAGAAGCAAGCTACAATTATACAAAAACATGAAGCTACAAATCTAAGGGAGATTCACAGCTAGTAAAAGTTATGTTTTTGGTTTCAATATAGTGAAAAAAAGATACAAAAATAATGTAAAAAGACATTATACAGGTCTAATAAGGATGATATTTATTGTGAAATTCAAAGATCCAAGTTTTCCAAGAAATTACATGTAGAAGTCCTAACTGTGAAGTAATTATCACATATCTAGAAAAATATTTCATCCTCTCATGAAAAAATGTAAACGTATAGTTTGTGGTGGGGTAATACCTATGTTCAAGAATGGTAAGAATATAATCCTTGGGGGAGTTAGTTACAGGGTGTTCATGAGCTTTCCAAAGCAAGAAAGACCTTAGTTTGAGGTGTCTGTGATCTTAGAGTGACTTTAGAATCCTTAAAACAAAGAATGCCTCAAGCAAGATTGTGCATGTCAAAGGTGTAGAGTTGTGACAATGAATGAGAAAGAAATGATAATGTGGGATATAGGCATGTGATTCCTAGTTAAGGTAGGGGAAGACTTGGTAACTCAAATCTCAGTGATACAAATGTGGTTGATTTCTAAAATGCATGACTGTGGTATGTGTAAACTGTAGGGTACAATATTATGTGAAATTACAACTTATCAGAGGTTTGAGAGTGTCTTTTAAGATTTGAAATGATTCCCTGGTTTTCAAAATTTGTTATCATTATCAAAGGTAATATCTTGTCTCTTGACTCATCCTTGAAGTAGTTTGAGTGTGTCTACATCTAAAGTTAGTTTGGGCATTGAATAAATAAACTAAGATGCCCTGGTACAATTAGAGGACTATAACCTTGAAGTTACATATTTTAAAGGTGTATTTTAGAAACATAAGATGTTTGAAGATATAAAATGTGATTCTTAGGACAATGTTAACAATTAATAGAAGGTGATAGTTTACAGGGTTTGAAAATTAGTGGAAAGATGTTAAAAAAGATGCTATAGGATTTTATATAAAGATCTACTTTCTTTGTAGAAGTGTTCAAAGTTTGAGTAAGAATTTAGTAAGATTAAAAAGAGTCTTAAGGTTCATTGCAAGCTCATGTATGTTTATGCATTGTAATGATGATCATCAGGTCTGATTATGACTTCAAAGGAAGGGGGAGCATGTTATGCTTCAAGGAAATCTAGGAGGTATGTCAGACAAGGTGTTTGATTTTATTCATGATACTTTCAAATTAGTGAGTCATATTGATTCAATAAGAACATGATTTCATGCATAAGAAAACCTTAATCACAGAAAGAGTGCTTTAGAGCAGGGGTAATATTTTTTAGGAACCTACATGGCATGAAAACAAGGTAAAAGTCAAATGTTTTTGCATTTTAGTGAGATGTGGGTAGTATGAATCTAGGGGGAGCTATAAGGAGGTATATCATTCTGATTATGAGCTTCTAAAACTTGGAAAAGATTTTCTAAAAGGCAATAAAGTTGGAGTTTAGGGAACATGGTCCAAAAGGTAGTTTTACTAGCTATGGAGGTAGTTTTTTTGTGTTTTCTTACATGTTTTTGACCTAGAGATGGATAAGGAACATGATTTAAAGGAAAAAATGAGGTGTATACATTCAAGGGGAGATTTTTTGAGGTTCATATAAGGTCCATAGGATCTGTTTTACAACTATTAGAGTCAAACGAGAAATATTTCAGTCCCAGGGGGAGCTACTTGTGTATATAAGTCAAGTTTGTGCATTGTTTTGATTGTTTCCATTATGTGTTATATTTTTCCATGTAGCAGAGTCATTGTAGCATTTTTCATAGATGGAAAAGGGGGAGAGATGCATCAAAAACATGGAAAAGAGGTCATGTAGGTGTTGGTCATGTTAGTTTTCATCAATGCCTCTGAAGACGGTTTCCATCAATGACAAAGGGGGAGATTGTCGGCCATTGTGTATTAGTGTTATCATTGATGCCAAATTGATTGATGGAAAAGGATGTCATGGTGTGGTATGTGTCTCTATGAGGTGTTAGTCAATGGTCAAACATGAAGGTTGATTGGTAGTGACCAAGTTTGGTGAGTTGTCATGATGTCCTGACATGGTTTTATCTTGCATGGTCATAGTATGAGTCCTCTTGAGTTGGTTAGAGAGTGTCATGAGGTAAAGAATGCCTAATATGATGTGTTACAAGATTCTAAGAGTATGCATTAAGTCAACATGTTCAATTCATAGTGTGTCATGGGTGAGTCAAGTCATCCAAGCTTGTTTCTTGCCTTGGAGCATGCATAATGAGTTGGATATGTGAGAAATGGAGCTGACCGTTTTTTTTGGTGCATAAAAACAACACGGTGATGGTATAAAAGGCATGTATGGTGAGTTTTAGGTCTACATTCAGTGCTTCTATCAGGTCCTTGGGAAGTAAATAATAAGAAATAGGCAGATAAACACATGCAAATGAGATTGGATAAAGAGATTCAAATCTATTTGGACTATGTAATGATTATGGATAGTTAGAGGAAGTTGTTATGATTATTCATGACAATTTTTAGGTGAAATTACTTTAATATATGCAAGTTTTGGCAAAACCGGGTAAGTTACAATGTGTTTTAAAGCAAAGTTAGACCTTCTTATGCTCGTTGTGAATTGTGTGCTTTGCATAGGGACATAAGATCTTCAGAATAACTTCTAAGGTTAGTTATGAAGATTTTTAAAAAAATAATGAGGTGGTTTGATCATCATGTTTTTATGAATGATCATTAAAAAGGTTAAGTGGTTTGAAACCCTAGCTAAAGCCTAGCTAGGAGATGTTTGTAGAAAAGTGATTATTTAAGCATAATATTTATTTCTAGTTCAAAAGTGATGATTGAATGTTGTGGGAGGACTCTTCAAAATTTCCATAAAGGTATATTAAAGCATTGGTGATATGTGGGCCTCACCTAACTTTTTTTTAATGAAGAGTTACGGTTTTAGGAGAAGTTTCCCAAATGAGGCAAAATATAAATTGGCATTTATGATATCCATGAAGTTTCTCTAGATGTTCATGAAGACTAGTTTTTGGGACACTTTGGAGTAACCTTCAATAAAATGGAGATTATCATAGCTATAGGTGGAATTAAAAATCCATTCTAGTTCAGAGGGATTTCTAATGGTATATCAAACTTGATGATTAGATATGTTATATAGAAGTTATGACATGATATTTAAGGGTTAATTTTGGAGGATAATTGTAATAAGAAGGTGCAAGTTGCTACATGAGGTAAAGTAATGATTATGTTGGTGCTCAATTGTAATCTCACCCTTTTTCATTTAAATTTTTTTCAGTCCACCTGGCTTGATGTAATCTCTATCTTCTTGTGTGGATGTGCATAAATTTTTGCCTTCACTAAGGTGTCGTTGTTAGTATTTTCCTTGGGTCGTGGATCACGCCGAGTCTTGGTATTATTTATAGTTTTTTTATCCATGGTGAAACTTTTTTAGTCAGGAGTGTTCCATGATCGTGCCTCCTTTGTGTGGCCTTGTTTTGAAAAGGGAGTAAGGTTGTAGAAGTAAGCTACTACCCCACCGATGCCTAGGTAAAGCTACATGTTAAACCAACATCAAAAGTGGATGTGCAAATTTCTCAGACCCTAGACATGTGGAGGGCCTCCGCTTGTTTGGGGACTTGCCCCTAAATTTTACCTTTGAAGTTTCACCGAAGAAACACGTGGAGGTTTCCGCTAGCTCTTCCCATGCTTAGAATTTTCAATAGCAGATGTAACTTTCTTGGACCTTATATACGTGGAGAGCCTACACTCATTTGAGAGTCTTTCTTTCAAGATTCATACCAAAAGTGCGCCGAAGAGACACGTGGAGGCTACCATTGGCCTTTTTTATACTTAGCCGATTTAGGCCTTGAGTGAACAAATCAAAATTAGAAGGGAACACTTCAGATGACTTGCCAAAAGTGAATACCAGATCTCCCAGTCAGACGTAGATCAAATACATAAAAAAGAATCACGTTTCATACACTTGGCCGTATGGGGATGATGCTCATAAATATCAAGGGATAGAGCACAAGATCAGTAGTTGGGCAGAGAGTGGAGGGAAAAGAGCAAAGGGACAAGCTGATTTTAGAGTGAAACACTCAACCATTGATCATTGTGTCACACTCAGTGTTGGGCCCCTAAAATATTAGCTAAGTGTAAAAAGGCGTGTAGGCGTGCAAGGCCTAGTTGAAGAAAGGTGTGTAAGGAGAAGGCGCGCAGGGAAGGGTTTAATGAAACCCATGGCACGCACGCAGACAGAGCTAAGTTTTCAGGACTTAGCCATATTGGGAATTTTGGGTAAGATACGAGAAAAGGATGACTTGAATGCGCATGCGGAGTGGATAAGGTGCTATCCTAGTGATAGGTTGGCCTATGAAGGAATATGCCTTACGCTAGAATCTTCTAAAAGGACATCATGGCATAGAGTGGTGAGCTCAAGCTTGGAGGAGCATGCGCTCTTGGAGGACCACATTTAGACACTTGGCGATAGATTTGAGGCAGCAAAAGAATGAGTTGGCAGTTCAAAAAGGCTATATATACAAGTGCCTGCTGGAGTAAACATAACACATATAGATAAGGGGCAGAGCTCTGTTGAAATACTGCAAAGACTTTGTTAGCTTGGGAAAATAAGGGTAGGAAAGGAAGTATCAAGGTTTGGGAAGTATAAATTTTCTTTTGAGGGCCTAGTTATATGAATCCAGTTATAATGCATGACTACGGTCTACCTTTCTGTGACATTCTGTAATAAGCCTAATGAATGTAATGAGGTTACCAATTTGATATGAATATGAGCATTAATGGTTATGATGCATACATCCTTCTTGATAGTTCTTTTTCATTTATGTTTATGAACTAAGTATGAATGCTTGTACGACTTCCTTTTTATTTTGGTGTAAGTTCTATTATCTGTTAAGCACTTTATGTCTAGAATGACTGCAAGGATCTAGAAGCTATTCTGAGCTCTATGGTGCTTGTATGTCTTATTTCCTTTCAAATCTCTTAAAATGGGATCATAGATGATGTTTCCCACTAAACTCACATAAAAGAGAGACTCGGCACCCGCGCGTGCCTTAGGTGAGCACCCAATGCCCGCTGGGTGATAGGTCGATGCACATGGGATTTATTTCCTTTGTGATGGGGGTAAAAATGACTACATCTTGGTTCCATTGCCAGGACCTCTTTTCAAAGTTGTAGTGGGAAATGGCATACATCATGATCTGGGTAATGAGTAATGACAGAACTTTTAACTCTGGAAAGTGTTGAATCATGGTTCAAGAGCACGGAGGATGAATTTTCTCAGAGATTCAGCACTGGACCTTGAGTTTGATGCATGTAGGTGGGTAGAAGAGAACATCTACCATGATTTATATGAAACATTTTTCTATTACTTCCCAGTAGAACTGTATGAATGGCTCTCAACATATGCATCTAGATCAAGCTGGTATTATAGATCATGTGCATTGGACCCAAGAAGAATACCAGAGGCTGTAGGATGTAGATCTGACATGGACTCGTGTTGTGGATCATTGGTGGAAAGGTGTGTTGGCTAGCTACACTCTGGAGTACACTATTTCTACATATTCTTGTCTGGAAGTTGCTGAGTTTGAATTTTTGACGGGAGCCCAGAGGATCATTTCTGCATGCTATATCCCTCTGGCAATGAAGATCTTGATTGTTACTTTGAGTTTAGAGGCATTTCCAATGGCTGGCTAAACCATTCTGAGTGTTGGGTGAGGAAGCTAGGGTGGAGGAAGATGGTAGATATTATGACAGAGAAAGAAAGGGAGGAGAGATGACTCAAGTATAGTGAAGCACGTGAAAGGGAGATTTCTAGACAACGTGAGGTTGCAAGTGTGATGGATCTATGGAGGCAGATGTTGTGGGAAGGAGTTGAGGTTCACACAGAGGATGTGGAACCTGAGCAATCTGTGCTACCCCATCTTGGCAAGCGCGTAAGAGAGACCCCTTCAGCTTTTGATGAGAGTTTCATCGTACGAGAGAGAAGATTCATTGGCATGTATCTGAACCCACATAGTGACCAAACCCTGGCACTTGGTTTTCTAGATCAAGGAAGGAGTATCGTTGACCCAGTTGGTATCAGTGGAAGTGACAGATCTGTGCCCAGGAGATATAATTTTTCAGTTCCCACTTCTATGGCTACGCATATTCCAGTATTCGGAGGAGTCTTTGGACAAGGAGCAAGTACACAAGCCTTCGGTCTCGTGTCTAGGAGTGGTACATGGGGTAAATTAGTGGTAGTGGGGCATTATCACAGACCGTCAGCACGTAGTTCAGTGGAACCTTGGGACACTTGGCACGACCACTACATGACCTGGTGGTTCTGGTGGATCTAGTGGGTCAGGAGGAATAGGACCTAGTGGATCCTGGTGGATCTGGTGGGTTAGGAGGCACAAGACCTGGTGGTTCCTAGTGGATCCTGGTGGACCTAGTGGATCCGGAAGTGGAGGAAACACCAGAGGGAACCAAGGCTCTAGCTCAAGAGGACAAGGGCCCCAACCACCCCCTCAAGTATTCTTTGAGATGTCTTTACATTTTCTAGATTACAGAGGTATTGAAGATGCTTACAGAACATGTTCACAAGTGTGAGCTGCTATGGCATGCAAAGGGGATCACAACCTCAGAGCGGAAGGCTAGTCAGTTTGCAACGACATTGCAGGGGCACACGCATAGCTGGTATAGGAAATATGACCCTCATCAAATGGTGGTGGATTATACTACTTTAAAGAATGCCTTCTTGGTAGAATTCCACATCCCTGAGTTTGAATAGAAGAGCATCAACACCCTGAAGGAGATTCAACAGGGAATGGCAGAGAGTGTGTGGGAGTATGATGTGCGCTTTAAAACTCTCTTATCTAAATTATCATATGATATTCACCCTTCACAACATGCTCAGTGGTTTTTTGGAGGGTTGATCACACCTTTTAGAAGGGCCTTATCTCATAAAACTTTCACAGACCCATGTGAGGCGTTAGGAAGCTTGCTCTGCATGCCGAGGCTGTTGGAAGTGTTGATACTGTATTAGCCTATTTTTGGAGGCTCAGATTGTTGTTATGGCTAAGCAGCTGGAAAAATTGTCTGCGAACTCAGCCCATGAGACTCACAGTGGTTTATGGTGTATAGATTGTGAAGTAGAGGGGCATGTCAAGGATATTTTCCCCCAGAGGATAGTACGTGCCATGACAGTAGACTGTGAGATTTGTCATGGGGACCATGATGCAAGTAGATGCCCCTTATTACAGTGTAATTCGGAAGAATGTGTCTTGCTACTGTAAGATCTGCACCTCTACAACCCATGATACTAAGGATTGTAGGCTTATTGATCAAATCCATGAGGCCATTGATCATGGGGTGTGCCAGACCAGCATTGCCAATAGTTCTAAAGGTGATGATCACTGTTATGAGGAGCGCATACGCAGATGGAGGTGCACGTGGAAGGGGATTTCACAGAGGATTCCATGGTCATGGTAACCACGGAGGAAGAAGTGAGTTCCCACATGGAACCTGTTTTAATTGTGGGTCTACAGAGCATTACAAACAAGAGTGCCTAGACCTATTGTAGTGCTCATGGTGTAGGAAGAAACACAAGTATGAGGAGTGCCCTGAGTTGTTTGAGCACATGAATTAGCAACAACAGAAAGACAAGGGCACTGCAATGGTAAGCATTAAGAAGATGGACACACAATGGATGCCATGGGTAACACATGATGCAGGCTTAGAACCTTTTTTAGTAACAACAAGAGCAGAGGCCACATGTGTAAAGGAAATACCAAGGTAGAGGACTCTGGTTTCAAGAGAAGAAGTGGTGCATGGAAAGTACCCAAGATCCTGCTCATTAGAAGGAGGTATATCAAGATACCATGGACATCATTCAGAGTTTACAAGGAGAAATAAAGTGTCTAAAGGAGAAGTCCAGGAGGGAGGAGAAAAGGAGGAAGGTTGAGGCGCCAAGAGATGACCTCGATGAGGTCAGGGAAGTATGTAAAATGCTAAGGCAAGAGAATGTTATTCCCTTGCTAGGAGCATGGTTGAGGGAGAAGGTACCATGCACCATGGAGAATAGTGTGAGAGGTAGGTCCTGCATGCAAACCTTCCCCCTCACAGCCTTGACTATGATAGGGAGATCATGTTAAATGCAGTAGTGGATGGATGGCTGCTGAGTAATATCCTCATTGACATAGGCACAGAGGTCAATGTTCTCACATTGGATGCATGGCATCAGATGGGAAGGCCTGCATTACAACCATCTTCGAATGTGTTGTATATGGAAAATAAAACAAAGGAAATGCCCATTGGTGTCTTAAAGGATGCAACTATCACCATTCAGGGAGCTAAGTTTACTAGGGACTTCGAAGTCTTGGCGCTCGTCCAAGGTAGACAATTTCCCAGCACTACTTGGGTGCCCATGGTGTTACAAGAACAATGCAGATCTTTGGTTCAACAAAGGGTACATCAGCTTTGAAAATGAGGAGGAACGAGTCATCATACCCCTGGCTGATGGGAAATCAACACCCTATACTGAACCTTTGGGAGAAGAGGTCCTGGATAGAATATATGTGTGCTCAATCAGGGATCCAGAGATAATCCATCCTATCGATGGAGTTATCCAGTTTGAAGATGCTCAGTCGGTAAGTGACACCACTAGTCTAGCATGTGATAATTGGGCACATGGGACCTACGAATTGATCAGACAACATTTAAGAGGATCGGTGACAAAGGTGACAAAGGCATGCACACATCAGGTGCCTAGGAGGAAAAGAGCTACCTAAGTACTCAGGAGGAGCCTCCCCTGAGGTCATTTTTATAGAAAATGGAAGCTCAGTGGAAGGAGGAAAATGAAAGAAGGGGGATGTTAAGTTACATCCTACTAGGAACTGTTGCACGCTGGTGGGAAACACATCGGGATAATCTATTGGAATGGTGCAAAGTGAGAATTTCCTTCTTTGTTCATTTCTCTAGAAGCAATGCACCCACCACCATCAAGGACTACCATGGTAAGGAGCCCACCTCTTTCCACGTCCAAGCCTGTGAAAGAACCTGGAGGGAAGGCATGGAAGCTTTGCCACCATCCCTCTGGGTGCACAAACTGTATTCTACACTGCAGGGTTGTGCGCACATGGTACATACATTCTGAGACACACCACCAAATAGGGAATTGGCAAGAACTAGCGGCTGACCTAGTTCAAACATTCGAGTATCGAAGTACCAAGCCATCAGTTGATAAGGCATTATAGGTTGTCAAGTGCCTTACCATGGGGGATAGTGCCATGACAGAAGATAGGCTTGCTGGACTTGCTTGGTGAACCAGGTTTGGGGGAGCACTTTGAAGAAGAGGAAACAGAGGAGGATCAGTTTGAGCGTGTGTGTGAAAAAGGAGAAAGGAAAGCTTGTATATGTGATTGATGGGGAGGAAGTAGAAAGCTTGGATGTTAACCATTCTGTAGGGATGCGCGAGGTAGTGGAAAGTGCTGATACTCATGCGCATGCCTACCATGAACCTTTAAAAACTAAAAAGGTTAACATCAGCTCAGGAGAAGAACCTAAGGAAGCTATCATTGGAGATTACTGGTCAGAGAAGGAAGTCTCTAAGATCATTGATCTTTTGCGTGAGTTTGAAGATTTATTTCCACGCGGGTACCATGAGCTCAAAGGCATCCACCATTCCTTAGGGGAAATGAGGATAAAGCTGAAGGATGGTGCATGCCCCGGTCAGGAAGAGACCCTACCAGATGAATCCCAATTTACACGTGAAGGTAAAGGAGGAGATAGACAAAATGATAGCATCTGGGATCATTGAAGCTGTTGAAGAATCAGAATGGATAAGTCCAATGGTAATCAGCATCAAGAAGGATGGGTGGATTAGGATCTGCATGGATTATAGGGAGCTGAACACAGTTTGTGTCATCGATCCTTTTCCAACCCCCTTCACTGAAGAAATTTTGGAGGGAGTCACTGGGCGTGAAATCTATTCCTTTATGGATGGATTTTTGGGGTACCACCAAGTCCAGATTGCAAAGGAAGACCAGGAGAAGACAACTTTTTCCACTGAATGGGGAAGTTTTTGCATACACGGTCATGCCCTTTGGGTTGAAGAATGTGCCTACTATTTTCTCATGCATAGTGGTACAGGCATTCCAGGACTTCATCCACAAATTTCTTTAGGTCTATCTGGATGATTGGACTGTGTATGGGCTAGTAAAAGACCATTGTGATAATTTGAGGCTGATGTTTGAGAGGTGTCGGTAGTTGAGGATATCCCTCAACATTAAGAAGTGTGTTTTTGCTACCCCCTTTGGAACATTATTGGGGCATATCATATGTAAGGAGGGCTTACTAGTAGATCCTACCAAGGTTGCAGTGATTGTGGGATTGGGGGAACCTACTAGCCAAATTGTAGTGTGTGGGTTTCTTGGACACATGGGATACTATCGGAAGTTCATCAAGGGGTATGCCAAGATCGCCGTGCCTTTAGAAGAATTACTCAGACATAAAAGTGCCTTCCATTGGGGAAAGGCGCAACAGAAGTTATTTGACACATTGAAGGATAGGCTTGTCACCGCGCCTATATTACATTTTCCCTCTTGGGATAAGCCCTTCCATGTTCATGTAGATGCCTCCGGAACGACCATTGGGGTAGTGCTTGCACAACCTGGTGAGGGAATTGTTGATCATCCCCTATGCTTTGCAAGTAGGAAGTTGACACCAGCATAGAAGAATTATACTACGATCAAGAACGAAGCATTGTCAATGATCTACATGCACTTCACAAGTTTAGACAATATCTGCTAGAAACTCCCTTTATGTTTTACACCGACCACATGGCATGTTAAAGTACTTGGTGAACAAGCCCATTCTACAAGGGTGCATATGTCAATGGGTGCTGTTATTTCAAGAGTTTGAGTTCATGGTAGTTGTGAAGCCTGGGAAGAGTAACTGTGGACCTGATCATTTGTCAAGGATTGATTCAGGGGAGGATGCATGTAGAGCATTAAAGAGACAATTCCAGATGCACAACTATTTAGGTTGCGGCATGTGTGCCCTCAGATTTGGAGGATGTTGCAGTATTTCTAAAGGAAGGTGTGGCGCCAGAAGGGATGAAGACATTAGAGAAGAAGCAACTAGCCATACGTTGCACCGTGCCCTACATGTTGATCAGTGGGGACTTATACAAATTAGGGCATGATGAAGTTTTGCGTAGGTGTGTACTAGAGCATGAGTGCCTCGCCATCATAGAGGAAGCACACAGAGGAAGTGCAGGTGGACATTATGCAGGTGATGCCACCACACATAAAATATTAATGGCAGGCTTGTGGTTGGGAAACTTCTATATAAGGATTGACAAGGACTATTGTAAAGCGTGTGACCACTGTTAGCACATTGGCAAGCCAGGAAGAAGAGATGAAATGCCTTTGTGCCCTATCCCTAGCACTGAACCTTTTGAGAAATGGGAAATAGACTTTGTAGGCCCTATTACACCAGCAACGTGTAGGACTGGATCACGCTACATAATCACTTGCACGGACTATTTGACAAGGTGGGCAGAGGCAGCCCCAACTAAAGACTACACAACAACTACAACAACAAGATTTTTGTGGGAAAACATTATCACAAGGTATGGATGCCCTTTAAGTTTAACCAATGATAGGGGTACACATTTCTTGAATGAGACCATGAGGATCCTGTTAGCAGAGTTCATGGTGGCTCATCACAAGACTACACCTTATCACCCATAAGAAAATGGAACCGCGGAAGCATTTAACAAAATACTGAGTCATACCCTGACAAAAAATTGTGATGTCAGAAGACAAGATTGGGATGACAAGGTATCAATCTGTATTATGGGCTTATAGGACAACTTATAAAAGGCTGAACAAAGCCACACCATTTCAATTGGTGTTTGGCACAGAAGCTATTCTGCCAGGTTGAGTTCATGATACCTTCTCTGTGAATAACATGTGCACAGGAGGGTTGGCTGATGAGTAAGCACTGGAAGAGAGAATTGAGGAATTGATGAAGCTGGATGAAAGACGATCACTCGCCAGGTGGAGCCAAAAAGCTAGAAAAAGCAAATTAAAAAGCATGGCATGATTGCCACATTAGGAACAAGAAATTTGAGGTTGGGCAGATGGTCTTACTGTATGATTCTAAGTTTCTGTGCCATCCTGGGAAGTTGAAAGTCCATTGGTTGGGTCCCTACACAATCTCGTACATCCTTGATTTAGGCGTGTGCCAGTTACAAGCGCTGGATGGAACGAAATTTCCTGGACACTTCAATGGGAGTAGGTTGAAGCCCTACTATAAATAAGGCTTCTTGGTGTTTGTAAATAAGGTAGTTTTTCTAGATAATTTAGAATTTCCTTTATGCATTTCCTTTCTTGTATTTCCCTTTCACGTTGTTGTTTTGTTTTGCACCTTGGGCGTGCGGTAACCTTGTTACTTTTTGAGGGTTTTGAATGTGCAGAGGGCCGCACATCATTTAAGTGTGGGGTGGAGTGATGTGAAGGAAAGCATGGGTAAAGTGCCAAGGAGGATTCTGTTGGAAATCCCAGTTGAATGGCCCTGTTGAAAGAGGTGCATGAAAAGAAAAGGTGGAAAAGGATGGTTGGTGTCAAGATAAGGCTACTTTCAGATCCCATGTATAGAGAAGGAAGAAGCACATAAACAACATGAGGTAGGTGAGAGAAAAAATCATGACAGAAAGAAGTGCCTTCGGCACCAGGTGACACGCACACAAGAGTCTCCTATCAAGATGGATTGGTTACATGCCAGAAGGTTGGAGATTATCCGCAAGGTTGGGTGCGTAAGTTAGGGTGCAGAAGTCAGGATTTTTTTGAAAAATCTGCTTTAAATGTTAAAAGTATGGTGGTAGGTGAAGTATCATTTAATGCTTAAAAATGGGAAAAACTATAAATAAAGGTTCAGGCATTTCATTATTCACTTTGTGTATAAGGAGAAAGAAGCACTTGTGCATCTTTGCAAACTAGGGCTTCCAGAACTAATCCGTGTGAAGAAAAATTTGAAAAGTTGAGCGTGAGTCACTAGTTTGGATTTGCAAACCAGAGAGAAGGGATTTCACGGGCGTAAGAGAAATTGTGAGAAGGCGTCCATCTTGTGAAGGAACTATCCCAGTTAGGGTTTGAAGAACTAGGGCATGGTTTAAGGGGTTTTCTTCACAAGTTTGAGATCTAAGGTTGGAGGGAGTGGAAGAACAGAGTAACAAGAAGTGATTGAAGTGATAAGAGAACCTAGACAATGGCACCCAAGAAACTATTGGCACACCTAAGAAGGGCAAGGGAAAGGGAAAGCAACAAGAAACTGTCACACATACAAATGAAGAGTGGTACGCAGAAATGCAGTACCCAGATGGAGTGTTGTTGGGAAAGGAGTGGGAGTCCCATTTAAGAAACATGTCTGTAAATGATTACAATCATCGCTCAAGCACAATCGAGAAGGAAATGGCATGCTAGAGTTAGTGCGCCCAACAAATAAAAGGACACCAGAGGGTTTTCCCATCTATGACGATGATGTAAAAGTCAAGTTGGAGAAGTCAGGGTTATTGCAACTCTTTGAGTTTCCCTACTTCGGGAAGCCTGAGCGCCTATATCAATGGTTGATGTCACGCATGCACGAATACTACTTCCAATTCATAGGGCACAAGATGCGCATTACCCCTCAGCTTATTTCACATTTCACAGGCCTCATCTGTGAAGGAGATAGTTTGGAGGATGACCTAAGTGACAAGGAGGAAATTAAGGAAACTGTCGTTGCTTATGCATACAAAAAGGGGTCGAGGTACTTTGATATCATGGACATCAAGGACCCAGTGATGAAGATGGTCGTACACCTTGTGAGAAAGATAAATGGCCAGGAGAGATGGACCCAGGTTAACAAGGCATGGTTGCATGTTTGCAAGAAAATTTTAGAGGGCACCATCTACAACTTGTCTGCATTCATCATGGATGAGATTGTCAGCAGCGCGAAGGAAGGTGATAAAATCCTTTTTGGTAATGTCCTGCTAACCATTGTATTTTCAGATATTGGAGTGCTAGATGCATCAGAAAAATTTGTGTGGGAGTACCCTGCTGAAGACCCTTCATCCCGCGAAGAGATTTGAAAAGTACACCTGTGATAGTATGATGTCCATGCACAAGGCGTGCTTGGAGAAATGGTATATGCACCTGAGGAATGTGTTCGGGGATGGAATGGAGGATCCCTGAACAACTGCCAGTGACCACCAAGGGAGAGGCCAAGTTTATTGTGTACCAACATTTCTACCTAGGCAGATTTAAACTGATAGATGAGACATGGAGCCCATGGTGCAAGCTCCCTTTTTCCTTCATAGCTCAACACTTCCAAGCAGGAGTGAATAGTTCAGAGAATCCAAGAAGTTGAGGTTGGACCTTGGTAATCTAGACTAGGACCACAGGGAAATGTGCAAAGGGTTGGTCTACCCCAACAAGTGCATGCATACGTGGAGAGGTACGTGTCACATGAGGTCTAAATGGTGAGACCCATGACTTTTCCCATTGCAGGAGGATCCGTGGCACGAGTATACCTCCGTGCATAAGACCCAAATATGAGAAGGGTGCATATCTGGAGAATGAGATATCCATACCTGAGGACTCAATTGGCAGGAAAATACCTGTGCCCAGATAGGAGGAAAAAGAACTAGAGAAGAAAGTACCAAGTGTAGTGGATACACAGGTAATAGGTTCCCCTGGGACAAGTGCCAGAACTAGTATGTATTCACGAAAGAAGAAGTCCATAATCAAAGAGAAGAATCCAAAGCTAGAGAAATTGTTAGAAAAGGAGTCATCAGAAGAAGCAGAGAAAAAGTCACCTACACCATGGAATCCTCGGTTAGGAAGAAGTAGAGGGTAGAAGAGGAGACCGACTCAGAAGAAACTGAGAGTTTGGAGAGGTACATAGGTGAAAAGGATGATGATGATGAGGAAGATGGTAGTGAAGAATATGATCCTAGAAGAGATCAAGAGCCACCTGTCTTCAACGTGCATGATTTAGAAGAAGAAGGCAGAGAAGAAGAACAGGGGTTCCTTTTCATGTGGCACAAGGGTAGTCAGGAGGGGGAAGGCACCTAGGACATAGGAAGAAGTGAGGAGGTTGGCACATAAAAGTAGAAGAATCCAAGCCTTATGCAGGAAAAAATAACCAAGGCAACAGAAAGAGAAGCAACAAAGATCATTAAGACCTTGGTGGAAGAGGGGTTGGAACACAACGCTGAGCTGGTGTTAAATGAGGATAAGGAAGAGAGCGCAAAAAAGGACCACGATAGCACTAGAGGCCCCACTTTAACTGTAGTTATTCCTAAGGGCATGCGCATGGGAGGAAAGCACGTGTGAGGAGGAGAGGCTAGGGATGGGTTATATTGAAGACCCCAACAAAGTGTTGCACACATGGTTCCAAAGCACAATTCTAACAGAGGAGCTCATGGCGATGTCATATTTTGATAAGGAGGTTACATACCCATGGACAAGGAAGATGCTCTCATGGGCATTTGAGTCCCATCTTGATGAGCTAAAATTTGAAGTAAGCCATGGGGAAATTATAACATTTCCAGAATCAAAAGGATATAACCCATTGGTGAATTCTCAACAGCTCTTAGATGAACAACGGTGCA
The DNA here is from genome assembly GCA_019776745.2 of Taxus chinensis. Classification (NCBI taxonomy): domain Eukaryota; kingdom Viridiplantae; phylum Streptophyta; class Pinopsida; order Cupressales; family Taxaceae; genus Taxus; species Taxus chinensis. The sequence continues at coordinate 904,694,165 of CM034147.1, read as the reverse complement.
ACGTGCTCAACAAGGTCTCCATTGAGGTCGAAGCTAGAATCTTTGGGCGGAATGATAAAATCAAAGATCTGGAGGATGAACTGAAGAAGAAAGAGGAAGAGATAGCTACGAGGACAAAGGAGCCAAGTCAAGAAAAGATGATCAGCACCCAGTGGTAGCGTGAGTTAAGGGACAAGAAGGCTAGAGTGCACGAAGTACACAAAAAGGTGGAGTCCATTACAGATGCCATAGTGTTGAAGCATCTGGACCTAGCACCTCTCACGTGGAAGTATACATCTTCCCTAGAATGCCTGGAGGACTTAACAAGAACCCTCACTATGGAGAGGAAGCCTTTAGCTTTAGCGTCTGCATAAGAATCGGCCGTATGCTTAGAGAAGGAGGATAAGTTGAAAGTCATGACACTCATAGCAGAATACAACAAGGTCCTTTCTGAAATAAAGATTACCTCCTGGAATGTTGAGGCCATGTACGAAAACTACGTGAATAGAGACAAAGTGGTGAGCATGCTGGTTGCCAATCATGAAGCTGAACTTAAAGAGTTCCAAGAGAAGAATAAGGGGAAAAAAGTGGAGAGGGAAAAGATCTTCGCTGAGGTTGAAAAGAAATCCAAGGCCATTGAAACCTTAAGAGGTTCAATCAAAATCCGATTGAAGGAACTATACCCATAGATTACATGAAGGATGGATGCACTAGAGGATATAGGCAAGGAATTAGAGAAGATTGTTGAAACCATGAGCACATAAGGGGATGGGATAGGTTTTGATTAGGTGAGTGCCTTAATGGGTGATATTTTCCAGAGAGAATAGAATGAAGTCGATGCCTGGAAGGATTTGGAGGCCGACTTGCAAAAAGATTTTCCTAGCTTATTACAGTGATGCCATCACTATCCCATTCTTTCTTCTTTCCCAAATTGTTCATCCCCTTATTCTTTTTCCAAGGCGTAAGCCTACTATGATTCCTTATCCATTTAAGAAGTGTTCCTACGGATGGAGAACAAGCGTAGTGTGGGGTGATGTTGGGCCCTTGAAATATTGGCTAAGTGTAAAAGGCACGTAGGCGCCCAAGGCCTAGTTAAAGAAAGGCACACAAGGAGAAGGTGCTCAGGGAAGGGTTCAAGAAAACTTGTGGTGCGCACACAGACAGAGCCAAGGTTTAAGGACTTAGCCATATTGGGAATTTTGGCTAGTATACGAGAAAAGTGTGACCCGACTGCGCATGCGGAGTGGATAAGGTGCTAGCCTGGTGATAGGTTGGCCCAAGAAGGAATATGACATGTGCTAGAAGCTTCTAGAAGGACATTTTACGTACCCAAAATTGTATGTACTGTACTATCAGAAAGAGGTTACGGAAACCCCAATGATGATTTAGATCTCTTCACAAGGTGTTTGGAATCCAGAAAAGCTGACAAGTATACATTTGCATCCTAAAATTTCTTATCCAACCTTTGCATACTTCATTCTAACCTCTGCCCCCTTTTTCCTTGCATTTTGTGTCTTTAAGTTACAGATACCCTGCCTGGGCGGCAGTCCCGTGACCGCCACCCAGGACAGGGCGGTGGTCCTGTAACCACCACCCTGCACAGGGAAGGCAGTCCCATCTGCATTTTCTAGAACCTTCTGGTGCACTCAACAACGTGAAAAATCAAGTTGCACTTGCAACTCTTAGCCACTTCTGCTTTGTTTAGAGTTTCAGCCACTTGGTAATAGTAGTGCTCCATTTTTAATGATAAAGCATGGTAATTTGGACTTGCCTTCTGGTGAGTAAGAATTCTATAAATACTGAGCTTGTTTACAAGAAAATGTCCCCTCTCTCTCTATGTTTTATTATTCAGTGTATTTGGAAGTTCCTCAATAAGTCTTAATAGGTTTAGACTTAGCATAAGTTCTCAGCCTCTCAGTTCAAGGCTCTTCATTTTTTTGGTTTAGAGATCACTTGATCTCTCTAGTTTAATTTTCTTCCATTGTTGTTCTCCAAACAACTGAGCTTAGCATAATACAACATCAGTTCTAGATTAAGTTCATTTGAATACTTGGTTCTGCTTAGAGTTATAAGTTTTGTTTCGTCACAGGAAGAATAGGTCCTAGAATTTTAGGTGTGTCTTGTAGTATCCCTACAACAATCCTGCTAGGAATCGCATAGCCAAGCTTTGTTCTCTTGCGCTATCTCTCTCCTACTTGCATTCCGTTCAGTTTACCTCCAAGCTGCCACTGTTCAAATATCTTCTCCTGCTGCCGCTGTCACATTCTCACCTTTCTGGATTCACGAGAACATGAAGGAACAAAGAAATCACATTGAGGGGACAAGCTACGATACAACTGGATTTGCCTCTGTTCTGCAGATTCCAGGTTTGATTTGTCAAAGTTGTAGTTTACAATATATCAAATAGAGTAGTGAATCATTTCATTTTAGTTAAAGCTTGCTTTCAATATTACCAGGGAAGCTATGGGGAATGATAGCTTCTGAGAAGCTATGATTTGTTTCTCACTTCTGAGGTAAGATTGGAGGCCTTTCAATCAAATTAGTTAGATATTTATATTTGTATCAACTCACAAGTGCACAGGAAAATAGCTACATCTGGCTACCTTGCTTGTTTTAGCTTTATTCTTAGATTAGTTACTTGTTATCTGAATTTATTAGATTAGTTTCTCTTTAAAATCATTCAAGTTTATATCTCTGAAAAATACAAAAAGAACAAGCATAGCGTAGATTCATTTTCATAGTTAGTTTACTTCATTTATTTAAGTTTGGTTATTTCTTGCATGACTATTACGGGACCAAGAGAGCCCAGGGATTACATATTCGAGCCAGTGATACCCCAGACTGAATCTCTGCATGGCATTAGCAGATATAGATCAAGGTCTTAGGATCCACGTCTTCCAAACAACAACAAACCCGCAAGAAATTAGTGAGAAATTGAGAAGTGTTAAACATCGAAGATGACAAAGCATACGAATTCTGGTCAAATCAACCCAGCTATAGATTGCCTTGATAGGATGTCCATATGACCATACAAGAACCTGAAAGAGAGAAAACATTTGGTTGTGATCCATTAGTTCCTTAGCCAGACGTAGGAGACCTTCTCATTGACATAGATACAGGCCTACACATACAAGTTGTTAGGACACCCATGAGGTATTCCGAGAAGATCGTACAACTCCTGATATTAAACATAGAGGATGAAAAAGCTTATGACTACTGGATAGTCGAAAGAAGAGATTGATTCTTTACATGACCATAAAAGGTCCACAACAACCACAAGTTCATGGTTGTGATCCCCAGGTCCCACAACCCAATGGGCCTGCTAATCAATTAAGCATTGACACCAGTTTACGTACACTAGTATTTAGATCCTCACCACTCCCGCTGGATATCATCACACAACTTTCTGTGTTGAACGTAGAAACCGATCAAGCTAATATTTTCTGGGTCAGACCAGAAAACCATCCATAGTTTCCTGTAAATCCACTACACCTCTCGCTACCACTTTCATGACCCTGTTTGGAAATATATACGAAGCACCCATAGATCACTTTCCATGAATCCAACAACCAATAGATAGGATCTCGACAGAGCTTGACATTGATTGGAGCCTCTGAATAGCTATAGTGTTAAACCGATCCATAACACCAGTTCAGGTTAGAAGAGCCTTCCTTGCTTTAGATTCACAGATCCCGTTATTGCGTATCGAGGATATAGGATTTCCCAACTAATTTGTCCATATCCGCATATATTTATTTCACCGGCTGTCTTGGCACGACCTCGGGAGGTCGGGTATGGAGAAAGGCTACTTGATGATTCTCATGCTCACCTGTCACTTTTCTATCATACAAAATTGGTGAACCCAATGTGAAACTAACAAACTTCTCCTTTTTCATTTCCATTTCTTTCATCCACCTTCACTCTTTCCCATTATTTTGTGGGTATTTATATACCCCCAAATATGTCGGGATACGACACATATGGTAGACCTCTCTCAGGTCTCGAAGCATATTATGGTCAGACGAGTAGACAACAGTCACCATCACTTTCTGCATGGGCTGATAACTACTCAAGCAACTACTTGTCATCACAAACTCCTCCTCAAAGAACTAGCTCTAGTTCTTCATTCCGAATTGAGGAGTTGGACCAACTTACAAAAACACAACAACCGGAGCCCTCAGGCTCTAACAATATGACGTTTACTGGAGAATCCATTTCATCTCCTCAATTTTTATCTAGACCACAAATCAGTAGGTAGTCAGATCCACTCCCATTCTTGGATGAGGAGTACTTAGCACATTACGCTAGAAGTGAACAATGCTTCCAAAACATGTATCCACCTATAGGAAGTTTGCAAACACAACACGACACCCTGCTCCAAGAAAACACCCCCATTCCTCCACCTATGGAGAATACTCTTGGTGAAGCTTGGCAGAGTAACGATCAATTCATAGCAGGGTACCATACCCCTTGGCAACCTCAAGGGGTGCCACAATAGCCACCATGACAGAACACTGTATCATCACCAATTGAAGTCATCTCGGCTCTAGTTGAAAGGGTTAGAGGACTAGAACTTGCTCAAGAAAATCAAGCTTCACACTCAGGGCAAGCAGGAACTCCCAACCCTCCGTATCATCCTAGCCAGGTTGACCTCCTTATGGGAACATGCACGTTAGGTATGCCTCCTCAACAATCCTATAGCTATCCACAACAAACACCAACTAGAACCGCATTTTCAAATGTTGCTCCAGTTGAAAATATGATACCTCCTAGTTTAATACCAAACAATCCATATCAAAGAAATGCTCCTCCTACTTAAACATTTATTCAAAATCACCACAGGGAGATATGTTCTCTTCTCCTAGGATGTTCACTCAACCACAGGGGTTTCCTTACCCCTGCAAATACATATGTTATGCCATATCAACAACCCGTTCCACCTCCACTCCCTCAACATGCACCATCTATGGTTGAAACCTATGCGGTAGGGACTTACTTAGAATATTTAAAAGAGCCTTTAGATTTCACCGTATGAAGTGTCATGCTTCCAAGACCTCTTCCCAATTTTCCTAAATTCAAGGGGGAGGGAGATCCAAATGCTCATATCAAGGCCTATGCCACAACCATTCAAGAACTACTCCCTTGGGATGCGGTTGTTGCTAAAATATTCCCTAAAACCTTAGAAGGCATTGCCCTTGATTGATATTATAGAATACCTGAAGCCTCGATACATTCATTCAAACAACTTGTGTCAGAATTCATCAAAGCTTTTGACATGAACAAACTGTTAAGAATGGGCATCAGGGAATTCTTACACATTAAACAAGAGCACAATGAATCTGTTGCCCATTTCATTCAAAGATGGTGTACAATTCTCTACTCTTCAGCAAGTGCTCCAAACATGGATCAGATGGAACTATGTGATTTATTCCTTCATTCTCTCAGCAGAGAGATAAAGGAAGAAGTCCAAAAGTTCCCACTAAGGACTTATGATGAAGTACTTGAGAGTTCTCTCCGAATAGATCAAGCGGTAATAGACAGTGGTCGTAAGACTTATGGAACAAACGGGAGATTAATTACTCCCAATCAAAACACTACGACTTATCCCAACATGGGAAATACCAATCAAGGACCCAAGATCCTTAACAAAAACTGTGGGGTTACAACAGATGGAGTCACTGATCAAGCCAAAATACCAAATGTTGTGAACACCCCGGCACCTGCTAACAATCAACGCAATAACAACTTTAGTCTAGCGATCAATGCAGTGGATTTTAATCATCCACCACAACCACAACAACAACAAACAACAACAAAAATCCAGTCACAAGGCCCTACCCAAGGCCTAGATGGATATCAAAACCAAAACCAAAGGCAACAACCTCAAAATTACAATTATAACAATCAACAACCCAATCAAAACTTTGGGCCACAACAAGATTTAAACCAACGACCACAGAACTATAATCCCAATTTATACTGCAACTTCCATAAAATCTGAGGTCATGATACTAGAACTTTCCGTGATTACAATAAATTCTTGGAGCGTTTACCAGAAGATCAAAGACAACTCTTTGTAGATATGTTTCTGGAAAATTCTATACCAACCACATCAAATACCTACCAGGGATCAGTTTCTCCTCAAAATGCACCTCTCAAGATTTTCAATGATCCTCTCCCATGAATCATTTCTAACAACAACGGGTTAGATCCAAGTGGAACAAACAAAGGTGTCATAATGGGGAACAACAATCATGAAGCTTCAACTTCATCAAATCCAATGGTCACACCCCAATTAGGAACTCGACCACAAGCCAAGATAGTTGGACTGGTAGAATTAGACACCGAGTTGGAAAGTAGAAACTATAACAAGAACATGGGACTACTCCTCTCAACCAGTTCCAACCTATTCACTAATACCAGAACAACACTCAACAAACACCAGTAAAACCAGTAGGTGCCTATGATTTGATTAATGACTTAACAAAGACCTTCTCTCACATTTCCTTTTTGGATTTGTTGAAGAACTCTCATCACTCATAGAGCTGCTCTCTTAGAAGCATTAGGTCTCGGTCATCTCATCAACATCACCCCTCCCCCTGAAACGCAAGTAAACCATGTAGACTTTGACATCTACCCTCTGGGGCAGCTAGATAGGGATACCGAGTTTATATTCAACATAAGTAAAATGCCAAACAGATGCTGAAATTTCACGTAGAGGTGATCCACCCTTGCATTTGCAAGTATGGGTTTATAACAACTACGTTAAGCATGTAATGATCGATGATGGGGCAGAAATTAACATAGTCCCCTTCACTTTTCTTCAAAAGCTAGGATATGGAGAAATGAACTGTTCTTCGACACGAAACACGCTAAGGGGCTATGATAGCCTCAAGGCAACTTCAATTGGGACTATAGTGCTACCAGTCACTTTAGGACCCAAAACAATCCTCACTGAATTTTATATTATAGATCAGGAAACCAACTATAATATGATTCTTGGTCACCCTTGGATACATCGCATGAAGGAAATCCCTTCCACATTATTCCAAGAAGTAAGATTTCTACACCTAGGAAAGGTCTTTGTAGCACAAGGTGACCCAAAACCTTTCGACATACACCTAGCAAATTTGAAGAAAAGACATGTCCATTCTAAATTTGAGCTCCCAAAAAATTAGCTCAACAAACCAGTCAATACAAACCCAGAAGAGAAGCTGGTACCTACAACAGAACTAGAAGTCACAAACTTAATCAAAGGTGTCCCAACAATCAAAGATGAGTCCATCACTATAGAAATAGTTTCACTAGGAACCACTGCAAAAATTGTCGAATTACTAGAGAAAGATCTACCTATTCTCCTACCATTTGATTCTATGGGTATAGGACATACCCTAGGAATTGGTTCCATACCTGCGGACGAAGTTTGTATGGTGGAAGTAACTGAGACAAGGGAAGTAGAGACTAAGGGTGTCCCAACTTCCATTTTTCCAAATTATTATTGGACTCTCCACTTTGATGGGGCAAAATGTCATTTTGGTGTTGGGGCAGGTGTGATCCTTACTTCACCCGAGGGAAAGGTTCTACCTTTCACTTTCAAATTAAACTTTGAGTGCACAAACAACGGGGTTGAATACGAAGCCCTCCTTCTTGGCCTTATCATTTCCAAAAGGATGGACATTAGTAATATCAGAGTACTCAGAGACTCATAATTAGTTGCAAACCAACTATCAGAGGTATATGAGACTAGGGTCTAAACACCTGCAACTCTATAAAATGGTAGTACTAAAACTAATGAAGGGATTTGACTTCATATCAATTGAAGAAATCCCATGAGAAAAAAACCTTCTCACTGATTCTGTAGCAACTTCAGCTTCCCGATTCACTCCAAGCAATGAATTGGAAAATACTGATTTCGTGGTATCAATACGTACTGAACCTTTGGTTCATAAAGTACCAATAATCCTGATATCAACACATGTGGAAGTTGAGAATAAGACTACCACTTTAGATCACTCTGATAGTGATAAGGTGACCCTTGAATATCTAAACACCTTTGCAGAGCTGCATCTCACTCATTCCATAGTTGATTTCTCTCTAATCCCATGCTCCTCTTCCTATTTTGGAAATCCCATGATAGAATCTCCCCCGCAAGAGAATCTCAAAATCTACGAGGTGGAGAATGAAGGGAGTTTGGAATTACCCCTAGCCCCTCCTGAGTTTGAGGAAGGAAATGCCTCCTTAATCGAAGGAACCATAGACATAAATATCGGAACAGAGGAAGAACCAAAGATTTTGAAGTTGGGATCCTCTTTAACTCCAAAGGAGATAGAAATACATACTCAGATCCTCAAAGAACATCAAAAGGATTTTGCATTTAGTTACAAAGAAATGACAGGAATTGCACCACATATCGTGGTACACAATCTTGTCACCAAACCAGATGCAAAGCCAATCAAGCAAAAGTCAAGACCAATGAAGCCAAAAGTGGCTCTCATGGTGAAAGAGGAAGTGATGAAACTCCTCCAAGTGGGGTTCATCAAACCAGTCGAATATTCACAATGGGTATCCAATATCATCCCCATTCTCAAAAAGAATGGGAAGATACACATTTGCATAGACTTTCAGGACATTAACAAAGCCTGTCCCAAAGATGACTTCCCTTTACCATCCATCGACGTTATTGTTGATGCAACAACTGGATTTGAGCTGTTGTCCCTCATGGATGGGTTCTCAGGGTATAATCAGATTAAAATATCTGAGGAAGATCAAGCCAAGACCACGTTTATAACTCCCTAGGGAACCTACTGTTATGTTGTCATGCCATTCGGTCTTAAGAATGCTGGCACTACATACCAACGGGAAATGACATATATATTCCATGATCTTATTCATAAGATTGTGGAATCCTACGTAGATGACTTGCTAGCCAAGGCCAAAAAGTGTTGTGATCACCCAGAAGTGCTCTGTATCATTCTCTCATGATTGATCGAATATGGCATCACATTGAATCTAGAGAAATGTGTATTTGGTGTAACAAGAGGTAAGCTTCTAGGTTACATTATATTGTCACGAGGGATTGATGTCGACCCGGCCAAAATATGGGTTGTTCTTGAAATGATTCCACCATCAGACGAGTCTGGTATCAGATCATTTCTTGGGAAACTCAGTGCAATTCAAAGGTTCATCCCAGACTTAAGTTTTGTTGTCCATCCAATCAAAAATTTATTAAAGAAAGATTATAGCATTGATTGGACCGATGAATGCAACGAGGCCTTCGAAGAAGTTAAATGCTTCTTGTTGTCTCCTCCCATGCTAATGCCCCCTAGACCAGATCATCCTTTGATCTTGTATTCACGGGCTACTGATGTCTCACTAGCCTGCATGTTGGCTCAAGAAGATGATGATAAATGAGAACGTGTAGTCTACTTCATTAGTCAGACATTGCTCGACTATGAGACATGTTACACACAGGTAGAAAGAGAATGCCTTGCCATAGTCTTTGCAACAAAACACTTAAGACATTACATGCTAAATCAAGAAACAAGGGTGATTGTCAAAACAAATCATTTACGAACATTCCTCACACAAGGGTCTTTTTCTAAAAAGGAAGGACACTTCATAACCTTAATGGGTGAATTTGAGCTAACATTTGTAAACCAAAAATCTGTTAAGGGACAAATCATTGTAGACTGGTTGGCTGACAACCCATTGAATGGAGGTGATTTGGTAGATCTAGACTTCCTGATGAGTGTGTATATTTTATCAAAACCAGGCCTCCTATCTCTGCATGTCCTTGGTACACTAACATAATCAATTTCATCATGGACCACACATACCCAGAAGGGGCCACATCCCAACAAAGAAGGTGGTTATACATTATCACTGCTAAATACGTCATCTTAGAATAGGTGCTCTATCGCAGAGCCTTTGATGGGATGTTGTTAAGATGTGTTGACACAGAAGAATCCATAAGGATTCTTTACGAATCCCATAGTGGGGTATGTGGAGGCCACTTTGGCAGGTCATGCCACTACTCATAAGATACATCGGATGGGCTATTTCTGGCCCACCCTAGAACATGACGCGGTAGAGTTTGTGCGTAAATGCCACAAATGCCAAGAATTCTCCCACGAGATTCACATGCCTCAGCACAGGCTCTGCAACCAATCACAACCCCTTGGCCCTTTTCCATGTGGGGCCTGGACTTGATAGGGAAATTCTCTCCCTCATGTCAATAGATGGCCATAACTTCATAATCACGGCCACATAATACTTTACAAAATGGGTAGAGGCCATGCCTCTCACCACCATACCAGGTTCTATAATTGCTAAGTTTATTCTAAATCAAATCATTTGTAGGTACGGTGTCCCACAAGTCATTATCTCAGATAATGGAACATCCTTCAAGAACGATGAAGTCCGTGAACTATGTAGTAAATTCAAGATAAACCATCACATGACTTCTCTTTATTACCCCCAAGCCAATGGATAAGCTGAGGCCACAAATAAAACTTTAAAAAACCATTCTCCTCAAAATAGTTAAGGAGAACAAACAAGATTGGCATTTAAAGCTATACCCAGCCTTGTGGGCCTATCAAACATCAATAAGAACACCAACAGGGGTAACCCCTTTCTCATTGGTATTCAGAGCTGAAGCAGTTCTACCAATAGAAGTTGAAATACCTAGCCTCCGCATCTCATTACAAGGGATCTTAGGAGAAGAAGCCTATAGAGAGGCACGAATCTCTCAATTAGAAAGCCTTGATGAGGCTAGGTTAAACTCCGAGCAAAGGCACAAAGCCTACGCTAACCGAATGTGCCAGCAATATAACAAGAAAGTCTACGAATGAGAAATATATGAGGGTGATCTCGTTCTAAGACTAGATAGCCGGATTGATAAGAAAACCGGTGAAGGAAGGAAATTCTGGCCTAAGTGGCTAGGCCCATACCAAGTCATGAAGGACTATGGAAATGGTGCGTATCTCTTGTGCACACTAGAAGGTGAGGAATTTAATGAAACTGTCAATTCCTTACATCTTAAATGGTTTTACGCATAAGTGATCAGCATCACCATTTGTATACTATGTTAACCTGCATTGCATTAGTCATTTAGTTAGTTCATTTTGTTCATTCATTTCGTAAATGTTGTAGTCAAGGAACTTATTCTTAAGCAATTTATTACAAGCTTATGAAAATATTGGCAAAAGTATTCAAATCATATCTCTTCAATTTTCATGATATCATCAAATGATTTCGAAATCATCTCATCAATTTGATAGACAAAATCTTGACAAAAACCATACCAAGGCCTGCATACTTGGTCATACTCATTTTCTTCTACTAGGTTAAGATGTTCTTACCTACGGTCAATTCTAGAAGCTTCTTGGTGTCACATCTATCCCTCTTACATCTCTTTGAAATAAGGATACTTCAAAATTATAGATCACAAATGTCAAAGTCAAATTGAATCCAAAATACTAAAAAAACAGAATATTTTATTTTACACACTTCTTTTCCCTACCAATCTTCGGTGATGAGCCCACATCTCTTACTAGTGGTGTGAGGTTGGGAAAGGAAGGAAGTGCCCTTACTCGCCTATGTCCTACCTTCGATGATAAGCCCATACTTCTTACTAGTAGCATGGGGCAAGGCATAGGGGGGTCCATTCACGTGAATTAATGAACCTTAGTGTTTTAAAATTCAAAACAAAGTGTATTGTGAAAAGTGAAATTAAGCATCCAAGTTCCAAAGAGATCAAATCCTTAAAACCAAATTTTTTCAACCAAGTTTCCATTTATGGATCTAAGTCTAGATAAACTAAAAAGTAAGTTCCATTCTGAGCTATGTAGCAGGTTTGAGTAAGGTAAGTACGTAGGTCTAAATTTGGTTTCTGTCAATACTTTGCTTTCTCTCATCATTTCCATTTAGTCAAACTCATACAATTTGTGCCCTTCCCAGCTCTTGGTGTTGAGCCCTCACATCTTACTAGTTGGTGGAGTTAGGAATGGGGAAAGTTCATCTCATTATCACTACATATTCATCACGTTTTTCCAAAACAAGAAGAAGCAACAAATATTTCCCAAAGAAGCCAAAATTTCAGTACTACAATATGTTTGCATCATCTCATATCAGTATTACAAAAACAAACAAAAAGAGAAACATTCTTGTTCAACAAGAGAAATCATCCATTGGTATACATTTTGACATATAAAAATAAAGATTCTAAAGCATCTGAATACCATGAGAAACAAACCACAAAAAAACTCTAGATACAAGGAAGATCTGAATCCAAAAAGAGATATATATATATACTATAAATCATGTTTTATATACAATGCCATCATGCACTAGGCATGGTCAAAACGTGCTCAATGAGCCCAAAAATACAAAAACAACTCATATAAACATCCGCAAAATCACTACAAAAAGGCCAAATGGCCTCTCAATCCCTATGGGATCCCTCAGAGGGTGCACGACTATGTCTAGGACTCCTGTTACGGCGGTGCTTTGAATGTACTAAATGATGGGAGTGCTCATGATCATGACCACTGGATGTGGTCTCACTGTGAGAACAGCTCCTGCCTCATCAGGTGCTCAACAATCCTGTATCCAGCCAGCTCAGTACGAAGGGAGGACACTAAATTTTCCACCTTCCAGATAGGGGCAAACACATTAGTATGTCTTACCAACTGCTAAAGGCTCTCTGTTGTCCTCAGTAAGCTCAGCCCAAGTATTCTCCGAGGGGAGCAACATGGTGTCTACACACACTCATGAATCAAATCCCACCATCCCTTAACAGTCGCTGTAAATAAAAAGAGAAATAACAAGTTAGAAAATTACCAAAAATGAAATAAAAAAAGGAAAAAAACAAAAAAACAAATATTAACTAACATATCTAGCTAACAGATTTGAGAGAAGAGTAGTAACTCACTCGGATCTCCTAGGCATCTAGGTGTGGCTCTAGGATCTGCTTCTACTACTTACACTGCTGCTAACTAGTGGAGCCTCCCCAAAATGTGGAATGAAATGATGTCCCACCATAGACTCATCATCTCCCTCGGTACCTTGGTGAGGAATCTCTCTGAGACCAAGGTATCCTGCTCTGCACTCACCTCCTCCATCTTTACCCTCAAAATATCCTATGAGTGTCATGCCACTCAGAATCACTATCATCCTCCTCATCCATCCCACAGCCTCACCTCCAACCCCCTCTCCCATCATCTCCTTCTCAGTATCCTCTCCTGTGAACTCCTCATAAGTCTAAGTCCACATCAATGGGCTCATCTCCCTCTCCACTATGAGTAGGAGCCATCCCCGATCAGAAGTAAGGGTGCTCGAGGAGCATTGTTTGCCCCTCGAGCATGAACCACCCACCTAACTGTAATGGGAACTCTAGGAGTAATTGTGGTCCAACCTCAGCCTCCTTATAGGACCTCCCCTGGCCTCATGAACAGACCTGTACATTGGCCCTACTGGAGGAAGCATATCAACGTAGGGGAGGCCAAACTACTGAGGTACTCTATCAAATGGGTGAGTCTCCAACCTCCCTATACTACCTACCAACTGATCTGTAGTAGAGCAGGCAATCAATGTATGTATCTCCTCTCCCCATGGTCCTGCCATGGCTTGATAAGGAGTGGCCTCCATGTCTGAGGTAGTTAGTGAAGCCACTGGCTTGTGGTGTCCTGAGTACTATCCCCCTATCCACCTCCTGCTGACAGCCCCCAGTATCTGCTAGTACCCCTCCCATAGGGATGATACACTTATACACCCAACTCATAACTAGAGTAGGGTGACTCAATGACTACCCCTATAGCTTGACCACCCTGTATAAGTCATGGTATGTGGTTCCAAGAATGTCTACTCCCCAAGCATAAATACGGCCATGAGCCTCAATCTATGCAATCACAAGGAACCAATAGTATAATAAAGTATCTCCTCCCTTATCCCTAATTAACCGTGAGGCCAGGATACCCATAATGGCCTTACAGATAGTGGGGATAGGAGCAACAGACAATAGAACAAACCTTCACCCCCTTCTTCGAACCAAAGGAGAAAAAAACATCTCCCATATATGTATCCCACTTAACCATCTGGGACCTGGATCCTACTATCTTAAGAGACAGATTCCTCCTAAGAATCAGAACCCCCAGTATGTGATAAATGTCCTCCAGGGTGATAGTCCACTCACCTGTAACACCTGGAAACCGGAAGGTATTCTGGTCTGCATCCCAGTATGAGAATAAGTCACACAATATGTGACTGGTAGGAGCAACATGAGGAACCTGTGAAATCCTCAATATACCAGCCCTCTGCAGAGTGTCTCGCTCTATCTGGGTTAGTGAATCTAACACTGCTGGGAGCCAATCACACTCCCTCTCTCTGCTCCACCGTATATACTCCTCCTTCTTCTGCATCCACCCAAAATAGAGAAAAAGATCAAGTTAGTAACATAATCCAATAGGAGAAGCTCATCAAAAACATAGAAAAATGTCAAAAATGTAAAAACATTTAATTTATACATCTTTTTTTACTTTTTGTTCAGAACCGATGCCCTGTGTAGAGCGGCGGTTCTGTGACTAGAGCCTTATGAGGCAGTGGTCCTGTGACCTCCACCTTATGGGGCGGTGGTCCTATGACTGCTGCCATCATAGGGTGGTGGTCCCATGACCGCCGCTCTGTGCAGGACAATGGTCATGTCCCGAATCGACAAACCCTGCCCAAAGCCCTAAAAACACTTAAAAAAAGCAAAAATACATCTTTTTTTACAAAATAAAAACCTACCCTATGGGCGCCCCCCTAGAGACTCATTTAACACTAACATTTTTGAAAATGATCCCCCCAAGATAAAAATTTCAACATTTCTATATTTTAAAGCTCAAAAATGATAAATTGAGAAAAAATTCACAGGTCAACTCTAAGACATTGCGGGTTGATCTCTTGCTCTCTCATTAAAACGGAGGCATGATCACGATCAAAAATCACAGCACAAATGAATATTTTTACTATATATATATATATATATATATATATAGTATTCTAATCTTGTTTTGAGTGTTATTACAGAGTTGGAGTGCTGAAAAAGTTCTTATCCCCCGCTGGTGAGTCCTCTTTCATTTTAATTTAGTCTTTTATCTATCTACACTTGAGTCATTTTCATAGATAGCGGGAATTTTGATGGTGACATTGCAACACACTGGCGTGTTAGGTATAGCTTCTAACTCCCCATTTCGGGACCCGCCATACTCAGACCCACCGTTTTACGCCTCTTCATGGCTAAAACACTTCTCCAAGGGGGAAATATGTACGTACCCAAAATTGTATGTACTGTACTATCAGAAAGAGGTTACAGAAACCCCAATGATGATTCAAATCTCTTCGCAAGGTGTTCAGAATCCAGAAAAGCTCGCCAAGTATACATTTGCATCCTAAAATGCCTTATCCAACCTTTGCATGTTTAATTCTAACCTCTGCCCCCTTTTTCCTTGCATTTTGGTCTTTAAGTTATAGGACCGCCACCCTGCCTGGGCGGCGGTCCCGTGACCGCCGCCCAGGATGGCGTCTTGTAACCGCTGCCTAGGACAGGGTGATGGTCTTGTCCGCATTTTCCAGAACCTTCCGGTGCACTCAACAACGTGAAAAATCAAGTTGCACTTACAACTCTCAACCACTTCTTGCTTTGTTTAGAGTTTCCAGCCACTTGGTAATAGTAGTGCTCCATTTTTAATGATAAAGCATGGCAATTTGGACTTGCCTTCTGGTGAGTAAGAATGCTATAAATACTGAGCTTGTTTACAAGAAAATGGCCCCTCTCTCTTTATGTTTTATTATTCAGTGTATTTGGAAGTTCCTCAATAAGTCTTCAATAGGTTTAGACTTAGCATAAGTTCTCAGCCTCTTAGTTCAAGGCTCCTTCATTTTTTTGGTTTAGAGATCACTTGATCTCTCTAGTTTCATTTTGTTCCATTGTTGTTCTCCAAACAACTGAGCTTAGCATAATACAACATCAGTTCTAGATTAAGTTCATTTGAAACTTGGTTCTGCTTAGAGTTATAGGTTTTGTTTTGTCACAGGAAGAATAGGTCCTAGAATTTTAGGTGTGTCTTGTCATATCCCTGCAACAATCCTATGCTAGGAATCGCATAGCCAAGCTTCTATTCTCTTGCGCTATCTCTCTCCTACTTGCATTCCATTTGGTTTACCTCCAAGCTTCCACTGTTCAAATATCTTCTCCTGCTGCCGCTGTCACATTCTCACCTTTCTGGATTCACGAGAACACGAAGGAACAAAGAGATCACACTGAAGGGGACAAGCTACGATACAATTGGATTTTCCTCTGTTCTGTAGACTCCAGGTTTGAATTGTCAAAGTTGTAGTTACAATATATCAAATAGAGTAGTGAATCATTTCATTTCTATTTAAAGCTTGCTTTCAATATTATTGAGGGAAGCTGTGGGGAATGATAGCTTCTGAGAAGCTATGATTTGTTTCTCACTTCTGAGGTAAGATTGGAGGTCTTTCAATCAAGTTATAGTTAGATATTTATATTTGTATCAACTCACAAGTGCACAGGCAAATAGCTACATCTGGCTATCTTGCTTGTTTTAGCTTAATTCTTAGATTAGTTACTTGTTATCTGAATTTATTAGATTAGTTGCTCTTTAAAATCATTCAAGTTTATATCTCTGAAAATACAAAAAGAACAAGCATAACATAGATTCATTTTCATAGTTAGTTTACTTCATTCAATTAAGTTTGGTTATTTCTTTCATGACTATTACGGGACCAAGAGAGCCCAGGGATTACATATTCAAACCAGTGATACCCCAACCAAATCTCTGCACGACATTAGTGGATATAGATCAAGGTATTAGGATCCACGTCTTCCAAACAATTACAAACCCACAAGCAATTAGTGAGCAGTTGAGAAGATTAAACATCAAAGACGACAAAGCATATGAATTCTGGTCAAATCAACCCAACTATAGATTGCCTTGATAGGATATCCATATGACCATACAAGAACCCGAAAGAGGGAAAACATTTGGTTGTGATCCATTAGTTCCTTAGCCAGATGCAGGAGACATTCTCATTGACATAGACACAGGCTTACGCATACAAGTTGCTAGGACACCCGTGAGGTATTCCGAGAAGATCGCACAACTCTTGATATTAAACATAGAGGCTGAAAAATATTATGACTACTGGATAGTTAGAAGAAGAGATTGATTCTTCACATGACCATAAATGGTCCTCAGCAACCATGAACTCATGGTTTTGATCCCCAGGTCCCACAACCCAACGGGCATGCTAATCAATTAAGCATTGACACCAGTTTACGCACACTAGTATTTAGATCCTCACCGCTCTTGCCAGATATCATCACACAACTTTCTGTGTTGAACGTAGAAATCGATCAAGCCAATATTTTCTGGGTCAAACTAGAAAACCGTCCATAGTTTCCTGTAAATCCACTATACCTCTCGTCAAAAATTTTATGACCCTGTTTGGAAATATATATGAAGTACCCATAGGTCACTTTCCACGAATCCAATAACCAACAGATAGGATCTCGGCAGAGCTCAACATTGATTGGAGCCTCCAAACGATTATAGTGTTGAACCGATCCATAACACCAGTTCAGGTTAGAAGAGACTTCCTTGATTTAGATTCACAGATCTTGTTATTACGTATCAATGATATATGATTGCCCACCTAATTTTTCCATATCCACATAAATTATATTTCACCAACTGTCTTGACACGACCTCAAGAGGTCGGGTATAGAGAAAGGTTGTTTGATGATTCTCATGCTCACCTGTCAGTTTTCTATCATACAGAAATCATGGCACAGAGTGGTGAGCTCAGGCCTGGAGGAGCATGTGCTCATAGAGGACCACATTCAGAAACTTGGCGATAGATCTGAGGCCACAAAAGAATGAGTTGGTAGTTCAAAAAGGCTATATATACAAGTGTCTGCTGAAGTAAATAGAACACATATAGATAGAGGGCGTAGCTCTGTAGAAATACTGCAAGGACTTTGTTAGCTTGGGAAAATAAGGGTAGGAAAGGATGTATAAAGGGTTGGGAAGTATACATTTTATTTTGAGGGCCTAGTTATATGAATCTAGTTATAATGCATGACTACGGTATGCCTTTCTGTGACATTCTGTAGTAGGCCTAATGAATGTAATGAGGTTACAAGTTTATATGAATATGAGCATTAATGGTTTTGATGCATACATCCGTCTTGATAGTTATTTTTCATTTATGTTTATGAACTATGTATGAATGATTATACAACTTTCTTTCTATTTTGGTGTAATTTCTATTATCTGTTAAGCACTTTATGTCTGGAATGACTGCTAGGATCTAGAAGCCGTTCTGAGATCTATGGTACTTGGATGTCTTATTTCCTTTCAAATCTTTGAAAATTGGATCATAGATGATGTTTCCCACTAAACTCACATAGAAGAGAGAATCAACACTCACGCGTGCCTCGGATGAGTGCCCAGCACCCACTGGGTGCTAGGATAGCGTGCATGGGATTTCTTCCCTTTGTGATGGGGGTAAAAATGGCTAAGGATACTTACGATTGATTTGTGGACTTCAAAAAATCTTTTGACATGAATCCAAGGAACAAAATGGAAGAGTTAGGGGTTCCAGCACATTACAGGGCTGCCATTCATAGACTGTATGAGTAAGTGAAATCTAAAATCAAAACACATGCAGGGTTATCTAAATGGTTTGGGAGTGATATAGGGGTTAAGCAGGGCTTCCCTCTCTCTCTGACCTTATTTGGACTGAACATAGACAAATTGGAAGAGTGGATAAACAAATTTAGAGGTAATGGAGTGCCCCTAGGTAAGTATGTGGTGAAATTCATGATTATATGCAGATGATCTAATTCTAATGGAAGAAAAAATCCAAGACCTGAGGATCCACCTTCGCTCTTTAGAGATTTTCTGTAAAGAGGTAGGAATGCATGTAAACATTGGAAAAACCAAAATTGTGATTTTTTCTGTAAAGAAGACAAGCAAACAACCTGAATTTCAGTTTGAAGGTGAGCGTAGGCCTTGATTTTCATAGCAAGCTCAAGAGGGATATATGCGGGATGAAATGAATACAAGGTGGATTGAAAGCCCTCTTTGTGCTCGAAAATAGGTGCATAAACGTTGAATTATGGGATTAGAAGACCACTAAGGTTATATTTGGGTTGCTTTTCATTCTAGTGTTGTTGTATGGCTGCGAGGTATGGGATAATGGAATGACAAATATAAATTGGAGACAACTAGAGAGAATCCAAAAATGGCTTATAACACACCAGTTCAGAATCAAGGTTACAGTTCCCTATAAAATCATCTTGGTTAAAATAGGTTCTATCCCCCTAGAGGCAACTGCCACGACTAGGCTCATAGGTTAATTGAAAAAAGTTGGAAACATGCAAGCACAAAGATGGCCTAAGGCTGCAATGGATGAAGAGTTAGAGGGAAGAGAGAACTTGTGTACAGAGTAATACATGGGCAATTGAGATAGAAGCACACTTTATTCTCCAATGTCCTAAGTTCACTGGTATTCAATCTAAAGATGAAGAAATCCTAGCCAGTGGGTCCATGTTGGAACTATTCAAGGAAAATAGAATAAAGAGCTTGGGGGAAATTTTTTCACTGATCAGTTAGCAGAGGAGTAGACTCCTAAAAGAGGTCAAAAAGCCACGTGTTGAGCCAACATCAAAAGTGGATGGGAGGAACAAAGTGTCTAAAAGTACATATCCCCAAGCCTGCTTCAGTTAAAATCTATTCCACGTGGAGGGCCTACGCTTGTTTGGGGACCCACCTTTAGATTTTACCTTTGAAGTTGTGCCAAAGAGACACTTAGAGGCTTCTGCTGGATCTTCCCAGGCTTAGAATTTTCAATGGCTGGAGCAACTTTGTTGGACCCTAGACATGTGGAGGGCCTGTGCTCATTTGGGGATCTACCTCTAGATTTCACATTTGAAGTCACACCGAGGAGACACGTGGAGGATTCTACTGGCTCTTCCTAGGATTATAATTTTCAATGGCTGGAGAAAATTTGTTGGACCCTAGACACGTGGAGGTCCTGCGCTCATTTGGGGACCTGCCTCTAGATTTCACATTTGAAGTTGCACCAAAGAGACACATAGAGGCTTCTACTAGATCTACCCATGCTTAGAGTTTTCAACGGTTGGAGAAACTTTGTTGGAACCTAGACATGTGGAGGGCCTGCACTCATTTGGGGACCTGCCTCTGGATTTCACATTTGAAGTTGCACCAAAGAGACATGTGGAGGCTTCTGCTGGCTCTTCCCAGGCTTAGAATTTTCAACGACTGGACCAAATTTTTTATACCCTAGACATGTGGAGGGCTTGTGCTCATATGGGGACCTGCCTTTGGATTTTACATTTGAAGTTGTGATGAAGAGACACGTGGAGGATTCTGCTAGCTCTGCCCATGCTTAGAATTTTCAATAGCAAGTGCAACTCTCTCAGGTTTTGACCACGTGGAGGGCCTGCACTCGTTTGGGGACCCACCTCTAGATTTTACCTTCGAAGTTGTGCCGAAGAGAGATGTGGAGGCTTCCGCTGGCTCTTCCCAAGCTTAGAATTTTTAATGGCTGGAGAAAATTTGTTGGACCCTAGATACGTGGAGGGCCTACTCTCATTTAGGGACCTACCTTTGGATTTCACATTTTTAGTTGCGGTGAGGAGACACGTGGATGATTCTGTTGGCTCTTCCCAGGATTATAATTTTCAACAGCTGGAGTAACTTTGCTGGAACCTAGAAACGTGGAGGCCTTGTGCTCATTTGGGGACCTACATTTTGATTTAACATTTGAAGTTGTGCCAAAGAGACATGTGGAGGCTTCTGCCGGATTTTCCCATGCTTAGAATTTTCAATGGATCAGTGTAACTCTCTTGGGTTCTGACCACATGGAGGGTCTACGCTTGTTTGGGGACTTGCCTCTAGATTTTACATTTGAAGTTGTGCCAAAGAGACATGTGGAGGCTTCCGCTGGCCTTTTTTACACTTAGCCGATTCAGGCCTCGAGATAACAAAGTATTCCTTGGAATATTCTTATTTTGGGGGGAAAATATTTGAAGTAAAGTGAGTGATATAAAATTATGAAAAGGCCGTGAAGAAGGGGGGGTTAATCTTTCTAAAATTTAGTTAGAGAGAAAAAAGGAGAGAAGAGCTGAGAGAAGCCATTTTTATGGGAAAGCATTTTAAGAAACCAGTTATTTCTTGTGTGCCTTTCAAAATTGATCATGTCAAGTTGGTTGCAGATGTATAGAGATTGAAAAAAATTTGAGATTGTAAATAAAATTTCCCTTGTTGATTAAATTTGAGAAACCTTGAGTAATTCATGTAGATCAATGAACTGTGTTATGTCCATTTTCATCTTGAGATATTTTCCAATAGTTATCTATCTGCTTGTTGCAGTCTTACATTAGAAATCCTTTGAAATCACACAAAATATCATCCTCATGACAAGTATTGTGGGATTTGAAATTATATTATGAAGAGAGATTTCATTTCATAATGCGATAAGTGATTTAAATTCACTTTACTATCATTTCAGTGATACAGATTGTTTGTCAGTTCATGAGTGTATCATGAGTGTGATATAACAGGGGTCTTCTAAATTTTAATTGAGTATTTAACACAAGTTCTTGTGTTAAACCTTGAATAATGTGTGAATCCGTGTGTCTTTGAGCTTTCATAGATGCAAAATTTTCTAGTTGAAGGTTCGTCTTTACTATTTGAAGCTATTCGTCTTTTTGCCTTGTGGATATGTTAACATTTGTTTAAAATTTCTAAGATATTTGGTATAATTAACTTTGTATTGCTTAATTTCCCCACCACAAAATACATATCCAGAAAATGAACCATACATGAACCACCCCTGCTTGCACTATTTGTTCATAAATGCTGAGGGAATTCTTTGATTTACCCATCCCTTACCTCAATATTCAGGAGCAATCAATTTTTACCACTACCTTTAGTAACCCGGATCTTGTCTAGAAGGTTTCTTCATCCTCTAAAGTGACAACTCGTGAGAGTTAGACTACGTTGTATTGACCATACCTTCCAAATATCTCCTATCAATTTTGTGAAAGGAAAGAAAAATACTATGAATATGTAGATGTCATCCACCAATATGGGTTACAAAATGAGTCCTCTCACCCTGGTTGAAGGCACAACCTAAAGTAGTCAGGGTAGGTCAAACCCTGTTCACGATGCTATCCATTTATTCCATGCTTGAGTGAATGAAGAGTCAGCTAAATCCCTCCCCGGGCTACAAAATGACTCACACTCTGATTTATTTACCTCCAAACATCTTGTTTGAACTATGGTTCTGCTCAGTCACAAAGGGAGAATCAATTTGGGTACCAACACCGATTTGACACCACTACTGGGGAATATTTCTACAAATACATACACATACTGACCCTGATAATGTTTCTTACATGATTTAAGTATAATTACGTTGTGTAAACATCATCCTTTTATGATATTTGTAAGATTTGTGCAAGATCACAAGTTCATTGTGTAGTATTTCTAGTTTTTAGCAGTTATTATACTAAATTTGCATCAATAGTGATAAATGTGGGTAAAGGAAGGCCAGATCTGCTAAGATTTGCAAAAATTAAGTATTGATAGACATTTGACAAACTAGCTATAGTGCATTTACACATCTAAGGTGAGAATCCTTGGTGGTGACTCCGAATTGGTTTAAAATTTTGATGATTACCAGTGTCTTAACCTGTGTCAAGTGAAATATGTCATTAATATTTACAAAGCTGGAGGGAAGAAGGTATTTCTTCACTAGGGATCCTACTAGAAAGTTATTTCCAGAACTAGGAAAAGAAAATTTAGAAGGAAAACAAGTCTGGAACGTGGTTGGAAAACAAGAATCAAGAAAGGAGATATCAATTTTAAAAGGTGACCAATCTGTGGTTGAAGATTACCATACATCTTCAAGTGATTTTGAACCAAGTAGTCCTCATGTAAAATTAAATTACCCTACTGAAGAGGGGCCATCATTTGTGTCTGAAAAGCATGTCTTTCAGTTTTTCCTTACTTCTTCAGAGGTTGATAGGGTTTTCTAAGAAACTGAGTCATTAGAGGATATTTACTTTGAGAGTTATACTCTTGTTCCCTAGAGACCCCTCATCCCTTATCATTTTGATTCTCCTACAAGATCACCTCCTCAAGGCAATATGGCTCAACCTACACCTAGACCTCCTTTTGTTGTCAATACTTTTGGACCAATAAATTTTAGAGGTATGGTTGGATATCCTAATATGGTGCCACAAGATGTCAGAAATAGGTTGCTGAAATTTCAAGGGAATAACACCATCACTGGTGACCAACATTTAAGAATCTTTGTCAATATGATGGAATATTTTGAAATTGAGTTTGAAGACGTGTATATAAATTTTTTCATTCATAATCTTGAAGAGGATGCACGTGATTGGTATAAGGCTTTACTAGATAATTCAATAGATTCATGGACCAAGATGAAAAATTCTTTTAGACTGCAATATGGGGATAAGAATGATCCCAGGTTCCTTCTATCTAAGTTTGAAAATATAAAGAAGAACCCAAATGAATCTATCCAGGATTTTAATAATAGGTTAAACAAGACCTTGAATAGGTTACCTATAATCCTAAGGCCAAGTGATGAGTCCCATTTGATAAAATATTCTGACGCTTTTGATAAAAAGGTTGCTTATTACTTGAGAGATAAGAACATGGGAACATTGAGGTAGACTTTCACCATGGCCTTACAAATAGAAAATAACATGAAAGTAGTTCGAAAGCCTCTTAAGAGAGAGGGTTTCAGGTTGATCAATCCCGAGAGGCCTCAGTCAAACAAAGCTATGGATATGGAAGAGGTTGTGAAGACTTTGGTTGGAGCGGTTAAAGAGATATCCTACAAACTGGAAAGAGCAGAAAAAGGGATAGGACAAAGTTCCCAGGGTCAAAACAAGCCACACGATCAAGAGAGATTTGGAAATCATCCCAGAGGTGATCACAAACTAGATGACAGAGGGAAGGGGCCCATGGGATCAGGAAATAAACAGCCTCAACCTAGGGATAATAGATTGGTTCCTGACCCTTTGACTGCTAGGATTGCTACCGTAGAAGAGGCCAATGTTATTGAGTGGTGTGATAGGTGTTTCTTACCACATTCCCCATGTGATGTAGATCAGGAAGTTGAGGAAAAAAATGATGATGAGGCATATGATGATGTGTGTATGATGGAGTGCCCTGGGAACTCGTAGTAAGGGGCAACATCAACTTAATTGATAAGTACCAGAACTGTTGAAAATTTCTGGGATTGTGTTCACCGGGTATTACCTATTTCTCTTGTTAATACTTTTGAAATTGATATGGTACAAACATTTTATTTTCCTAATCATGATTTTGAATACTTAAGGGCCTTGATGATTAAAAAGTATGATGGGGGGATCCCTTCCGAAGAGGACATGCAACTATTGATGAATGCAGTAGTTTCTCAGGAGAAAGAATATAACACTAGAAGTAAGGTTGTCAAATGGGGAGGACCGTAAAATAAGCCACAAATTCCAGTTCTTACCAATATCCTGAAGGAAACCCCTAAGAAAGATACATATGGAAAAGGCCTAATTACCCTAAATAAAACCCTTGCTCCTAGCCATGCCCGGACTGTGAAGATTCCTATATTATCATATGTAGCTATGAATCTTCCTCCTAATTTTGTCTTACCCAAATATATTCCTTGTGACATAGCCCAAATCTTGAGTCAGATCAAGGTTACAGTTCCCATTGTTGAATTACTCAGGATCCCTGAGCATAGTAAAAGGGCATTATAATATTTTGGATTTAAGGAAGAAAATATTACCTAGGGAAAAAGTGTAAGCAATGTAGAGATTCCTCCTATTATTGCAGAATTAGGAGTACCACAAGCATTAGAGGAACTAGGAAAATCACCTAAGGTATATTTGGGTACATCTCTGGTTGAATCTCAGCTTGATGTGGATCCATTTTTTATCAATTTAATCATTAAGGACAGGCTGGTACATAACTGTATGTTTTATTCAGGAGCCTCATGTAATATAATGCCTCTTGAGGTAATGAACGAGTTAAATATCAAAGTAACAACAAATTTTGGGAAGTGTACTTCTATGGATTCAAGAGAAGTTCCAGTAATTGGATATGTCAAAGGTTTGGTAGGGCAACTAGCAACTTATCCAGGAAAATGCCTAACCATGAATGTAGTTATTGTGGACTGTCCTGCTAAGTGTGGAATGTTGTTGTCTATAAAATGGGCAACTAGTGTAGGTGGAAACATGCAAATGGAAATGTCATTTGCAACCATACCAGTTGAGGGAAACCTTGTGAAGTTTTATGGTGAGAAGAAAATGTTACACCTCATTGAGGACCCTAACAATGTTTCTTATGAAATATTGTACACAGACATTGATGTTGATAACTTTGTGGGTTATGCTGATTTTAAGGAGCATAAAATTGATGAGTGCAAGTATCTTGAGCAGGTTGGTTGTACCTGGACTCTGATTTTTGATGGGTCTTATTCTAGATCTGGTAATGGTGTTGGTGTTGTCCTAATATATCCAAGCCATGAGGAGTTTAACTTTTATTTTAAAGTTAATTTTGAGTGCACAAATAACATTGCAGAGTATGAAGCATTGCTTTTGGGTTTAAGGATTGCTTGGAAGTATGGTATCAGAGACATTATTGTTAAAGGGGATTCAAAGTTAGAAAGTTGTATGCAACAAAAAATAAAAGAATGAAGCAATATAAGCATGCAGTTTGGGACTTAATTGAAATGTTTGATTCTTTCAATATAATACACCATGATAGGAAATATAATAATGTAGCATACAAATTTGTAGTTTTGGGATCAAGGCTTTAGAATTGTATAATATCTGCCTATTGTGAATATGATATTAAAATATTGACTAGGCCATTTGTCCCTAATAATATCAAGCACTGGCAAGTTTTTGAAGATGATGCCTAGGTCCAAAGGTTTTTGAAAAATAAAGGAGAATTTACCAATCAAAGTATGGGCTGGGAACCAATGGTTTGTGAAAATGACGGAAAAGAGACCCTATTTGGTAAAGACATTATTCAATTGAAAACTAATACTATTCCTAGAGGTTTGGTTGCATTGGAATCAAATTTTGATAATGCTGACCGCATTGTTAACAAACACATGTCATCCTCAAGAGATGTTAAAGAACATAACCTAGGCACAAAGGATAAACCTCAGAAAATATGGTTAGGTAGAAACTTGAATAGAGAGGAAAAGCAAGCATATGTCCAGTTGTTAAAAAATTACTAGGACTGCTTGGCATGGTCGTATTCAGAATTGAAAGCATATAGGGAGGACCTTTTTCAGCATGAGGTACCCATGTAGGCTAATGCCAAGCTGTTTAGGAAAAATCAAAGACCAATTAATCCACTCCTTTCTCTAAAAATGCAAGAAGAGTTGAAAAATTTAAGGGATGGAGGAATCATACAACCTACGAGGTACTCTTCATGGGTGGCAAACTTGGTACCTATTCAAAATAAGAATAGAGACATAAGATTGTGTGTTGATTTTAGAAATTTAAATAAGGCATCAATTAAGGATAACTATCCCTTGATAAATATGGATAACATGTTACAATTGGTTACAGGTTCAAAATTATTATCTACTTTGGATGGTATTTCTGGGTATAACCAAGTTGTTGTGAAGCAATTAGAGAGAATCAAAATTACTTTCACTACTCCATGGGGTACCTATGTGTACGTGAGAATTCTGTTTGTCCTAATGAATGCTGGAGCCATGTTTCAAAGAGAAATGGATGTAGCATTCTCAAGATATATAAATGACTTCATTACTGTGTATCATGATGATGTGACAATTTTTTCAAGGAAGAGAAGTGATCACCTGCAACATTTAGAAAAGATGTTGTTAAGGTGCAGGGAATATGGTATCTCACTGAACCCTAAGAAATGTCATTTTGGGGTTCAAAAGGCTAAGTTTATTAGACATATCATATCAAAGAAGGGGTCATGATTGATCCTGAGAGAGTGGAAGCCATTAGCAAAGTTCCTATTCTAAGAACCAAAAAGGGAATTCAATCCTTTTTCAAGAAGATAAATTTTATTAGGAGATTTATTTCCAACTTTTCTGAATTGACTATCCCAATCACTAGTATGTTGAAAAAAGATCAGAGTATCAAATGGGAAGAAGCATCTATTCAAGCCTTTACTGGGATCAAGGAAGCATTGGAAAATTCCCCTGTTTTAGAAGCTCTTGATTATAAAAAGGCTTTCCAAATGTTTTCCTTTGCTTCTGAGAATACCATTGCATCTGTGCTGCTACAGAAGGATGATGAAGGAGATGAAAGGCCAATTGCTTTCTTTAGTAAAGCATTATAAGGGGCAGAGTTGAAGTTTACTATTATTGAGAAACATGCATTTTCTTTGGTCAGAGCTACAAAAATATTTAGACCATATATTTTAAGTTCTAAAGTCATAGCTTATGTCCCTCATACTATGGTCAAAGATATCTTGTCAGAAATGGAAATTTCCAGTAAGAGATGCAGATGGGTAAATAAGTTGTAGGAATATGACATGGAGATCCAAACTACAAAATTGGTTAAAGGTTTGGGCCTGGAAAAGATAATGATATAAAGTAATATGTAGACAGTTGAGATAAATGAGGTTGATGGAGAACGAATGAATATTATTGAGAAATTAATAAATTCTGACTAGTACAGGGATATTATTTTTTATCTCAGACATCTGCAATGCCCTAAGTATTTAAGAAAAAATCAAAAGAGAGCACTTAGATTGGATTCCCAAAAATATATCATCATTGTTTATGGGTTGGCTTGGAAAAACCTTGAGGGAGTTCTCTTAAGGTTTATCAATGAGGATAAATCCCCGAAGTTAATTTCTGACTTCCATGGAGGAGTTTGTGGGGGGCATTTCACTGGAAGAGTGACAACCCATAAGATCTTAAGGGC
This sequence comes from Taxus chinensis, assembly GCA_019776745.2. NCBI lineage: Eukaryota > Viridiplantae > Streptophyta > Pinopsida > Cupressales > Taxaceae > Taxus > Taxus chinensis. The sequence goes on along the minus strand of CM034147.1, from coordinate 904,666,141 downwards.
TGGTTACTGGTGGCCAACACTTTTTAAGGATATAAATTTATTGGTAAGAAAATGCGAGAGTTGCCAACATTTCTCAGGAGGATTAAAAGCTTCAGGATCCCTCTCGTTGCAGCCTATATCAATTGAAGCCCCTTTTAAGTAGTGGGGGATGGAATTCATTGGGGAGATTTCAGATTCTTCAAGTGCTAGCCATAATTGGATATTGGTATCCATTGACTACTTCACCAAATGGGTAGAGGTAATCCCCACCAAGAAAGCAACCCACCAAATTATCGTGGACTTCATTTTAAATCATATAATTTATAGGTTTGGAATGCCTGCTAAAATAGTTACTGACAATGCTTATGATTTTTTGAGCTAAAACTTTGGTATCCATGTGTTAGGAGTATGGGATAAATTTAGCATATGATTCCAACTACGATCCCCAAGGTAATGGACAAGTAGAATCAAGTAACAAAATTAGTTGAAGATAATTAGGAGGACCTTGGAATTAAATAAACGAAAGTGGATTGAGCAGTTGAAGTTTGCTATTTGGGATGAAAAAATTACTATTAAAAGAGCTGCTAGAAAAATCCCATTTGAATTGGTATATGGAACTCAAGATCTCCTCCCCCTGCATATGCAATTATCTTCTTATCAATTTATCCAACAATTGGAGGATCAAGAGATTAGTCCTTATGATTCTCATGTAAATCAAATTGTTGAATTAGATGAAGAGAGAAGAGAATCCCATCAAAGACATGTGAATTTTAGGGAGAAGTTGAAGAAATTGTTTGATAAAAAGGTAACCCCAAGAGTTTTCAGTGTGGGAGATCTTGTACTACTGTGGGATAGCAGACATGAGGATAAGGGAAAACATGGAAAGTTCAACGCATTATGGATGGGCCTTATTCTATTGACATTAGAATTGGTGAGCATACCTTTTTCCTAAAATATTTAGATGGAGAAATGCTTGAGTTTCCTATTAATGGCAGGCACTTGAAACATTTCCTTGATTGATTTCTTGGAACTAAGGTACGCATTGTTGTACAGTGTATAATTTTTGGTTTTTTTCTATTTTTCTACATTTTTCTGTTTTGGTTTGTCCCAGTCCTTAGTGACCAGTTTTTGTTGGTTTCTTGGTTTGTTCCTGGAGGGTTGGCTATTGTTACTTTTCTTTGAAGGTTGGTTCTTGACTCCGTGGCCCAATGGATTTTTGGCACATGGTCTACTATTGTTGCATTATGTTTTGTTCTTGCGACACTCGCAGGGAGTGCCCATCCCTGAGTCAGAATTGGTGTTGGTGCTCAATTGTAATATCACCCTTTTTTGTTTAAAAATTTTTAGTCCACCTGGCTTGATGTAATTTTTGTCTTCATGTGTGGATGTGCATAATTTTTTTCCTTCACTAAGGTATTCATTGTCAGTATTTTCCTTGGGTCATGGATCACACTGAGTCTTGGTATTATTTACAGTTTTCTATCCATGGTGAAAATTTTGTAGTTGGGAGTGTTCCACAATCATGTCTCCTTTGTGTGGCTTTGTTTTGAAAAGGGAGTAAAGTTGTAGAAGTAAGCCGCTACTCTACCCCCAAACCCGCCAACGCCCAGGTAAAGCTACATGTTGAGCTAACATCAAAAGCGGATGTGTAACTTTCTCAAGACCCTAGACACGTGGAGGGACTACACTTTTTTGGGGACCTACCCCTAAATTTTACCTTTGAAGTTGCGCCGAAGAGACATGTGGAGGTTTCCGTTGGCTCTTCCCATGCTTAGAATTTTCAACGACAAATGCAACTTTCTCGGACCCTAGACACATGGAGAGCCTGCGCTCGTTTGGGAGTCTTTCTTTTAAGCTTCATACCAAAAGTGTGCCAAAGAGACATGTGGAGGCTTCCGTCTGGCATTTTTTATACTTAGCTTATTCGGGCCTCGAGTGAACAAATCAAAATCAGAAGGGAACGTTTCAGATGACCTACCAAAAGTGAAGACCAGATCTCCCAGTTAGACGTAGATGAAATACATCAAAAAAACTCACGTTTCATACACCTGGCCATACGGGATGATGTTCGTAAATATCACGGGATAGAGCACAAGATCAATAATTGGGTAGAGAGTGGAGGGAAAAGAGAAAAGGGACAAGTTGGTTTTAGACCCAAACACTCAACCATTGATCATTGTGTCACACTCAGACATCTAGTGGAAAATGGGTGGGATCGAAAGAAGGATGCTTACTGTTGTTTTGTGGACTTCAAAAAATATTTTGACACAGTTCTAAGGAACAAAATGTGGAACAGAATGGAAGGAGTTAGGGGTTCCAACACATTACAGGGCTACCATTCATAGACTGTATGAGCAAGTGAAAGCTAAAATCAAAATGCATGCAGGGTTATCTGAAGGGTTTGGGAGTGATATAGGGGTTAAGTAGGGCTTCTCTCTCTCTCCAACCTTATTTGGATTGAACATAGACAAATTGGAAGAGTGGATAAAAAATTTGGAGGTAATGGAGTGCCCCTGGCTAAGTATGTGGTGAAACTCATGTTATATGTAGATGATCTAATTCTAATGGAAGAAATAATCCAAGACTTGAGTATCCACCTTTTCTCTTTAGAGATTTTCTATAAAGAGGTAGGTATGCAGGTAAACATTGGAAAAACCAAAATTGTGTTTTTTTCTGTAACGAAGACAAGACAATAGCCTGAATTTTAGTTCGAAGGTGAGCCTTTGGAGATAGTGTTAGAATATAAATATCTAGGCCTTGATTTTCATAGCAAGCTCAAGAGGGACATATGCAGGATGAAATGAATACAAGGTGGATGGAAAGCCCTCTTTACACTCCAAAACAGGTGCATAAACATTGAATTATGGGATTGGAAGACCACTAAGGTTCTATTTGGTTTGCTTTTCATTCCAGTGTTGTTGTATGGCTGCGAGGGATGGGCTAATGGAATGACAAATATAAATTGGAGACAACTAGAGAGAATCCAAAAAAGGCTTATAACACACCATTTCAGAATCAAGGTTACAGTTCCCTATAAAATCATCTTGGCTAAAATAGGTTTATTCCCCCTAGAGGCAACTGCCATGACTGTGATCATAGGTTACTTGAAAAAAGTTGGAAACATATAAGCATGCAGATAGCCTAAGGCTGCAATGGATGAAGAGTTATAGGGAAGAGAGAACATTGTACAAAGCAATACATGGGAAATTGAGACAGAAGCACACTTTATTCTCCAATGTCCTAAGTTCACTGGTATTTGATCCAAATACAAAGAAATCCTAGCCACTGGGTCCATGGTGAAACTATTTGAGGAAAATAGAATAAAGAGCTTGGCGGAAATGTTGTCACTAGATCAGTTGGCAGAGGAGTAGCCTCCTAAAAGAGGTCAAAAAGCCATGTGTTGAGCCAACATCAAAAGTGAATGGGAAGACCAAAGTGTCTAAAAGTATGTATCCCCGGGCCCACTTCAGTTAAAATCTATTCCATGTGGAGGGCCTGCGCACATTTTGGGACTCGCCTCTAGATTTTACCTTTGAAGTTGCATGTTGAAGAGACACATGGAGGCTTCCGTTGGCTCTTCCTAGGCTTAGAATTTTCAACGGCTAGTGCAACTTTGTTGGACCATAGACATGTGGAGGGCCTGCACTCATTTGGGGACTTACCTCTTGATTTTACATTTGAAGTTATGTCTGAAGAGACACATGGAGGCTTCTGCTGGCTCTTCCCAGGCTTAGAATTTTCAACGACTGGAGAAAATTTGTTGGACCTTTAGACACGTGGAGGGCCTGTGCTCATTTCAGGAGCTACCTCTTGATTTCACATTTGAAGTTGCACTAGAGAGACATGTGGAGGCTTCCATGTAGCTCTGCCCATGCTTAGAATTTTCAACGACTAGAGAAAATTTGTTGGAACCTAGACATGTGGAGGGCCTGCACTCATTTGAAGGGGACCTGAGACTCTGGATTTCACATTTGAAGTTGCATTCTTACAAGAGACACGTGGAGGCTTCTTTAGCTCTTCCTAGGATTAAATTGTTAATGGTTCTGAGCAAATTAGGATGGACCCATAACAACACATCATGAGGGCCTGTGCTCATTTGGAGACTTGCCTCTGGATTTCACATTTGAAGTTTCTTTCAAATTAGACACGTGGAGGATTTCGATGGCTCATACGCATGCCTAGAAATTTCAATGGCTAGTAAACTCCTACGATTTCTGACCACATGGAAATACTGAATTGGTGAACCTGAAATTTGTGCCTTATAGAAGTTCACCGAATACCAGTACACATGGAGTGCTAATCATGCTGAGCTATTCCCTAAGATTTAGAATGAGATTCTACGGATGGGAGAAATTTGTTGTGAGATAAGGTAGGTCCTGGCTCATTATGGAGACCTGCCTGATGATTTCACATTGAAAGTTGACCAAAGAGACACATGGAGGCTTGATTCAGGATCTTCCCAGGCATATAATGTTTCAATTGCTGGAGAAAATTTGATTGGACCCTAGACACATGGAGGGCCTATGTGATTATTTGGGGAATCTGTCCATCTGGAGGCACATTAAAATTTGCGCCGAAGAGACACATGGAGGATTTTGCTGGCACTGCCCTTGCTTAGAATTTTCAACGGACAGTGTAACTCTTATGGTGGCATGACCAGTCATAGTTGAGGAGCGTGCAAAAATCGTTTGATGGTTACAATTTGGATTTCACATTTAATAGAAAACCGAAGATACACATGGAGGCTCTATTGGCCTTTTTTAAACTTAGCCAATTCAAGCCTCGTATAATGAAAAAAGTATTCCTTGGAATATTAGACTTTTGGGGGAAAATATTTGAAGTAAAGTGAGTGGTATAAAATTATGAAAAGGCGATGGGAATAAGGGGGGGTTAATTTTTCTGAAATTTAGTTAGAGAGAAAAAATGAGAGAAGAGTAGAGAGAAGCCATTTTTCTGGGAAAACATTTTTTGAGAAACCAATTATTTCTTGTGTGCCTTTCAAAATTGATCATGTCAAGTTGGTTGCAGATGTATAGCCATTGACAAAACTTTGAGATTGTAAAAAAACTTTCCCTTGTTGATCAAATTTGAGAAACCTTGAGTAATTCATGTAGATCAATGAACTGTGTTATGTCCATTTTCATCTTGAGATATTTTCAAATAGTTATCTATGTGCCTGTTGTAGTCTTACATTAGAAATCCTTTGAAATCACACAAAATCTCATCCTCATGACAAGTATTGTGGCATTTGCAATTACATTATGAAGAGAGCTTTCATTTCATAATGCGATAAGTGATTTAAATTCACTTTACTATCATTTCAGTGATACAGATTGTTTGTCAGTTCATGAGTGTATCATGAGTGTGATATAACAGGGGTTTCTAAAGTTTAATTGAGTCTTTAACATGAGTTTTTGTGTTAAAACCTTGAAGAATGTGTGAAGCCGTGTGTCTTTGAGCTTTCATAGATGCACAATTTTCTAGTTGAAGGTTTAGTCTTTACTATTTGAAGCTATTCATCTTTTTTCCTTGTGGATCTGTTAACATTTGTTTAGAAGTTCTCAGATATTTGGTATAATCAAATTTATCTTGCTTAACTTCCCTACCACAAAATACATATCCAGAAAATGAACCATACATGAACTACCCCTGCTTGCACTGTATATTCATAAATGCTGAGGGAATTCATTTGATTTACCCATCCCTTACCTCAATATACAGGAGCAATCAGTTTTTACCACTACCTTTAGTAACCTAGATCTTGTCTAGAAGGTTTCTTTGTCCTCTAAAGTGACAACTCACGAGAGTTAGAATACGTTGTATTGACCATACTTTATGAATATCTCCTATCAATTTTGTGAAAGGAAAGAAACATACTATGAATATGTACATATGTCATCCACCAATATGGGTTACAAAATGGGTCCTCTCACCCTGGTTGAAGGCACAACCTAAAGTAGTCGGGGTAGGTCAAACCCTTTTCATGGTGCTATCCATTTCTTCCATTCCTGAGTGAATGAAGAGTCAGATAAATCCCTCCCAGGCTACAAAATGACTCACACTTTGATTTATCTTCCTCCAAGCATCTTGTTCAAACTACGGCGCTGCTCAATCGTAAAGGGAGAATCAATTTGGGTACCAAAAGATTATAAGTTGTTAAATATTATTGAAGGTTTTTAAGTTATTATACATCATGTATAAGTGTGATCCATAATTTGGTTAAGCATGGAAGTGGTTTTTGTAGTGATGGAGTGAGTTGAGCTTATTATTAGTTCTTGAGTCAAAGAAGGCATAAGAAGTAGGTTGCAGAGATTTGCTTGGTTGAAGGCCTTACACTTGGATTTGAAAGGATTTTTTATGTGTTATGGAAATGTAATTTAGTGATGTTTTCAATGAGGCATGGATTGTATCATTATGAGGTGTTTTGGTTGGCCTTTCAGGTCATTTTGTGAAGAATTTTGTTTGTTAGATTTCAGGACATGTTTGTTCTTCCTGAAAGATTGAGTTGTTTGAGGCATGAGATGGTTGATTTGATGCTTGATATCACCTATAAAATGAATAGGGGTGAATTTTAAATATAGTTAAGGAATTTATATGTATTAAAAATATATTAAAGTTTGTAAAATAGTTGAGTTTGTAAAAAATGGGTTTTGGGAAGCTTGCTTTTGTGAAGACAAAAGTTGTTGTGGCTTGAACATATGATTGTTTCATCAGTTATAAATTGATTATAAGTGTTATAAAGGTTCTTTTATTTACATTTAGTGGTCACATGTCATATTTGAGGTGTTCTTGGGTGGTCTCAAGGACCAAAGGTAAAATAAGGTTGTTGGAAACAACTGTTCTGTGAAGGATATGAGTCCGTGGGCCGATTAAATGAAATAATTTGTTTGGTTCAAGTAAATGTATGACCATGTATGATTTTTAAATTATATATTACTCATGGTTGGTGAATATGAGATTTTGGATAAGTATGGTTTTGGAATGAGTTGATTTTTCTCATTCCAATGGTAGGGTTTTAAGGCTTGTTGGTGCATAATAAGTGGTTTTTGGCATGGCCAAACCATATGGGTAATATGTGACCATATAATGGATGTATTTTAATTTTATTATGTTTTATGGGTAAAATTTATCATGAGGGACTGAAATACTTTGGGTTAGAGAGAAGAAGTGCATATAAAAGAGAAGTTTGAGCTCATTTTGTGAGCTAGTCTTGCATGGGTGAAAAGTGTGACCTAGAGGATAGTGTTTTGCAGGTATGAGTGCATGATTTGAAGGATGAGGAAGAGAATCAAAATTTGAGGAATTTATTGAGAGAATATGTGTAATATTTTAGATCCAAATTAAGATCAAGAAGAAGAAGATTGAGCAAGTTTGAAGACCTAGCGTTTGAGTAAGGGTTTGAGAGCTGAATAAGTGATATCCGTTAGTTGTGGGAGTAAAAAAATTATAGATTAAACATTTTCATGTGGTAGAGTTGGTGCTTAGTCATCCAAGGGGTTTTATCCTCCTTTTTTAGTGGGTTCTTCACTAAATTAGGGGTTGGTGATCCTTGTAGGGTTGGTACTCCTTGTGGGGCTGATAACTCACTAAATTTAAAACATGGTTGATTCAACGGTTGTATAAATGAAAATGAATGATAAATGGTAAATGAATTGAAATATTTTTAGGATTTATTCACCCCCCCTCTCAGTCCATTGTGCTTACAATAGTAAATCCTTGTGCGCTGATATAATATCTTCCTCCTCGGTGTTGGTTTTATAAATGCATTCTCATTAGCGACGTTGCATGCACCAAAAATGAGGTGGGAATCATTTGGGTTAATTAGTCACCCCATATAACATTATACAATCATAAAAAAACAACACACTACTCGTACAACAGTTTTAAGTCTTAGACATGGCTCATAATCAGACTTGGGTCCTTATCGCAACAAAAACACTAGCACTCAGACCAAGACAATAATGCCTGAGCACCCCTAACCCTTCCTGGAAACATGTGACTAGGGGGAGGTTACAAAACATTTCACAGCTCAAGACAATATAAAAAAATTCACATATCAACTTTTACAGGGCACACAACCCTTAACCCTTGGTATGCATGCACTACACAACATTTTCTACTTCAGTGTTGGATTGAATTGTTCGAAACGGATAAGATTTTACATACCATATATAATGGTGTTCTACATTGCAAGAAGAAGTTAAAGGTGGAGGAAGACACCAGAATTTTCTCACTACACTTCTTACATGACTTGGCATGAGATCACACCAAAAAATTGCACATGACGTAACTAGCATGAGATCACCCAAAAAATCGTTCTTCTACAACATCTTCAGGATATTTTCTGCACCCTTTTTCTCATCAAAAATCAGGTTCATATGTTCCATTTTCATTTTCAAACTTTACATACTTTCCTTACATTTTCATCATATACATACGTATTTGAAAACTCAATCATTCTTCTCTTTTATAGGTCAGTCCTTATAGGAAGAGGTAGTCACATCACATTGCAATCATCCTATATCAACAAAAAAAACAAACATCAATCACATTGGTATAAACATCAGAAATAGGTACAATATTGACATCTACACACACCCTAGGGTCATTTTCATCATCATTTTTGGCACTTTCTACTCCTTAGCATCCATGCTTAACATTTTTATCACTCCACATTTTTCCTTGTTTCTCAACATGATTTCTCCATTGATCTACATGGTTATAAGGTGTTCATCTCTTATATACTTTATGTTATTGAGATTTCACTTTATCACATAAAGTGGGGGAAAATGTAGACACAAAATCACACACTTTAGGTAATTATCTAGTCCTAATTGTGTACTACTATTCATATGATTCCTCAGCAAGAAAAGTACTAATCAACCCATGTCTTTGGCCATATATTCTTGCTTTCTATTGCCACTTTTGGTATTACACCCTTTTTAGTTTAGTCTACCTTTTTATAGCCTAACATTTCTCATCCTAGACATTAGCACCCAACCAGGATGCCAGCGCCAGGAGCCCTTGTCCCCTCTGGGTGCCCCTGACCTCAGTATACTTTTTTCACATATTTTGGGTCCTTTCTAGTTGTTTGAGCATATTATATTTTTGGTATTCAACACTAAATTCACTAAAATGAATCATATAAATGTAAAGTTTTTTTTATCATAATAAAGGACCAAGCACTAAGCATTAGCTATCACCACCTAAGGTTGCATCCAAAGGATATTCAAGAGCATTCAAGCATCCATTCTAGCATCCATTAAAGGGAAAGGGAATGCATTATTCTACACGCACTTAATAGGAGGGGAAGTTTAGTCTATTCCATGCACATATCTACTACATTTTCTTACATCTAGTTATTTACTTGCTATCAAGTGCAATAGGCACAAAATCCACACAGGGCATAATTTCACACACACACACACACACACACACAAAATTAGAACTAAATTGGGTCTGAAATGTAGTACAACACTCAATCATAAGTTAACTCTGTCCTAAAAAGGGAGTTCCAGTATAACTTGCTGCTCGACTGACCCTGGATCCGTGCCATGGGTTACGTCCCTTAAAGTTTACATCATTGCCTCAAATTTGAACACGAGGGATATAATTACACCATCCCTGTCGATCCATCACATTTCAAGTCCTGTAACATGTTATATCGGCCCAATGATGTACTTGTACCGGTCAAGGCATCTGCCATAATCATTACTTCACCTTCAACCATAAGCCCATCCACTAAAACTGCCACTACCTCTGTTGCATCTAACCTTACTATCCCCACTGCATTTGTATCCTCTTGTGTTGATGCACCTATTTCCCCATCATCTAGTGAGCTAGCTATCCCTGCTACCCACATAGTGACTATTGATCCCTTAGAAGGTGTTTTTCAACGCCTCACTCTGGGGGAATACCGCCTATACACAATTGACATCTTCCTCACCCCACAAGAGTATGGGAATCTACGTCAACATCCCAACTACGAAATCCTCATTGGTGATGTTTTTCCTTATGGCCATTCCCACCTTCGCACCAATCTAATGTATGACGGACTTGATATTTCCACCTATAAACCTGAACCTCCATCCCAAGCCCAACCTTTTTTGTCTGACCTACACTCCCTCACTAACTACCACTTCTCTCACACTTTCCTCCATCGGCGCACGTGGAAAGGATTTAGATTCAAATTTTATGAACAAGGTCACCATACTGTAATTTCATGTACCTCTCGTAAACACAATGACCGTAGTGACATTGGTTTTGATGCTCCACCCTCCAAGAAGGTTTGTGTCAACCTTATCCAAGATGAGAAATCATCCCCATCTCATTCACCCACAGAGTCCATAGATCCCAAATCTATTCCTCCTAACTTTTTTTTTTGTAAACATCGTTTCCCTGGAACCGCTAACCTATCAACGTGATAGTGAGCCTCCCTCTTCTCTCCCATTCATGTATCCTGACATGATCGATGACAATACACCTTCTATCAATGCCATTCAATGTCAGGATGATGAGTCCATCCTCACCTACCTTGGTGTGGAATAATCTTATATTCATCGGTTGCTACCCTCTGAGATGCAAACCATGTTGAATGAATCAACCATCAAAATCAACATTAACACTCAGGATGACCCGCACATTCTAAAGATTGGCCAATCCTTAGACGCTATTGAATAGGAAGCCTTCACCTATTTCCTTTGGGACCATAGAAATGCTTTTTCCTGGTCCTATACCGATATGCCTGGTATCGACCCAAAAATTGTGGTCCACAATATCATAACCATTCCTGATGCCAAACCCATCAAAAAAAAGCTGTGGAAAATGCATCCTTGCATTGCTCTTCTGGTTAAGGAAGAGCTTCAGCGTCTTCTCTTAGTTTCCTTCATCCTACCCATTTACTATCCCCAATGGAATTCTAACATCGTTCTTGTCATAAAGGTGACTAAGGGAATTTGTATCTGCACGGACTTTCGTGACCTCAACCTAGCTTGTCCTAAAGATGACATTCCCCTACCAGGCATTGACCAACTAGTTGATCTCACCGCTGACCATGAATTTCTATCACTCTTGGATGGTTTCTTAGGTTATAATCAAATATTACTAACTCCATAAGATCAACACAAGACTCCCTTCATCACCCCTTGGGGGACCTTATGCTATCGAGTCATGCTTTTTGGCCTTAAAAACACCAGTGCTACATACCAACGTGATATGAATTACATCTTCCATGACATCATGCATCGCATATTGGAAGATTATGTAGATGATCTGATTGCCAAATATAAACATCGAACCGAACACCTTCCCATCCTTAAAGTCATCTTTGACTGCCTCATCAAGTATTGTGTTCATCTTCAACCAAAGAAGTGTGTCTTTGCGGTACTTTCCGAAAAACTCCTCAGTTTCATCGTTTCTTTGCATGGCATAGAAGTCGATCCTACTAAAGTAAAGGATATTCTAGAAATTTCTCTGCCCACTAATCTCTGTCAACTTTGAAGCCTATAAGGTAAGCTACAATCCATTCGTCATTTTATCTTGTCATCTTTTTGACCGTTGTCAACTATTTCATCTTCTGTCTCAAGAAAGATGTTTCATTTAAATGGGATGATGAATGCCATAAAGCCTTTGAGGCCTTAAAACAATACCTTATTCAACCACCAGGTACTCATTCCTCCTAAAGATGACCAACTCTTTTACCTATATATTTCTGCCACTGACCATTCTTTAGGTGCAAAGCTTTGCTCATCACGATGACCAACACCAATAGCAAGCAGATTATTACATAAGTCCGTACCCTTATGGACTACAAAACTAGATATACCCATGCCAAAAAAATCTGTCCTAACCTTACTTTTAATTTCCACAAAACTCCACCATTACCTACTCAACCATAAAACCTTTGTCATTAGTAATATTGACCCATTGCACTATATGTATGCCAAACCATATCAATATCAATGTGTCGCATGTTGTCTTATGCTTCTGACCTTGACCTTGAATTCATTCATCACAAGTCCATTAAGGGCCAAGCTATTGCTGAAAAACTGGCTAACGCACCTATTTCTGGGGATCAACCATCTAACTTTGACTTCCTAGATGAGTCTATAGCTACCCTTTCCTTGGATGAACCCGTTTACCAAATGAAACTCTTTTTCGATGGCTCCAAGTGTTAGTGTGGGGGTGGGGCTGGTGTTATCCTCATTCCTATTGAAGGTGAACCCATGCCTTTGTCTTTCAAATTTGATTTTAATTATACTAACAATATTGTGGAATAAGAAGCACTCATATTAGGTCTCTAGGCCACTTATGCCTTAGATGTTAAGAAAATGAATATCTTATGTGATTCTCTGTTGGTCATAAACCAATTCAATGGCATATACGAGTGTCGTAATAAGATCCTTCAAAAGTATAAGCATCACGTAGATATGGTTTTGACCACCTGTGACCATTACACAATTCTAAACCACCCCAGATTCTACCAATACATTTGCAGATACCATGGCATATTTGGCTTCTCCGATACCTGCTTCACCTGTTGACTCTAAAATCTTTGTCACCATACAAAGGCTATAATCACCCTCTTATTTACCTCGATGAAGTTTAATCCGTCAGAAACAATTACCCCTAACCCGCATAACGTTTGGTATAACCAATATGTAAACTATCTTTCCCTTCCCATTTTTCCCGTTGATCTCACACGTAATGGACAATGAGCCTTTCTTAAAAGTGTCTCTCGTTATGTCCTCATGGGTGATCTCCTTTATAAGCGTGGCTTCGACGGACATTCTCTTATAATGCCTTACATGTTCTAAAATTCCCAACACAATTAAGGAAGTCCATGATGGAATTTTTGGAGGTCACTTTAGTGGTTTAGCTATCGCAAAACACATCCTTCGCCTAGGCTATTATTGGCCAAACCTAAATTGTGAATATTATAATTATGTCAAACATTTTGCATGAAATGACAGCAACATACTAATCTCCATCACACACCTAGTCATGCCTTGTAGGTCGCATGAGACCTTTGTCCTTTCTCTCAATGGGGTTTTGATCTTGTCGGTGAGATCAACCCCCATTCTTCACAATGCCACCAATGAATCATAATCGCTACCGAATATTACACTGAATGGGTAGAGGCCATTCCCCTCATTTCTACAAAAGCCAAGAAAATATGTGAATTCATCAATCATCACATCATTTGTCGTTTTGGCGTTTCTCACCGCCTCATCACTGATAATGGAAAAATAATTCAAAAACAAAACCCTACGCAAACTATGTGACACTTTTACCATCCAACTCAGTTTCTCATCACCTTATTACCCGCAAAGCAATGGTCAAGTCGAATCAACCAATAAAACCTTGAACAAAATTCTTATGAAGGTAGTCAATGATACTGGGAAAGATTGGCATACGCACATCCCTTTCACCTTGTGGGCTTATCATACTAGTATTCACACTTCGATGGCTGCCACACCCTTTTCTATAGTCTATGGTACCAAGGTTATCTTTCCTCTCAAAGTCCAGATTCCATCTCTCCGCATCTCACTACAAGACATGCTCAATGACGATGAATTTCACCAAGATCATTTGGCACAACTTGAGTTATTAGATGAATGTCGTCTCAATGCTCTTGACCATCTCCAAATTTACCAAAAGCGTATCAAACATGCATATGAAAAACATGTTCACGAACGAACCTTTCAGGTCATCGACCTCGTCCTGAAAGAAAATCAACATGTAACTAAAGAAGAGAAAAGTAAACGGGGAAAATTTGCTCCTAATTGGCTTGGACCTTATATCGTTACCCATGCCTATGGATCAGGTGCTTATCGTTTGTCTTCACTCGAAGGTAAACCCGAACCTGAGCCCCTTAATGCCTTGCATCTTTGACCATTTTATTATTGATATCAAGTCCTATATCACTTTATGTCAGTTGATCACTGGTCCCTTGAGTGATTATTCACCTTCCATAATACCCATTTTGAGGATCCATAACTAAAAAAGAATCATGTGATTTCCCGTCACCTTTCAGCCCTATCTTTAATATGAGTACCACAGCTCTACTCATAGCATGATTCTCATGGATATTTTTTGTCTTCTCCAGGATGGAATCCCATGGTCATTCATCACTCAAAACAACCCCCTTTTATAGTTAATCTTTATGTGCTATGGTCTTGTCTTCTAAACAAGAACCTAATCTTCCTCTATAGTCTTGTCCATGACTTAAACATCCAAAAACAAAAAGGGGATACAACTCCTTGAGTCAAACTTCCAGCAAAAGATGACTCCCTCAAAAGGGACATCTCTTCACTCTAATTCCACCACTATAAATAGACTACTCCCTTGAAGGACAACTATATAAGGTCATTACAAAATGTAATAAATATCCAGAAGCTTTCTGCATCGATCAACTTCACGAAGACCTCAAGGAGATAATATACTCATCCCATATATACTTCCCACATCGATCAGTCTATTAAAAAAAACAAACAAATGAAGAAAAAGATGAAATTTTTGTCATGGACTTGCCTATTCTTGATCTTGGATTTCTTGTTCCGAAAGACATGCTGTCGTACACTAAGTTACGCTCAATCACCAATTCTCACCTCCTTTCCTTTTTAGTTTAATTTCCTCGTTACTCAAGGGACTTGCCGCAAACATGACATTTCGTGATTATGTGACTTTCTTCACCCTTAGAATGGTCCATTATGCAATGCCTTTAGGGTCTTTTGTTCATGAGCCCCTCTTAGGTATGGTTGACCCATTAGGGTTCTTATCAATTAAGTGGCTCTTTTACCACCTCTTACCATTCAACCTTCCTCATTTCTTATTGTTTATCCTATATAGGACCAGATCATCGACACTTATATTTAAAAACCACTCAACCATGCCTACAACCTAAACTCAACCATGCTTGTAACCATGCCTGTGACCTAAACTCAACCATGCCTATGACCTACATTCAACAAATGCCTAACACTTGCCAACCCATTCTTCTACTTCATCATAATCTTCCCTAGCTTATGGGAGAACTACATCGGCCTGAGGTCCCTTTTCACTCGGGACTATGTAGGCAGCACTCTGAGGGCATGGGGCCCTTGGAGGTTAGCTCGGCCACTCTCTACCCTGACCCATTCCCCCTTTTCCATTCCTATTCACATTCTACCCTAGTTAGTTTCCTTTCTATATCAATAACTAGAAATTAAACCAAACAAACACCAATTAACAAACATCACTATCAACCATTTTTCCACACATCATCATAATGTTCACCAATTTCCACAATTCACAAATATTCAGAAATTTCAAACATAACATGCATATCCATCATCATTTGTTTCCTTTGTTACCAATAACGTGGAACTTAAATCCAAACCAAAACTTGACTCCACCCTTCCTATGACCTGACTCCAACCATGCCTATAACCTAACTCTCGATCCATGCCTAACCAACCTAACTCCATCATGCCTAAACTAACCTGACTCAATCCATGCCTATGACCTGACTCCATCATGCCTAAACTACCTGACTTCCATCCATGCCTATGACCTGAATCATCCATGCCTAAAGTACCATACCTGACTCGATCATGCCTAAACTCCTACTCATCCATGCATATGACCTGATCATCCATCCATGCCTATATATATACTCTATATATGCCTAACTTACCTAGTTCCCATCACATCTACAACATCATCATCAAAATCTACATATACACATCATGCCATAAACATCATCATCATATATATATATATATATATATAATCATCAACATCTCTACCTGTCTGCTCAAATATCTCCAATATACATGTCTCATCAAATGTCAAAAGATATCATCACGGCATAGGCCGATATCATATGCAAAACATCATCAGCACGCAGATGATATCATATACAAAAAATCATCGGCACGTAGGCCGGTCCATATCACAGATAATCCCTATACTATCCAAAATGGTGATATCCCTCGTCTGCCCCTTGGATCTCTGAGTCGGTCTCTCCCGACTCCTCTGTCCACTCCTGTGTGGTGCCCTGCACCCACCTCACCACCTGTTGTGGGCCTCGATCTAGCAGTCGATGGCCCCTCACCTGGATTTGGCCTTCGTACACTGGTGGCCTCACCCTGCTCCTGCCTCTGGGCTCGTCGGCCCCTTGTGCTCTCCACACTGTGAGTGCGGGATCAGGTCCTCTCACTCGAGGCCTGTTGTGCTTGATACTCTACATATGAAGGGACATCTATCCCTGCTACTACCAAATGATCCTGATAATACCTCATGTGCTCACCCAAGGCATCCCTAAATCTCACCATGGGTTCACTAGGGCTCTGAGGAGGTGCCATGGGTCTCACCAGGGTAACCTGTGTACTCTGTCCCTGTCAATAAGGGTCTCTGCAACCCTATGTACTTGTACCTAATCCTATATACCATGGGACCCTGTCCCTGAGCCTGTCCTACTACCTGTGTCGGTGTCGGTGCCTATGTAGAAATCTGGGCCTATAAGGCCACAATCTGTGCCTGCGTAATGGCCAACTGACCCTGTAACCTTGTCACCTATGCCTATAGGGTGGCCACCTACTCCCCATCTCTGGCCCCACCCTGTGTGGGTACCTACCCCTGTAATGTTGTGACCTAGGCCTGAAGGGCCACCACCTGTGCCTGTAACATGGCCACCTCTACCTGTGACCCCATCAGCTATCCCTGTAAACCTGTAACCTAGCCCTGTAAGGTGGCCACCTGTCCCTATAACATGTCCCTCTAGACTGTGAGGGTGGCCACGTCTGGTTGTCCTGGTCTGGGTGGTGTAGCTCATAGCTGAGCTACCCACCACTATCTGTATCTTTCAGTGCACCCGACATCATCAATGTGTTGGTCCACTGGTGCCTCCTCCTGCCCTATCGGCATGGTAGGTCATGGAGGGGACATCGGCCTCTCCATGTCATCCCTCCTATACTATGTGAAGGGAGGTGGTACATCCTACAATAGCCCAAACTATCGTTTGACCCTGTCTACGAGTATCAGCTCATGCTCTCCCGCGCGACTCCCCTCTATCCATCGAACCAGTTGTAGCTCATCTAACTCCATGGCCATCTACCCATATGATGGAAAACCCACATAGGGCCTCCAAATAATGTCCACGTCAGACAACCCCTCTAGTAAAACCTATAATAGCTACATTGTGTGTAGCCCTGGATAGCTTTGCATGCACTCCAGTAACTGGCACCCAGTGCCTATAACCCACTCGAACAAAACCCGGCTTGAATGCATCAGCCCAGGGCATACCTAGTGGCCTCACACATACAATGTGCTCATATGCCCAATAGTGGAGAAGAAAGGTACAGCATAGGCTGAACCACTGTAATCTCCTATATGCCCACAACTCCCTGTACAACTACACCAAGTATGCTGGCACCCAAGAAAATCAGGTCCTCTCCTCCATCATGTCATGGATGACCCCCATCAACACCCATGGGAATCTCCCACCCTCTACATCTGGTAGTGCGAAGCAACATACTACCTCCATAATCAAAACTACTAGCCTCATCTCCTCTGGATGGGTTGCATACATCTCACCATAGCTCAGACTGGTGTTATGGAACCTCATCTCTGTTATACCCTCACCAAAAACTATCAACATCAACTCCTCAGAGGCCTCCGAGGAGATAGAATACACCTGTTGTCCCACTATCGGTAGGTGCAAGATCTGATAGACATCCTCTAGGGTGACTGTCATCTCACCCGTCGGCAAATGGAATGTGTTGGTCATTGCATCCCATCTATCGATGAGTGTGACCATAAGGCTAGGCTCCCATACTATATGCATGTAACGTCTCACACCTATCAAGCTGACGTCCATCACATGCCTCCACTCATCGGCGGTGACACTCGATCATACCGATAACAATAAAGGAGGTACATGGTCCCTCATCTATAGCTACTCTCTGGCCTGCATCCACCACATTACAAACATTATTCAACTTTCCTTTAACCAACATTTCCCTCCACCCCCACCTAACCCCTAAAAACCTAAACCCATCACACAACCCCTAACCCTCACACCTACAACCCTAAACCCCTACCACCTCACCCCTACAAACCTAAACCCTTTTCCAACAAACCTAAACCCTACAATCTAAACCCTAAACCCCAAACCCCCACCTAACCCCATCAACCCCATCAACCCTCAACCCCAAACCCCAAACCCTAAACACCCTGAACCTAAAACCCTTCAACCTAAACCCCTAACCCTAACAAACCTACACCCTAAATTCTCTAACCGGTGCATCGGTCACTCCTGACCGACACCGGTCCATGCTAAACTTGGCATCGGTTCTTCAATCCTGACCGATGTTGGTATCTACAGACTGACATCGGCCATACCTCGACCAACGTCGGTCACTGTTACTATGCCCAAACCCAAACCCCCAATTTTCTTCCCCCCATTTCTCTCCCATTTCTCCTAGACACCTACCCAAACTTCCCCCAAATCCCTCCCCAACCCTATTCAACCTACTTATGCCTTTTCCCACCCCTTCTCTCACCCATTTTAACCACCAAATTTAAAATTCTCTACCCTACCCACACCCCCCTGACCCATATTCCCTTCTACATTTAACAACAATACATAGAAAAGCTTATCTCTTACCTCATCTCAGTGTCACCTCCACAGTGGCACGTCCGGTCGCTGTGCTAGTGGTCCACCTGACCCTCTCCTACCTCCGCCATGTAACACCTCTACCTCCAACCTCTCCACCAATCCACTCACTCTACCTGATCTTGTGGGCCCATCTACCTGACTCCTCTCCCCACCTGGATCTCTCCACCTCACCTCGTTACGGTCCCACGTACTTCTCTCACGACAAAGCATAGCTCATTCAACGCTCTGTCATTTTCCAAAAGTCAAAAGCATATAAATGAATCTATATAGGTCAACTTTTTATTTTTTATACCCAAATCGACATGACCAACGTCAGTCAGTCGTGCCCTAGTAAACCGACGTCGGTCATTACCTAACCAACATCGGTTACCTTCCATACCCCTTTTAGTACCTTTTTCCCTTTTTTGACCCACCTTTACCCCACTTGCCACCTTCATGACCTTACCCATCCTTATTGCCACCTTCCTACCAGCCTACATTACCTCTCCCTATCCTTAATTATTTAGGGACTTGTTATTTTACCCATACCTCGGCCCTACCCGTGCCGTGACCTAGCTACCTGGACCCGAAACATTGTTAGTGACCTGTGAACTCATGTGCTCGTTATACCTTGTGACATTGTTACCCGTGTTGTTTGACCTAATGACATTACCTTGCCTATCATCCGTGCTGTTTATCCTGACCCAACCTTTGGTGTACTAGAACATACCTAAATGTTCCTACACCTGACCTATGTTGTGTTTCTGCACCATATCCTATGCCTTGGATACCGAATCACTTCAACCTTGTTTGGATAAACCTATCGACCTTGGACGATGTAGAGTTTGCAAGCTCTTCAACTTGGAACCATGTCGCAGTTTATACCGTGTGCATGTGTTTGACTACCACTACCTTTGACCCTGGCCCATTTACTTGTTTTCCTATTTTTGACCTCTACCCTTTCCCACATTCACCCACATCTACGCTCCTTTTCCCTACATCCACCTTTTATCAAACCACTCACCACTTCTTGTCTTCCACCTCACCAGTTCCTGGTTTGAGGGGGATCACCTTCACCCACACATGGGGCACCCACTTCTTATTTTTGTCAACATCGCTTACCAATACAAGCTACATGACAAAAAGGGGAAAATGTAGACACCTAAATTTGGTTACATTCCCCTTAGCCCCTGATCGGATAACCAACTTAAACATGGGCACCTAACCATGGCCCCTTTCACCCCACATTAATAATTAATTTAATTATTTTAATTAAATTAAATACCCATCCTCATAATATCCATTATTTTATTACCTTAATTTACCTAATTTCCACCTCACCTAGACACCTCATCCAACCACCTCACCCTAGACCTATTCTTGGCATGTTTCCATAACTAACAATAACTAAGTCTTACTTGCCTTAATGAGCTAAGATTTAGTCTAACCCTAAAATCAATGCCTAAGATTTCTCTAACCACATTCCCGCTCATTAGAAGGGAAGCTTCCATTCTGATCCATGACAACAAACCAACTTGGCCCAAGAAATTAGAAAGATCTGCCCATTTTAGTAAACCTAGGGAATCCTGCCTTAACTGACGTTGGTCTGGTCAGACGCCGGTCAAGATGGAACCATCGTCAGTTACCATTTATTCACCTTAGCAACCTTGTTTGAGAGGTTGGAACATTCGAGACTAGAGGAGAACAAGATCAGAGCTACATGCAAGCAAAACCAACATCTTTCTATGCATCCAGGCATCTAGAACCATCATCCAGACAGATCTAAGAGCATTGCACCCACGGTAGCATTCCGGGAAGCACTGCCACGGCACCAAACACCATTCCTCTAATCAACCGTCACCTCCATCCAGCCATCAAACCTGCATCACAGTAAGTATCTTGTTAACCATCATTCTTCTATTTTCATTTTAGTAGGCTTTGTTACTTCCGTTATTAGTTTATACTTGAACTCTCACTTCCCCACCATTTATCTCCATACAAGTTTGATCATTCCTTCACCCGCACCATAAAATCACCCATACCTGACCATTAGACATCTCTGAATACATTTCCAACACCTCCCTAAACTTACACCCACTCCTCACCATCCCTAAGTCAATCTCAGACAAATCCCTAAACCATGAAATATTGAGTTATTGAAAATCCGCAGTAACCGTCATCGGTTATTACTAAACCATCGTCGGTCATACAAGACCAACACCGGTCTCTGTGTTTTATACCTTGCCCAAAAATAGAGCCAAACAACCTCCTACCAATTGACCTAAACAACCCAGAATCAGACCCTGACCAGACCCAGTACCTTGACAGTTACCTCCTCCTTTAGATCCAACTATAACCTAGCCTGTTGTGATTGGATTTTCTTATTGTACTTGAATGAGATACCTAAATCATATCAACTACAGTAGGAATTATTTATTTCTCACATTAATTTGTTTTAAACAATGGATTGACAGCCATCTAAGAAGTATCACACTTCCTGGAACTAGCATACGCTAGGTAGTCCACTGTCATATATCATTTAACTTCTCTTTTGTGGTCTTGTTTTCTATTACAGGTAGTTCCTCCTAGCCAAAAGGAAGCTCTCACAATCGGCACTGGATCGAGAAGTCAGAACACACGCAATAACCATCAACCAACCCATTTAACAGGTATTCCTCCTAGCCCATAACCTTATCTGTTTCGTCATAAAGAAAATGGTGAAACACATAGATGCACCTATTAAATCACACAACTCCCCTAGTATTTCCTATGAAACATATTGAATCTTCTCATACTCATTACATCCACTTAAAAATCACATGTGGATTCTTCAAGACCCTTATAAAAATAACCCATCATACAAATAATGAAGAGCTCTTATGAAAATCCCGTTACCCAAAATTATGTCTCAAATCTCAAAAACTACACTGCACGACCTCTAATCCTTCCATCTGTAATCATACCATAAAATCATATGAAAACCTTAGTACAAGATCAAAATTTATTGCCCTCCATAATGGGGCCTCACCCCTTTCCCAAGTTTTCAATCACTATTACAGAATCTAAGATCGTTCCTCAATCGACACTTAAACATGTCATGCAACAAATGATCCCTTTAACATCAACTTTAGAATCATCCAATGAAGCACCAATTCCTTCAACCTCAGCCTTGATAGGACATTATGCAAAAATTCTTGAAAGGATCATCCAATAATATATCATAAATATGCCTCCTCTCAAGCCATCTGGGTCTCGGGGGTGGAAAACCTCCTAGTACAACTTTGAAGCATTTTGTGATTATCATCGGACACTAGGAAATTACACCAAAGACTGCAAATCCCTTCACTCTACCATTCAAATTCTTTTTAATAAAATACTTCTTCCCAAAGATATAAAACAACCAAATCCAGTTAAAATAACTCATTAGACATTTAAAATTATTACATCTAAACCATCACATGATCCTAAGTCTACATCTAACAAAGGCGAGACCTCTTATAGAAAATCCTCACTACATAAAATTGATATAGTGTGTATAATTACCAGATCTCGTGCACAAGACCTTAAGACTTCAAATAAAATAAAATCAAAGGTCTCCATCCCTCTCACTCTTGAATTACCTAATCCAACACCTTCTGTCAAGGATAAGGTATCCATCCTTTCTACTCCACATACCCAATCAACCACTTCCATACAGAATACCATCATTAAAAAAATTCATCAAGCTCCAATAAATATGTCCCTTTATAAGCTTATCCAAACCTTTCCACAATATTAAAAATTCATGATTGAGACACTTCAATCCATATCAGTACCCTCAGAAAATCCAAAACCATTCGCAAATCTGGTCGGTACCCTCAAAATGTCCAATGCTATCTCTTTGACAACTCTGAAATCCCGTCTTTGCAACCCAAACATCACGACCTTCCATTTTTCATCACTTCCCAAATCGATGATACTCTTGTTAATAGATTTATAATAAAAAATGGTTCCAACATCAATAATATATCATCATACTCCTTTAATAAAATTAAATCACCTAACACAATCATCACGTAGTCACCTACAACACTGTAAGCCTTTAATGACATCATCGCTCCCGTATTAGGTACAATTATCTTACCAAAAAAAAATTGTGTCAAGATCCTCCATGAACTATTTTATCTAGTAGAAGGGGAGTTTAAATAAAAAATTCTATTAGGATGACCATGGATACGTGCTATGTGCTATATCCCATCCACCCTCCATCGTTTTCTCAAATACGAACATAAAGGTAAGACATTCAATACTCCAGCTGACCAAAACCATTTCAAGGAGTGTCATATGATGTATCGACCTAACAATGTGCTTGTCCCTAAAACAAACTCAGACTCCTCTAATGAAGCCTATACTAGTTCATCCATCATTGCATCAAAATTACTAGATGAAAACTCCTTTGATGGTGTCACGTAACATTTTTCACTGGGGGAGTATCACCTCCTTAACCTTAATTATCTTCTTGCAACTAAAACGTATTGAAGACCTGATAAATAGCCCATGTAAGAACCTAATGTCGGAGATGTTATCTCTTTTAGGCCTCCACACCTTAAAAATGATCGCATATACGAAGATACCAGTCATCCTTCCCTATGTCCTAATAATCAATGTCATGATAAGTTGTTCATATCATATTTTTCCTTTCTATATAACCAAGGATTCACGAAAATTTACCTTCATCGTTTTTCCTGAAAAGGATTTTTCCTGCGATGTTAAAAACATGACCTAATCCTCGATAATACTCACAATCCTCACAAAAAATTGATGCAGGAGCATCGTTGTAAAGGCATCAAATTTTGTAATTATGAGTAATTAATGGGTATGTAAGGTCTTAGAGGTCTTTTTAGGTGATGGTAACTCTTCGGTCTTTTCACGAAACTTCTTTAGTGTTAAGCGAGTCATTTAGAAGTTCCCTCCAAAATGATATGATTTGGAATTTGAATTTGAAAGTCTAGTGTAGGTGGTGTAATGTTGAAAACAAGACATTATTGGTTGTAAGAGGTCATTCACGACCTTATAAGAGGTAAGTTAAGTGTAATCATTCTTTGTATGAGGGATCATGAGCTAATCAAGCCCTAAATCACAATGAGTTGAGATAAGGGTTATTAAAACCACCTTGAGTAAAGAAGGTATAGGTTGAAATTAGAATTGGAGGAAGTAGTTATGCATTGTAGAAGGAGGTATTGGAGTGGAGTCACGTGAGGAAGATCCCTAAATGGATCAAGGAATCTATAGATGGCTTGCAAGATGACTATACCAAATGTCATTTATGTTCTTTCATTGACATGTATGATTCTTGATAGCTTATTTATTGAATATGATTATGTGCTTATGTTTGATGAATGCTAGAATATATGATGAAATGGTTTTTAGAATGTAGAAGTGTGCTCAGGGTTAATAATGTTGTTTGGATGAATGGTTTTATATAGTAAATTGATTGTAAAAAGCCTTAAGAGTCTTATGGGAAAATTTTATGAGGTTTTAGTAATGGATTATAACTTAGGAGATTTATTCTAATAAGAAGAAGGTGAACAATTATGAATTATACCTCCTCAAATACCCAAGATATATAACAAAGCTAGAAGAAAAGAAGAAGAAACATTAAGTGTAAATGGAAAGCTCTCGGTTTGATACAAACCTAGGGTTTGGGTTGAGAGTGAAAAGGAAATATAACAAATCTACATGCATTGGGGACTAATCATTCTTGGTGATATATTTTGAGAGAAGTGTAATGAAGGTTCTTACAAAGCTTGGCTTTATGAAAGGGAGTTTTGGTAAGTTTAAAAGAAACAAATACAATATATCTCAATTTGGAATAATCTTGACACCCTGTTTTGAGGTTTTATTGTCAATTTTATCTTTGATTAAAATCTTTTTTCCCATTAATATCATGATTAGTTTTTATATGGGAGAGGAGGATGTGATATTTAATGAAATGAGACATAGATATTAAGGATAAGGATGTTAAGATGTGAGTTAAATTGTGACACTCAGTGTTTGACTGTGTATGCACATGTAGAGGGTTTAGAATCTTGATTTCTAGTGTAATTATTTGAATATTGTCTGTCTAGACCATTGTGAAACGTGGAAGAGTAAAAGGAAGGCTAAAGGGAGCAGAATAAACCATTGAAAAAACCATGATGGACTTTTCATATGGTGTAACTCTATTTTGATGTGAAGGAAGACTGTGCATGTTAGTAGCTTGAATTATTAGAGCAATAATGATTCAAAATACGTAAAGATGAAGGTTAGGTAATGCATAAATAAACTCTTTAAGCTTGACTAAGGTTCTTGAGATTTCATTTTAGAAGGAAACATACAAGTATGTTATGTTAAGATAGTGTTTTGAGTTAGAATATAGTTTAAACCTCTTGGTAGAGAGGGTTCTAAACCATTTAGAAGAGAGTAACCTGAATAATAAACATGAAGAATGTAGGAAAAATCCTAGAGAACCAAGTTAGAAGTTGTGAAGTGTTCTAATTTTCAAGATAAACATTATTTTTCCTAATCAGGCCTAGTAAAAGCCCTAACATGGGGTTTCTTCAAATATTGACCATATCTTGAATGTGAACCATGGTAATTGGCCAAAAATTGGTGGATAAGAGGTTTTAAGGGTCCTTCACCTAATTCCTAAGTTTTAATCCCCAATGTGTATGTACGACAAATTTAATAGTTGATAGTTCTTTGCACCCTGTTTCAGTCTAGAAAGGACATAGAGGAAGTGAATTAACTATGGAAAGGCCAAACTAATGAAGATGGTGGTAAATAGATGAAGGGAAGAGACTTTGATGTACAAGGAAATGAGGTGAAGAGGACTTAAAGAAAGCTAGGGTAAGTGTGTGAACAATTTCAAGAAGACTGTAGATGTTCAAAAGCTAGTATAAGAGATCTAGAAGCCAAAGAGGTGAAATTAAGAAGAAAATGAAGATTGAATGAGAGGGAGAAGTGTGGAAAGGAGGATAAGGGGAGGTTTGGAAATGAGTTGGTGATGATTAAGGAAGATAACATAGTCAAGGTTACAATCAAGAAGTGAAAATAAAGTATTGGACACTAAGAAGGCTTAAGAGTAAGATAGGCTTAAGAAAGGACAAATTTGAGAAAAGAGGAAAATTGGTGAAGCATAATGATTGGTTAGTGAGAGATGGCATGAAAAAGAAAATTCTGAGTGGAAAAATGTGTTTTTAAAGGATAAAAACAGAGGTAAGCCTTGAAACCTTAACTAGCCACTTGAAACCCTTAAGAGACCTAGTTAACTAATCAAGGAATAATGAATGTGTGACCTGGGAAAAAATAGATAGAGTTGAAAATTGATACTTTTGAAAATAGATAGAGTTTAAGGCCCAAATGGGTACTCCAAAAAGTATATATATATTTTTTGAAAGTCCCTCAATTTCTCTAACGGTAAAAGAAGGATAAAAGAAAATTGGTGAAGGGTGAAGCTCTGAAACTTTGTATACAGTCAAATGGCCTTAGTGGTTTCCTAAATATCTTACTTGTAAGAGTTAAATCCTTCTTTTTTTTTTGGTGTATTTGACATCAATTTTTTTCCTAAAAGGAGGGCTACTGGTCTAGGTGAAGGTCTATAAGGAAAGTGAAGAATATTGAAGGTTTGATATTTTGTGAAGTGCATGGTCATGTTGAATTGACGTGTCTAATCATATTTGAAATGAAAGTAACCTTGAGTTCATTATTTTAATGCATTTTGAGTGTTTGAGCAATTTTTAGGCCTCATGAAGGAGTAAGTCTCTGGATTGAACATGATGTTTACTCTTGGTATATGAATGATGTGTTGGGAATGTACATGTTAGTGATAACATTATGTTAGTGGGATAATTACATGTGTAAATATAAATGTAACCATTGTCATAATTTTTTATGTGAGGTTTGGTTGTTAAATCAACCTCATGTATTTAGGGAGAGTGGTTGTAGAAGGTTTCCTATTTTATAGGAAACATATTCCCTATAAATATGTATGATGTTGTATTGTGAATATAACGAATATAAATTTGTGTTAGATCTACAGTGCTCTTTCATTTGGTATCAGAATGACATTAATTTTGTGCCTACGATGTTTTCTGTATGACTATGGTTAGGGGAAAAACCATATCTTTCATGGATGCCCGATTTCTGAACTAGAATGATCAAGAGACAGATCAAATGAAGGTGTCGCTAGTATAACATATTTTATTGTGTTAGTTTGAGTTTTATTTTTGTAACACGAGGTTTTGAAGGATCCAAAGAAGCATCCCTATCTGTGAAATATTTCCATCTCTAGAAAATAAAGGCACATTGAAAGCCTAATCTAGAGGAGCAAAACTCTAGTCTCTATTATTTTGCAGCCTGAACGTGGCTCCACAGTGTCACTACTGGCTGACGGGTTTCTAAAATCCAATGGTCCCTGAAAATTTACATCCTGTGCCAAGTGATCTGCATAGTAGGCATGCGGACTCAAGATATGGGGCGATTGAATCTCAAATATTTCTTATTGCGCCACTTTGGATCTTGCATTGAGATCACATCTATTGGATGTAATCTTCAGCGAAACATTGAGCTCTCCGTCATTAAAACAACTCACTATTTTTTTGATATACATTACATCAGTGCAAATAGGCGAGGGAATATTTTCTCAATTTCGTCTTGATGCGTTGATCTTCATAAAAAATATACTCGAGATTGAGAAAAACTCATCCTGATTTACAATGTGGTTGTCTACAGTCAAAGTAAACGTGTAATATCTTCAGTTGTCTTATTGAGATCTGCATGAATCAAATACTCTTTTGAAACACAAGTTGTCAAAAGTAATGTGAAAAACACTAGTTTAGTATTACTTGCATGACCTCAGAAACCACAATCATTTTCTTCACGTTGTTGTGCATCGGAGCATTACATTTACCTGGCCGATCTATAGCACTGGAAAGAGAAGGAACCTCCTTGTCACGGGCATAATTTTTGGCATCTTTCAACCATTCAAAGACATCTCTATCTATGCCATATCCGTTTGTTTGATCAAGTTTGTATTGGCTCTCGACATCAACATTGACATGGATTAATATTACATGGATTTCAAAGTTGCATTGAATCCTGTCACCAGCAGTTCAAAGTCCTTCTCAACCAAACAAATTGGGGAACAAGGATCTTTAGAACTCAAAACTCAATATATTATTAATTGTAAGCAGAACTCCATTACAATCTTGTTCTGAACACAAGCTTTTTAGATACTGAACATTTAAGATAAAAGACTTACAAGACTAATGAGAAACTAAACTTAGACACACTAAAACTTGATAACTTCTAATCCAGGATTCCTTACAATGAACCCGATTCATCCTTAAATAGGAAAGGAGAGAAGAAAATAACCGGAAACTTAGAAACCTAAAGACCGAGAACTGGTAACTAAAGTTACCAAAAGATTCCCACCTAACCGACAAGACGAGTACATGCCACTCGTGATAGCACCTTTAGAACGTGGGGAGGTCCACTTTTTACATAAAGTGAGTTATCACGTCACTATTTAAGACGTGGATGACAACAAGCCTGTCATCTAACTTTAAGGACTATACAGAATCCTGGGCCCGGCGTCATCATCAGAAGATGAGGATGAATCTTCAGTAGGAATAATCTCACACTCTTCAACAGGAAAAAGGAGACGCGTGTTGCGCTCGTACCAAAGTCCTTGAGACAGCTCGAGACCTGTCAGTATCTCTATGAAGATATGCACGTTTTTGGGTAGAGATATTGATCAGGGATACGTAGAGAGTATCCAGGTGCAGGAGGAGGTACATTCATGGTGTGATGGATGTAAAAATTCCTCCATAGAGCTCCATTAGGATTTGCATGGTGACCCTGCATGGTGTTAGTAAGAACATAATATTTCATCTTGACATACCAGGGGATTTTACAATTTATAATAATATTTCTAACAGTGTCTGGACTTGGATTCAACAGAGGACTGTTAGACAACTTAGTTGGCAAAAAATTAATCAAAAAATACTTGTGATAGGCTGAGATGTATTGTTGATCTCCTGGTCAAACTGGACGATTCCATGCATCGTTTTTAAGTGGATCACCTTCTGGCCAGAGCCTGGAAAATTCAAATCACCACAATGTATTTGGTTTTGGAATAAGTTGACGCAGACGAATTCCTTCGACAGGTGGCGTGTCATGAGAAGGCTCTGTATATCTTGAATGGCGCCATGGCCACTTCAGAGTGCAAAAGACCATTGGGTCTTGTCTGGTATGAAAATCAGAGGTTGGAATTTCTGTATCAACAAACCTGCTAGCAACCTTTGTCATGTTATAATGAGAGACATAAATTATGTCTCTAGATATGAGCATTTTTTCAGCCTCTTGAGACATCCTAAGATCGCAACTTTCTTTAGATCTTATCATAGGAAGACATGTATCAGTGTCCCAAACTGGATGAAGGTACTCATGAATAATCTGTGTAACATTGATGGTTTTATGTTTGAACAAGCTCCCTAGAAGAAAAATCTGCGAGAGCGTTCTTTTTGCCAGAGATATGTTTGACATCAAAGTCGTAACCATCAAACCATTGATCCCATCGTTGTAGGTGACCATAAGTTGTTTTATTTGATGGGTCACCTTTATACAATCTTCCCTTAAAATGCTGTAAATCAGTTCTTAACAAAAACTTGTCATGTTAGATGAAAAAACAAGAAAGATTGAATGGCTCTTTTTGCTGTAAGAATTTCCTTATGACTAGAGTGATACTTTATTTCAGGACCTTAAAAAGATATAGACGCATACCTGTAGATGTGTTCTGTATCATTCTCTTTTCGTTCTTTGAGGATTGCTCCCCAAGAATGTTCTGAAGCATCTGTCTCAATAATCTTGAAACCGGAACCAGGAAGAGATAGAGATGGGAGAGTCTGGCAGGGACTGCTTAATCCTTTGAACGGCTTTGGTCATAGCAGAATCCCATGTTGGAGCATTTTTGCGAAGCCTCTTGTTCAAGAGTAATCTATCTGCAGCCACATTTTGATAAAATCCAGCAATATAATTAACACAACCTAAAAATATTTGTAGTTGTGTTTTATCAGTTAGTTCATCAGGGAACAAACTGATTTTAGAAACAATATGCTCCTGCAGTAATATGGCTCCATCTGAAATAGTAATACCCAGAAACTGAACTGTGTCTTTATAAGTTTCCATCTTTGTGGAACTAAGACATAATCCATTAGAATATACAGTATGGTAGAACTTCTCTAAATGCTCCAAATGTTCTTTGGTATTCTGGGAGAATACAAGAATATCATCAATATACACAATAAGAAACTTGGAGAGATGACCAAATATCTGATCCATTTTCTTTTGAAAAATAGATGGGGCAGTTTTTAAGCCGAATGGTAAAACAGTCCATTAATATTGTCCGTCGGGGATGCTAAAAGCAGTTTTGTAAGTATCCTCCTTATTCAGGAAGATTTGCTAGAATCCTGATTTTAGATCAAATTTTCTATAAACCTTGCTACCATGAATCCAAGTGAGTAAATCATCTCGGCTAGGGATAGGATGTTGCACAGGTAGAATATATTTGTTCAGAGGTTTATAGTTTACAACAAGTCTCTTCTTACCTCTTACCTGCTCACTCCTTTTATTTACATAGAAGGCAGGACACGTCCATGGGGACTTAGATACTTGAATGAATCCACCTTTGAGTATATTATCATTTTCATTTTGGCATTCTATACGTTCAGAAGGAGACATGCCAATATGGTGTTCCTTGAATTTTGGAGGAGTGGTTGTCTGAAATTCCAACTGACAGTAATGTTTCTTACGATGCACAAAGGCATGTGGATTATCACAGGAACAATCACTTTAGATTTTAGAAATCATGGCGTCAATGACAGAGGTATTGAGAGAGATA
Organism: Taxus chinensis; assembly: GCA_019776745.2. Lineage (NCBI taxonomy): Eukaryota > Viridiplantae > Streptophyta > Pinopsida > Cupressales > Taxaceae > Taxus > Taxus chinensis. The sequence continues at coordinate 904,635,602 of CM034147.1, read as the reverse complement.
GACTTATGCATCCAGTCTAGATTGGAAGCCTTACTGGGATTTGGTATTGTGGGAATAATAGACTGTAAGAAGGATGTCTTGGGACCGATCCTTGAGGGAAACAGATCTCTGTTTCACATATGGTATAGGGGCATATGGTTGTTAAGGTTATCTAATCCAAGAAGCATATCATAATGAAGGAGATCAAATTGACGAACCTTAAACACTGTCTGAAACTTGCCCTAACTGAACAGGAATATAATCAGAACATTTAGAAATAACTTTCTTGGAGTCAAAACTTACTTGTAGAAAGTCAGGAACCTAGCAATGACTTGGTATAGCTTTTTCCTTTAGCAGACTAATTTCTGCGCCAGTATCAAGCATTGCATCCAAAGCATATGGTTTGATATTTGGAATACAAATTTGAACTTTACAAAATGGATTGCAAGAATTCTTTAGTGTACTTACATCAGCTTGATGTTCTGCATCATATTGGTCGTAGGCTTTCTCCATGATCAGCCTATCGACATCTTCGTCAGTGTCAGCACTGGTTGCTGATTCTTCTTCTTGAAGTAATGACTGAAATTCGGCAGTAGCTTTCTGTATGGCTCGTTCAAGAAGAGAGATACATGCTTTCCTCGACCATTTTATTTTAGGAGTGCCAACGGTAGGAACTGAAGTATCCACGGGGGCTGGAGGTAGACGTGCATCCATTATGGCTTCTTTCTGCAATATTTTCTTCAGGAAACAGAAATGGAAAACTTCGTGAGTTGGTTCCACGTCCTCGGCCATAACTAGGAGAGAATGGTTGTCGTCCACGACCACTACCACGACCAGAAGGAAGAGGAAAACTGGTATGGGGCAAAAGAAGTTGTAGGAGCAGGAGACCTTTGAGAAGCAAGGTGAGTATCTTCACACTTTTCCTATTGGATCTTGGCATCCAACTGATTTTTTAATTCATATATCTGTGCCTGCAGAGAGCAATGGTGGTTAACCATGTGCGGGGGGAATCTTGTAAGCTCTTGCTAAAGTGTATCCACACTTTTGCTTCAGTACAATAGAGCTAGGAGCAAGAAAAGGATGGTCATATGAACTCCTGATCATATTACAATGAAAGCTCAGCAATGAGTCATACCCTTGATCTGAATCAGAATATTCATCTTCAGAGGAAGATGTTGATACTTGATTGGTAACAACAATGAGTTCAGAGAACTCAACATCTGATTCACAACTCTCTGTATCAGATATAAGCACATATGTGTCTTCATCAAGAGAGTGCTCTTGAACAAAACTTACTTTGGGCCTTTGTAGAGGCCCTTATGGACCTTTCTTGGGACAGTCCTGGCTATAATGGTTCCCTTTACATATGAAACACTCAGTCTTTCTATTCTTGGGAAAATATTTCTTTTTTCTAAAGAATTTTCTATGGGGCTTAAAAGGCTTGGATGCACAATCTGTGCATTTAATAGATTTCTTGAAGCGAGAAGAATGCTTCTTATGTTTCTTATACCAAGAAAGATTAGGAGCTGGACAACCAAATTGATTTTCTATTTGAGTAGAACAAAATTTTACTACTAATATTTTCTCAGCTTTCAAAGCTTCTTTACGAGCTTTCTTCTCAATACAGAGATGCTGATTAGTCTTTGTGATGATCTAATTTATCCTTCCAAAGGTTAAATCAGCATCAGAATAGTTATGCATGGCTTTTTTATATTCAGTGGAGAAGTATGAAGGAAAAGACTCCACATATCTTAATTTCATTGTAGAGTTAAATGGAGTACTTGAATTGTACAGGAGCTTTTGCATATAGCATTGGTACTCTTTAAACTTTGGACATGTCGCAAAGTTGAGCTCTCAGAAACTCAAGAGTACACAATCTTTTCTCATCATCGACTGTGCCAATAAATTCTGTGATTATTGCAGTTGTCAAACTGGTAGTTCCACCTCCAACTCTTTGAGTGCCTTGTTCTCCTTGACCATTAATGATTTGATCTTGCATGCGAGGAGGAACAACATCCCACCATTCTTTGAGTATGCCCACGAAAACTGTTAGCAATGATACCAGCAATATCTTTGTCATGTTTGCTGAATTGCAAAACTTGAGTATTTTCCCAACCAATCATGCCATGGACCATCTCTTGGATTTCATCTGGAGTTTTACATTCAATCTTATAAAAATTGGGCTGGAAATTCAAAGTTCTGATCGTACCTTGCATGGGAGGTGTATAGCTTTCACCTGTATCCATGAAACTTTCAACTGCTTCTTCTGTCAATCTTGCCATGCCAATTTTCTTGTCGCCATGTTTTTGCTGACTGAAAGGTGACTTCATTGAGGCAACTTGTGCCCAAGTAATGGCCTTAGACCAGTTTGGGCTTCCTTGGCTACTGGAAGAGATACTAATTTTTTCTGAATGAGAACTCTCAATTTTATTGACAGCAGTAGTGAGAGTAGGGAAATGCCTGCTCGATCTCAGAAACAGAGAAACACAAAGTATTAACTTTCTCATTGACAGTTTGAATACTGTCAATCACTTTCTTTTCAGATCCTTCAGAGACGACACGAACAAATTGTTGTATCTGGGATTGCAGACTGTTGTTGACTTGATCTGGCTCTTGCTGCAAAGTATTAGCCAGCTGTTGTACGTTAATAGATAAATTATCCATTTTTTTATTTAATAAAGAAACAACAGACTGAATATCACCACGTTGGTGGATCTCTATAGTCTTTAAGAGTATCTTGCATTCTCTTAAGATTTTCATTCTGAGACAGGACTTGATCCTGAATAGCTCAGGTAGCTTTGTTGTTCCAGTTCATCATGCAAGTAGACTCAGATTGCTCGATCTTGGAGTCCAACTGTTGCTGATACCAGTATTATCGGCGCTGTTGCCGATCCTCTGTGTAGATCTCAAAATCTTTGGCCATAGGGAACTCATTCTCAGGATGAGAAGTCGAAGGCCTCTTTTGTATCCATTGAGACCTTGGCTCTGTTAAGAACAGATCTGGCCATTTGTAGAGTTTGGTAATGAGAAGATGATGAAAAAGATTTCATACTAATAGTAGGACCATTTTTGGGAATATATTTTTGTTGTACTAGGACTTGACATTGTTCACACCACAAACAGTCGGTGTTAGGATCATGTACAAGTGTGGGATGGCTACAAGGAGGAAAGTCAGACTCAGGATTTTTCTCTTTATCAGACATAAACGACTGAACAGAGGAGGATGCAGACAATCTTGGTTTAACTGAGTTAAACTTTCGAATGATATGATAGCCTTACCTTTATCTTCAATGACCTTGGAGGCTGTCGGTACAGATGATGTGCTTCTTGCAACACATTTTGTGGAAATAGTCCATTCACGGGGCACATGAATTTTATCCCAGCTTACTACTTCAGGTTCAATTTTTTGTGCAGTAAGGCTAGCATACATGACGACACTACTTCCTTGTGAAGGGCTGTGCTTTATAGTAGGATGAGTAGTATTAGTTAAATAGAAAATAATTCTATAAAAAATTGCTAATGAGGAAGACCCTGGTTTCATATTTAATCCCGTGGTTTGTAAATGTAACTTTAAAACTTGATCTAACAGATTGTCAGTCTGTATAGATATGGGATAATTAGGGAACACATTAAAATGGATGGGTCCATTACTGAGACTGGTTTGTAAGGCAGCTAACAAACAGTCTTTGAAACTCTCATGATGAGTATCTAGCAAACAACACAAAACAGATGCATTTAAACCTTGATGGAATAAGGGAGTTATTTCGACTTGCACATAACCTATATGTACAAATCTATAGGTGGACTGCTTCTTTAAATAAGCTAGATCTTGTGGTGAAATTAAAGGAATGTCGTATTCAGATTTTGCAGAAGTTTTCACCTGAATACAGGATTCATGAGATCTAATAGCAGTACTAGCTAATAAATGAAATGACTTGGATTTCTGGTATACTTCACTATAGGGGAGCTTCGGGAGCTTCCATCTCGAAAGGGGATTTTCTTCCTTAGAAATATTAGTTTCATCATTAACAGGAATAAGATCCGAAAGAATTACGAATGCATCATCGTAGTCTTCGTCTTGTCGACCAGAGGTCGATGCAACCCAAGCTTCTGTATCCATGTCGTCTGGTGCAAAGTTTCTGTCCTTCACCGCGTCTTATGTAGAACATATATGACCTTAAGACATCTCACCCGGGCTTAAAAACAGTCTGCGTTCCTCTGTGCATGTCTTACGGGATTCAAAAATGCTATAGATGAAATCTCTAGAGATAGAAAGCAAAGAAATACAACGAGATATGATAGAACAAGAAGAAAACCGGCTTTGATACCACAAATTGGGGAACAAGGATCTTTAGAACTCAAAACTCAATATATTATTAATTGTAAGAGCAGAACTCCATTACACAGTTCTTGAACAAATTAAAACACTTCTGGAAACTGAAAAAATTGGGGAACAAGGATCTTTAGAACTCAAAACTCAATATATTATTAATTGTAAGAGTAGAACTCCATTACACACTTCTTGAACAAATTAAAACACTTTTGGAAACTGATTACAGAATAGACTTAGGCACACTAATACTTTACAAACTCTAATCTCGGATTCATTATAATGAACCCGACCCATCCTTAAATAGGAAAGGAGAGGAGAAAATAACCGGTAACCTAGAAACCTACCAACCAGGAACTGGTAACACAGGTTACCCAAAAGATTCCCACCAAACTGATAGGACGAGTACATGCCACTCGTAATAGCACCTTTAGAACGTGGGGAGGTCCACTTTTTTACATAAAGTGAGTTTTCACGTCACTATTTATTGTACTGATGACAACAAGCTTATCATCTACCTTTAAGGACTATACAAAATGCTGGGCCTGGCATTATCATCAGAAGATGAGGATGAATCTTCAGTAGGAATGATTACACGTTCTTCAACAAAGAAAAGAAGACACGTGTTGCACTCGTACCAAAGTCTGGAAACAATTCGTGTCCCATCTGTATCTCTACAAAGATATGCTCGTGTTGGATAGATATATTGATCAGGGATACGTAGAGGGTATCCAGGTGCAGGAGGAGGTACGTTCATGGTGTGATAGATGTAAAAATTCCTCCACAGAGCTCCATTCGGATTTGCATGATGACCCTGTATGGTGTTAGTAACAACATAATATTTCATTTTTATGAACCAGGGGATCTTACAATTAATGATAATATTTCTAATAGCGTCTGGACTTGGCTCAAGCAGTGGACTGTTAGACAGCTTAGTTGGTAGAAACTTAATCAAGAAATACTTACGATAAGCTGAGATGTATTGTTGGTCTCCTAGTCTACTTGGATGATTCCATGCATCATTTATAAGTGGATCACCTTCGGGCCAGAGCTTTGAAAATTCAAATCACCATAATGTATTTGGCCTTGGAATAAGTTGGCGAAGATGGATTCCTTCAACAGGTGGTGTGTCATGAGTAGGCTTTGTTTCTCTTGAATGGTGCCATGGCCATTTCAAATTACAAAAGACCATGGGGTCTTGTTTGGTATGAAAATCAGAGGTTGGAATATCAAGATCAACAAACCTGCTGGCAACCTTTGTCATATTATAATGAGAGACAAAAATAATGTCTCTAGATGTAAGCAGTTGTTCGGCTTCTTGAGACATTCTAAGATCAAAAACTTCTTTAGATCTTAGCATAGGCAAACAAGTGGTTGTGTCCCAAACCAGATGAAGGTACTCATGAATAATTTGAGTAACATTGATGGTCTTGGTCTGAACAAGTTCTCTAGAGGCAAAGTCTGCTAAAGCATTTTTCTTACCAGAGATATGTTTGACATCAAAGTCGTAACCATCAAACCATTGAGCCCATCGTTGGAGGTGACCATATGTTTTCTTGTTTGTTGGGTCTCATTTATACAATCTTCCCTTGAAATACTGTAAATCAGTTCTCAAGAGAAACTTTTCATGCTAAATAAAAAATAGGAAAGATTGAATGGCTCTTTTTGCTGCAAGAATTTCCTTATGACTAGAATGATACTTTAATTCAAGTCCTTTGAAAGAACCAGAGGCCTACTTGCAAATATGTTCTGTATCATTCTCCTTTCGTTCTTTGAGGATTTCTCCCCAAGAATCTTCTGAGGCATTTGTTTCAATTATTTTGAAACCTGAATCAGGCAGAGACAGAGATGGCAGATTCTGGCAGGACTGCTTAATCCTTTGAACTACTTTGGTCATTGTAGAATCCCATGCTGGGGCATTTTTGCAAAGCCTTTTATTCAGAAGTAATCTATCTACAACCGTATTTTGATAAAAACCAACAATATAGTTAACACAACCTAAAAATCTTTGTAGTTGTGTTTTATCAGTTAATTCATCAGGAAATAAACTGATCTTAGAAACAATATGTTCGTGTAGAAGAATGGCTCCATCTGAAATAGTGATACCCAAAAATTGAACTGTATCTCTAAATGTCTCCATTTTTGTAGGACTGAGACATAAACCATTGGAATATACAGTCTGATAAAATTGTTCTAAGTGCTTCAAGTCCTCTTTAGTATTCTGGGAGAATACAAGAATGTCATCAATATACACCATAAGAAATTTGGAGAGATGACCAAATATTTGATCCATTTTCTTTTGGAAAATGGATGGTGTTGTTTTCAGACCGAATGGAAAAACAGTCCATTCATACTGTCCACCCGAAATGCTGAATGCAGTTTTAAAAGTATCTTCCTTGTTTAGGAAGATTTGCCAGAATCCTGATTTTAAATCAAATTTTCTATAAACCTTACTGCCATGAATCCGAGTGAGCAAATCATCTCGGCTAGGGATAGGATGTTGCAAAGGCAGAATAAACTTATTCAAAGGTTTATAGTTGACAACAAGTCTTTTCTTACCTCTCACCTGCTCACTCCTTTTGTTAACATAAAAGGCTGGACACGTCCATGGGGACTTGGATGTTTTAATAAATCCACCCTTGAGTAGATTATCAATTTCAGCTTGGCATTCTATCCGTTCAGAAGGAGACATGCTAATATGGTGTGCCTTAATCCTTGGAGGAGTGGTTGTCTGGAATTCCAACTGGCAATAGTGTTTCTTACCATGCATAAATGCATGTGGATTATCAGAGGAACTGTGATTCTTGATTTTGGAAATCATGGCATCAATGACAGAGGTGTTGAGAGAGATTGACTTATGTAACCAGTCATTATTAGAAGCTTTACAGGGCTTCAGTTGAGAGGGTACAATGGACTGGTAAGATGGAAGTCTTGGAAAAGATCCCTAAGGGAAACAGATCTCTTTTTCACAGATGGTATAGGGCATATTGTTGTTAAGGTTATTTGACCCAAGAAGCATATCATAATGGAGGAGGTCAAATTGATGAACCTTAAACACATTTTGGACTTTCCCTAACCGAACATGAATGTAAGCAGAACATTTAGAAATGGCTTTCTTTGAATCAAAACTTACTTGTATAAAGTCAGGAACCCAACAATCACTTGGAATAGCCTTTTCTTTTAACAGGATAATCCTTGCACTAGTGTCAACCATTGCATCTAATGCATACTGTTTGATATTGGGAATACAGATCTGAACTTTACAAAATGGATTGCAAGAAGTTCTTACAGTACTTACTTCAACTCGGTGTTCTGCATCATATTGGTCATAGGCTTTCTCCATGATCAGCCTATTGACATCTTCTTCATTATCAGCATTGGTTGCTGATTCTTCTTCTTGAAGTAATGATTGAAATTCTTCAGTAGCTTTTTGTATGGCTCTTTCAAGAAGGGATATTCTTGCTTGCCTCCACCATTTTCTTTCAGGAGTTCCAATGGTAGGAACAGGAGTAGAAATAGGGGCTGGAGGTTGTGCTTCATAATGAACCTCTTCATCTGCATCTTCTCTTCAGGGAAAAGAAATGGAAATTTTCTTGGACCGATTCCACGTCCTCGACCAAAACTGGGAGAAACAGGTTGTCTTGGTAGGTGTTCGCGACCACGACCACGACTAGGAGGAAGAGAAAACTGATAGTGTGCAGAAGAAGTTGCAGGAGTAGAAGATCGCTGTGAAGCAAGATGAATGTCTTCATGATTCTCTTATTGGATCTTGGCATCCAAATGATTTTGTAACTCGTAGATTTGTGCTTGCAGAGAGTAATGGCGATTGACCATGTACGGGTGGCACTTTACAAGTTCTTGCTGAAGTGTATCCAACTTTTGCTTCAGCACAATGGAACTAGGAGCAATAAAAGGATGCTCATATGAACTCCAAATCATATTACAATGAAAGCTAGGTAGGGAGTCATATCCTTGATCTGAATCAGAAAATTCATCTTCAGAGGAAGATGTAGAGACTTGATTTGTAGCAACAATGAGTTCAGAGAACTCAACATCTGATTCACAACTCTCTGTGTCAGATATGAGCACGTATGTATCCTCATCTAGAGAATGCTCCTGAACAAAACTTACTTTGGCCTTTGCAAAGGCCTTCTGACCTTTCTTGGGACAGTCCCGACTGTAATGGTTCCCTTTACAAATGAAACACTCAATCTTTTTATTCTTGGGAAAATATTTCTTTTTTCTAAAGAATTTTCTACGGAGCTTGAAAGGTTTAGATGCACAGTCTGTGCATTTAGAAGATTTCTTGAAGCGAGAAGAATGCTTCTTATATTTCTTATACTGGGAAGGATTAGGAGCTGGACAACCAAATTGATTTTCTATTTGGGTAGAACAGAAGTTGACTCCTAATATTTTTTCTTCTTTCATAGCTTCCTTCCGGGATTTTTTTTCAAGACAGAGACGTTGATTAGTCTTTGTAATAATCTGATTTATCCTTCTAAAGGTTAAATCAGCATCAGAATAATTGTGCATGGCTTTTTTATATTCAGTGGAGAAGTATGAAGGAAAAGACTCCACATATCTTAATTTCATTGTAGAGTTAAATGGAGTACCTGAATTATAGAGGAGCTTTTACATGTAGCATTGGTACTCTTTAACTTTGGACATGTCGCAGAGTTGAGCTGTTAGAAACTCAAGAGTACATAGTCTTTTTTCATCTTCGATTGTGCCAATAAATTCTGCGATTATAGCAGCTGTCAAACTGGCAGTTCCACCACCAAGTTTTTCGGCACCTTCTTCACCAACACCATTGATGATTTGGTTTTACATGTGGGGAGGAACAACATCCCACCACTCTTTGAGTATGCCAACGAAACTGTTAGCAATAATACTAACAATATCTTTGTCATGCTTACCATATTGCAGAACTTGGGTGTTAGCCCAACCAATCATGCCATAGATCATCTCTCTGATCTCATCTGCAGTCTTACATTCAACTTTGTAGAAATTTGGCTCGAAATTTAAAGTTCTGATTGTACCTTGTAAGGGAGGTGTAGAGCTTTCAGTTGTGTCCATGAAGCTTTCAGCAGCTTCTTCTGTCAATCGTGCCATGCCGATTTTCTTGTCACCTTCTTTTTGCTGACTGAAGGGTGACTTCATTGAGGCAACTTGTGCCTAAGTAAGGGCCTTGGACCAATCTGGACTAGGTCCTTAGCTACTGGAAGAGATACTGCTTTTATCAGATTGAGAACTTTCTATTTTGCTGACAACAGTAGTGAGAGTAGGGAAATGCTGCTCGATCTTTGAAACAAAAAAACAAAAAGTATTTACTTTTTCATTGACAGTTTGAATACTGTCAATTACTTTCTTCTCAGATCCTTCAGATACAGCACAAACAAATTGCATGATCTAGTCTTGCAGATTGTTGCTAACCTGGTCAAGGACATGCTGCAAATTAGAAGTTAGCTGTTGTACATTAATAGATAAATTATCCATCTTTTTATTCAACAAAGAAACAACAAACTGTATATATCCACGTTGGTGGAGCTCTATAGCTTTAAGAGTATCCTGCATTCTCTTAAGCTTTTCATTTTGAGACAGGACTTGATCCTGAATATCTCTTGTAGCTTTGTTGTTCCAGTTCATCATGCAAGCAGACTCAGATTGCTCGATCTTGGAGTCCAGTTGTTACTGATACCAGTATTGTCGGCGCTGTTGCTGATCCTTTGTGTAGATCTCAAAATCCTTGGCCATTGGAAACTCATTCTCAGGCTGAGAGGTCGAAGCCTCTTTTGTATCCATGGAGACCTTGGCTCTGTTTAATATCAATTTAGCCATCTGCAGAGTCTGGTAATAAGAAGATGACGAACAAGAATTCATATTGATACTAGGACCATTCTTAGGAATATATTACATGTAACGCAATAAATTGCATTTAATTTAGAGGTGATCTTAGTTATATGTCTCTTATTTTAATAGTCACTCAAAACCTTGTTTTATTCACTCCACTGTTTTAGATAGTCTTCATTTCAAGTAAAGATCATTATTTAATCACTTATTAAGTGTTATTAGTTTAGTCATAGTGTCAAAGTTATACATCAATGTTGTTATTTTTTGAATTTCGGAATTGTCTAATCATCTCCAAATCCTAGAAGTCTTTTTGGGTCCATTGTAAAAAAAAATTATAATTATTTCTTGTATTTGTGGTTAAGTCAATAGATTCGATCTCAAAAAAATTGTAAAAGGCTATTTATGATGTCAAAATCAATATTGAGTCATGTAAATTGTGTCATTGTAAAAATTTCAAAAAATAAAATTAAAATTTGCGTTGCGAATGTATTTTCGGTTGAACCCGATATTCGATTTAGACATGTAATTGAGCCTCAATTCAAATCTAGCTGAGTTAAGCAGTGACACATTAGAGGATGGATGCACAAGAGGATGGAGGATGAGCAACATCCTCTTGCTAGTTACCAATGACGGGGCCGCTTCAGCTATGGTTACATGTATGTAGTGTGAGTATGTGCTTATCAGTTTTGTAGTGTGTTTATTTGTAGTGTTCCTATTGCATTATGTGTATTGTGTATATTATTAAAAAAATTGTATAGGATGGAAGATAACTACGATGATCCTCTGACTACGAAGATCCTTTAACTTTCGTACTTTTTTGGAAGATGATCAGTCAATGAATATGTTTATTGCAATAATAACCAATTAGGATGCAACATGATATAATTTTCCTTTTCTATATTTCTATTTTTAATTTCACATTGTGGGGGGTAATAATAACCAATGTTCCATTCCCATTCTCCACCAAAATGGCTAAAGTCAAGGGAAGCTTCCAGTGGTAGTGGCAATTGTTTATGTTGTTCAAGATTGAGTGGCATCGATCAATAACAGTGGCTATATAAATAAGAACATTACGATTCTTAGAGGTGATGATGTGGAATGTTTTCAATATATGTTCTATTGTTCATGTGTTGTGATAAGAGAGTTATTACCTATGTTGCTCCATGCAGTGAAGAAGTGATGAGAGTTGATGATAGTACTTGGCACATCATGAAGTGGTTTGTGGTAAACCACTTGAAAACCACCAATATCGGTTTTTGGTCCATCACTGTAAAACCATCCATCAGGTTTTTGATTTTTCTTCGAAAATCACCTAATCATGAAAGAGGGTGCAAGTACAAAGATAGGTTTTCCCCATATTCGCACTAAGGGGGAGAATGTTGGGAATATACATGCTAGTGCTAACATTATGTTAGTGGGATAATTACATGTGTAAATATAAATGTAAGTTCCACTGTCGTAATTTAATTATGTGAGGTTTTGTTGTTAAATCAAACTCATGTATTTAGGGAGAGTGGTTGTAGGAGCTTTCCTATTTTATAGGAAACATCCTCCCTATAAATATGTACGTTGTTGTATTGTGAATGTAACAAATTTAAATTAGAGTTATATTTACAATGTTGTTTCATGATGAGATGTTAATGTTATCACCGAAGCGTAACACCCTTTTATTTCTTATCACGTGAGTGTGTCAAGGCAAGACAATGTGACTGGGTAATATGGGTACCATGTCTCAAGTTGTGGGACTTGTTACTTGAGATGGACCTCCAAAGAAGGCTGGTTCCTCTTCTTAAACTAATGAAACAACTATTCTAATGAAATAAATATATTGAATACCTCTAATCTATGAATTTCAAGGGACCAAAGAGAGAAATAACATGAAAGTAAAGAAATATACACTAAAATAGGTGATGCGCTAAAAGAAAGGTGTGGAAAATAATCTCTAATGTGTGGAAATGGAAGGAAATGTAGATTAAAGAGGGTGAAACAATCACCATAGTCTAAAAAAAACATTCACAACACCATCCCCATAGAGACACAATAATAATAAACCTACAGGATGAGTAAAATAATCATAATATAGATGTAAATTAAGATGGAGAGGCAAGGGAATGAAACAAACATAGACAAGGGAAGAGAGATATCCACAAATTTGAGTCTATTACTTCAAGAGTTCACACAGTCCATTTACAGAGAAAGAGAAAGGCCTGGATCATCATGTAAGAAGTCCAATATGAAGGCATGTAGCACATTTGTGTTCCAAAAAAAAAAATAGTATAGTTTTGTTACAAGAGCAATTCCCCCTCTCAAATGAGAGGGCACTTCAATTTATAGAAAATGAGGAAGGAGAGAGAAGAAGTGAAACTTTTGGATTTCCTCTTTTAACCCTTTTGTAAAGTAACAAAAGTGGGTGAAAATCATGATGGGTAACCTACAAGAGCCATCCCATGTTGTCCCATAACTTGCATCAGAAGAAAAATGGTTGCTCATGCTCATTTAATGCCATTTCAACCACCTAGAAGTCACCATTTCAAACTGGGATCATTTTCTATCGATTTTCATCATTAAAACTCCATTATATCTTGAAATTTTTTATTTCTAAGTTTATATATTGGAGCCATGATTCCATCGAGTCTAATTTTGTGCAATTTGGTTGAGAAATGCAAATGTTATGGCCTTGTGAGTGTGGGAAGCTCTCCATCATTTTCTAGGCTTGGTTGTTGTTTACAAGACTGTGTATTAAATTTCTTTGACTGGAAATAATTATTTTAAATTTCTCTCTCTCCCTAATGTTTTGCATGTTTTTTAAAAAAATTGGGAACATTTTAAATTTTATAATGGGGCCCACCACTTTACGTTTTAAATGTGGGAGGAGTTGTGTGTTTTAAATTTCACTGTTTGAGGGCCAGCTAGGCCAGTTCACCAGCTGGCTTGCTGAGCTGGTACCTTCCTGACTAACTCCTTGAGATATTTCCTTTGCATTCGAGTTCCACATTCCAAAACCTTCATTCCACACTAGCTTCCGACGCCAAGGTCAACACCAACGTACCTACCTCATGGACCCCACACAATATCATGCGGGTGTCGACATTGCCACGGGTAACTCTGACCTAATGCGGCCCGTCCCTAGTGAATGCATTTGTATCCACATAACACTTGTTATCTGCATGCCACTCACCAGGATTATCTCATTCTCCATGCCCATCGAATTGGATGATGCATGTTCCTTCTACCTCGGTTGCATCCACAATGTTCCTTCGGCCGAGACTACACCGCATCGGTCTTTGCACTGCCTCCCCATATGGCTTAGCCATATGTTCTAATGAGCTTGATTCCCCATGTGGCATGCGGACCGCATCTATTATTTCGCACTTGGCCCACATGCCAATGAAACCTATAATGTCCCCACAACTCACCCCTTCTCTGCATTTCTTTGCATTGTGGCATTTTTAGAATCTCGCAAGCAGACAAGGCCCAAACTCCCTCTGGACATGCAGACATTGAAATTCTGATGCAGATGATATAGCCCTGCTTTTCCATGGAACTCATCCTGAGATCTCTGAGCTGGACTCATAAAGCTAACCTAAATCTCTTACCCCCACATTTTTCCTGAGTCCCGACTTCTTTGTGGGATTGTCATCGAGCTTTATGATCCCCCTACCTCAATGCTATGCTTATGAGTTGGCTTTCACGTTATCTACGGCTGATCCTAACTTGTTGATCCAATGTATCATGAGCCAGCTTGAGCCCAAGTCCTTTCCTTCTATGCATTGAACCATTCTCCTAACATCCAACCTCTCAGATGCTCACTACTGAGCTTAGTGTCATTCTGCAACAAAATTCCATTTTGTAGTGCAAAGGTCCCTAATTTCCAAGCCCATGTCATCTATAGCTCGACCATAAACTAGCTTACCCGGGAGGTTCTACATATAGCTTGGTGAACTCGAACTCTTAACTCGCCACCTCACAGCTCGTCACCAACTTTGAACATGTAACTAGGATAGTGTCTTGGCAGATAACCATGGGATGAAACAGGAAGGAGACTAGCCAATATCCCAACTCGTCGAGTTGGGAGCCAACTTGCCAACCAACTCGATGAGATGGTTGGAGGGATTGAGGGCATTTTTTCAAATTTTTACACTTTCCCTCTTAAGTTTTTGAATCTTTTTAGATTTACCAAGACTTGAGAGGCCTAGGTGGAGGTTTTTTAGGGTGCTCCAAGGAAATTATCAAATTTTACCCATTATTTCCTACAAGTGGGCCCTACCGAAGCTTGCTTTATTCTTTCTGAATTGAGACTCAAATGTTTATAACCTCGAGGAGGAAAAAATACTCTCATGACCCCAAATCTTCTCAAAATCACTGATATGTGCTCCTGAAATGTGGAAATTTTCCCGCAACCCTGGTGAATGCCCCCTAGTGGCCTATTATAAGTGCTCTAACTCAAGGCCTCCTTGTTGTCCATTTTCACCCTAGGAGGTGAAAATGGATAACAATTTGGTGACTCACAGGGTCATATGCCTGTTATATGTGTATACTAGTAGCCTAGAAGCTATCCATTGGCATATGAAGTCTATCAAATAATTTGTGAACTAATCTTGGACTGTGAAAATATTCCCCTGAGCCACTGAAACACCACTTCTTGAAACTGGAACTGCTTGTTGTTGCTTACATTTTCTAAATCTTTATAATAAAATATTGAAATCTAGTTTTGTGAGAGTGGAAAATTTCCTTGATTCTAAAATTCCTTCTCTCCATTTCATTTCTCTACAAATTTTATCTGTTTGGAATACATGACCATACTTGAAACTACCCTGAATATTAGATTCTTGTCAATAGGAAGCAAAAACAAACTAATTTCTTGACAAGATGGAGCATTACAAAAAATTTAGAGACATAAGATGATTTTCGACATAATGAAACTTTATTAAAATATGATTCTCCCTTCTAAATAGGATGACCTGAACATTTTTGAAGGGCTATAACTGTTCACACATTGGTTGGCTTTTGTAAAATCATAACAATGTTCACCTATGCCACACCACAAGCTGCCCCAAAACTAATTTTTCTAATTAACAAGGGCATGAGAATCTCAACTGATGTTCTGAAGGAGAAAAAGAATGAGAACATTGAAATATGCCTCCATGTTCTGATTTTAGTTGGTATGCATTTGAGTTTTCTTGAGGATAACAACTATTTCTTGTAACTTTGAGCTTCTTGTCTATAATATTCCCCCTGGAAACATGGTGAACTGTACAAAGAGGAAACACATAAGCAATAGAACATGTGCCCAAGGAAATTAGGTAAATTGAAACCTATTTTAACAACAGAACAATGTGCACAAGCACTTGGAGGAATTAGAAAATCCTAAACTAATATGTACAAGGGTGAGATTTTACTTTAGTAATAACACTTGAGGTAGATTCCATTTATTGGAATAAGAAATTCTTCACCATCAAACTTAGCCAGTTAGAAAGCATTACTACTTTTGCATTTTGTGATCATCTATGGACCACTCCATATTTCATCAACCTTCGAATGCTTTCCCGATTTTTTCTTATCAGCATCCCACTTTATCACCAAATCTCCTTCCTAGAATATTCTAGGCCTTAGCTTTCTTGTCAAATCTCCTCTTGATCAGTGCTTGATATTTCTCCATGGTTTACATTGCATTCTCTCTTGTTTCTTCCAACTCCATTAGTTCTTCATACCTTGCTTCCATGGGCTCAAACTCATGTTAATTCCAACTGCTTGATAAGCTCCAATGTTGATAGCTCCAAGTGATACAAGAAACCTTACTTCTTTTCCATAAACTAGCTTGTATGGAGAGTTTCCTGTAGACATAGTTGGTGTGATTCTATCAGCCCACAAGGCTGATTTTAGCTTTGTGTGCTAGGTCCTCTGGATTTCATCTAGACCCCCTTCTTATAATTCTCAATAAGTTCTTTTTTGTGGACTCGGATTTCCCATTACCTTGGGGGAAATAGTTAGATGAAGTGTTGAGATATAATCCATTTCTAATAGTCCACTCAATGATCTTTGTGCCATAAAATGCCATTGCATTATTTGATATGATAGTAGTCAGGACACCAAATATTGTTATTATCTCTTCATATAAGTCCATTATGATGGATTCATTTTCCTCTTTGAGTACTTCCGCTTCGGTCCACTTAGTGAAATAATACTGTTGCTATTGAG
Source organism: Taxus chinensis (assembly GCA_019776745.2). Classification (NCBI taxonomy): domain Eukaryota; kingdom Viridiplantae; phylum Streptophyta; class Pinopsida; order Cupressales; family Taxaceae; genus Taxus; species Taxus chinensis. The sequence goes on along the minus strand of CM034147.1, from coordinate 904,619,245 downwards.
AATACACTTGTGGCCTTTCCTTGAGTTCATGGGTTGATAACCACTAATGAAGTCCAATCCCCATTGCATGAAGGGTTTATCTACTAATACTGGATGTAATGGAAGTGCAATGCTAGACTTTTCCATTCATGTGAAGAATGCACACTTTCTTACATTTTTTAATCCAATGCATAGCAATCATTAAACAATGTGGGTCAATAATAACCAGCCTTCATGATCTTGAGAGCTATTACTTGTGGAGAAAAGTGGTCCCTCTCGCTTCTCCATCATAGAACTCATGCATACACTTTATAAACCTGAGTATGTTAGGAACACACCTAAGGAGAACTCCAATCACATACTTCTTGAACAAGATGCCAGTAAAATAAGAAGCATATGGAATGGATTGTAATATGAAGTATCTTATCTTTTAATTTACTGATATTTTAGATGGTCATTGACCTATTTAAAGATAATGTACCATATGTTGACTCCAAAATAGAGTTGGCACACTGATCCACTTAGACTATTCTTGATTATCTTGTAGCACTAAGATAACTTATCCTTCATCATTTAACTCATCATGTTTATTAGAAGCAAGTTGACTCACACATATCTTTGTCACATACTGGATCTTTGTCACTTTGATTTATATGTTATATTCCATCACATGAGTGATCAAACCTGCCCTTTTTCTCATTCAAATCCTTTGTCATGAGAAAATCCTTGACCCTGAAACCAGGCACTAATAATTGAAGCTTATTATTTGAGACCAAGTGTCTGAAATTTATTCAAGATTCTTATAAGAGTGAGGGCAACACTTTTCAATAAAATATTACCTCACCTCATAAGTCTTCTAAGCCTTGACTGAAGAAATCTAGGGGACTGCTCCAAACCTTCTTTATTTATCTATACCAAGATGGATGAGATTGCATTTGAAGCACCAAAGGCATAGAGACATGAAGTCCTTTGTAGAAAATCCATGGGTTTATGAGAGTTGGGGCCTGAGATATGGCTTATTTGATGGCCTAAAAACTATCCTTTACCCTCAATTGCTATCCATTTTAATTCCATGATTCTTCTTCAACATTATTGTCAATGGCTTGACTATGAGTGGCAAAGTTCAGGCACAAACTATGTGGAACAAATTTATCCTCCCTAACAAACTTTGGAGAATCCTTCTTGTGACTTAGGAAATGGTAGAAAATGGATAGCTTCAAATCTTTTAAGTTCAATGGTTCCAGTCATTCCTTCAGACAACAATATGGCCTAAGAGCTTTCCTTCATGAGCCAAGAATATACACTTCTTCGTATTTAAGAGAAACTGTGAATCTTCTACATCTTTGGAACACTTGTCTGAGGTGAAAAAGGTGATTTGCTACATTCTTGGAGAAGTACAGTGAAATCAACAAGATAGAACCATCACCATTTTTTTAATCAACCCTTTAAAGGTCATATCCATTTCTCTTTGGAAAGTAGCTCTAGAAATTTGACAGTCCAAAAGGCATTTTCTTATAAGCATATGTTCCTCACTTTGCGGTGAAGGTTGATCCTGAATTGGTCATCTTATTCCTTAACATTATTTGAGTTATAACCATGAGTAACCATACTAGTCAATGAAAATATCTTCTGAGCCAGCTACTACCTGTAAGATGTTGCTACATAGAGGGAAGAGGATAGTGGTCCTTGAGTGAAGCTTTATTCAAATGATGAAAGTCTACATGCACAACTTGATTTCTCCATTTCTCTTTCTCACTAGTACCAAATTTTCTAACCTAGCTTGAGTGCTTGACTTGGAAAAATTATGTTTGCCTCTGATAAATTTATTCAATTCCTTCCTCGTGAGAGGTTCTAATATGAGGATTCACTAGTCCTTTGTCTTCTGTTCTAATGGGTTTAGAATCAGGATCCAATTCAATAGTATGTTGTGCAAATTTTGGGTTAAATCCTCTCAAATATTTATAATTCCAGGAAAAGACACATAGAAATTCTTTACAAAGTTATGGATGAAAGTCATATCTTCTCTTGTTGAGTAATCACCTTCCCAATTTGCAACATCTCACCTTCACCTACTGAAATATACTCTGAGTCTTCACCCTTGACCTGAATGTTTACTTTATCTATTTTGGAAATTGGTTATCGGGGTTGAAGATTGACTCCAGAGTTATCAGGGCCTTTATGGGAGTTTTATTTTGTTCTTCAGATGAACCACTTGGTCATCAATACTGCTGATTCTAGTTTGTCCTGATTCTATACATGAGAACTCAAATTAGCTTCTTGTAAGAAATTTATGATTATTTACTGATCACTTTTCAGATACTTTCCAAATATGTATTGTTGTCTAGAACACCTATGGCCTTACAACCATTTTAATATGAGGACTGAGTTTGTATCTTTCTTGATGCTATCAATAAAATCAAAAGACTGCCCCCAATTTTTGTAATCTTGTCTGCACAGCCTCATTATTCTTCCTTGGGATAGAAATGATGTTGAAAGCTTCAAATTCCTTCAATGAGATGTCATATTGGTTCTTGTAGCTTTTTAGTAGATATCTTTCTTGGCTATGCATTGATTCCTCTAACTTGGTTTATAACCCAGCTCACTCTCTTTGAATAATTTGCAAGTTTCTTAATACTTTTATTCCTTTCCCAATGCAATCCATGGGTCAATGCCTCGTACTCAGTTATGTTGTTTGAAAACCTAAAAATGAAATTGAGAAAAGATGAGTAGTATTTTATACCTTGAGGTGATACAAGAATTTATCCTCCCTCTAACACCTTGCCTAATCTCCTCGAGCCATCAAAATAATAGTGTACCAAACTTCATTATCATCTCCTTCCATCTAGTTTGGTGATGATTAGGTAGAGGTGTATTTTTCTTCGTGCAAGTAATAGATTCCCAACTTAGCCTCTTCCATTTCCTTGTATGGATAAAAAAACATGCCTTTTTTTTCCCATTTATTAAGAGGTCAAGTCTAGAATGTTTGTAAACCTTGGTGTCTGCTTCTTGAGTGCTTGGAACAATATTCTTTTTCGAAAGTTGAGTGATTTGCGTTGATTGGGATTGGTACATGAGGCTCAATATTGAAATTTTGCAATTTGTTCTGATTTGATTGTAGCCTTAGATACATACCTTGTTTTTAATAGCATATGTCACCAATTAATATAAAATTAGCCTCCAATCTTAGCGGTGAACTCTATTGAAAGGTACATAAATAAAGAGTGGTGGCAAGTCAATAACTGATATATCTTGGAAGACTATGACATTGGGGTATGCATGTAGTTTAAGGCTCAATCACTTTGATTATTCCAACTGTTACCACTTGTTGTCCTATCTAAGCTACACTAATCCTATTTTTAACACTAGCTCATATTTTAGTCCCAGCTGATCTAGCTATTTATCTTGGGAATCACAAAACTACTTTCTCCCGAATCAATCATGAAATTATGAATAAGACTTACCTCCTAATAATTTGAGATATATAGAATGGAGGAGGCTTCCCATGTTTTTACCATGTTAACCTTCTTGAACTACCTCTCTAGCTAAGTTTTATATGTGTGAGCACCTTCTCTTGAACTTTGGATGGTTCACTTGATGTGGAACCAATTTTCCATGGCTACTTGTAATAGATCTCTTTAACTTGAGATAGCTAATGAATACCACATTGAGATGTTTACATTCATGTTCTATTCATATTGGTCTATTATATTGAGATGAGCTATCGCTATGCTACCCTTACTTCTGCACAACTTGTTCTAGCACATGAGCTGTCTATGACTGGTACATGAGCTGGTCTAGAAGGTGTTTTGGGCTGATTTTGCACGTTCAGAGCTACACTTTGGATTGCTAAATCATTGTAGAGTGACAACATGGGTGAAGAAGAAGTTGGATTGGATGACTATCCTTCCTCTAAATTCCTCCTTCTTTTCTTAGACTTTGTGTTGGCTTCTACACCTTGAGAAGGAGCTTGATTTATTCCACAGAAATGTTCAGATTACCATTTCATAAGGGTAGTTTCACTTGTAGGTGCTTCTTGAGTAGCTTCTTGCTGCTGATTTTCTTCTTTATTTTTTTCCTAATACACACCAACCATTTGCACTATAAAAGATTTATTTAGAGCACCATTGAAACATGTTTTCTGATTGTGAGGTTAATTGCATGGGAAGCTGTTAGGAATTAATATTTACATTGTGTAGATAATAATTACATTTGGTAATTATTATTATATTAGTAATTTGTTATTTAGTTGTTATATAAAACAACTAATAAAAAATGTGTGTTGAGTTGTTTGGCTGTTACAAACAACTCACGTGATTAGTATTTGTTAGTAGAATAGTTTCCTAATTTATAGGAAACTATGTGCCTATATATTTGCAATTGCATCTTATGTAAATTATCCGGAATGAATTGAAAGATATATCATTATTCTGTGCATTTTATTCTGCAAATATAGTCTAGCTCCTACATTTGGTACTAGAGCAGGTTATTCCTATGAGAGCCAAGAAGATTTAAGAGGCCAAAGAGAATATTCAAAAATCCGTCCAAAAAAATACAGCAAGTAGTGTTCAGTAAAATGAACATATCTTCCTCATAAAACATCAGATTGAGGTGATTATTTTTGGGTTGAAAAGATGAGAAAAAGAAGCACAACTTTGTAGTTTACATCAGGGTTAGATTCAGCATGCAAATATGATGAAATTGCTTTCAAACAAACATTTTTGTGGCTAGAAATGCACATCCGGTAAAATAAATGCAACACACAGGTTTTTTCTTATTGGTCAATTTTTTTTAATTATTTATCAAAACTATAGTTTAAAATATATATATATTTCTATAGTTTTTTCTTAATAATTGAATTTTGAGAGCAATTCAATTTTATTTTAATTGGACCAATTTACAAGAAATTGTAACCTCAATAACTTTTGCACGGTAACTCAAAATTGAGCACCAATTTTTGTAAAAGTGTTTATTTTTTAATTATCATTATAGTGGTTCTAATTTTTGGATAAAATACCCACTTTGAAAAATATCATATTTTTTGGCTATTTTGTGGGACGCATTATCGGTTGTACCCGACATCCTAAAACTAAAATGTTTCACATTGCGGGGGGAGAATAACTTCAATGTGGAAACAAATGAGCTTAAAACTTTCATTTGGCTAAGTTAGAAGCCACAAAGATGGAGGAAGGAGGCAACGGAGGAAGGAGGTCAAACAGTGACCTCTCATCAGTCACCAATGACGGGGCCACACAGAAGCTGTGGTGGCATATGTATGGTGTGAGTATATGATTTTCAGTGTGGTTTCCATTTTCTCAGTATGATTCTTTTTCAGAATTCCTATTTTGTGTGGTATTTGATGGATTTTGGAAAGAAAGTTGTGTTGGAGCGCAGATGACTATCCGTGATCCTCTAATTGACTTGGTCCTCTGACTGCCGTACTTCATTGGAAGATGGTTAGCTAGAAGAATAGGTTCACTAGCATTAGTGACCATGTGTAACAAGACCTAACTAGCAAGATCCATTCAGGAGTATGTTCTTCGATACATTTTTCTTCTCAGTATCTATATGAGTGGAATTTCACATTGTGGGGGGGAATACATACCAATGTTCCATTCCCATTTTACACCCAAAACGACTTAGTCAAGGAAAGCTTCCAGTGGCAGTGGTAGTTTTCTATGTTGTTCGAGATCGAGTGGCAGCAATCAATGACAGAGACTACAATTAAGAACATTATGATTCTTATAGGAAGTAATGTGAAATATTTTTAGTATATCTTCTATTATGCAGTTTTGAGATATGCATGTTGTGTTTCCTACATAATTCCTTGATGTATAAGCATAGTGGTGAATAGTAGCACCAGAGTAAGTCAGTTCATGGATCTTGAAAGGGTTTGTGGGAGGATCCAGAAAACCACATGAGGTGGACAGTTGATGAGGTTCCTGTCACGTCAAGGTTTGTGGTAAGCCTGTTTAAAAGCATGGAAGGAGAGAGCCTTTCTTTTGGATCAAGGTCATGAGTCACAGAGTTGGACATGCCACATGGGTGAGCATACTGCAGTTGAGAGTGTGGATGTTTTTCTACCATGTAAACACTAAGGGGGGGAATGTTAGGAATTAGTATTTACATTGTGTAGATAATAATTACATTTGGTAATTATTATTATATTAGTAATTTGTTATTTAGTTGTTATATAAAACAACTAATAACAAATGTGTGTTGAGTTGTTTGGTTGTTACAAACAACTCACGTGATTAGTATTTGTTAGTAGAATAGTTTCCTAATTTATAGGAAATTATGTGCCTATATATTTGTAATTGCATCTTATGTAAATTATCTAGAATGAATTGAAAGATATATCATTATTCCATGCATTTTATTCTGTAAATATAGTCCAACTCCTACAGAAGCACCATTCATACTCTTGTGCCATGATGTTTTGAGTTGGAACCACATCCCTAGATGTAGAGGCAACATTAGGATTATAAGGATGAAATTGTCTATTAGTAGGAGGTTTTCCTTGGTTTTGATTAGCATCTTGAGTTGGGAGCCTATTAGGCTGATATGGAGGTCTATTGGGTTGGACTTGAAGCTGATATGATCTGAAATCTTGAGCTTGTTGCCTCTTAATTGTTACTAACTCATTTCCTAAAATTTTTAATTGTTTCATGACCTCCTAGAGTTCATTTGAGGTGCTAGAAGAAGTAGTAGAAGTTTCATTAGAATTCTGATTTGTTGGGGTATGAATGGGAGCTAATACAAGTGTTTGACTAGAGCTTGGGTTCCCCATTTCCAGATAAAGAGTCATAGGTGGTCTAGGTGCAAGTTTATCGACTTGAATCAAACAATTATCTTCTCTAATAAATATGATGTAAGCTTTGGGTAATGTTGTACCCCCTATGGAATGTATCATCATAGCTATATCATAATTAAGAGCTTTTAGGAAATAGAGAAAATCACCTTCAGCTGCTGGGCTAGTCAAAATTAGGATCCTTTTCCATTTCCTTTAAAATATGAAGTTAAAATCATCCATTTATTCATTTGGTGCCCTCTTGATTATAGTTAATTGCCCCAACAAAGGTAAGTTGTCCACTTCTTATCCAAACTAGCCACAAAGAGTTGAACATAATTGGTTCTAATTTGTAATCAATCATGCTATAAAGATTCTAAACCATTGTAGAGCCTTGCGTTTAAAAGAAGAGGCTAATAATTTGACTACCACTGTTTTACTTGATTATTAGATCGTTTCTTTGAAGTGTTGACGAAACAGATAGGGTAACGAGCGTAGGATGAATACCTGTTCAAATGCTGGTCGATGGGTTGTTATGCACGTATGAATTTCGAATCCATAGCTGATTGTGAGAGATTCCTTTTGGCTAGGAGGAACTACCTGTAATGCAAAGCAAGACCACCAGAAGGAATTAAACAATATGGGTAGTGAACTTCCTAGTGTATGCTAGATCCAAGAAGTGTGATACTTCCTAGATGGCTGCCATTCCACTGTTTTAAACAATTTAATGTTGTAAACAAAGTAAATATTATTGTAATTTGAAATGATTTAGGTATCTCACTTAAAACACAATAAAAAATAGATCTAATCTAACATGCTAGGTTAGAATAGGATCTAAAGGTCAAATGATTGTTTCTGGGTCTCTGCAGGTCTAACAAAGGTCTCAGGTAGATCACAGGTGGATGAGGGAGAGATAAAATTTGGTGAGTAGGTCTCTGTTCTGGGCTGTATGGGAAAATACAGAGACCGATGTCGGTTACGGGTGATCAAAGGCGGTTAAGTGTAACCGGTGCCGGTTACTGTGGAAATCTAGAAATGCCACAAAAAAAGCTTTGGGTCTCCTTTGTGATTACATAAATGACTTTGGTTGGTCAGGATGAGGTATTGGGTGACTGGGGTAGGATTTGGTGATGCTTTAATTAGTATATGGAGGTGGAAATGATGGAGAAGGTCAATAGGTGGCTAGGTAAACAATAGATGATCAAATGATGATGAAATGAAGTAAACCAGAAAAGTATGACGTTATACTTACTTGGATTCTGGTCTTGAATGCCTGTGAGTGAGGGATGGAGGTGCTGATGAGGGGTTTGAAGGCTACAAGTGATCACCAAATGAAGGAGAGCTTCTACATGGGCTGCATGTACATTCCTCTTTGCTTGGTTAGATCAGATCATAGCTGGGATGGCTGTGTAGATGTTTGATCTCCTTCCTTACATGCAGTTTCTCACTGGAATTCACTCTCTGAAGATGTGTTATCTCTCTGAGATGTGTTTTTTCTCGCCAACCTTCTACTTTTTTCTTCCAACCTTGAGTATAAGGTTGTTTTGGGGTTAAAAGGGTAACTCGACGGCGGTTCTGGCTTAACCGGCGATGGTTAGGGGTAACCGGCATCGGTCAAGGCAGGATTTCCTAGGTTTACTAAACTAGGGAGATCCTCTTGATTTCCTCTGATCTCGTGTCGTTAACCCGCGGATTAAACTAGGAGCTTCTTGTGAGCATGCAGGAATGTGGTTAGAGGGAATGTAGGTATTGATTTTTAGGGCTTGGGTAAGTCTTAGTTAGTTATGGCAACTTACTAAGAATAGGTCTTAGGTTGAGTTCGCTTGGTGAGGTGTCTAAGTGAACTGTATGTGTGGATATTATTTAAAATAAGATATTTAAATAATAGATATAGTAAGGATAATGAATTAATTTAATTTAATTAATTAAATTAATACTAGTGGGGTGAAAAGAGGGGGCCATGGCTAGGTGAATGTGATGAAGGGTGTTTATTCGTCAAGGGACCAAAGGGGAGTGTGACCTAATTTTAATGTCTACATTTTTCTCCTTTTTGTTGCGTAGCTTGTATTAGTAAGCGACACTAACAAAAACAAGATGTGGTTGCCCCATGTGTGGGTGAAGGTGATCCCCCTCAAACCAAGAATGAATGAGGACGAAGGTAGAATCAGTGACTGGTTTTATAAAGGGTAAATGGGAGGAAAAGGCAGGTGGGCATTGGGGAGAAAAGCGTTAAAAGGTCTACTCGATGCAATTCTAGGTAATGGTTCTGGGTCAAAGGTAGCAATAGTCAAACGCATGCACACGTATAAATTGTAGCATGCTACCAGGTTGAAGAGTAGGTAAACTCTACATCGTCTAAGGTCGGTAGGTTTATCCAAACAAGGTTGAAGTGCATTCCAGTATCTAAGGTATATGATATGGTCAGGAAACATAATGTAGGTTAGGTGTAGGAATGTTTAGGTATGTTCCAAGTACACCAAAGGTAGGGTTCAGGATAAATGGTCACGGACAATAGGCTAGGTAAGGTCATTAGGTCAACAACACAGGTAACAGTGTCCATAAGGTATAGTGAACACATGAGGTCGAAGGTCACTAGCAACGGTCCAGGTCCAAATAGCAAGGTCACAACGCATGGGTAAAGCAAAGGTAGGGGTAAAATAATGAGTCCCCAAAGGAGGACAAAGGGAGGTAGGAAATGATGAGCTCAGGAAAGGTACGATAAATGGGTTGGGTAAAGGTGGGATTGGGTAAAGGATCAGGGTGAAGGGTGGGGTAAAAGGGTAAAAAGGGAAGGTAATGTGCAGGTGAGGGTGACCGATGTTGGTCATGGATAACTGACGTCAGTATAGGGAAACCGATGATGGTTAGGTAGGGCACACGACCGATGTCGGTCAAGGGTAACCGACATGTCGGTTAGGTCGGGTTGGTTATAAAAACAAAAAATCTACGTTTTTTTGTTATTCATTTGTTATTTGTGAAGTGATAAAATGAAAAAAAGGAGAGAAAAGAGAGAAAAGTGTCCAGAGGAAATGGGACAGTGAGTTGGTAGTGTGATTTGACGAGGGTTTGGTGTGGTGAGTAGCAGGTCCACGGGATCAGGGTGAGAGATTTGATTGATCGGAGGTTACGGAGTAGCTATTTGGTGATGGTGGAGGTCAGGAGAGGGATTAGGTGGGCCACCAGTATAGTGGCCAGATGTGCCACCGAGACAGCGGTAGCATGACGAGGTAAGCACCCTACTGCTACATTGTTGATGTGGATAGATTAGAGGTTGGTATATAAAAATGTTGGTTTGTCAGGTTTTTTATGGTTTTTGTGGGTGGGCAAAAATTAAATTTGGGTATGCGGGGAATAGCGGGAAAAAAGAGGAAGGGGTAGGTGTAGTAAATTATATAGGTGGGGTGGGTAGAGGTCCAAGGGTAGTTTAGGTCATTGTAAGATGGGGGAAAAGGGGCAGGGGAGGGTTTTAGAAAAAGGGGGGTTTTGGGAAGACGTGGGTTTTTCCGTGACAGTGACCGGCGTCGGTCAAGTGTGGCCGGCGTTGGTTGGGTGGAACTGGTATCGGTCCCCAAATAGGTGACCAATGCCAGTTAAGGTGTAGCCATGGTCGATAAGGGTGAACCGGTATTGGATCACCAAGCAGGTGACCAATGCCAGTTTAAGGATGATCGGAGTCTTAGGATGAACCACCGGTCATGATTTTAGGCACAAGGGTGCAAATGTGATGTGGGCTAGGTAGTTGAGATGGGTAGGGTGAAAATAGGGTGGAGGGTAATGATAATATTGTGAATATGGTCATGGTAAATGTGGATTAATGTCGTGCTTGGATTGGAAGTAGGGGAGAGCGTAGTTACATATGCGGGATAGGGTTTCGCCTCTAATAGTGACAGTGTGTGGCGCAATGACCCCGTTAGAGCTGCAACATGTGGAGGCAGTGGGTTTGAGTGGGGTTCATCACTACAGACATGTTGTTCGGTAGCCCAACTTGATGGTTGTGCTCATCGATAGATGGGATCCTGCGACCAACACGTTCCACCTGCCTACGGGTGAGATGACTATCACCCTAGAGGATGTGTTCCGGATTTTGTGGTTACCCATATTAGGTGCCCATGTTTACTCTATCTCCTCCGAGGCCTTAGAGGAGATGATTGGGATAGGTTTTTGTGAGGAGGTGGCTGATCTAAGATTCCATAGTGCCAGTTTGAGCTATGGAGAGATGTACCTAGCCCGTCCAGATGAGATGAGGCTAGTGGTTCTGTTGATGGAGGTAGTATGTTGCTATGCACTTCCAGATGTAAAATATGGATGTTTTCCCTGATCACTAATGGGGGTACTCCATGATATGATGGTGCATGAGACACACTTTGCCTGGGCACCGAGCATTCTTTGTGCAGCTATACAGAGAGTTGTGGGCATATGGGCGGTTGCGTAGGTTTAGCATGTGTTGTACATTTATACTACACTTCTGGGCATATGAGCACATAGTGTGCATGTGACCTATAGGTATGCCCCCAAGTAGATGTATTCCCACCTAGATTTGTGTGGGTGGGATATAGGAGATGGGTGCCAGTGATAGGAGAGCGGAGATTGGATAGGCCGACACATGATGTGGCCCATTTTCGGCAGTTACTGGAGGGATTTTCTAGAGTGGACATTATATGGAGGCCATATGTGGGATTCTCCTCATATAGGCATATGCATGAGGAGCTAGCTGAGCTCCAGCTAGAGAGGTGAATACAGGGTCATCGTGCTGGGGAGGATGAGATGATCCTAGTAGACAGAGTCCGATGGCAGTTCGGGCTCTTACAAGACATTCCTCCACCCTTCCCACAGTATCAGAGAGATGACGTGGAGAGGCCCGTACCTCTACCATAGCCTATAGTGCCCACAGGGGAGGAGGAGCAGCCAGTGGATCAACAGATAGATGACTTTGGATGTATAGACATGTACAAGCAGTGGTGGGTGGCTCAGTTACGAGTTATACCACCCAGACTGGGGTAGCCAGACCTAGCTACCATTACAGTGCAGAGAGATTCCCTACAGGGGCAGGTAGCTACACTAATTACCCAGTTGGGTATACTAGAGACATAGCTTGAGGGTTTGGAGGTAGAGGTAGCAGAGCTACATGTACAGGTGGCTAGTCTGCAGGCCTAGATGGCGGATGGAGGAGATGGAGATGGTTAGGGGGGATGGTCAGGTGGCAGCCTTACAGACTCAGGTGGCAGGTTTATAGGGCCAGTTGGCCACATCCCAGGCATAGGGAAGGGGTACCACCACAGGCACTGGGAGCAGGTCCTAGTTCACAGGTAAGTGTAGGGTAGGTTTTTTACAGGACAGGTACATGGGCCGATACCTATGGGACCACCATAGACTGTGCCTGTATCTAGGTTACGGGATGCCCTAAGTGAGGCAAGATACTATCAAGACCAGCTTATGGCGGCTAGGATAGATTTCTTATCCTATGCTGAGTACAGGGCACAACAGGCATTTAGTGAGAGGATGAGATCCCAGACTCATAGTGTGGAGAGCACATGAGGTTAGCGAGCTCTGAGCCCTGATCAAGGAGAGGCCACTAGCACACGGTGACCAACTCTAGGTCAGGTGACATAGAGATGGAGGACATCTGGTGAGATTCTTGAGATGCGGTCACCTAGTTTTTGATGTATACTAGTTATTTTTTTGATACATATACCGGCCTCTGTGCCAAAGACAGTGAGGATGTACAAGTGATTTGTATATTTTGAGCATATACCGGCCTGTGTGCCGAAGATATTTTGTATTGATTCATTCTTTTTTGTATATATGAGACCGGCATGCGTGCCAATGACATTTTGTATTGTATATCAGCCTGTGTGTCAACATTTTGAGATGATGGACATGATGAGATAGGCATGTATATTGAGATACACATTTATTGATTTATATGATGAGATACATGGTATTTTGTGATTTGTTGATGTGTTTATTATATATTGGATTATAGCTTGTGGTATATGAGATATGGATTTTTTGTGTGTATTAGATGAGATATGGGTTTGTTGTTTGTATTATGGATGGAAATTAGGTGAGTTAGGCATGGATCGATTCAGGTTGGTTAGGCATGGATTGAGCTAGATTGGTTAGGCATGGTTGAGTTAGGTTTGGCTAGGCATGGATTGAGTCAGGTTAGTTAGGCATGGATCGATTCAGGTTATAGGCATGGATGAGTTAGGTTATAGGCATGAATGAGTTAGGTTGGTTAGGCATGGATCGAGTCAAGTTGGTAGGCATGGTTGAGTTAGGTTTGGTTAGGCATGGATTGAGTCAGGTTATATGCATGGATGAGTTAGGTTGGTTAGGCATGGATCGAGTCAGGCTGGTAGGCATGGTCGTGTGGAAAGTAGGTGAAGTTGTGATTCATTATTTTTTGCAGTGAATAATATTATGGGTCATATGTGAGATGTGGTATAATCTATGAATAGTGATGACAGAGAAATGGTAGGTGTAATAAATGTATAAAATATGAAGCAACTTGTTATGTATGTGGCTTAATTTCCAATTTTGTCTATAAAAGGGAAACTAAGTGAGATATGGTGTAAATGGTGGGGAACATGGAAGATGAATTGTTTAGGGTAGAGAAATGGCTGAGCTAACCTCCAAGGGCCCCATGCCCTCGGAGTGCTTCCTACATAGTCTCAGTGAAAAGGGACCTCAGGCTAATGTAGTTCTCCCATAAGCTATGGAAGAAAATGAGGAGGTGTGAAAATGAGTTGGTAGGTTTTTGGGCATGTTGTGGGTTTAGATATGCTAGGTGTGGGTAGATTATAGGTATAATGATGTAGGTAGGGGCGATTGTGGTGAAAGAAGAAGATTACCCCAAAAGTAAGTGTCAAGGACCAAGTCCTGTATGAGATAATCAAAATGTAAACAAAGATGGTTAAAAGATAAGAGGGGACAATAAAGCCACCTGATTGGGTAGGATCATACCGAGTAGATCATACCTTGGAGGAGGTGATGAACATAAGACCCTAAAGACATTACATGATTGACTATTCTATGATGAAAAGTAGTCACAGGATCACCAAATGTCTAAATTCTAAGATATCCCTTGAGGTAATGAGGAAATGAGAGTGGGAATGGTAAGAAGGGTGAAAGGTAGTTAATTTTATACGGTATAAGTAATAGGCCCTTCGGGTAAGAGGTCCTAGGTCACAATGGGTAAGTCCATGACTAAATTTTTTTTTTGTTTTGATAGACTGATCAATGTGGGAAGTCTATATGGGATAAATAAAATTGAACTCCTTGAAGTCTTCATGATGCTGATCGATGCAGGAAGCTTCGGTCGCTCTCTCTCTCTTTTAAAAGAGATTTACATAGTTGTCCTTTGAGGGAGCAGTCTATTTATAGCAACAATTGGTCGAGAGGAAGATGTCCTTTTAAGGGAGTCATCTTTTTATTATAAGTTTGACTCAAGGAGTTTGGTCCCATGTGAATTATTTGCAGTCATAGATAAGACCAATGTGAAGGATAGTTCAAAAGGAAAGGTGAAATGACCATGGGATCTTATCTAAGGGTAGATGAAAAGTATCCATAAGAATCATGCTATGTGCAGCACCGTGATACACAAACTCAAGAGAAGATAACAAGCGATGGGTACTCACATGATTCTTGTTTAATTGTTAGGGAGGTGTATGGAGTGGGTAGTGCTCAAGGGATGAACCTAGAAAGAGACAAAGGGTGAGGTAGGACGACGAGTCAACAATGGAATGGTCAAAGATGCAAGGTGTTAAGGGGCTCAGGTTTGAGTTTACCATCAAGAGAAGATAAACGATAAGCACCTGATCCATAGGTATGAGTCATGATGTATGGTCTAAGCCAATTAGGAGAAAATTTCCCCGTTTATTTTTTTCTACTTTGGTTACGTGTTGATTTTCTTTCAAGAAAAGGTCACCGACTTGGAAGGTTCGTTCATGAACACATTTTTCATAGGCACATTTGATACGTTGTTGGTAAACTTGAAGGTGATCCACAACGTTTAGATGGTGTTCGTCTAGTAACTCTAGCTGTGCTAAATGGTCATAACAAAAGTCATCATTAGTGAGCATGTCATGGAGAGAAATGTAGAGTCAGGGCATCTAGACTTCAAGAGGTAGAATAGCCTCTATACCATAGACCGGAGAAAATGGTGTGGCCACAGTGGAAGTGTGAATACTAGTGTCGTATGCCCATAGGGAAAAAGGAATGTGCATATGCCAATCCTTCCCAGTATCATCAACCACTTTCATCAAAATTTTGTTAAGGGTTTCATTAGTGGATTTGGCTTGGCTATTGGTTTGTGGGTAATAAGGTGATGAGAAACTAAGCTGAATGCCAAAGGTGTTGCAAAGTCTTTGTAATGTTTTTGTTTTGAATTGTTTTCCATTGTCAGTGATGAGGCGATGAGGAACACCAAAACGACAAATGATGTGGTGGTTAATGAACTCACATATTTTCTTGGCTTTCGCGGAGATGAGGGGTAGGCCTTCTACCCATTTTGTGTAGTATTCAGTAGTAGCGATGATCCATTGATGTCACTGGGAAGAATGGGGATTGATTTCTCTTACGAGATCCAAACCCCATTGAAAGAAGGGCCAAAATTCACGAGCGACCTGTAAGTCATGACTGGGTGTATGATGAAGGTTGGTATTTTATTGGCATTTTACACAAAGCTTAACATAGTTGCAAAAATTATGGTTGAGGGTCGGCCAGTAATAGCCTAGGTGAATAATACGCTTAGCAATGGCAAGGCCACTAAAGTTACCTCCACATATGCCATCACGAACTTCCTTGATGGTATAAGGAATTCTAGAACTTTTGAGGCATCGTAAGAGAATACCATCAAAGTTGTGTTTATAGAGGAGTCCCCCCAAAATGATGTAACGAGAGACCTTTTTAAGGAAGGCACGCTGTATGTTACGGGTGAGATCGGGACGTAAGATGGAGAGAGAAAGTTAGTCAAAGTATTTTTATACCAAAGGTCAATCAGGTCAGGGGTAGTGGTTCCGATCGAGTAAACACCATGAGGTAAATTAGAAGGTGATTAGAGTCATTTTATGGTGACAAAAATTATAGAATCGACACGTGAAGCGGGTATTTGGGAAGCTAAGCAGGCCATGGTATCTGTAAATTTTTTGGTTGAACGTGGGATGGTTTGAAGGGTGTGACGATCAAAGGTGGTCAAAAGTATTTCTACATGATGTTTATACTTTTGAAGTATCTCGTTATGACATTGGTACATATCATTGACTTGGTTTATGACCAATTGAGAATCGCCAAAGATGTTGATTGATTTGACATCTAGGGTGTAGGCAGCTTGGAGACCCAATAGAAGTGCTTCATATTTGGTAATATTGTTGGTACATTCAAAATATAATTTGAAAGACAAAGGCATGGGTTCACCCTCAAGAGGAATGAGGATAATACCAGCTCCACCCTAATGCTAACACTTGGAATCATTAAAGAAGAGTGTCATTTGGTAAGGGGGTTTGTCTAGGGAAAGGGTAGCAATTGACTCATCTAGAAAGTCAAAATTAGAGGGTTGATCCCCAAAAATAGGTGCATCGGCCAGTTGGTCGGTGATAGCTTTGCTCTTGATGGAATTTTGATGATTGAATTTGAGGTCAAGATTAGATAAAAGCATAATCCATCATGCGGCATGCTGATTTTGATCAGGTTTAGTGTACATGAAGTGTAAGGGGTCGGTGTTGGTCATAACATAGGTTTTGTGGTTGAGTAGGTAATGAAGGAGTTTGGTGGCAATGAAAAGTAAGGCTAAGAAAAAAAAATTGGGATGGGTGTATCGGGTTTCATAGTCCAAAAGAGTACGGCTTATGTAATAAACTACCTAATCCCTGTGTTGTTCATCGTGATGAGCGAGTATGGCTCCCATGTAATGATCAGTAGATGATATGTATAGGTAGAAAGGTTGATCGTATTTAGGTGGGATGAGTATGGGTGGTTGGAGAAGGTATTTTTTTAAGGCCTCAAAATCTTTGTGACAGTCATCATCCCATTTAAAGAAGACATCCTTCTTGAGCAAATGATGAAATGGTTGACACCAATAAGATAATTGTAAAATGAAACGACGAATGGACTATAACTTACCTTACAGGTACGGAGTTTTCGAAGGTTAGTATGCAGAGGCATTTTGAGAATGGCCTTGACTTTAGCAGGGTCAACTTCTATACCATGGAGGGAAATGATAAATCCCAGGAGCTTTCCTGAGAGAACCACAAAGACACACTTCTTAGGCTGAAGGCGGACACAATATTTAATGAGACGGTAAAATATGGTTTTGAGGATGGTTAGGTGCTTGGAGCAGAATTTAGATTTAGGCAAGAGGTCATCCACGTAATATTCCAATATGTGATGCATGATGTCATGGAAGATATAAGTCATAACTTGCTGATATGTGGCACTAGCGTTTTTAAGGCCAAAAGGCATGAATTGATAGCAGAAGGTCCCCCAAGGGGTGATGAATGAGGTCTTGTGTTAATCTTCTAGGGCAAGAATTTTTTTTTTATAACTAAAGAAGCCATCCATGAGTGATAGCATCTTGTGACCAACGGTGAGGTCAACCAATTGATCAATACCGGGTAAGGGAAAGTCATCTTTCGGGAAGGCTAGGTTGAGGTCACGGAATTCGTTACAAATGCAGAGTCCCCCTACGCTTTAGTGACCTGGACAATGTTAGAAATCCAATGAGGATAATCAATGGGTAATATGAAGGAAATGGAAATAAGGCATTGAATTTATTCTTTGACGAGAAGATCAATGTGAGGGTGCATTTTCCTCAGCTTTTGTTTGATGGGTTTGACATCGGGAATGGTTACGATATTGTGGACCACGATGGTGGGGTCAATACCGGGCATGTCTACGTAAGACCAATTGAAAACATGGTTATGATCTTTGAGAAAAGAAGTGATGGCTTCCTGTTCAGTAGCATCTAAATATTTTCTGATCTTTAGGATATGTGGGTCATCCTGAGTATGAATGTTGATCTCAATAATTGATTCATTCAACATGGTTTGCGTCTCAAAGAGTAACGACCGATGAATATATGAGTCTTCTACACCAAGTTAGGTGAATATGGATTCATCATCCTGACATTGAATGATATTAATTGAAGGTGTATCGTCATCAAACATTTTAGGATACAGGAAGGGAAGAGTGGAAGGGGTCTCGCCTTCACATTGATAAGTTAGAGGCCCTAAAGAAATGGTGTTTATGAAATTTTTTTTTAGGAGGGATAGATTCAAGATCCATCGACTCCGTTGATGAAGGTGGTGATGAAGGTGGAATAGGTGAAGAAGGTGGATAAGGGCTAGTGTCCTTAATGAGTTCAATGCAACCTATTTGGTAGGTGGTTCGGGAAATCTGATACCACTCTGGTCGTTATGATTATGGGTGGTACATGTAATAATGGTATGGCGGCCTTGCTCATAAAATCCAAAACAAAAACTCTTCCATGCACATCAGTGTAGGAAGGTGAGGGAAAAACAGTGATTGGTAAGTGATTGGAAGTCAACGGAAAATGGGTGGGTTTGTGATGGTGGTTTGGGTGTGTAAGTGGTAGTATCAAGTCCCCCATAGGTGATACTAGTATGAAGGTGAGGAGGACCATAAAGGATATGTTCTCATATGCAGTGATTGTAGAGAGGGTGTTGGTGAAGGCTTCCATACTCTTGTGGATTAAGAAATGACACTATATAAGTGGTACTCCCCAGAGTGAGGCATTGAGAAACACGTTCCAAGGGATCAGTGGTTGGTATGTAGGTATCCGGTATGGATAATGTGTTGGAGGTCGATGTGGAGGTGGAGTTAATAGATTGGGAAGTTGATGGGTGAACCATGGACGTTATGGTAGCTGTAAGAATGGAGGAGGTATGCACGGTAGAAGTAGCGGCTGTACTGGTAGGTGGAGGTGTAGGTGAAGTAGTAGTGGTCGCGAAGGTAGATGGCTTGACATGTATGAGCACATCATTGGGTCGGTAAAGCATGTTTCATGTTTTGAAAGGTGATGGGTCAGATGGAATGGTATAAGTGTGTCCTTCGTGTTCAAACTTTACACAATGATGCAAAGTGGAAGGAACACAACCCATGACATGGATACAAGTTCTGCCAAGCAACAAGTTATATTGGAATTCCCCCTCTAAAAAATAAAACAATTATGGAACAGTGCGGGGACCCATGTGAACATGGAGGATGACAGTGCCTAGTGTAGAGGTGATAGCGTCATTAAATGAACGTACCATGACTGGATTTTTATGCATGCAATTGTTAGGTATGTGAATTTGAGTGAATGCATGGGATGAAATGATTTTAATGCTAATGCTCCCATCAATCATCACATGGTGTACCCATATGTTGTCGATGTGGACAAAGATGAAGAGGGCTGGGTCTGGGTCATCATTTTGGTGTGGTGCAATCTCTTTCTTGAGAAGCTAAAGGAGGCCACTTGGTGAATAAGGTGGGGTGTGATAATGGAGGCTACGGGTGTAGGGTCATTGGGTAAAACCTTAATAGATTGAAGAACCTCCATGAGAGCTTGATGATGGGATTTTGAGGTTTGAATGAGGTCATATAGGGAAATTTTGAGGGGAGCTTGGTGTAATTGTTTGAGCATGGTGTGATGTGTGACACCATTAGAAATGGGGTACATAGGGCTGCAGATAGTTATTTTAGGTATGGGTGTAGATGGTATGTTGGGTATAGGATTGGTTGGTGGGTCAGTTGCCTTTTCTTTACCCTTTTGTGCACATGTAAGGACGTGTATCATGTTGATTTGAGGGGAGTTGGTAAATGGAGAAGGTGTAGGATGAGTGGTATAATGACATGAAGGGCAAAAACCTACTAGAGGAGAAAAGCCTTGTGAGGTGAGCTGGGTGCAACGACATTGGGGTGGTGGCGTGGCAAGTTCTCTGATGTGAACCATGTTAATTTCAAATATTGGGGGTAGCTCTAGGAGTTGTGAGGGTGGAGGTTGTGGTTGTTGAGTGGGAAGTGTGGGAATGGGTGTCGGTGAAGCAGGATCCTCGTCGAGAAGGTCGTCATCGTCAAAGTTGGTTTCTGGTGGACACAATTGGATAAGGATGATTTTCAAGGCCTTGCAGTTCTCCACATCGTGCCCTGGCACATGATGGTATGCGTAAATTTTAGTATCGTCAAACCCTTTTGGCTTGGGTTTGAGGGGGTCGTAAGGTCTGAGTGGTGGTAATGTGATGACAGAAGTCTCAAGGAGGTTGGTTAAAATTTTGGCATAAGACCCTGCTAGTGGATCACAATGGGAAGTGAACATGGGTTTGGGTGTAGGTGTGGTTGATTGTCGAGGAATGGTTTTTGAAAGAGGAGGAGCGGATCAAGCTATGGGTTTGGGTGTGGGTGTTGTTTTAGGTGTCGATCGTGTTTGTTTAGGTAGGGGTATAGTAGATGGATGGGTAGGAGGGTGTGTGGTTGTTTTGACTACCTTATTTTGGGGTAGTGGAGTTTTGTTTTTGGGTTGCACCTTCTTGGGTAAAGGTGATGTGGGTGTACAAGGTCTAGAAGGAAAAGCAGATGGAGGAAGAGGGCGAGTTACCCATGGGGATAACGGGGGTGCTATGAAGGTAGATGATGCAGGGCGTGCTTGGGGTGTGAGAGACAATGACTAAAGTGTAGTGGGTAGTGAAGCAATAGCTGAGGGTATTGGAGGTATGGGTGGTAAAGAGGCTGCAGGTGTAGGTGTAAGTTGGGTTGGGTGTCTGGGTAGGTTAGAGGTTTGTGAGGAAGGAATGGGCTGTTGTGTTTTTGGTTTATTGGTGGGTGGAGGTTGCTTGACCATGTTGGGAAGCTGAGGTCCTAAGACAGACATGACAAGTGCATAGTGCGATTGGTGTAGCTGGGTATGAGTTCTATGGGTTTGGTGCTTCTGTTTGGGTGTCGGAGTAGGTGTGGTGTTGAATTTGGAGGATGTAGCTAAATCTAGTTTAATAGGTGGATGAGTAAGGCTGGTGGTCGGGGTGACCCCTAAAGTGGTAATAGGTTTAGTTGAGGAAGATGTTGTATGTGTGGATTTGGGTTTAGATGTAGGTCAGGTTATGGGTAAGGGTGTGGTTTGAGCTATAACAAGTGTCGTGGAAGGGGTTGTGATAGAGGTGGTTGTGTTTGGTTCGATTGGTCGAAATATTTTTGGGTAGATAGTGGAGGTATCAACAAGGGATCTCTATATCTGTGTTGAGACGGGAAGTAAAAGATGCCCCCATAGTAAGGCTCTATCCACATAATCTAAGTGATCAGCCAAACATGAGAATGAAATGTCTGTAGGTGGAGTTGATGAGGACCTAATGGATAATTCCCGTAAAATGTGTCTTAGAGATGGGGAATTGGCTAGCTTTAGCTTCCGTGGGTAAGAGAGCCGAAAGTAGGTCTGTAGGATTTTGGGTAGCTGATGGAGAATGCTCACCAAGAGGAAAAGGTATCTCAACTGGGTCTATGATGGGTGGAGGAGATGATGGAGCTCCTCTATAAGTGGAGGAACATATAGGTGCTCCTCTGTGGGTGAAGGAGGTAATGGGTGCTATCTGTGGGTAGAGGAGGTAATGGGTGCATCCTCTATGGGTGGAGGAGGTAATGGGTGCTCCTCTATGGGTGGAGGAGGTACTATGGGTAAAGGTTCTCTAAGTGGTGAAGCCAGGGGTAAGATGGTCTCAATGTTAGCGGAAGACTCCTCCATAGGTGATGAAGGAGATGAAAGGTGTTCCTCTGTTGGTGAAGGAAAAGGGGAGGTTGGTTCTGACATGGAAGGAGGATTTTGGGCTAGGATTTCCTCTATGGAAGGAATATGGGGTAATTGGGAGGTGACAGGTATGTCATTAAAGATAGCGTGAACCTCGCGGGTATGGGTATCGTGAGTTGAGGTCTCACTAGTTTGATCAGACGAAGGGGCATGGTTGGGAAATGGTTTCTTGAAGATGTGTAGGTTTTGGTTAGTAGGTGCATTAGGATTATCCATGGTTAACTCACCTTTCTTGAGCATTTCTTGGACAATATTTTTGAAAGTGATGCAGTTTTCATCACTATGACCCTTTACTCGATGATAATTACAGAAATCATGTTCTTTATACCATGCGAGCATGGGGTGAGCAGGGTCAAAACAAGTGTGTGGTTTTATGGGTGGAAGAGTGATGGCTCCAGCTTTGATAAGATTTTCTAAGACAGAAGAGTAAGGTTCCCCAATTGGGGTATATTTCTGCTTCTCTCATCTAAATTGAAAAGTCTGGACAAGTGAGAGATTAGATGAAGGGGTAGCCTAATTTGACAAATGTGCTGGGCTGGCCTTGAGTACCACTGCATTAGCAGTGCCCTTAGCTTTTGAATAATTGGTTTGTGGTTTGGAAGAAGAAGAGGTATCATTTGACTTGAATGCTGAATTCTTATTGCGTAATTGGATTTTCTTCTCTTCGATGGTCCAAATCTCTAACTTTTGTGCCATAGTGAATGCTTCATCGAATGTTTAAAAGGTTTAGACCTATAAGGTCAGTGAGATATGTCTAGCACAAGCCCATGTGAAGAGCTCGATGAGTTTTGTTTGTGGCAGTTGGAAGGTGAGTTGGTTGATCAGGCTATGCCAGCGAGTGACAAAATCTGTGATAGATTCATCCTCATACTGACATGTGGAGTATAGATTGGTCATGGTAACCTTCTTGACGATATTGATAGAGAAATGATCCAAGAAGGCTTGGGCTACCTGATTGAATGAGAATATAGAGTGTCTAGGTAACCCACTATACCAATCTAATGCAGGTCTAGTGAGGGACATGGGAAAGGTTCTCAAGAGCAAGGCATCATCATGAGCGATCAGATAACACCCATGTTTGAACGATCACAAATGCTACTGTGGGTCTTCTTTGCTATTGAAATGATTGAATTTAGGCATTTCCCAATGCACGGGGTATGAGCGGATAGGAATGGATGGGTGAATGGGCTCATTGACAAATCTCGTCATAGGTGAGAGTGTTGTAGGAGCCGGAAACCTAATGCCTCCAATGTCTGCATCTTGTCCAACATCAATTTAATTAGGTCGTTGGTGGGTTGCGATGATTGGGTGCCTCCTATAGCGTGAGAAGGTTGGTTTTGGGCATATAACAGGGGTGACACTCCAGTGTATGGGGCTGTCATGTAGGTTGATTGAGAAGAAGGCAGTGAAACAGGGGGTACGTACCTAGAATGAATAATGGATGAAACAGAGAGGTTGTTGGTAGTATGTATATGGGGGTGGAAGGGTTGTGGTAACCCTAGTGGCAATAGGGGCTAATGATTGTGGAATGGAAAGGACCACGTTCTGAAATGGGGTAGGGGTCACTGACACTGGAGGTGGTAATGTAGCTATGGGTATGTGTGAGACATTAGGGGTGGATGAGGTTGTGTTTGGGGTAGTTGTCACGGGTATGGTGGATGTAGCGGGTGACACGGAGGTAGCAGACATGACAGTTATAGTGGGTATAGGACCTAGCTGTGAAATGACTGGGGGTAAGGTAGATGCGGGTAGCATGGAGCCAGATGGGGCTGATGCAAGGAGTGGGAGTGAGAGTCAGGGGGATAGATACGGGCATGCCGTATATCAACTGACCCGAGGCATCTCGAAGTGGACGAGTGGGAAAGGTAAAACTACAAGGCGACAGGGTTTTGGTCAAGGAGTCGTGTGAACTCCTCATCTCTGGTAGCGATAGTAATAGGTTGGATGGGATCCATGGCTAGTGATAAAATGGAAGGTGGTGAAGGACTAGGTGGGAGTGGTTGACAAATGGCGTGAAATACGAGTGTGCTTTCTTGTCTTTGGGTCAGCACCATGTGAACTAGTACTGATCAGGTAGGGCTGCTTCTCTATAAATGACACAGAGAACAACAGGAATAGGTGAATCTGGTGGAAAAAAGTGGATTAGGTACCAAATGGTGGTTGGAATGTGAAACAGGCTAATTGATGGCTCGGTTAGGGAAAAATGACGCCGGTCTAGGGTAACTGCTTACCGGTCACTGTAGAAAATGGACAGTGAGTGAAAAAACAAGGCAGAAGGTGAAATCTGACAGGTATGCCAAATCTGATGATGTTTACAACGTCAATGGGTATGATGGTAGTGACAGGGACTGTGAAAAGTGGAAGAAAATGAATAAAATGTCCTTTTGAGTAGGTTAGCAAAAGGACCTAGAACCGACATCGGTTGGGTATAATCGATGGCGGTCAGAGGTAACCGACGACGGTTACTGTGAAATTGAACATAGTGATGAAAGAAAGGTGGTTGTGAATTAAAATACGGTGTGGAATCAAGACCCAAAATTCTGAGAATGATGGTGATATGGCTTAGGCACACTCAGGTGAAGCCAGAATACACTAACTATGATGAGGATCATGCAAAGATGAATAAAAAAAAGTGAAGAATGTGATCTCTCACCTCAAAAACGCAAACCAGGCAGAAACAATAAGAAAAAAGTGATCCTAGGAGTCCCCTTTTCTATTATGTTTGTTTAACTTATGCTATTTAGGAACTAAAACATGAATCGTGAAATAGATTTTTTTGGTAAGGATGGCTTCCTGCAAAAAAGGAGATCTAAAAGGTGAGGGTTCAATTTTGTTATGATGGGGGTGGGCTTTGCTCTAAAGTATGAATCGATAGAGTAGCGAGTTGGGTGCCCACTATGCCGTGATCGTGTGACCACGTATAAATTCTACCAAGTAGGATATTGTTTAAGAATGCATGTATTTTGAATTTTTCTGAGGTTTGGTAAGACTCAGAGAAAGAGAAAAGGAAAGAAGTGCTTTTCTACGATTCGTTTGTCAACCATCAGCTGGGCATGACTTCCAGCGTATAGGTTGCCCTCAATTAATGTGAGCTAATGTGATAAATTAGAATGCAATGCACTTATTTTTAAGCCCAAATCGAGATGTGAAATTGGATGACACAATAAGATGAAGAGGAAGAGGGATGCTCTTTCACTATAATGCAGAAAACACGAAGAAATGGTTCTTTTTAATTACACCAAAAGAAAATTTCCTTTAGAGAAAATAGAAAGAAAAGGCGGGTTTCCAAGGAAGAAAATTAGTGTGTATGCTTTTCAGAAGGGAAACAAACACACAATTTTTCCTAGAAATGAATGGAATGCAAGGAACCCTTGGATGGGTCCCACTGGGCATGCCAAAAATGTTTCACCTGATTCTTAGATCATTTCTTTGAAGTGTTGACGAAACAGATAGGGTAACGGGCGTAGGAGGAATACCTGTTCAAATGCTGGTTGATGGGTTGTTTCACGCGTATGACTTCTGAATCCACAGCGTTGATCGTGAGAGCTTCCTTTTGGCTAGGAGGAACTACCTGTAATGCAAAGCAAGACCACCAGAAGGAATTAAACAATATGGGCAGTGAACTACCTAGCGTATGCTAGATCTGGGAAGTGTGATACTTCCTAGATGGCTGTCAGTCCATTGTTTTAAACAATTTAATGTTGTAAAAAAAGTAAATCCTATTGTAATTTGAAATGATTTAGGTATCTCACTTAAAACACAATAAGAAATAGATCTAATCTAACAGGCTAAGCTAGAATAGAATCCAAAGGTCAAATGATTGGTTTTGGGTTTTACAGGTTCGACAGAGGTCTCGGGTAGATCACAGGTGGATGAGGGTGAGATGAAATTTGGTGGGTAGGTCTCTGTTATGGGCTGTATGGGAAAATACAGAGACCGATGTCAGTTAAGGGTAACCGACCGACGGTCAGGTGTAACCAGTGCCGGTTACTGTGGAAATCTAGAAATGCCACAGAAAAAGCTTTGGGTCTCCTTTGTGATTACACAAAGGACTTTGGTTGGTTGGGATGAGGTATTGGGTTACTGGGGTAGGATTTGGTGAGGCTTTAATGGGTATATGGAGGTGGAAATGTTAGAGAAGGTCAATAGGTGGCTAGGTAAACAATAGATGATTAAATGATGATGAAATGAAATAAATTAGAAAAGTATGGCGTTATACTTACTTGGATTCTAGTCCTGAATACCTGTGAGTGAGGGATGGAGGTGCTGATGAGGGGTTTGAAGGCTGTAAGTGATCACCAACTGAAGGAAAGATTCTGCATGGGCTGCATGTACATTCCTCTTTTCTTGGTTAGATCAGATCATGGCTGGGATGGCTGTGTAGGAAAAGATGTTTGATCTCCTTCCTTGCATGCAGTTTCTCGCTGGAATTCACTCTCTGAAGATGTGTTATCTCTCTAAGATGTGTTTTTTCTCACAAAACTTCTACTTCCAACTTCCAACCTTGAGAATAAGGTTGTTTTGGGGTTAAAAGGGTAACCAACAGCGGTTCCAGCTTAACCAGCGACGGTTAAGGGTAACCGGCGTCGGTCAAGGTGGGATTTCCTAGGTTTACTAAACTAGGGATATCCTCTTGATTTCCTCAGAACTCATGTCGTTAACTTGTGGATTAGACTGGGAGCTTCTTGTGAGCATGCGAGAACGTGGTTAGAGGGAATGTAGGCATTGATTTTTAGGGTTTGGGTAAGTCTTAGTTAGTTATGGCAACTTACTAAGAATAGGTCTTAGGTTGAGTTGGCTTGGTGAGGTGTTTAAGTGAACTATATGTGTGGATATTATGTAAAATAATATATTTAAATAATAAATATAGTGAGGATAATGAATTAATTTAATTAAATTAATATTAGTGGGGTGAAAGGGGGCCATGGCTAGGTGAATGTGATGAAGGGTGTTTATTTGTCGAGGGACCAAAGGGGAGTGTGACCTAATTTTAATGTCTATAACCACATCCATCTCATGAATGCCAAAAACATTTACAATATCTTGAATATGATCAATGGGAGTTGTGTGATTTCCCCCCATGATGTATGGGATATTATTCAATGCTGCCACTGGAATGGGATTTTGTTCATTGAGAGCAAGTGGACTACTTCTCGTAAAATTGACAAAAATATTTTGTGGTGCTTGATGAGCCATTCTGATTGGTATGAGAACTCTAGTTGATTGAATAAAAGGCCTACCAGGTGGAGGTGTTGATAATATTTAATTCAGTGGAGATGGAGATATTTGAAATATTCTTCTCCTTCTTTCTCTACCTATAGATAACTGCAAGTCTTTGAAAAGACATTCTTCTCTTGCTCTAGAAATTGTTTGAATCCTTCTTATAAATTTGACAGTCTTGGGCTGCTAAAACCAATTGAAATCTGTCCCTTGGAGTTGCTACAAAGCCTCCAAAGGATGGAATTTACACCAAGAGACCACCAATCTTACTATAATGAAATGAATACTTATTTGTAGTCCCATTGGGAGTGCCAAAATTGTTATCACTGAATCACAACACCCTCTGATTGCTTAACACATGAGCGTGTCAAGGAAAGTAGTGTGACTGGGTAACATGGGTATCATCTCTCAAGTTATGGGACTTGCTACTTGAGATGGACCTCAAGAGAAGGATGGTTCCTCTTCCTAAACTTATGCAAAAACTATTCTAATGAAAATAATCTATTAAATACCTCTAATCTATGACTTTTGAGGGACCAGAGAGAGAGAGAGAGAGAGAGAGAGAGAGAGAGAGAGAGAGAGAGAGAGAGAGAGAGAGAGAGAGAGAGAGATGCCATGAAAGGAAAAAAAACTACACTAAAAGAGGTGATTTACCAAAATAAAGGTGTCAAAAATACTCTCCAATGTGTGGAAATGGAAGGAAATAAATATTAAAGAGGGTGAAATAGTCACCACAGTCTAACAAAAACATTCACAAAACCATTCCCATATAGAGACAATAATAATAAACCTACAAGATGAGTAAAATAAACATAATACATATGCAATTGAAGATGGAGAGGCAAGGGAATGTAACAGACACAGACAAGGTAAGAGAGATATCCAAAAATTTGAGTTTATTACTTCAAGATTTCACACAGTCCATTTACAGAGTAAGAGAAAGGCCTGGATCATCATGCAAGAAGTCCACTATGAATACCTGTAGCACATTGGAGTTCCAAAACAAAAAAATGGCAGAGTTTTGTTACAAGAGAAATTCCTCCTCTCAAATGAGAGGGCACTTCAATTTATAGAAAATGAGGAAGGAGAGAGAGAAGTGAAAAACTCGGATTTCTACTTTTACCCTTTAAGTACCAAAAGTGGGTGAAAATCATGATAGGAAACCTGTAAGAGCCATCCCATGTTATCCCATAACTTGCACCAGAATAAAAATGGCTTCCCATGCTCATTTAATGCCATTTCAACCACATGGAAGTCACCATTTCCAATTGGGATCATTTTTTGTGATTTTCATTATCAAAGCTTGAAAATTTTGATTGTTGAGTGTAGATATCAGAGCCATGATTCGTACAAGTCCAATTTTGTGCAATTTGGTTGAGAAATGCAAAATTTATGGCCTTGTGAGTGTGGGCAACTCTCCATCATTTTCCAGGCTTGGTTGTTGTTTACGAGAATGTGTATTAAATTACTTTGCTAGACTTTATCATTTTAAATTTATCTCTCTCCCTAATGTTTTGCATGTTTTACAAAAAACTAGGAGAATTTTAAATTTTCTAATGGGGCTCACCACTTTTCATTTTAAATGTGGGAGGGGTTGTGTGTTTTAAATTTTAATGTTCGAGGGCCATCTTGGCTAGCTCAGACAACTCACCAGTTGGCTCACCGAGCTAGCACATTCCCACAGCTCCCCAAGTTCTTACCATTGCATTTAAGTTCCACATTCCAAAACCTTCATTCCATGCTAGCTCGGTGATAAGGTTAACACCGACCTACCTAACTCGAGGACCTCGGCTAATATCGTGTGGGTGTCAACCCCCTGCAGGGAACTTGACCCAATGCGACTCATCCCTGGTGAATGATTTGTGCTCGTATAACACTTGTCATTCGCATGCTAATCACTAGGATTATCTTGTTTGCCAAACTTGTCAATCAAATGATGCATGTTATTGCTACCCCCAGTCACATCTGCAACATTCCTCGATCCCCTTAGCTACTCACACCAGGCTATTGACCACCTTATCACTAGCATCAGGCTTAGCCCGCCTCGATGTCTCAATGTGCTTACTTCCCTGTGCAAACCAATGTGGCTGAATCAAGATATTATTTCTCACTTGGCCAGTGTGCCGCAAAACCTCCAAGTCCCCATAACTCTCCCCTTCTCCACATTTATTTGCATTGTGGCATTTTTGGAATCTCAAAACACACAAGGCCCAAACTCCTTGAGACACATAGGTCTTGAAAGTTTGATGTGACTAATATATCCTTGCATTGAAATCGTCTGAGCTTTCCAAGTTCACTCGGTGAGCTAACCCAAATATCTTACCCCCACATTTTACCTGATATTCGAATTCATTTTGGGCTTTTCGCTGAGCTCTATGATCCCTCTACCTTGGCCATGCTTCGAGCTGACTTTCACGTCTCTGCATCCATCCTAAATCATTGATCTAATGCATCATGATCTAGATCAATCCTTAGTTCTTTCCTTCTTGCATTGCACCATGCTCCCAACATCAATCCACTAGGCTCTTCTGAGCTTAGTGTTCTATGCAGAAAACTTCCATTTCATGGTACAGAGGTCCCTAATTTCAAAGCAATGCCACTATAGCCTAACCATAAAATAGCTCACCCAAGAGGGTTTAGATAACTTAGTGAATTGAACTTGCAACTCACCACCCCGCAGCTCATCACCAAATTGGCATGCAACTAGGATAACTTGGCAACCATGGGATGAAACAACAAGGAGCTCAGTCGGAAGTCTAGCTCCTTGAGCTGGGAGCTATCTCACCCACCAACTCAGTGAGCTTGTTGGAGGGCCTAAGGGAATTTTTATAATTTTTTACACTTTACCTCTTAAATTTTCATAACTCTTGAGATTTCCTAGGACCCCCAGAGGCTAGGTGGAGTTTTTTAAGGGTGTTGTAAGCAAATTAAAAAAATTTACCCATTTTTCTTGCAAGTGAGCCATGTTGGAGCTTGCTCTATTCTTTCCAATTGAGCTCAAACGTTTATAACCCAGAAGAGGAAAAAATACTCTCATGACCCTAAATCTTCAAAAATCACTATATGTTCTCCTGAAATGTGGAAATGTACCTGTAACCTTGGTGAATTCCCCCTAATGGCTTGACAAGTGTTCCAACACAAGGCCTCCTTGTTTTCCATTTTCACCCTGGGGGTGAAAATCAGTAAAATTTAATTGATCCTTCTCTGCATCATTTGGTATTAATGCGAGGTTAATAGGAAGAGAAAGGATTTGAAAAGGGTTAAAAAAAATTTATATTGCATCTTTTTATAGGATAACTCTAAAGGAAGGACTAAAGCTATGAGGAAAAACATTATGAAGCAAGGGAAAAACTGGAGAAAGAAATATCAGACTTGAGGAGTAATTTGTAGATCAACGTTGGAGGCTTTTGAAAGAATGTGGTTATAGGTGATAAGTTAAGTACGAAGTTAGATAAATGTATGTCGTTCAAAAAGAGAGTAAAGTGGCCAATCAAGTCACTTGTGAAGAGTGCAAAAAGACAAGATAAGAATGCTAGAAGAAGTGAAGGAAGCAAATAATTGAGAGCCTATAGAGGCTTGAGGAAGAGAGATTTTCTATGTGAGCAACATGAGAAATAAGAATAGAAGATAGTTCTCAAAGTGGATAACATAGTGAAAGATGAAGAAGAATGGAGGAGAAGAAATGTACAAAAAGAAGCACTTAGTGAAGAAGGGTGGATAAGGAGTTCAAAAAAGAGAGTAAAGTGGCCAATCAAGTCACTTGTGAAGAGTGCAAGAAGACAAGAGAAGAATCCTAGAATAAGTGAAGGAATCAAATATTTGAGAGCCTATATAGGCTTGAGGAAGATATATTTTCCATGTGAGAAACATGAGAAAGAATAAGAGAAGAGAGTTCTCATAGTGAAGAACATAGTGAAAGATGACAAAGAATGGAGGAGAAGAAAGGTACTAAAAGAAGCACTTAGTGAAGGGTGGATAAGGAAGGAAGTGTCCAAGAGAGAGACACTCATGGAGACAATGTGGTATTTAGTTTTATTGACTAATGTTGTGTTTGAATGTGTGTATGCAGGTTTGAAATATTTTGTGAGTAAGATTAAGAAGAAATAATAGAATTTACAAAAAAAAAGAGTAAAAAAGAGACCCATTTGAATCAAATGTAAGTGTTGAGAGAAAATAGCGGGTTATAGAAGATTATTATGAAAACAATGAAGTCCTACAACATGTAAATGAAGAGGAAAAAGAAAATACAGAGTTATATGATGCTTTAGAAAACATTCAAATAAGAGAAGACAAGAAAAACAAGGAGGTGGATGACAAAAAGGAAAAATAAGAGGATATTATCATAAATATGGTCTATAATAAGGTATGTGAAGATGAAAATTATGATTTCCTTAATGCATATGTTAGTGAAATTTTTGATATACAGGAATGCGCAATGAAAGATGCATATGGTTCTTTAAAATCTAAATTACAACATGGATATATCATGCATAAATAGATTAGAAAATCAGTTGTTAGTAAACAAGAGACAACATCCAAGGAAGAGACTAACAAGGTTGTAACATGCAATGGAAAATACAAAGGAAATGATAGAAAAAGAACATATTTCATTTTGATACAAACATGCAATGAAAGTGACTAAGGAATGAAGAACGAGGAAAGATATTCTAGGTACAAACCAGTCCATGAATCGAGAGAAAAGAATTAAAGGACATGTTTATATCAACATAAAGAGATAAGAAAACAAGTGTGGAGAGTAAAATAGAAAATATAAGAGCATGGAAACCTAATAAGGGTTTGGCCAGAGAAGAAAACACGTGGAGCACAAGGTAAGCATGTTAATTTGAATGTTTTAGATAAGAAAGAAAACAATAAGGCCATTGAAAGTGATAATGAGTTTATTTTTAGCACTAACATGCATGACAAGGAACATGTGAATGAGATTAAAGAAGAGGAATTTAGAAAAATGAGAGAAGGTGAAGTTGAAGTGAAGAAAGAGGAAATGAAAACTGATTTAAGAGATCTAGCACGTGATTTCTAAGAAGGAAAAGAGAAATTGTGTCCTAAATTTGATGAAGCAAGTGAGGAAGAGAATGATCTCTTATTGTGTGAAGAAATGCAAAGGATTGAGGAGATATGTATGGTAATTACATGTTCAAATCAGCTAAGGGAATGAATTTACAAGTAAGAAAATGAAGAAGAAGTGCAAGAAAGAACATTGGCAATTTTGACCAAAGAGGAATCTAAATAAAATGAAGGTGAACTACAGGTTCAAGAAAATTAGTCAAGAACAACAAGGTTGAAAGAGGATTATCAGAAATGGCAGGGAGAATGTAAAGAAGGGAAGAAAGAAGACCAAAATGAAACAAAAATGTCTCACCCTTTTATATTTGATATTGCTCCTAGTTGTGTTTATGCAGGAAAGAGTCAAAGAATGAACACAGATGACGAGAAAAGGAAAGAATATGAAGAAAATATACAACTAAGTTATGAAGGACAAGAGAATGAAGACAATGAATAATATTTGAAGCAAGATGAAAACATGGAAATAAATTATAAGGCCAAAGGAGAAAATTCAAGAAATGGAAAGAGTAAGAAAACTGAAGATGAATTCAATAAAAGAAAGGATGAATACTATGCCAAGAAAGAGAGAGATTGGAGGAAGATAAATAAGATGAAAACCTCCATAGGGGTTTAATTTTTTATTTCTAGGGGAGTATGATGCATAAGTGTTGGCGAGAAAATATTTCAATAGGAAAAATTGGTGGATTTCCACCAACGCGCTATGACTAGGTATCTTTACATGAATGGCACATCTCTAGTTTTATGTGTAAACGAAAATATAACTTTTTTGTCGGCTTAGAGGTTGGGGATCCAACATGCACACTCCACTGCACCTATGGAAAATACTTACAATCTCGTGCAAGGGAGGAATTTTCTAGATAGGTGGGAAAGCGTGAGTGAGAAATTAGGAGGGGGATTAATATTACAAGTAGGAATAATTATATTCTTGCAAAGATTAATCAGAACATTCTAACACACACAATTTAGAAGAATCACAACTTCATTAGTAACATCAAGATAGTGTAAAACCATGAACACAAGGTTTCATTTATTCACTCCTTCAGAAAAGTAGAAACTCCTTTCTTTATTGACATTCTCACAAAGTTACACAATGTGAGAAAAGAAGAAAACATAGAGAGAAATAGAATAACTTATTATCTCTTTTATTATTGTAAGTAGTTATTTATGCTTGAACATAAATTGACAACCCTTTGGAATGGGGGAGTCATTACAATATATAGACTTCAAGAAGAATCTTCACCTACCCCCCACATGACTTTTCATTTTTCCTTTATAACATGTGACTCTTCATATTCATAGGAGTGAAATTATGTCCCCCTTTTATTAAATGAGGGTGACTTATTACAATGTCAACTATAGTCACATTTAAATGAATAGGGAGAAAATGAAGAAGGTGAAATGAAAAGTGCAACCCCAATGAAGAAATAGAACATGAAGGAAGAGGGGAAGGAGGATAGAAGAGAGAGGAAGAAAGAAGATAACTAATTTGATGAAGAAAATGCCCTTGTTAATTCATCTTCACTCTCTGATGGAATTTTACAAAGCTCAACTGGAAAAATTTCCATTCCTTTGAATTCTCTGCTATACTGGGTTGCCATAGGTGCAAATTTCTATACATGAGGGATATAGACACATCTCAAGGACTCGAGCCAACCATATAAGATAACATTGATGTTTTTTTCTTTTATTGAATCACGACTAATGTTTCTTTACAATGTTTGGCATTATAGCTCTTATCTCGAAGAGAGAATCCAGTGTGTCCTTGTTGAAGGAAAAGGGGTCCTCGGTTTCTTTCTTGACGTATTCCCCAAATGGATTTGGCAATTCATCCATTGAGGTGCTCTCATCAAAGGCAGGCACTCAAATCTTATATATCTAGATGTTGAAATCAGCTCACATCTTGGAGGAACACTACTCATTTGAGTCCAACTCATCCAGAGCACGGTTCAACATCTCATTCCAAGAGAAAAGAGTCCTATCCAATACCTATGACAAATTCTCAGACATAGAATTTAATACCTTTATGTCCATTAATACTTGAGAATGAGCTCTCCCCATCGCCACCACTAGTGGCTAAACTTGATCCTAGCGCTCCTTTTCTTTCTCAATTTCATCCATCATCATTCATGTTGGAATCATAATGGAATGAGAGGGGGGGCAGGGTGAACCAGTCCTACAATTATTTTAACTTCATCAATTATATTGTCCACACATCATTTATAAAAATGTATGCTTATTAAGATATGTAACATCAATCAAAATAGCATGAAACAAAGTACACAACACAAGAACACCATATTTAAGTGGGAAACCCTCACGGGGAAGAAATCATTTTGAAAAATTTGCTGATATTACACAAAACAAAGAATCAAGTGAATATTACACATCACAAGATATTCATTTAGTGAGGCACCAACCCCATAAGGAACACAAACCCCTACACCCTTGTTGATATTACTCACAATAAGAGACTTGCCTAGATATGAATCATCACACAATATTTTGATGAAGAGATCATAGATGATATTTCGCAATAAATCAGATTATGGTGATCACAAGATTCAACTCCAAACTCCTTCAAACCCTTGTTCAAACCATATCTTCTTCAACTTGCTCTATCATTCACTTTCTTCACTTCTCTTTACTTAAAAAACTTTCACACATGATATATAAAATTATTCAACCTGAAACATACCTTCTATTCACTCACACTAGGGTCACACTTTTCCCTCAAAGAGCACTAGCCCAAAAATGGAATTAAAAAGCACTAAAATATGTTTTACTTATTCCAAAATCACCATAGGTCAGCCTTAAACCTTTTTCATGAATAATACAACCTAAAAACATTACATTAAATTCATTAAAATGGTCATATATGACCCATATGGGTTGGTCATGCCCAAAACTACTCTTGCACCAAAATGCCTCAAAATCCCATCACTAAGATGAGAGAAAATCACTCATACAAAAACCATTATTACTAAATCTCCCAAATTGAACAAACATGATTAATATAGCATAAAAATATCATGCATGGTCATAAATTTTCTTGTACCAATCAAATATTTCATTAAATGGGCCCATTGACTCATATCCTTCTCAAAACAACTGTTTCTAGCACCCTGTCTTTACCTTTGAGCCTCAAGACCCCTCAATATGAACTAAAGTATGAAATGTGACAACTATTAGTAATTACCAGGACCTGTCCATAAATTCTATGAAAGTTATAACTCATGAAACTTCCACATGATCAAACCACAACAACTTTTCTCTTCATCAAAATAAGTAGCCAAACACCAATTTTGCAAACCCAACTCGTTTGAACCCTTGAAAATAATTTCAAGACTTCCAAAGGAATTCATTAGGAACAATATTCATACCTTTTCACTCTCTATGGATATAAAACATCAAATGATCCATTTCATGCCTCAACCAACTCAATCTTTTAGCCTGAGAAAACCCATCGTGAAATCCAACATACCTTCTTCGTCACAAATTTACCTAAAATATTTTGATCAAATAAAATCATCAATACATAATCCATACATCACTATAAATATCTCAAAATCAGAACATATTATAACTCCTTCCAAATCCAGTTGGAAGGCCTTTAA
This sequence comes from Taxus chinensis, assembly GCA_019776745.2. Taxonomy (NCBI): domain Eukaryota; kingdom Viridiplantae; phylum Streptophyta; class Pinopsida; order Cupressales; family Taxaceae; genus Taxus; species Taxus chinensis. The sequence continues at coordinate 904,583,769 of CM034147.1, read as the reverse complement.
TTAAGCCAATCTCTATAAACTACTTTTTATGCCTTCTTAGACTTAAGAATGACCATGAGCCCAACTTTATCCATCACATCCAAAAAAACTTCCAAGATTTAAAAAAGAATGGAAAACCCTTATACATTATGCCTAAGAACTTATAAAGCTTCACCAAGCTTGAACAAATCAGAATCATCAACTTACCTCTTAAAGCTACTTCACACCATGCTAGAACAACATCCTTCAAAATTTACCCTCAAATAACATCTCATAACTTTTTCATACCTTATTTAATCATCAATTTTTATAAACCAGTGCAAATCAATCTTAACCACATTAACAACACAACTTTAATAAGTTCCTAACTCTTCATTTTGCTCATGCAATTTCAATTTTACTACAAGCTGCTCTAAACTACCCCAAAACTAATCTTCACAAATATCACACACTTTGCAATTTTTCACCTCAACCATGAGATGAAACTATCATGAACATGTAGAAAAAATATAGGGATAAAAAATTTCAATTTATTCTTAAACATCTTTGGAGAACTTTTCCGTAAATTGAACATCTTTAGAAATAAGCATTTTTTAGGTGGGGCCCACATACAGTCACATGCACTATCTTACCTTTATGGAAATATGGAAGATTCCTATACAACATCAATTCATCACTTTTACATAACCAATCAAGACATAATTTGTATACTCATGTTTCTCCAAGCTTCTCTTAGCTAGGGTTTTGCTAGGGTTTCAAACCACTTTAGCTTCTTAACAATCGTTCATAAAAACATGATGATCAAACCACCTCATTATTTTTTTGAAACATTAATAACTAACATAAGAATATATTCCAAAGAGATTAGGTACCCATGTAAACCATAAAATTCACAATGAGCACCAGAGGGTTCACTTTTGCTTCAAAAACACATTAAAACTTACCTATTTTTGTTAAAAATTACATATATTCCAATTACCATTTCAGAATGACTTGAAACTTGTCATTAAACATCATGAAAACAACCTATAACTTTTAATATTCACCATATATCTCAAATATTATAGGAACTCTCTAGTCATTAAGACTTACCTATGCCAAACTGCATGTTTCTCACCTGTTTGCTTCCTAAGGACCCTGAAACACCACCAAGCCTCTAATAAATCTCTAGAAAATAATCATACACCTTAGGTACACTGTCACCATGATGATACCATTCTCCAACATGATTTATTGGGTCCAAATCTCATACCTCCAACTCATTCTTCATGCACTAGGGCTAGAAACAAGCCTGGAATGCCCTAATTCAACACTGAAAAACCATGAACTGACCTTGTTGACCTTATGAAAACTCATTTAAAGCTATAACATACCTCATAAAACTCATTAACTAACTTAGGAGGACACAAACCATGACTTTTCTACGCAAAGAAAGCACTGGGACCTCTTAGAACATCACCAAACATAAAGCTCCCTGTAACATTCCCATTTTAAGACTTTAGAAACAAGGGAATTTTTTTTTTGAGTAATGTTCTCTTTTCTAAATACATAATTTAGAACACACATTCCAAAACAACCATTCTTATAACTGATAACCATATGCAGCTGTAATGACTCGGTAAACTACTGATCTATTCATTTCATGACTCAGTAAACTACCGATCTATTAATGTTTAACACTAAGTATTGGATAATTTTTTGTATACAACATATAATTGGTTCTCTTACCATGTTTTGGGTATTAAGTGATCTGTCTAAGGAACCTAACTGAATAGTTGTTACCAATATTCAGCTGTATCACGATCCTTAGACTAGGTGACATAGGACAATGCAACCAACAACTTGTGATACTTTGGCCAAATATTTTTAACATAATGTTCATATTACTTATTCCTTGATGGCATACTCATCAATATGGAATACATCCTTCACCCCCACTCTATTGTTATCTAGAATGTCCTTTACTGACTTCCATTATTCCTCTTGCCCAAGGTTTAACCCAAGTTCTGATTAACATAGTAGGTTATGATAGGAAGGAGCTCACTAAGACTTAGGATAGATTGGCATGCTAGGTCGACCTAAGTTAACCCCATGTGCCAAGATACCCTGAGTCCTAGAGGGCTACTTCATATTGCAACTACGCTACTACGCAATCTTGGAGAGAAACTAAGTTCAAGTCCAAAAGTGTGTAGATCTAGATGATCAATGCAGAAGGGTGTTGCCACATGTTAACTACAGTCTTGTATCCTCAAGAAGATCCTAATCTTCTCAAAGGTACAACCCTATAGTTGGTGTGTGCCAACATCCTACAGAATAGCCTTGTCAAGATATACATACCCTCAGGAGGTTATTAAAGTTAAATTAATTTGGATTCCTAAAGGCAAATTTCAGCAACCCTGCCCAGACTCTAATCTAACTCTCCCTAAGTTCTTTTCCAGATCAGGTTCCATTAACCCTTGTAGAACATCCTTATATTAATATTTCTTTCTATGTTTGCTAACGTTGGCTGAACAAACAACCACCAAGAATTAACGACAACGACGTCTTAAGTTTCATTCAATGTGATTTAATTTTTCAAGAAAGTGTAACAACCACCGAGGTTGTTACTTAGTAGACTTTATTAAATGAAGTCTAATGATTGTATTCATATCTCCCTTTTTGCTTAATTTTTAATAAGAGAGGAAGAGTCTTCCTCTTCATGATTAAGTTCTAGGGTTTAACACACCCTATATGTCCCTTACAATTTCATAGTTTTCATTGTAAGTTATCACACATTATCTTAATAATATGAATTTTTTAGATAAGAACATTGATTATCTGCAACTTATTTAGTTGCTTCATGTTTAGGGAAAATACTCTAATTCCCTTTTTCCTACTTATCCAAGAACACTCATTGAAACATATAATTAACATGAAAAACATCAACAGAATAAGATTCCATTTCTTCTGCAAAAGTACAAGATAATTTACATTATCCATGCAAGTAAATTCTCATTCTACATTTCCTTTTCAAAACTTATACATTTACAACTTATACATTTCAGACATATTGCATGACAACAACCTTCATTCAAAAGAGAATAACTCTTCTTTTTCAATGCAACTTAAGAACAGACTAGATTTCTTCACAAGAATCAACTTAGATCAGCCAATGCATCATATAAGTTTTTGCCTTCTTTTATCATTTACGAAGTCCATCTGCAAAAATTGCTAGCACGGGTTAGTTCAATGAACTGAGCATGATAAGCATTAATCCTTAAAATGAAGTGCATTCCACTAATTGTTCCAATAAAAACAACCCTACTTTAATGAACAACAAGTAATTCATACTCCCTAAGCATAAGTAATATCAATAAAAAGAAGACCAATACTAAATAGGTTTAACAAAAAGAAGAACATAATATAATCTATAATACATGTCCTATAAATTAAAGTATAATTGATCCCATCAATTATCTTTTCCAAACAACAAAACACAACATATCATTGTTTCCAATCCTACCAAATATAATACAACACATATCTTTACTATAAGATACAAGAGTGTTCATAGCATATTCCCTCTTGGATGTTTCATCTAACTTTCAAGTAAAGAAGAAGAGAAACCATACTCATTATGCCTAATTACATAACATCAACAAGGCAGAACAGGTGTATATCAAAATGTAAGCTATTCCTTTAAAGGTCCTCTACGTTAAAATTCAACATTTTAAGGTATACATCAAAATAGATCCATATGAAAGAAATCCAAGAAGAAGTGATGGATTAACAGTCAACAACAAGCTACAATTTCTTTTGCCAACCTAACTTCAATCTCATTCTACTTCATTTCAGTCCAATGAAAAGTATACAAGACTAATAAACACTGATTTCCTTTTCCAATAAGAATAAAAATCAGGAAGTTCCAACCAATGAACTTAACCCAACTGCACTAGAAAAGGAGACCTAATAGAATATGATCCCAATTTAATCTTTTCTTTACAACTTAATTAAACAATTTTACCTCCTCTCATGCATATAGTTTAAGCTCTTGTAATAGTTCCAAAGAAAGAGAACAAGATCACCTCCAAGGAAAGAGAAAAATAAATGCTATCTTCCCTTCTAAATCTTCACATTATAATGCATGAATTCTACCTTCCATTGGAAACATTGTAATAATGAAGTTCATACACAGTCCAAAGACAGTAAGTTTCACAGTGTATTCTGTCAAAGACTTAACAATATTTTATTAGACCAGAATATCTTGAAGAGAGCACACTAGCATTTTTCCTTCATAGAACACTTTACCATCTAACAGTGAAGTTCCACCAATCCTTTCCATTACTATTCTCTTTTTAAACTCAATGATAAAATAGTAAAATTCAAACAAAGTTTGCAATGGATTTGAATCAAAAATAAAATTTCAAGACCTAACATTCATTTAATGGACCTAAAAATAGGTAATAAGTCTGAGTAGATGCTGAACCCTCAAAACTTTCCAACAGTTCAGGTAAAACAGAACTATCTCAATAGTGTATCACCTACATGAACTATAGATTGGGTTTCCAGACAAACGACTAGATCAAACATCATATAAATAATACATACTGTCCAAGATTTGAATTGCAAATCCAAACACAATGTAAAGCATAAACTCCCATAAGAAATCAAGATCATTCAAATTCTTGAAACCAAGTTTGGGAAACAACATGTTCCCTCTATAGTTTTTTTAATTATGGGTAAATAGTTTTGAAGGGACTATACCTTGTATACAAAAAGGCTCAAAAGCTAGATATCAAAAGAGGTAAAAACAACCCAAAAAGAGAAAAATGTCCAACATCAGAGGGATCAACAGCCAGATAATACAAAGTAATAATAAAACAGGATCAAGACGTATAGTGATCCGAGCAAAAGCAGAAGAGACAAAAAACGAACAAGAGATAACCATCACTGATCATCTTAGCCAAAAGACAACACCAAAACCGCCAGTCAACAACAACAGAGCTCCGTATCACTTGATATCCCAGTCAATCTTGGCTTCGATTGTTTGAAGTGAGACAAAGAATGCAATGGCAGTGGCCTGGGAAGGGTCTTTCAAATCCGCCTGAGCAATTGCAATATCTATTTTCTCCTTAGAGCCCCAAATGTCCTCGGTAATACCGCTGAGACTGCATATACTACGAACATGCTGTTTGATGAAATTGTAGATAATTTTAAGGGTAGAGAGGATACATTCGTTACGTCCTTGTGCATTTCCAAGTCTGCCATCTAGAGATTGAAGCTTCTTGAAAATTTCAGCAGTGATTAATAGATTTGGATCAGTTTTATAGATGAATAACGTACAATATTAAACACGGAATAATAATATTCTTTCAATTCATTCCGGATATATTACATATGATGCAAATACAAATATATAGGCACATAGTTTCCTATAAATTAGGAAACTACTCTACTAACAAATACTAATCTCGTGAGTTTTTTGTAACAACCAAAAAAATCAATACACATTTGTTATTAGTTGTTTTATATAACAACTAAATAACAAATTACTAATATAATAATAATTACTAAATGTAATTATTATCTACACAATGTAAATACTAATTCCTAACATTCCCCCCCTTAGTGTTTACATGATAGAAAAACATCCACACACTCAACTGCAGTATGCTCACTCGTGTGGCATGTCCAACTCTGTGACTCATGACCTTGATCCAAAAGAAAGGCTCTCTCCTTCCATGGTTTTAAACATGCTTACCACAAACCTTGACGTAACAGGAACCTCATCAATTGTCCACCTCGTGTGGTTTTCTGGATCCTTCCACAAACCTTTCAAGATCCATGAACTGAATTACTCTGGTGCTACTATTCACCACTATGCTTATACATCAAGGAATTATGTAGGAAACACAACTTGCATATTACAAAACCACACAATAGAAGAAATACTGAAAAAAATTCACATTACTTCCTATAAGAATCATAATTTTGTTAATCGTAGTCTTTGTCATTGATCGCTGCCACTCGATCTCGAACAACATAGAAAACTGCCACTGTCACTGGAAGCTTTCCTTGACTAAGTCGTTTTGGGTGCAGAATGGGAATGGAACATTGGTATGTATTCCCCCCCACAATGTGAAATTCCACTCATATAGATATTGAGAAGCAAAATGCATCAAAGAATATACTCCTGAATGGATCTTGCTAGTTACGTCTTGTTGCACATGGTCACTAATGCTAGTGAACGTATTCTTCTAGCTGACCATCTTCCAAAGAAGTACGGCAGTCAGAGGACCAAGTTAGTTAGAGGATTACTGACAGTCATATGCACTCTAACACAACTCTCTTTCCAACATCCATCAAATACCACACAAAACAGGAACACTGTAAACTGAAGCACACTAAAAATCATATACTCACACCATACATATACCACCACAGCTTCTACGTGGCCCCGTCGTTGGTGATTGATGAGAGGTCGCTGAATGACCTCCAGCCTCCGATGCCTCCTTCATCTATTGACATGCTGCTAACTTAGCTGGATTTAGATATGAAGCTCAATTGTTTACACATTATTTATTATATCCTCCCTCCCGCAATGTGAAACACTTTATTTTTTCGGACGTTGGGTAACACCGACAATGCGTCCGTGAGGTAAATTTTTTTTTTTTTGAGACTTTTACAATTTTTTACTCTGACTCAATAAATGATGTATTTGGACAATGACAAAAATAAAAACATAAGTCACTTTTAGACATTTTTTGAACTTTGACGATGACTCGTATAATTTGACATGACAAATGACAACGACTCACAAATTTGACATAGACCTATGATGTGTACACACTTAATCTTGAATTTATATGTCTTTGATGACTAATGGAACATTTAATGTAAAAAATAACATTAAATATTAATTTGAGACTGACATAAACAAATAATCACAAATAACAAACTCCTATTATAAAGACTCAAGATGACTTACAATACACTATAACAATGAGACAATTGAATGTCTTAACAATTACATTTGAATAATGGACTCAATATATACGTAAATTTTAACAAGAACACATTTATATTGAAGTGACTCTATTTATAATGACATGTTAACAAAAAATGTACTACATGGAGGTATAAAACTTACGAGTAGATTGCATGGTCAAAAAATATCCCGATTTAGATGCTAAGGTAAACGCATACCAGAATCAGATGAACACCACTAAATCTTGTACGTATGGACAAATATACTTGCAGATAGATAAATGCACAGGAATGCATATGGACTAGTCATTACATATAAAATAAGAGTTGGTGGTGCATATAGATATGAGTTCTATTCTCCACAATTGTTCCACCTGGGACAATAAAATCCATAAGCCAAAGAAGACTGCGTGGGAATAATCCCAAAATTGTGAGCCTCAGATTTTATGATACAACCTTCTCTTAAAAAAATCCTGCCTTATGATTGAAAATGCTTTCTATAGAAACGATGAGATCTGTAACAATTTTTAGAAGACACGGTCATTGGCAGATCTAAAATGGCGATGATGAGTGGACCAAGAAATGTCACAGGATTCGAGATCGATGCAGATCAGAGGATAAATATTCACTGTCAAAAGTAGATCCTATAACATCTTTTAAATGAAGAGATCATTGGAATGATGCTTAGGAAATCCAATAATGTGTTTGCATATGAACATGATCAAGACAATGGAAATAAGAATCACAAGCCATGTGCTAGATCAGGGAATTCTTCACAAATCAAGTGAATACCCCAAAATTCGAGTTATACCAGTCAAACGTTGATGCGGGTCTATAAGGCTTGAATGCATCCATCTACTTGGTTGATAATTTTGAATAACCGTTGAGCAATGAGTCACCTTTCACACATTCCAATGTAGAAATACAAGTGAATGTAAATCAAAGTAATGGATATATTGATCCAACAATTATATGCTCTTCAAATCTGATCATGTACACCTGTATAACAGAATTCTAAAGGCACCATAGGTGGATATGAAGATGAAGAGAAGATTGACGAAATTTTGTATACTTCCAAAATCCACAGTTTCCTTAAACATCCATGATATTTCCCTGCTCTAATACCAAATAATAGATTTGGATCAGTTTTATAGATGAATAACATACAATATTAAACACAAAATAATAATATTCTTTCAATTCATTCCGGATATATTACATATGATGCAATTACAAATATATAGGCACATAGTTTCCTATAAATTAGGAAACTACTCTACTAACAAATAATAATTTCGTGAGTTTTTTGTAACCAAACAACTCAACACACATTTGTTATTAGTTGTTTTATATAACAACTAAATAACAAATTACTAATATAATAATAATTACCAAATGTAATTATTATCTACATAATGTAAATACTAATTCCTAATAGTGATATCCTCCTCTTCATCAATTTGTAGTTTCCTTTTTCCCTTAGCTTTATCCATATCTCTAATAACACTCTTTAGTTCTTGAATTTCCTTTTCCACCTTTCCCACTCTGACTAGCAAGTCCTCATCCTTAGGCTCCTCCACCAAATTAATAATGTGCAACAGATTCACAACAAGCTCCAGGTTTTTATGACTTCTAAGAACCCTCTGAGAAGTAGGGACCTTTGTTTTCATCTCCTTCCTTTTCTTTCTAGTTGAAGCAGTGTCAAGCTTCCTTTTGGGCAGGGGCAGAATGGAGGCAGGGGGCAGGGGGAGGAATGAAGGCAGAGGGAGGAGTAGAGTCCAAGCAGGGACAAGCTGAGTAGTGGCGGTGAATAAGTAGTATTACCCCTTGATGGAGGGGACTCTAGTGTGATTTTGTACTTCCAGAATATATTTCTCCAGAGATTTTAACAAGTAATGAGGGAAGCTGATGATGATGTCTCTATGAAAGTGATTAAGAAAGATCAAATGCTTTTGGGGAATAGTGACAAATCTCCCCTCTAGAGTAACATACCTTACTACCATCCTTGCGATCTCAGCAAAAGGCTTGGGAACAGAGGTAAACTTGATGTCAGCCATCACAAATTCAAGATTTCCCCCCTCATCAAGAAACTTCTTAGCCTTGACCTCTCTGTCCACCTGCTTGTTAAAGAATTTGGTGCCGTCTAGACTGATCCCGGTGAATTGGGCAATAAGCTCCTCTGATATCTCAACCTTGATGTTGTTGTACTTAACCACGCAATTCCTCCATCCCTGAGCAAATTTAATTGAGAGATCCTGATCAAAACCTTGGATTTTTTCAATAAATTTCACTAGACCACCTTTTTGAAGATAGTTCCAAAGAACTATATCATCTTTCCAAGATGGATTATGGGTGGGCTCTGTCTTGCAAGGTGGTCCCCCCATTTTTCCTGTGGCTCTGCCCACAACGGTAAAAAATTGAAAATATGCGAAGCAGCCTCAACTCTATTTTTGAATCCCTCACAATCATGTGAAAAGATGTAATTATTAGACTTTATTTTGTAATTAGTTAACCACTCCTTAGCATCCACCCTATGTGTATTAATGATGACGCTCCAGGTCACGTAAAACTTTGATGATGTCATCATTCTATACTTAAAAAGCCGCTCCTTAGCATCAGCACTACAACCATTAGTGATTACATTCCAAGTTATGTAAATCATTGATGATGTATTCATTAACTTTAGTGGGAAGAGTGTCACCCCTTAGCCAAGTTTGAAAAGTATTATTAACCCCAAAATTTTCCAAATCATCTGCCACGCTATTGCCTTCCTGGTAAGTATGTTTGATTTCAAAAATTTCAAAACTCTTGCAAATATCAGTAGCTTCAGCAATAAAGTCTCTGATTGACCAACTGTGGGGTTGTTTTTGATTCAAGAGATTGATAATGTTCAGCGAATCACCCTTAATTATAATATTTGAAATATTACAATCCCTGGCTAGCCTTATTCCCCAAAGAGCAACAAGAGCTTCAGAGTAGTGGTTATTTGGCCTACCCATTTTTCCAGAAAAAGTAGCAAAAAAATAGCCTCTGTGATCTCTAATGACTCCCCCACCTCCAGAATCTCCAAGATTTCCTTTTGAGGCCCCATCAAAATTCAATCTATGCCAAGCACTAGGAGGCTTAATCCATCAGATAGTGGATCTATCAATACTATTATTATTCTTATTCAAAACAGTGCCAATATTCCAAGTAGCCAAAATGTGCTCTTCTTCCTTAGGGTAAAGTCTATTTTTAGGAGGTTTAAATCTTTCAATGTTGTCCTTCACATCAATGATAATTTCTTTGTAGACTTTGTTACATAACTTTCTAGTGTTCCTGAAAATGACATCATTATGAGCTTTCCAAACTCGCCACATGGTGTGGGGTAAAAATAGTTGCCATAATCTCCTCACCACACAATGTTTGTAAGGAGAGTTCCATTATTCCTAGGCCTGAAGACAAGTAAGGGGAAAGATCCGTTCCTGATTAAAGTTTAAAAAAATAAGATGCCAAATTTTAGAAGTGTACTTACAATGAAGAAATAAATGTTTGATGTCTTCTGCTTCTTCCTGACACATGCAGCATCTAATCGACATGATGAATCCTTTCCTAATGAGATTGTCATTAGTTAGGATCTTGTATTTAATGATGATCCACTAGAAAAAGTTCACTCTAGGGGTTAGCTCTGGCATCCACAAATTATGCCACTCAGTATCACTTTCAATAGAGGCAAAGAAAGAATTGTATCCCAATTTAACCGAGTACTCTCCATCAAAAGAATCTTTCCAAATGAGCTCATCCTTATGATTTTGAGGATTGATATGAATTAGGGAGAGATGACTCTGCATAGATGAAACATCATACTGCACATTATCCTCATCTACTTTTAACTGTTTCCATTTCCTTTTGTTTTCATCCACCTCAATATATCCCTGTACTTTGTGCCCATAATTTCTAATTAAGTTGTCTTTAATGTGACCATAAGAGGAAATCTAGTTAATATACAACCATTTATCAGTCCATAAATTAATTTCTTGACCATCCCCAAGCTTCCAGCTACATCCCTAAGAGAGAATATGTCTGACGTGGAGAAGATTGTTCCAGAAAATAGAACCATTCAGAAGAGACTGATAAAAAATAAAGGAATTCTTGCTTTGATTGGAAAGGTATTTGATTTTAACCAACTCTGTCCAAGGCTTGTGCTCTTTTATAAGTCTCCAACCCAAATTTGCAATAAGAGCAACATTCATATGTTTGATGTCTTTGATTCTTAACCCCCCAATCCTCTTTGGTTTACAAACCTGCTCCCAAGCCACTGAATGGTACCTAAACCTGTCTTCAGTACCATGCCATAAAAAGTGCTTTTGAATTTTTTCAATACTATTCAACACTGCTGCTGGAATGCTAAACATTGACATGATATAAATAGGTAAGTTTTGAAGAGTTCTTTTTATTAATAAACACTTGCCTACACTTGAAAGTAAAGCTCCTTTCCAACTAGCTAGTTTTTTTTGGAATCTCTTAATAAGATCATTCCAAACCTCATTAGAAACCTTACAAGTACTCAAAGGGAGTCCTAAATAAGTAACGGGTAGTGAATTGATAGTTCATCCAAGTATAAGAGCAATATTTCTTTGCCTTTCTATAGGAGTATTGAAGAAATAGATAGAGTTTTTGTAAAAATTAACTTTTTACCCCGAGGCTTCCTCATAAAATCTAAGAATAGTTTTGATAGCCTTTACCTCAATTATTGAGGCCATCAGAAGTAGGAGAGTGTCATCAGAAAACTGTTGGTGTGAGGAAACCTAATTACCAGAAGTAGGTTGAAAGCCCTTTATCATACCAATATTAATAGCTTTTGAGATAGATCTACTTAAATTGTCAGCCATTATAATGAACAAAAAAGGGGAGATTGGATCCCCTTGCCGAATTCCTCTATTGTTGGAAAAAAAACCAACCGGTTCCCCATTAACAACCACTGAGAATCTAGATGAAGAAATGCAAGAATGTATAATTTTCCTGAATTTATTTTGAAAACCAAACTTGGATAATACCTCATCCATGAATTTCCATGAGACTCTGTCAAAAGCCTTATGCATGTCTAACTTGATAGCCATCCCTACTTTTTTACTTTTATCTATTGTATGAATTGTTTCATGGACCATAATAACTCCATCTTGAATAATTCTTCCCTGAATGAATCCGCTCTGTTGTTGAGAAATAATCTCCATTAGAATAGGTTGCATCCTAGTGGTTAAAATCTTTGTGAAGATCCGATATATTACATTAACCAAACTGATTGGCCTAAAATCTTTGAAATCCTTTGCATCCATCTTCTTAGGAGAAAGCACAATATGTGTAATATTTAACTCTTTTATGAGATTTTCAGTTCTATAAAACTCATTAACATCTTTCAACAGATCTTCGGAGTAGATTTCCCAGCATCTTTGGAAGAAGTTTGCAGAAAACCCATCAGGTCCCGGAGCCTTATCTCCTTCCAAAGCAAAAACAATTTTTTTCAACTCCTCAATGGTGACATATTGGGAAAGACTCTTAAACCTCTCAGCAGGCAGTAAATTATTAAAACAATCAAAGACTATAATATCCAAACCAACACATCATTTTGGTTACCTTTTCAATTAAAGACAACAAACAACAAATTGATTGTACAGAGTTACGTCTCAATATCACAATCACGAATTCAAAATACACCAACACCATAATGCTAGACTGGTAAAATGAAATTTCTTAAATATAGTTCAGAGTAAGAAGATATGCTTCCATTTTCAGCTAACATCATTTAAAACCTTCTTTCCCAACTCAAACGTGATGTACAATGTTTTGACAGAGCTCAGACCAAATGACTTTAAATTCAGGTTCATAAAGAATCTCCAAAACATTTAATATGGACATAAGAACAAGAATTCTCAAGCACCATGCCATATGAGACTTCGAACAATAGTATAACTTATCCAAAATACAAACACAGGTTCCAAGTTAGATGCGAGTTTCAACAACAGCCAATTTTTTGCAACTTGAAATACAAAACAAAGTCATATACAATTTTTATAGTGCATGAAAATTTTATATCAATCAAAGCTTCCGCAAAGTGAGATACATAAACAACAAGCCATATACGGGTTTATCCATAGTGCATGCGAATTTCAATAACGGTCAATGTTTTTCGCAAGAAGAAATACAAAAGCCAAACCATATTCGGGTATGTCCACAGTCCATTAAACTATGGATCAAAACGCACACTTCACAGACCCAAGAATCTCTATTACAGTTCACTCTACCAAAACAAGTTTCCAAATGAAGCTCAAACTTGCACACAAGATTAATAAGACTGGAGTTCCTTACCAACTCGAGATCACAAGACACAATGAGTTCTCCAAACAATAATCTCAACAACACAAGTAGAACTCAGAGTTATTTTTAAAACTCAACTAGTATTTCATTGTCAACAAAAGTGGTCGAACCAGACAACAATTTCCAATAACCAAAGAAGCTAAAAAAAGTCACCAAATTTGTTTTTTTGCATGCATAGATCATTTGTGCAACAGAAGTTTTCAACAGAACCACATATATCACAGATTTGAAACCCAGAATGCAAGTATTACAAAACCCATCAATCAATTTATCAGATTAAGCATGAAATGCACAAAACTCATCAGAGAAAAGTTGTTTTAATGAAAAAACTTAGAGGAAAGCAAGATATTTTAACAATTAGGGCCTATCATGCCTGATAGTGTCACTGTAAAATAGAAGAAGACCTCTAGCTGAGCTTGCTTCTTCTCCTCTTCTCCAAAAAAGATCAAACAACCAAATACTTCTTCCATAATGCTTCATATACACTCCATGAAACAAAAATAGATTTGAAACCTCCAAAATAGCCATGCAGTGTAGTTTAAACTACTGGTTCGAAAAACTAGAGTGCATGTAGAAAGAAAATCAGGAGAGCATGCAAAATGAAACAACCAAACAAAAATCCACTGGCATGCCTACCAAAGTGGTTTGGGCTCGTGAAACAAATTTCATTAATTGCATTAATTCCATATCTCCCGCCCAATCTTCCTTGCCACCGCCTGCCAAGTCTGGTGAGTTCCAAATCAAAAATAACATGTAGTTTCCATTTCTAGTGATATTGCCACCTAAGCCTCCACCAAACCAACTAACCCCTACCAAAGCTGGCAGTCCCGCATGTCCTTTCATCCTTATCAACAACATTAATGCCTTAGGAACCGTCACCCAATACTTGCGACCCCTTAGGTTCCCCTTCATGCCATTAACTTAGGATAGATTACTGGCTTAGGTTAGATCTTAGGTAGAATTAAAGTTTATACCTTAGGATATAACACTAACCACTAACCCCCAACATAGGTCCTTAGCAATTAGGTTAGATAACTCCACATAGGTAAGTAATAAAAAATACAATAGCTTTTAGAAACTAGGTTAGATCACCAAATAACCTTGTAGTGTTAGGTTCTAGTTTTAATACCTAGCAACCCTTCTAACTCTTTAGTACCAAGTTTTAGGTTAGAAACATAATTGTATCAAGTAACATAGCTTAGGTAGGAAATACTTTCACCTAGCTTAGGATTCCCTAAGTCAATCCTCAATAGGGTCCTGGGTATCCCTTATGCCGTGTACAGGATTGCATGCCTATTTTATCAGCAATGACCTGTCTTGGTCGATCTTCAAAGACCCAAGCCAAACAACCTACTGAATGGAAGTACATTCACACAAAAATCAAAGAACTTGCAACAACAAAGTTCAGTCCAGCATGTACCTTAACTCATGGAATGTCAATTTTACCATTCATTCAACAGAGCAGTTTTAAAACATTCCTTGGATCACTGAAATTGATCCAAGGATGAGTCAGATAGAAAGAAAAGTTTACAACTCTTAAACTAGATTGCAAATCACCTACCAGAAGTGAAAAATGGATTCAGAGAAGTCATTCCAGTTCAATCAAAGGATCTTAAGAGTAGAAAAGACTTATCCATATCAAGCATGATTTCCAATAATCATAAGAACATATCCATATAAGGAAAATCACATATCAACACTTGAATGCAAAGGAGGAAAATAACAACAGTCAAGGGTGTTACATGCTTCCCTCCTAAAAGAATCATCGTCCCGATGATTACATCCTTTAACAAATTACATCAAGGACAGTCAATTCATTCACTTCTCTTATCCTAAGTCAAATATTTCAAAACCTTATAGTTCCAGAAATCAGTATTAAATAACTTTTTATTCAAATCAAGTAAATATCTACCCAAAACTGGCTTACTTAATGTCATAAAGGATAAATTCATAAAAATTTATCAGTCAACAGATTCAATTCTGTTCAAATAGATATGGAAAAGTAGTTTTCATATCCTCTAGATTTTCCCAAGTTGCACTCTCCTTGTTAAACTGGTCCCACTGGACCTTACATTGACTTATTTCTCTATTTCTTAAATGCAACTGGTGAGTTTCCAGCACTCGAATGGGCTTAACCATGATTATTCCTGGGTCTTGGACCTGTAAGGAATTCCAATTTAACACATGTGATAAATCTGAAATGTATTTCTTAAGAAAATAAATATGGAAAACATCATGCATTCGTGACAAAGTAGGTGGTAGTGCTAAACGATAAGCTACAGGGTTGATTACTTCAACTATTTCAAAAGGTCCCACATAACGTGGTGATAACTTGGCAGCCTTGCCAAAAGTTATGGAACTCTTTTTCGGTTTAACCTAAGAAAAACCTTTTCTC
This sequence comes from Taxus chinensis, assembly GCA_019776745.2. Lineage (NCBI taxonomy): Eukaryota > Viridiplantae > Streptophyta > Pinopsida > Cupressales > Taxaceae > Taxus > Taxus chinensis. Next base: position 904,568,075 of record CM034147.1, on the reverse strand, counting down.
CAAGTTCAAATTTCCTATCAACCCGCTTTAAGTCAGCATAACTCTTTTGCCTATCTGTTGCTTCTTTCAAGCGTTCACGAATCATTTTAACTTGTTGTTCCATTTCCGTAAGGATTTCAGGTCCAATTACCTCTCTATCCTCAATGCTATCCCAACTAATAGGGGTTCTGCATTTCCTTCCGTAAAGCACCTCAAAAGGTGCCATCTTAAGAGAAGCATGATATGTATTATTGTATGCAAATTCAACTAATGGAAGGTACTCTTCCCACTTATACTGTTGATCCATACAATACATCCGTAACATATCCTCCAAAACCTGATTTACTCTTTCAGTCTGTCCATCCGTTTCCGGATGATACACAGAACTGAAATTCAATTTAGTTCCTAGAGCTACGTTAAGCATTTGCCAAAACCTTGACATCATTCTAGGGTCTCTATCAGATATGATTAATTCAGGTACTCCATGTAATCTAAAAATTTCATGTACAAATATTTTAGCCAAAATAGGAGAATCATCCTTTAGATTTCCAGCAATAAAATGAGCTACTTTTGTTAGTTTGTCAACTACTACCAAAATAACATCATGCTTATTTCTTGACATAGGCAATCCTTGTACAAAATCCATGCTTATTACCTACCATTTGTACTACGGTATGCTATGAGGATACAATAAACCAGTTGGATGCATATGTTCTGCTTTTACTCGTTGACATTCCAGACAATGAGTCACAAAATCTATAACATCCTTTTTCATTCCTTTCCAGAAATATTGTTGTTTTATATCAGCAAGCATTTTTGTAATGCCAGGGTGTCCAGAAAAAGGTGAATTGTGAAACTCTGTCATCAATTTCTTCCTCAAATCATTAGGTAAGGGTACGTATACTCTGTTTTCATATCGTAAGATTCCCTCATTATCAAAGTGAAAACCTTTATACTTTTCATCCTTCGGATCTACAGCAAGCGCTATTTTTACTTGCTGAAAGTAAGAGTTAGATTCCATAACACTTTTTACTTCATCCTTAAACTGAGTTCTTAGTGTTATAAGAGTAGAAATGTGCTTCCTACGACTTAGAGCATCAGCCACTCTATTCTCTTTTCCTTTAATGTAACTTATGTCAAAATCATACTGAGACAAAAACTCTAACCACCTTCATTGTCTTGCATTTAGATTTGGCTGAGTAAAAATGTACTTCAGTCCAAGATGATCAGTTTTCAACTCAAATGGTTTACCAAGTAGATAATGCCTCCAAACTTGAAGTGCATGAACTATGGCAGCAAGCTCTAAATCATGTGGAGCATAATTCAACTCATGTAACTTAAGTTTTCTACTTTCATAAGCTATGACATGATCATTTTGTAACAAAATACCTCCAAGACCTTCCCCAGATGCATCCGTTACAACCATGAAGTCTCCATTTGGATCAGGTACAACTAAAATAGGTGCTGAAGTCAACTGAATTTTCAAATTTTTAAAAGTAGTTTCACATTTATCATTCCAAACAAATTTCTTATCCTTTTTCTGCAATGAAGTTATTGGTGCAGCCACCTTAGAAAAATCCTTAACAAATTTTCTATAATAACCTGCAAGGCCCATGAAGCTTCTAACTTCATGTACATTCTTTGGTGCAGGCCACTCGATTATAGCTACAATTTTAGAAGGATCTACAACAATCCCATCTTTACTTATAACATGACCCAAATAGTGAACTTCAGTGTCATAGAAAGAACATTTGGACAACTTACCATATAACCGTCTCTTTCTCAAAATTTCCAAAACTATTTTCAAGTGTTCATGATGCTCCTCCACACTTTTAGAATATATGAGAATGTCATCTAAGAATACAAGCACAAACTTGTCCAAGTATTCTTGAAAGATATTATTCATTAAGTTCATAAAATTTGTAGGTGCATTCGTTAATCCAAAGGGTAAAACCGTGAATTCATAATGTCCATACCTTGTCCTAAAAGTCCATTTTATGAATGTCCTCTTCCTTAATTCGTAATTGATGATATCCAGAACTGAAGGTCTATCTTAGAATATACCGATGCTCCACATGCATCTGATCAAATAGGTCATCAATTCTAGGAAGTGGGTATCTATTCTTGATTGTTGCTTTGTTTAACATCCTGTAATCAATGCACAATCTGAGTGTTCCATCCTTCTTTTTCACAAAGATCACTGGTGCTCCCCAAGGTGAAACACTTGGTCTAATCAAACCCTTAGACAAAAGTTCTTGTAACTGAAGCCTTAAGCTCTACTAACTCTATGGTAGTCATTCGATAAGGTGCTTTAGAAATAGGTTCAGTACCTAGTTTGATTTCAATTGTGAAGTCAAACTCCCTTTTGGGTGGTAATCCTGGTAATTCTTCTGGAAACACATCACCATAGTTCTGTAACAGTGGATAACGTTCCATGAAATCACTGTTTTCTTCCACAGATTCAGAAATTTTTACTGCATATAAGGTACAACCCTTATTTTTGGCCTTTTTAAGTTGCATAGCTGACAATTTCCTAACAGAAATTTCTTGTTTTACACCCTGAATCTCTGTTGTTTTCTGCAGATCATCTAAACAACTAATATGTTTTTCAAAATAGTCTACCTTTGCTTTATGCTCTGCTAACCAATTTACACCTATGACTATATCATAAGATCCCAAAGGTGCTACATAGAGATCAACTTCTGTGGAAAAGCTAGGTAAGTCAAGGACTACTCCAAAAAGACACATACTAACTGTATGAACAGAATTATTACCATAATGTACAGTCCATGATTTATCCATTTTTCCAGCTTTTCTTTTAAGTTTTGAAGCAAGTTTACTAGAAATAAAACATTCAGTAGCTCCCGTATCAAAAAGAATAGTTACAGGTATGCCGAATAACTTACCAGGAACTTCAATAGGTGTAACTTGCTTTTCAGCTTGCTTGTCAGCTACTGCAACATGTATCTTGTGCTGCTGATTACGATCATCCTTCTTCAAAGGACATTGATTCACGTAATGATCTTTTCCACAGTTATAACAGCCTCCTACCAGTCCCTTTTTGGGCTCAGAATTATTTCCAGCCTTGTAGTTATCATTCTGACCTCCATAGGGTTTTCACCCATTATTATTATTCCTAGCAAAATTGTTCCATGTATTACCAGTAGTCTTATTCATTGTTGTTTTCTTATTAATATCAGTTGGAAACTTACTTTTGTTACCAAAATTTTTCCATGGTCCTTTCTTAGGTGCAAGAGAAGCTGAAGAAGAGTTTGGAACTTTCTTCCGTACTTCTTCTTTGTGAGCAGAAATAGCCTTTAATTTTTGTTCCTGCCTTATGGATTTTTCAACAACCCCTTCCATAGTGGTTGGGCTGTGAACATCAACCTCTCCCCCAATAATGGGATTCAATCCCATGATGAATTTTTGTATCCTGAACTTCTCATCAGTTTGATACTGAGGTACATACTTGAGTAGTTTCGTAAACCATTCCCAATACTCAGTTACAGTTAACTTCCCTTGAGCTAAGTTCTGAAATTCAGTCATTTTCTGATCATAATAAAGTTGTGGCAGCCATCGTTGCCTAAAATAACCTTTAAATTGATCCCAGGTGATGTTAGTTTCATCAATGTTTAGCTCAGCCTTTCGGCTGTCCCACCATGAAGATGCTTCATGGGAAAGCTGATATGCTCCCCAAATAGCTTTAGTCTCTTCTGAGAAGTTCCTTATTGCAAAGTACTTCTCCATCTCACTGAGCCAATTCTCAGCTCCATCACCTAATGTGGTGCCATCAAACTTAGGTGGACTTATCCTTTTTATATCATTAGTGAGTTCAACAGCCAACCTAGCCTTTTTGTTTTCTGGCTGGTCAGGCACATTAACATTGTTATTATCAACACCCATATTGGGGTTGTCCTCAGGAGGTGGCTGATTGTTATTACCAGCTTCTTCTTCCTCCTCATTACCCATCACTTGTTGCTCGAGCACAGTCAAATGATCTCTTGTGTCCAATAGGGCAGCAAGGATCTCATCAAGTTTTTGGGTTGTTGCTGCTCCTTCCTCAGGTGGAGCATTGTTCGCAACATTTCCTCTTGTCCTAACCATTTTATGTTACAAGAAAATTCAAGTTTTTATCAGATTATGGACACAATAGGTCCAAGAGCTGCAACCTTCAGCTCTGATACCAAGATGTAACATTCCCATTTTAAGACTTTAGAAACAAGGGAATTTTTTTTTTGAGTAATGTTCCCTGTTCTAAATACGTAATTTAGAACACACATTCCAAAAACAACCATTCTTATAATAGATAACCATATGCAGCTGTAATGACTCAGTAAACTACCGATCTATTCATTTCATGACTCGGTAAACTACCGATCTATTCATGTTTAACACTAAGTATTGAATACTTTTCTGTATACTACGTATACTTGGTTCTCTTACCCTATTCTGGGTATTGAGTGATCTGTCTAAGGAACCTAACTGAATAGTTGTTACCAATATTCATCTGCATCACGATCCTTAGACTAGGTGACATAGGACAACGCAACAAGCAGCTTGCGATACTTTGGCCAAAGATTTTAACATACTATTCGTATTACTTATTCCTTGATGGCATACTCGTCAATCCAGAATATGTCCTTCACCCCACTCTATTGTTATCTAGAATGTCCTTTACTGACTTCCGTCAGTCCTCTTGCCCAAGGTTTATCCCTAGTTCTGGTTAACATCGTAGGTTATGATAGGAAGGAGCTCACAAAGACTTAGGATAGATTGGCATACTGGGTCAACCTAAGTCAACCCCATGTGCCAAGATACCCTGAGTCCTAGAGGGCTACTTCATATCATAACTACGCTACTACCCAGTCCTGGAGAGAAACTAAGTTCAAGTCCAAAAGTGTGTAGATCTAGATGATCAATGCAGAAGGGTGTTGCCACATGTCAACTACAGTGTTGTATCCTCGAGAAGATCCTAATCTTCTCGAAGGTACAACCCTACAGTCAGCATGTGCCAGCATCCTACAGAATAGCCTCGTCGAGATATACATACCCCTAGGAGATTATTAAAGTTAAATTAATTTGGATTCCTAAAGGTAGATTTCAGCAACCCTGCCCAGACTCTAATCCAACTCTCCCTAAGTTCTTTTCCAAATCAGGTTCCATTAACCCTTGCAGAACTTCCTTAACTTAAGATTGTTTTCGATGTTCATTAACTTTGGCTTAACAAGAAACTACCAAGAAGAAAGGACAACAACCTCTTAAGTTTCATTTAATGTGACTTAACTATTCAAGGAAGTGTAACAACCACCGAGGTTGTAACTTAGTAGACTTTATTAAATGAAGTCTAATGATTATATTCATATCTTCCTTCTTGTTTACTTTTTCATAAGAGAGGAAGAGTCTTCCTCTTCATAGTTAAGTTCTAGGGTTTAACACACCCTTTATATCCCTTATAAATTTCATAGTTTTCATTGTAAGTTCATCACACGTTACCTTAATAATATGAATTGTTTAGATAAGAACATTGATTATCTGTAACTTATTTAGTTGCTTCACGTTTAGGGAAAATACTCTAATTCCCTTTTTCCTACTTATCCAAGAACACTCATTGAAACATATAAATAACATGAAGAACATCAACAGAATAGGATTCCATTTCTTTTGCAAAAGTACAAGATAATTTACATAATCCATGCAAGTAAATTCTCATTCTACATTTCCTTTTCAAAACTTATACATTTACAACTTATGCATTTCAGACATACTAATGACAACAACCTTCATTCAAAAGAGAATAACTTTTCTTTTTCAATACAACTTAAGAACAGATCAGAAATTCTTCTCAAGAATCAACTTAGATCAGCCAATGCATCATATAAGTTTTTTCCTTCTTTTATCACTTACGAAGTCCATCTGTAAAAATTGCTAGCACGGGTCAGTTCAATGAACTGAGCATGATAAGCACTAATCCTTAAAACGAAGTGCATTCCACTAATTGTTCCAATAAAAACAACCCTGCTTTAATGAACAACAAGTAATTCATACTCCCTAAGCATAAGTAATATCAATAAAAAGAAGAGCAATACTAAACAGGTTTAACAAAAAGAAGAACAGAATATAATCTATAATACCTATCCTATAAATTAAAGTATAATTGATTCCATCAATTATCTTTACCAAACAACAAAACATAACATATCATTGTTTCCAATCCTACCAAATATAATACAACACATATCTTTACTATAAGATACATAAGTGTTTACAGCATATTCCCTCTTGGATGTTTCATCTCACTTTCAAGTAAGGAAGAAAAGAAAGCATTCCATTTGCCAAGGTACATAACCATCAGCAAAGCTGAAACAGGTGTATATCATGATTTAAACTATTCCTTTAAAGTAACTCTACTTTAAAATTTAACAATTTAAGGTATTCATCAAAACAGATCCATATGAAAGAAATCCAAGAAGAAGTGATGGATTAACAGTCAACAACAAGCTACAATTTCTTTTTCCAACCTAACTTCAATCTCATTCTACTTCATTTCAGTCAAATGACAAGTATACAAGACTAATAAACACTTGATTTCCTTTTCCAATAAGAATAAAAATTAAGAGGTTCCAACCAATGAACTTAACCCAACTGCACTAGAAAAGGAGACCTAACAGAATATGATCCCAATTTAATCTTTTCTTTACAACTTAATTAAATAGTTTTACCTCCTCTCATGCATACAGTTTAAGCTCTTGCAATAGTTCCAAAGAAAGAGAACAAGATCAACTCCAAGGAAAGAGAAAACTAAATGCTATCTTCCCTTCTAAATCTTCACATTATAATGCATGAATTCTACCTTCCATCAAAAACATTGTAATAATGAAGTTCATACACAAGTCCAAGGATAGTAAGTTTCACAGTGTATTCTGTCAAAGACTTAACAATCTTTTATTGGACCAGAACAAGCCTGAAGAGAGCACACTAGCATTTTTCCTTCTTAGAACACTTTACCATCTAACAGTGAAGTTCCATCAATCCTTTCCATTACTATTCTCTTTTTAAACTCAATGATAAAATAGTGAAGTTCAAACACAGTCTGCAATGGATTTGAATCACAATTAAACTTTCAAGACCTAACATTCATTTACTGGACCCAACAAGAGGTAAGAAGTCTGAGTAGATGCTGAACACTCAAAAATTTCCAATAGTTCAGGTAAAATAGAACTATCTCAACAGTATATCACTACAAGAACTACAGATTGGGTTTCCAGACAAATGACTAGATCAAAACATCATATAAATAATACAAACTGTCCCAGATTCGAATTACAAATCCAAACACAATGTAAAGCATAAGCTCCCACAAGGAATCAAGATCATTCAAATGCTTGTAACCAAGTTCGGGTAACAACATGTTCCCTCAATAGTTTATAAAATAATCAAAAGACTATAATATCTGAACCAACACATCGTTCAGGTTACCTTTTAATTACAAACACCAAGTAACAAAATGATTATACAGAGATGTATCACAATATCACAATCACAAATCCCTAAATACACCAACATCATAGAGCTAGATCAATGAGTAAGAAGAAACTTCTTATAAAACAGTTCATTCTACAAAACAACTAGCTTCCATTTTTAGTTAAAATCCTTTCAAACCCAGTTTCCCATACTGAATGTAAGATACATAACAGAGTTCAGACCAAACGACTACAAAACATGAAAGATGGGTTCATAACGAACCTACAAGTAATAGTTAAATAGTTCATAAGGAAATAGTTCACAAGCACCCTGCCTAAAGCGGCTTCAAACAACAATACAATCTATCAAGATAACAAACACAAGTTCCAAGATAATACTGTTCCAAAAACAATCAAGTTTTCGCAAAAATACAAACTAAACCATATACATTTTTTCCTTGCATGCAAGTTTCAATATCAGTCAATGTTTCACACAAGGTGAAATACATAAACAACAAGCCATATACAGTTTATCCTAGTGCATGCAATTTCAATAACAGTCAATGTTTTTCGCAAGAAGAAATACAAAACCCAAACCATATTCAGGTCTATCCATAGTCCATTAAACTATGGATCAAAATGCACGCTTCACAGACCCAAGAATCTCTGTTACAGTTCACTCTACCAAAACAAGTTTCCAACTGAAGCTCAAACATGCATACAAGATTAATAAGACTGGAGTTCCTTACCAACTTGAGATCATAAGACACAACAAGTTCTCCAAACACTAAACTCAACAACATAGGCAGAACTCAGAGTTCTTTTTAAAAAATCAGCTAGTATTTCATTGCCGACAAAAGAAGTCGAACCAACAACAATTTCCAATAACCAAAGAAGCTAAATAGAGTTGCCAACTTTGTTTTTTTATGCATAGTTCATTTGTGCAACAAAAGCTTTCAACAGAACCACATGTATCATGGATTCGAAACCCAGAATGCAAGTATTACAAAACCCATCAATCAATTTATCAGATAAGCATGAAATGCACAAAACTCATCAGAGAAAAGTTGTTTTAATGAAAACACTTAGAGGAAAGCAAGATATTTTAACAGTTAGGGCCTATCATGCCTGATAGTGTCACTGTAAAATCGAAGAAGACCTCTAGCTGAGCTCGCTTCTTCTCCTCTTCTCCACGAAAGATCAAACAACCAAATACTTCTTCCACAATGCTTCATATACTCTCCATGAAACAAAAATAGATTTGAAACCTCCAAAATAGCCATGCAGTGCAGTTTAAACTGCTGGTTTGAAAAACCAGAGTGCATGTAGAGAGAAAATCGGAGAGCATGCAAAATGAAACAACCAAACAAAAATCCACTGGCATGCCTACCAAAGTGGTTCAGTGCTCATGAAACAAAGTTCATTAATTTCATTAATTCCATATCTCCCACCCAATCTTCCTTGCCACCACCTGCCAAGTCTGGTGAGTTCCAAATCAAAAATAACATGTGTTTCCATTTCTAGTGATACTACCACCTAGGCCTCTGCCAAACCAACTAACCCCTGCCAAAGTTGGTAGTCCGTATGAATTAATAAACCTTATCATCTTCATAAATGCCTTAGGAACCATCACCAATGTGCATGCGACCCCTTAGGTTCCCCTTCATGCCAATAACTTAGGATAGATTAATGGCTTAGGTTAGATCTTAGGTAGAATTAAAGTTTATACCTTAGGATATAACACTAACCACTAACCCCCAACATAGGTCCTTAGCAATTAGGTTAGATAACTCCACATAGGTAAGTAATCAAAAATACAATAGCTTTTAGAAACTAGGTTAGATCACCAAATAACCTTGTAGTGTTAGGTTCTAGTTTTAATACCTAGCAACCCTTCTAACTCTTTAGTACCAGTTTAGGTTAGAAACAAAATTGTATCAAGTAACATAGCTTAGGTAGGAAATACTTTCACCTAGCTTAGGATTCCGTAAGTCAATCCTCAATAGGGTCCTGGGTATCCCTTATGCCATGTACAGGCTGCATGCCTATTTTATCAGCAATGACCTATCTTGGTCGATCTTCAAAGACCCAAGCCAAACAACCTACTGAATGGAAGTACGTTCACACATAAATCAAAGAACTTGCAACAACAAAGTTTAGTCCAGCGTGTACCTTAACTCATGGAATGTCAATTTTACCATTCATTCAACAGAGCAGTTTTAAAACATTCCTTGGATCACTAAATTGATCCAAGGATGAGTCAGATAAAAAGACAAGTTTACAACTCTTAAACCAGATTGCAAATCACCTACCAGAAGTGAAAAATGGATTCAGAGAAGTCATACCAGTTCGATCAAAGGATCTTAAGAGCATAAAAGACTTATCCATATCAAGCATGATTTCCAATAATTCAGAAGAACATATCCATATAAGGAAAATCACATATCAACACTTGAATGCAAAGGAGGAAAATAAGAATAATGACAAAAATGCACAAATTTGACTTATTCAAATGGCTCCCTTGGGACTTAAATCTCTCTTCTCTAATTCCAACAACAGAAAATGAATATCCTATGGACATGACATAAGACTCAAACTAGATCCCCTTGAATGTATACTCTCCATAATTTGTCTAAAATCATGTTTCTCAGCCTCTTCTTGGTTTATACCATGCTCAAATCATAAATTCTACCTTTATAACTAGCATAAACTTCTCTTAGGACTACTAGACCTAAACATCATTCTCAGTGCATTCTTGAAAAATTTTGGCATCTTCTAACATCTCAATCTCATCATAAAACACCTCCTCATTACTCCCCTGAGATCATATCATCCAAATCTGATTGAAAACACTAAATTGTAAATACTTACCTTGTTCACTTGCCTTATAGGGGGTCCAAATTCTTTGTTATTGTCCTAAAACACTTGATTAGTAGCTTCATCCTTATTTTGTTGCAATTATAAGTGTCTTGACAAATAACTAACTCACCTCAGAAGTAAACTTGTGGTTAATCACTTACTCAACTTATGCCATCTTAGGAAGATAAACATGCCTCCCCTGTTTTGAAGTTTCCTCATAGACCTAGCAGAGTACTTGTCAATTTAATGCCAAAGAAACATATTTCTAAAATGTACAATCCTTGATGTTCTTATCAAATCCTTAGTGAAGCATGAATATACCATTAAGGTTCAAATAATTACCTTCATACCTAAGGCCATGATATTTTCTATACATAATATTTGATGCTTAGAACAAACTTAACAATTTCAATCATAACTCAGAGCTAATATGTAGCTCAACTTCTGCGCGACCTTCATTATTTCATTAAAATATGAGTGACTAATTCATGTCTCAAGTGACCTTATCGATATCTTCTTCAAACAAACCACATCATGCTCCAAAATACCTTTAATAGAAATTATTCATTGACTTAATAATATCTTACTTACTTAACAAACTCAAACCCTACTCCTTTATTCATACTTCATGTTAAAAAACTCATGCACCTTGTAGTCACCTTTGCTACCAACATAATTCATTTGGTTTAGAATAACATACTTGAGGTAATATATAAATTATTTGATCTAGTAGATAGCCATGATGAAATATACACTTGATACTTATTGTAACATCATGTAGCTTATCATTTTTTCAGCATCTGAACCTAGCTGATAAGATCAACACTTGCACATAGTCCTATTGTGCATTCATGGTGAAAAAACCCCTATAGGTAATAATTTCAACAGTATATCTGACCTTTTTTTACACACACCTTGTCTCTTGAGCTTGTATTATTACCTTTTCACTCAACAATAGTCCATGTAGCATATAACTTGTCCTATGACACAACTTGATGCACCATTCACTTGATTCACCATCAGTTACAAAGAAATTGATTTATCCTCCACTTTCTTGAAGACCTTATGAACCACTAATCACTAAAATTCCTTGATTCATACCTTCATTATCCTTTGAACAACCCATTACTAACTAAGAACACTCTTTGTTGTGCAAGCCTTCCATCTTCACAATACTTCGTATCTTAGTTATTTGTTTAGTGACATACTCAAACTTGATTACCTTCATAACTGATATGTATTATAGACCTTAACATTCTCTTCATAATTTTTATTTGATCTTTGTAGTTCTTGTATAAACTCCGAGTTACATATTTCATGAATATATATAATTCTATGCTATATCTACAAAAATATTAGGCTTTAGAACCTACAAATATTTGTCATAGACTTACTTAGAGGAACTTGCACAATCTTATATGAATGTACAAAAATTATTTATAGATATAGAGATAACACAATACATTAATTATCCTTTTAGACCAATCATAAGAAAAAATTACACATTTGTAACCCTTGATGAGACCTACAATAATAGATCCAGTGATGACTTTGAGCCAAATACCTGATACCCTATCTTTATCACCTTGAACACCCTATTAAAGGTGAAACATGGACACCCCTTGTTACAATAGTCAATTTCAAATATGTAGGTTCCCCTTTCAATCATCTTTAGTCATATAAGCCATACAAAACATCAAAATGCATACATGATCAAACAAGATATCTTTGACACATTATAAGTCTTAGTCAACACTATACAATCCACTTGCCAAGAATACAATTTTTCATCTTAGCTCTAATATATTCTTCAAGTGATGAGGCATGGGAGCATACATTATCTTAAGAATTACTACAACAACTTCATTAACCTAGAAATCTCACCTACAAACATATCTACTAAGATTTTAACTTCCACAAATTTGTAGCTGATCTCTTTTTACTTGGAGACCAAATGAAACCATTAGAGACTGATTTATAGTATATTTTTCTTATTAAGATCTTAAAAAACCATAGCTTATGATTTTAATACTAAAAAAAGTCCTCAAACATACCTCTAGGTGCAACATACCAAACTTACCTTCCATGATGCAACATGATGCATTCTTTGTGACTAGGTGTAATCATTTACAAGCCACTGTACATTTACAACTCTAAGATAATTTCTATTAAAAAATCATTTAATAACTTGATGAGGTGCATCCTTAATTCCCTTTATAGACCCTTGATACCCTTTTATTTTAGAATTACTCTTGAATCTAAAGACTCAATGATAACCTTTACAACTATGGAACTCAGTGTCTTGCATAACATATATTATATCAACCTTCAATAGTCAAGATAGAGGGTTACTGGATAACTTGCAACTTATTAGACCTTAACAAGACAAACTTCAACCAATTACACCTTTCTTTGACATGATAGTCCTTCATAGATTGTGATGTAACTTCATCCACCAACCTCCAAATAAATATGTCTCTGCAAACCCTTCATAGCTTGAGACTTATGAACATTACTAAAGAATATTCCTTCAATACTTGAGTCACCACAATCATGGACTCACATATGACCAAAAATTTCAACCCTTATGGAGACACACATAACCTTTAAGAATTTTCAACTAAGAGGAGAAATCCTCTTAACATGATGAAAAAAGATCTCACTATGGTATACTTCATCCTAGAGTTTGAGATACATAATTGCACAACTAAATCATGATAGACTTTATGAAGATCATATAACTTTATTCTCATAATAAGAATCATATTTTAAGACTTCAACCTAATTATGACATTACTTCTGAGTGATCTACATACCTAGACAACTACAATGGACAAATTTGTGCCATAATAACTAAGAATTGATATATTGGACTTTTTCAGGACTATTAAACAACTTGAACACACAAAAACACTTTTGATAAGACACCATACTTGACAACATGACCTTAAACCAATATTTCGTGATACAAACACTTTGAGACTCTTTTCTTAACCTGACACAACCTAAAAAAACCTTTGACTGAGACTAAAAACACTTTTCATGACAATACTGTGATGAAAAGACAAAGACATACCTTAGAAAATTGAAACAACCTTGTAGAGACACCCAACCATGCTTCTTTCATCTAATGAATGCCATCTAGAAGCTTAGAGAAGACATATAATGCTTAGTAGGTCACTAGAATAATATAGAAGCATTTGATGACCTCAAAGATTCCATATTTTCCCTTTCAGCCTTTGAGATCTTGAATGATCCTCTTGGAAGGATAATTTCATTTGCAAATCCTTCATATTCAAATTGGAGATTAGCTGGATACTCATTGAACATTTCATTCACTTGTTATTTCCAAATTAGGGATAATAATCCTTCTTGGCTTGAACTCATCTTGAAAAATTTGGTTGTTTCCTTCTTGATCACATCAACATACCTTGGTAACCTGAAGGAGATTGATTCTCTCTCCTTTACAAAATTTTCGTCCTTAGGAAATAATCCATCTATACTGATTGTAGACACCAAAATTTGGTATCGCTACCCTTATTTCCCACATTTGCTTCTATCACCATGGTCTTATTTAGGCCCCCTTTTATTTAAATTTATATTCATATATTTCCTATATATTAACTTATCAACTTTAAATTTTAATTAACATCCATTTATCATTTCAGAATCCTCATCTCATTAGTGAATTACCTCTAATTAGCTTTCTTTTCTCCTCCCTAGGTTGTTTATTATCCCTAACTACCTAGTTCCATATCCCTATGCTTTTTCTAGATTTTATTTAATCCATCTTTATCTCCCACCTACCCATATCACTTCCCTAAGAAACCCTAACCCGCCTACATAATTTAAAAAACTCATCCTAATCCATAAAATCACCATATCTTGAATAAAGCACCCTTCCACCACTCAAAGGGACGTTTCCCTGCAGTTGGCCGGCACCCACCTGAATCTCTGTCGACCCTATATAGCTAGTTTTACTCCCTTTAAAATAAGGCATAATCATATTTTTCTTGTGATGTGTGAACTTATCTTCGAGTTTGAGCATTCTTCCAACTATCTCGACCTTCTTGGAGTCTATTTGAGCTTGTCTTGCATCACTTATGGAGACTTTGGGAGGTTTACTTTGATTTTGTGTTGATTCATGCTATCATATGCTATAATTGATATTATCTTGCATGTACTAATGCTTTGCAAGTTCAAATTCCATTAGAGCCTCAGCTCCTGATTCTTCTTTCAGTGAATTTTTTTGTAGGTTGTCATTCCAGCCCATCCATCCTCATCTTTATTTAGCACTACACAGGTCTCCATTGCTCCACCAAGGTCTTCATCGACCTCATCTCTGTGTTTCATCCATTTTATTTCCAGATCCTCATCAGTGTCTATTTATTCTCTGTTACTATTTCCAGTTCTCAGCTCTATTATTTGGATTCTCTAGTCACTCCAAATATTACTTTGTCTATCTCCAGTCTCCACCAACTCAACCAAGTCACCGTCGACCCGAGTCCTATTTCATCCAATCCATCCCAATATCTTTTTCTTGCATCCTTTCTATTTTTTTGTTTCAGGTTTTCTTTTGCTTTGTTAGCATTATTCTATCATCACCAGATCTGCAGTCAACATCTTCAAGCTTGTTGTCTATCCAGATCCATCTTCTTAGGTCACCTTCGACCTGCCCTTTGCAGTAGGTCATCATCGACCCAACCAGGTACAATTTATTTTGTTAGTTTAGATAGATTTACATCTTTTATCCATTTCTATAATTTCCATATTTTTACGTGCCTTAGATTTTGCATATTATCTTGTCCTTTATCATTCATTTTATCATCTTATTATAAACACGAGGGTTGACATCCCCATAAGGAAGTTAACACTTCTTGGAACCAACTTTGTTGGGTAACCCCCTCATCTACTATCTAATCCATTTTATTTCTAGTTTATCCTTTTTTGTGCAGGTTCATCAAGTTTGCAGCAAGGTCATTCACTTTGTGCCCATCCATTTGCATCCATCATACTTCCAAGGTACTTTAAACCCTTGCATTTTGGAGTTGTTTGGATTTATTTAGTATATATTTCACTAATCTGAATAGGAACGAGAAATTTTGATCAACATTCTAGCAATGCCCAGTGGGACCACCCTTTTAGGTGAGTCTCTTGCATTTTCTTTCATTTTTCTATTTTCCACTAACATTACAATAGAGGATTTTGATTTTTCTTGTTTGTGTTGGGATTCTGGATTTGTTTGGATTGCTCTTCACTTTCTTTAAAGATCAGATAAAAAGGAAAATAGTTCTCCAGGTATTCTTCTTTTTTTCTTATTTCTCTTTTTACATTGCATTTTCCCTTTCTTGTGTGTTTGTCCTCATCAAAATTTCACATTTGGATTTGGCTTAAAACAAACCTTTTGCATCCTTCACTTTTCATCTAGCTAAGTAGGGGTTAATTGGTTGCATTTCACATTCTATCACACATAACCAAAATCACAAATCAATTCACACATCTATACATTTCCTACAAGGTGGAACTGATTGGGATTTCATCACCCAATAGGAATCTACCACCAGTGTTCTGGCCATGGGTTAAAAATCCTGCACAGACTTGGGCCTCATGTACCTTTGGGTATATTGAGGACTCCCCAACCATAAATACATGAAACCAACCCTAGATTTCCATTTCCTAGGTACCTTTCTTATCCATTTCCCTTTTTTATTTTTCACACTTTTAATTAATCAAAAACAAAAAAACATCTTCTTTCTTGTCTTGTTTTCCATAATTAGCATCTCTATATATTTTCTCGTTTGTTTCATGCCCATTATCACATAATCCTTAGCTAAGAAAATGGAATAAAATTACCTCAAACAGTTCTATCATCTCATCTCAAACATCTACCATATTCATTGTCTCATTTGCGCCTTGGTTACCTCTTCCATGGGCACCCAACCTTTGATCATCAATGTCCCTCATCAAGGACCTCTTGTTCAAACACACTACTATAGATGAGACCAATATTTTCTTACATCATCAATCTATCCCATCTTGACCAGCCACCCCTCCATCCACTGCATCGGTTGAAGCTTTTGGGCCTCCTATTATCCCTCGTGGTAGTTTGAGTTCCAAGAGCTTCTTGATGCTAATCCCATATCTCTTCATGACTACCTCCTTAGGAATTAACCCAAATTTCCATTGATGGTCCACCACTTCAAAAAATCTTTTCTTATCAGTCCAACCCTGAGACCACCCAAGTGCTCCCTTATCAACTTGCGGTGTTTTTCCCTAGAGCCATGAATGAGCTTGCTATATTCCAATGTGATCTTACTTCATTTTCTACCAATCCTCCACCTCATCAAACCACTCATCTAGTCACACCCATTCCTCCCAATCCACCACCAATCAATACAACTATCACCACTTCCATTCCTATCACCTCTTCAGCCACTATCATCACTAGTGTCCCTATCCAATCTACCCAAACATCACATCACATATCCAAACAACACACCCATTAATTTCCTCTCACATCACACATACATGTAAATTTCATCACTTCCCAACCTCATCTTACGAGTGCTTTGCATTATACAGTATCTAATCCACTCCATCAACAATTTCAACCTATCCACACTTACATTCCCACTTATCATCTACCACAACAACCAACCCAATCCCAACAATCACATCACATTCCCATTTCTCAACAACAACCATTACAAAAACCTCTTCAATATCAACCCATGACTTACATTCACCCTCATCAAACAATTCCTTAAACACCCACACATCCACAAGTTTATCAACAACCTTACCCATCTACTTCTCATGTCATACAACCAAAATCATTCACCTCCCAACCAAACTACTTCAAATGATCCCATGCATGCCTTAATGAATAGGTTGGCTAGCCTTAAGGCTGCTACCTTGGGACCAAGGTTACATTATCTTATGAGAAAATATGTAACAATCCTATTCATCCATCAGTTCCAATCAAATCTTATCCCCCTCATTGGGAGCTTCCCAAATTTACCAAGTTTAATAGTAAGGAAGATCCCCAACAACATCTTCATGTGTTTAGGTATGCATGTTATCTTATTGCACATGATCAAGACCTCATGCTTCATACATTCCCTATGTCTTTGGCCAATCCAGCATTGGATTGGTATAATGAAATTCCTCAACATTCATTATTATCATTTACCCAACTTGTGAAGCTCTTCTTAGAACACTTTTCAATCAATAATCGCATGCAAGATCACCATCACTAACTTATATCCCATTAGACAGTTTGATGACGAGTCTATCATAGACTTCTTTTCTCGATAGCATGGGTATTATAAATCAATTATCATTATCCCTTCCACACACATAGAGCTTATCAATTATTTCTCACACTCTTGTGCTAAGCATATTTCATCTACCTTGCATATCCAATCATTTCAAACATTTGAAGAAGCCTTCACCATGGCTCATAAAATCTTGAGACTCATGCCCTTGAGCAATTTCAACTTAAACTTAAATCAAACAAAATCAAGATCAAGTTTACTAAACCACCCGCACATAATGATAAATATAAGAGTGTAGAACCAATGTAGTGGTCGTTAAGTCTTCTTCCACACCTACCTCTAGCATGTGGCCTCAACAACGAGTCCCTATACATACACTCAACTATACTCCCCTTGGAGAATCATATAGTTAAATATTTGACAAGTTGATGGTGGTTAACCTTATCACACTTCCCCCCATTCAATCCATTTGATGAATCAAGACCAAAACCCACATGGTATCATGAGGATCATTATTGTAAATACCACCAAGTTCATGTAGACACGATATTGAAGAATGTTAAAATTTTAAAGATCATGTCCAAAAACTCATTGATCAAGGCGACCTTCAAGTGGATAATCCTAATGCATCTCCTAATCAACCACTTGAGATATTTAAACAACCATTCCCTAACCACGCACCAACAACAATTCAATCCACCACTTTTTCTACATCTCCAACACCCAACACTCATACCATTAAACACTATCCATACCATTGATCAAGATCCTACCCCATTAACAACCTCACCTTCTTCATCAACTATCACATCCACCTCTTTAGACATTGTTCCTACATCTACAAGCCCATAAACACTTATCCCCATAACCACACCAATCATACCTACATCTATCTTGGAATCTATTCACACAAATGTCACATCTCCCCCATTCACAAGTATATCAATGATGCCCCTTGAAACATTTATGAAACAACCACTCCCACCTCATTCTACATCCACTATCAATTCTATACCTATATCTACTTCATCACCTATAGCTACCTCATCACTTATCACATCCACTTCATTGGATTTGACTACCATATCCACATCTATTCCACCTTTACCCATCATACCATCCTTAGCATCAATATCCCAGTTCCTATTTCTCACACTTTTACCTCACACCTAATAATTCAACTATTGTAACCACATCTACATCATCTTCTCCTTCTACATCACTCTCATCACTTGAAGAATTTTGGAAAGAACTTCAACTTGTAAATAACTTCAAGTGACCCTCCCATCTCATCTACACAATTAGACACTTACATAATTAGACACACATCAATCCAATCTTCAACTTCTTTAGACCTCATCAAACATAAGTTACTTTCTTCACCCACAACGCAACCTTCAAACCCTCCAGTTGAGATTTTTGTCATCCCTCCCAAGGGTACTTCTTCACAAACAAAATCTAGAACCCTTGGAACATTTCCTCAAAGGTCTCTTTCACGTCCTCACAAGAAAATTGACATTCCCCCACCTAAGATCAAAACAATCCAATGCCACATCATCTATCTTAGGACCACATCCATCTCTTCTAGGACCAGCCCCTTCATCAAAAACAATTCAACCCACCAATCAACCCAAGCCAAAACCATCCAACACTTCTTCTTCTAGAACATCAACCATCATAAAAAATGAATCCAAAGCATCAAAACATTGAAATACTCAAACTCCACCCTTGACATCCAAATCATCCCAAACATCCACCTCTTCTTCCAAATCCAAGACATCTCAAAAAGATAAGGCACCTCCTAATATTTTGGTTGAATCATATGCAGAGGTCCTTCAACACTTACTTCAATTTTTTTCCATCACACTTCCGCTTATTAAGGCCTTTGACTTAAATAGTAAGAAGTCATCATGGTTTGATTCCAACCTCATCTATTGCCTATCATCACACCCCTGGACATGACACTGAACATTGCAAAGCACTCCAAACCCTTGTCCACAACATCATCGAGGAGGATGACCTTATTCTTGAGGAAAACCAATCTCCTCCTTCCATATCCATTCCTAAATCTACACCTTTGACCTCATCCATCCAAATTCATAAGTCCCCTCATTCATCACAAAATTTTGTGGCCATCCCACCTCCAAATGATGATTCTTCTAAGGATGGTCCTCATTTATTCATCAATACTATTCGGATAGCCACTCGATCATGGTCTACATGATCCTAAATTGACATCCCAATAAAAATCCAAGACCTTTGTCACCATTCCTCCTCTTAAGGAGTTCACCTCTCCATCTCCATCATCATCTAAACCTAAGGTTTCTATCTTAGCTTCCCCTCAGCCTATTGAAAAAATTATCGTCAAACAACTTCATAAGGCCCTAGTTAAGATGTCACTTTACGAGCTCATCCAAAGCTTTCCAGACCATAGAAAGGATCTCACTAAAGCCTTAAAGTGTATTCCAACATCCAGTGATAAGGATCAACCCTTTGATTCTCTCGTAGGAGTGCTCAAAGACTTCTGTTACTATCTCATTCAATGATACTGAGATTCTAGACATCACACCAGAAGAACATGACCTTCCCCTTTTTTTATCATGGTTAGGATCAATGATACTTTCATTTGATGATCCATGATCTATAATGGGGAAAGTATCAACATCATCCCATCACATACCTTCGATCAACTCAAGATCCTAAAATACATCATCACCCAAATGTACACAGTCCTTCATGCCTTCAACGAAGCTATCACCCCCAGCATGGGAATGGTTATTCTTTCCATTTGCATTGGTGAGAAGTTCCTCCACAAGGTCTTCTACATCATAGAAGTATAATTTCAATACAAATTTCTCCTTGGATGACCTTGGATCCATACTATGTGTTATGTCCCCTCTACACTTCATCGTTGACTTAAATATGAGCATGAGGGGAAGATCTTGACACTTACCGGGGATGCTCCTCCCTTCTAAATGTGCAACATGACCTATAGACCTAATGATGTCCTCATTCCCAAGAATGATTCATCTACACCATCCACCAATTCATCCATTTCTTCATCTAAACTTCCTAATGATGACTCCCTAGATAAAGTAATGGATAAAATCACGCTGGGGGAGTATCATCTTCTTACACTCAACACCTTACCCACTCCTCACCATCTCAGTAAGCCTAACCAAGCTCCAATGTATCAACCCAATGTCAGGGATATTTTTCCTTTTGGTCCACCACATATTTAAACCAATATCATCTATGGTGGTTTTGACACCCCTTCTTCTCACATCATTGATCATCCACATGTAAAACCTTATATTGGTGGTTTTGGCTTCCTCAACAAACCATCCTTCACCCACACCTATCTCCACCATTGTGTATGGAAGGAATTTGACATGGGACGTTATGAGCATGAGCCATATGGCCTTATTATCAATCAGTGCCACAAGTCTCATGAAAAGTTTTGGATAGGCTATCAAGAGCAATCCTTTGACCCCACTTCACCATCTAAGATGTGTATGGACATGCCTTCTCCATATTCTTCATCCCATGAGGCCATGGATGCGGATGAAACTGTGTCTATTGATTTAGGATTTTTTTTGGTCTCCACCATCACCTTGGGACCCATAATTTATTAGTGTGAAAATCAGACTAGGTCCTTCCCCTCTGCCATCCAAAGATGATAGAAGAAGACTCTTCTACCATCGAAATTATTCAATGTGATGATGACAATGACATTATTTCCCACATGGGGGTAGAGGATTCTTATATTTATAATACCTTACCATCTGAAACATCCAATCTTCTCAATGAATCCACTATTAACATCAATATCGGGACTCCTCCAGGAGCCTCGCATCCTCAAGGTAGGTCAATCTCTTGATCCACAAGAGCTTGAGTGTTTCACCTCATTCCTCTCTCACCATAGATAGGCATTCACATGATCACATTAAAACATGCCAAGTCTTGACCATTCTATTGTCGTCCATAATATCGTCACCTTTCCTAACTAAAAACCAGTTAAGCAAAAGCTTTACCGCATGCACCCTCAAGTTTCTCTCCTTGTCAAAGAGGAGTTGCAATGTATTATTTCTACCAACTTCATCATCCCCATTGACTATACATAATGGGTTTATAACATTGTACTTGTCGCTAAATAGAACTGTAAATATTTGTATATGCATCGCATATTTCGAGATCTCAATCTTGTTTTCTCTAAAGACGACTTCCCTCTTCCCAACATTGGTCAACTTGTGGTTTTTACTATAGGTCATCAGATGCTTTCTCTTATGGATGGATTTTTCTAGGTATAATAAAATTCTCATCATGCCAGAAGACCAACATATGACCTTCTTCATCACTCATTGGGGAGCCTTTTGTTACCACGTCACACCCTTTGGTTTGAAAAATGTCGGTGCTACCTATCAGCAGGAAATGACTTACATTTTTCATGATCTCATCCAAAAAACCATAGAAGATTATGTTGATGATCATTTAGGTAAATATAAACATTGACACGACCATATTGAAATTCTCTAAGTCCTTTTCAAGTGTCTTATTCATTTTTCCTTTTCCTCAATCCAGCTAAGTGTGTATTTGGAGTGTTAACTAGAAAAATACTTGGATTTATTATATCTATTAGGGGAATTGAAGTTGATACCACAAAAATTAAAGAATTCATAAAAATTCCTCCTCCTTCCAATATTAAAAAACTTTGCAGTCTTCAAGGACCGAATTCAATTGGTCCACCACTTCATACCGCATAGCTCTTAGATCATTTCCAACCCTTTCATTACCTCCTTCATAAATACATAGAATTCAATTGGGATCATAACTGTCAAAAGGATTTTGATGATCTTAAACAATATATTTTGTCTCCACCAGTGTTTACACCTCCACGAAAGGGGGACCCTTTTTATCTATCCATTTATGCTACTGATCATGCTCTAGAGGCTATGTTATCACATTGTGATGACCAAGGTCATGAACATATTTTTTATTACATTAGTCGCACCCTTCACGACTACGAGAATAACTAGAATGGAGTTGAAAATATTTGTTGCACCCTCTTCTTTTCCACCTCTAAACCTCGACACTATCTTCTTGATCAAAAGACTTATGTTGTTACTAGCTTTCATCTTCTTAAGATGATGCATTCTAAATTGTATTACAACGATTGTATCACTTGATGGCTCGTACTCATGACCGAGTTCAACCTCAAGTTCATTTATCAAAAATATATTAAAGGCCAAGCTATCGCAATCTAATTAGTTGAAGCCCCTCTCCCTATTTCGCATCTTCCTCATGAGAATTTTCTCAGACGAATCTGTTAATCACTTTCATCATGAGTATGATACCCTTAAAATGACTCTCTTATTTGACGACTCTAAGTTTCAGTAAGGGGGAGGTACTGGTGTTGTTCTCATTCCTCTTGGGGATGCTTCTATTCCCCTTATAAACAAGCTCAATTTTGAGTGCAAAAATAACATGGCAGAGTATGAAGCCCTTATCTTAGGTCTTGAAACTGATTCCTTTATTGGTATTCAAATTCTTGATATCTATGGAGATTATGAACTTATCATAAAATAAGGCACAGGTGAGTGTCATTGTAAAAATTATAATCTTAAAAAATATCACGAAATCGTTCATTTTTTCCTCGAGGCCTTTGATTATTACACTATCCAAACCATTCCTTGATCCTCTAATCATTTCACTAATACAATGGAATCCCTAAAAGCTCTCATCCCATGGACAACAGAAGAATCCAATTTTTTTTTCATTGATCATCATAGTGATCAACCATTTAATGAGTTATCCCTAGTTAATCTTGTTAAATCTAGTTTGTCATATCTTTGGTATTCTCAAATATTTGATTACCTATCCAAATCCATCATTCCCCCTAATATTTCCAATAATGCTAGGAGATCTTTTCTTCAGCGCACTAACTTCTATGTGATCCTCAATGAAATTATTTATAAACGTCTATTTGATGGTATCCTCTTTCAATGCCTTAAAAATACCATTAATCTTCTCATGCTATCCAAGAAGTTTATGATGGTATTTGTCGAAAACAATTTAGTGGCTTAGCTATTGCTAAGAGAGTTCTTTTTCTTGGATATTACTGGCCTTCCCTTAATCATGACTATTATGAGTATGTTAAGAAATATGAAAAGTGTCAGCAACATTCCAATATTATTCGCATTCCTATTCAAGCATTACAGTCGGCTCAAGACCTTTGGCCCTTCTCAAAATAGGGTCTTGATCTCATTGGTCTTATAAATCCTCGATCTTCACAACAACCTCATTCTATCATCACTACAGCCAAATACTTCACCAAGTGGGTGGAATCGATTCCTCCCACCTCAACTAAATCTAGTCCAATTATTAACTTTATCTACCAACATATCATTTGTCGCTTAAATGTTCCTCACAAACCCATCACAGATAATGGAAAGTCCTTAAAAAACAAGGATCTTAAGAATATTTGTGACTCATTCAATATACAAATTAGTTTCTCTTCTCCATATTATCCTCAGGCTAATGGCCAAGATGAAGCCACTAATAAGACTCTTCGTAACATCCTTGCAAAAATTATTGATCAATCTGGTCATAATTGGCATATTCACCTCTCATTCACTCTTTGGAATTATCACACTAGCATCCACACTTTGATAGGTGCTACACCCTTTTCTCTCATTTACAGTTCCAAAGTAATTATTCCTCTTGAAGTTAAAATCCCATATTTGTGTGTGTCTCTTCATGACTTCATCTCTGATGAAGATTATTTATAGGAGCATCTAGCACAACTCAAATTGCTAGATGAACACTACCTTCTTACTCTTGAACATCATCACATTTATCAAGAACTCATCAAGCATGCTTACAACAAGCACCTCAAAGAGCTCAACTTTAATTTTTGTGACCTCATCCTTACAAAATATCATAATGTCACTACCCTAGAAAGGATCCAACATGGAAAATTTCCCCCTAATTAGATTGGACCATTCATTATCACACATGAGTATGGGTCGGGAGCCTATGGTTTAGCCTCCATTGATGGTAAACCAGAAGTGGAACCACTTAACACATTCTAATTGTGACCATTATATTGATATCATGTCTACTAGTGAGCATTTAGTGTAGACACCAAAACACGTCACATTTCATCATCTTCCTCCAAAATAACCTAATAACCACATTCCACATGGGTGATAGATTTAACCCTAATTCGATCACTCACAACTCCTTTCACACATCACAATAACCCTCATTCACACACCCAAGGATTTCATTAACATCAATTAATTAAATTATCCCTTTACCCACTCACTAAGGCCACCTCACCAGGCCACTAGACCGGTCACCTCACCCAACCACCTCATCATTCCACTACCCCACTTGGTCCTCCACCTCACCATTCCACTCCCCACCTTGCCCATACCTTGCGAATACCTAGCCCATACCCTTCTAGAAAACCCTAATAGTGGCCACTCCACTCATAGGACCCCTCTTTGTCCTATTACCCATTCTAAGGGTAGAGGATGAATGTGCTCCGCCACTCAATGGGGAAGGCATATTCCCCACTTTTCAAAAAATAAATCCCCCCAACATAACCGGTGTCAGTAAGAGCTTGAATGATGTCGGTCAAGTGGGATCGGCGTTGGTCACCTGCAAATACCTAGTTCTGGCTCTTTCCAAAGGGTTGTTGGACATTTTCATGGTTGGTTCATTGTTGGTCATTTTTGGTTGATTCTTACATTACTGGTTGATTGGCATCCAACATTGAAGTTTACTTAATCGTTGGAAAATGGTTGGAACATAATAAAAGCCTTCAAAACTCTGAGCTTGAATGATTGGTGGATGCACCCACAAGAGACCTTTGTGAGAGTAGCCATTGGAAGAACCTAAACCAAACTAAGCTTGAGCAAGAGCTCTCCAACCACAGTCACCAACACTCACCATCTCTCTTCTCTAGCTATTCATGATTCTATAAGAATTAGACTCAAATTAAGTATAACCCTCACTGGTATTTTCCCTACTTTTGCTTCTCTATTCTTCCTCCTCTAAAGAGAAAAACTTCCCTCCTACCCATCCAATCTAGCCTATTCAACCCACACCTATACCTAGGACCCTCTCTCACCCCATTCCACTCCCTATCAACCCTCTGGCTAGTCACAAAAGTCCCCCCTAATCCTCATTTCCAAACTCTAACCTAATACCAGTAACTGTCACCGGTTAACCCTAACCGTGGTCAGTCAACCCTGACTGCCGTTGGTCACCCTACTATTTTCCAACTCCCCACCTTCTACCCAAATACACCCAAAATCACCCTCACAAGAATCCCAACACTTTGGCCCCCACCTACCACTTTCCTAAAACCTCACCAACCCCCTCCTAACCCTCTGTTCTGAGATAGTAGGACCCAAAACACCACCTACCCAAACCTTTGTCACTTCTACAGTGACTGATACTGGTCAAGCTTAATCAAAATCGGTCTGCCATCAACCGGTATCGGTCTCTATGTCTACCAACACAGAGCTGACCAACAAACTACCTCTTCACCCAAACCACCTAAAATATCCTACCCAACCCCAACCAGACCCTGTCTATGACCTGCAGACTACCCAACCTACCCAAAACCTAACCCAAAAACCTTTTACCCACATAGTTTAGTATTTAATTAAGTTGACATTGATAGCAACTTGAGGCACCCAAATCAAAACACTAGCACTAGATTTCTCTTATTTACATCTTTTTTTCATTTAATATTTATTTATAAAATAGTGGATTGACAGCCCTTAGGGAGTATCACACTTCTTGGATCTAGCATACACTAGGTATTCCACTACATATGCTATTTAACTCTCTCTTGTGGTCCTACTTTCTTATTATAGGTTAGTCCTTCCTAGCCAAAAAGGATTTCACACGATCGACCGAGATCAAATTTTGGCATGCCCAATGGGACCCATCCAGGGTTCCTTGCATTTTTCATTCCTAGGAAAATATTGTATGTCTATTTCCCTTTCTAAAAGGCTTTCACATTAATATCCTTCTTTGGAATATTCTTCTCCTTCTATTTTCTAAAAGCAATCGTGTTTTGGTGCTTTAAAATGAACATTTCCTCCCTTTCATTAGTATCGCATTAGTGAAAGAGCATCCCTTCTCCTTTTTATCAGTTGTGACATTAAATATCATCTTTTCGATTTGGGTTTAAAACACTCACATTTCATTTTGCTTTACTATATTAGCTCAGATTAAATGAGGGAAACATATATGTTGGAAGTCATGCCTAGCTAATGGTTGACAAACAAATCATAGAAAACATATCTTTGCTCTCTCTGTGTGTCTTACCGGACTGCAAAAATTCAAAAATATACACATTTTTAAACAACATATTTCATGGGAATGCATGTCAACGATCGCATTGATAAGAGGATTGGCAGGTACTCCCCAGCTCGTTAATTTTGTTGATTCATACTTCAGAGGAAGGCCTGCCCCTGCCATAACATACGTGATACCTCTCCCTTTAGATATATTTCTTTGTAGGAAGCCATCCTCACCAAAAAATCTATTCTAAATTTCATGAGTCAATCCTTTTAAATATTGTAAACTCAAGACATTTAAAATCACTTGTTAGGTAACGTCTTCTTTTAGTGTTCTTCTTGAAGTGTTTTTTGAGGTGTAAGAGTAAGTTTTCTCCATTTTTGTTCTTTTTTTCCTTTTTACACTCCCCACTCATAGCTGGTGTATTCCGACTCTTTCTGAGGGTGTAGAGGCTTCATTATATCATCCACCAATCTCTGGTTTAATCATTTTTTTATTCAAATTTACCATAATACAAATTTTTATAATTTTTCAATCTACACAGTAACCAACATTGGTTTACTCATCACCGACATTGGTTATACCCTACCAGTGTCGGTCTTTGTTCTTTTAGGTTAACTTATCCAAAAGACCCCTCTTTTAGTTTCTTTCCTGTCACAGCTCCTATAACATTCTAAACACTTTGTTTCTTGCTAAAACTATGTCACAGAGCTTTCTGACTTGATAATCTACACTGATTTTGTCTTAGTTTGATAAATCATTCTTATCTCTCAGTAGCTGGCAATGGTTAACCTTAACCAGCATCGGTTAGCCTGTGCTGGTTCTTAATTAGCACATTTACGCCATCTACCTACAAATACCCATTCTTCTTCATTCCTTCTACTTTCTATGTCATATGCAGAGCATGTCATTACCTAATATACACCCCTTCACATGGTGTTTATGCATAACCAATCCAACACACTTGTGTTCTATGCTAGCCTCCAACCTCTTCCACCCAGCACGTCACCTCCTTCCATGTCATCACCTATGGACCCCAATCTGCCCAGCTGTTGTTAGTATAGATGACATAGATTTTACACGGTTTCTAGACCAGAATCCTACCACCTTACAACATTATCTATCCCACTCATCTTCTCGTGACTCCTTAGGCCAGCTTATCTACGGTATGCCCATGTCCATCCCTCTTCACTCTTGCACCTACCTCTATGTCGGCTACCTCTAGCTCGGCTATACCTACTTCTCCCTTACCACTAGTGGTGTCGCATAGCTTGACCCTACCATGATGGTATCCACCCCCTATATGATTTTTACCACACCTTTGATGTCTTCACCCCTATGGCATCTACCATGCCCACCTCCATGGCCATTAGTCCAAGTGGCCCCATGTCATCCACTACCTACATAGCCGCTCCATCTCAACCACCGCCAGTATCAGCAAACCATACTCCCCTTAAGAATTTAGTCCTATATATTCCCCAATCACTTCCTCCCATTGCTACTAGGGTGGTCACCCCGACCCCTCCGTTATACACCCACTTTCAACCTCCGCCAATAGCCTCTACCTCTTATTTAACATATTACCCTTCCTCATCCTTCTCCTCGCATATACCTCCACAATTTTCATACACCACTCCTTCACACAACATGATGCCTTCCACATCATATTATTCTTACCTTCCTCCCCCTCCATTGAGAATCCAACCTCCATCACAACCTACCCCTGATCTTATTAAAATGATGATGGATAAGATGTAAATGCTAGAAGCATCTCTCTCCGGTTCACACACATCTCTCACCTATGAGGAGATTTGTAATGAGCCTATTCATTTCTCCGTTCCTATCCACCCATACCCCCCACACTGGGAAATGCCAAAATTCAATCGGTTTAATAGCAAGGAAGACCCACAACAACATCTGAGGTCTTTCAGACACATGTGTTATCTTATCGCTCATGATGACGCTTTGCTATTGAGAACATTTCCTATGTCCCTCAATGGACCCGCCCTAGATTGGTATAGTGCTCTACCTAAGCAACTCTATCTTCTCCTTCAATCAGGTGGCCCAAGCCTTTTTGGATCACTTCTCCATCAATGTAGTCAAGAAATTCACCATGACCGACTTGTACACCATGTGCCAATACGATGACGAGTCAACCATAGACTTTGTTGCTCACTGGCGTGGCTTGATCAATCAACTCACATTCCCCTTACCGCAGACTGAACTAATAGAGTTGTTTACCCGAGCTTGTGCTCGCCAAATCTCATCCACCTTACAAATCCAAACGTTTTCGTACATTTGACGAGGCATTCACCATGGCCTGAAAGCTCTAAATCTGAGCCATCGAAGAGAAAAGGTTTCAATTACACAATAAAGGTGCTCCTTTTAAACCACAAGAACCCTCTTCCACTACCAAAACACCACCAACCACTCCTCTCAACCCTCCTAGAGCCAAAGGCTCCACCCATGCGGTGGTCCTAAAGGCTGGCCTGCCTCACCCATCCAACCTACCAAAACCTCCGCCTAACCTCTCGCCAGTGCAAACATTCCTCTTCAAAAATGAACAAAAGAAATCTACCCCCATCGCGGAACCATACCCTGTTGTTTTGGAAAAAATTCTAAACGTAGGGGCTATCACTCCTCCAGCTATCAAACCACACCTTAGTTTTGATCCTATGCCCACCCAGATACCCTCATGGTATAGGGAGAAATGAAATCTATGCAACTACCACCGTACTTGAGGGCACAACACCAACAACTACATCACCTTCAAAACCATTGTCCAAGAGATGTTAGACAAAGGAGATTTCATTCTGGACAACCCCAATGTACCTACAAACCAAAACCTTCATATCTTCTAATAACCATTTCCTAATCATACACTCCCTCACCCAACACAACCATTCTTTCGTCGACAGTGACAACAATATCTGAGATGTACATGCCATCTTCAATGTCTTACCCATACCACTCACACCATATCCCCTAGCCACACCTACAAAATAACTTCTTGAACAAACATATTTACCCTCACTAGCATCTTCTCCATCTTCACCATTACCAGCAGAAGTTAATCTAGTGTAAACAGATTCATCTTCTTTGGATGTCATAACTATCGTACTTGACTATGTCATTGACTCTCCTACCTTCATACTTGACGAATCGCTGTCAACACCCACTTCCATACTCACCGAGGAGTCAGAAGTACCTTCCTCTTCCCCCACCTCACCACGCATCAAGGAAGATCCTTCTTCATCTACCTTACCCACATTTCATCACAAAGAAGAGCCCATTCTGAGAACAATCAACCCACTACCAGCCCCTATAACATTAAACGATCTCTTCTCATCTCTCCTTCCAATAGAATCAGATGTAGATGGCTTCCCTGTTTCCCAGATATCCATTCCGTTTATAGGGATCACCACAAAATCCACCCCCATCTCCTTTCTCTCTTCCTCATCCTATTCGATGGACTGTCTAGAGTTTTTTGCTCACTCATTGCTTTGGGAACGTCTTCAAATCCCCATCTCCACCCAGATACAGGCCTTACCCACTGACTCACCCACTATTTACCCTATGGTAGTGGCAACATCTACACCTATCCCACCCACAGAGAAGACTGCAACACCTCCCACATTTCCTCTGACCACACACATACCCTCATCATCTACATCATTACTTCCCAACCCCTCCTGAATCTCCACCATCTCTCATATCCTAGGGGTATGACCCACATCAAGCCTTACCCATTCAAAAATCAAGCTTGATTTTACTACCCCCTCTCACCCCTTCACCAAAAATGCACCCCTACCAAAACCAAAAAACCAACCACCCCATATGTCGATACTGGCATCACTCACTACCTCATTATCACCTTAACCACTACCATCCCTCTTGGGTCCTCACCTATCATCCCTAACAAAAAAATTAACTGTACACAATGTAGCCAAAATTCGACAACAACCCCACTTACCACGACCTCCTCTTCTACCCAACCCTATGAAGTTGTCGTTGCATATTAGGCAACATTGATTACCACTACCTTTTATCACCCCTACCTCCACAATGCCACTTCTCTCATTGTGGATAACCCATCATCTCCCGCCTTCAGGATGACCTTCTTCATCACGCCATCGTTTTGCACTGATAACCACCCTGCCTCCCAAAATGACAACTAAAACCAAAACCAGATCACCCACTACACTCTTACCTAATAAGGTGCAACCTACACCCCAACCTAAACTTAAACGTAACGAAACTACCCAGATCACCCCCATACCATGATAGGTGGCACCCGCTTCTCAATCACTACTGAGTTTTTCACCCTGTAAGCTAGGAAAAATACACTACTAACAAGGAAGTAAAATACCAATAATCATACCTCCTCTTTTGCATTCCGTAGCAAACCTCAGAATGGGCTAGGAAACTTGGATTGAGCCTTGATTGTGTGATATGTAGGTGCTTTTCTTTAAAACGGAGTAAGAACTTCCTACAATGACAATCCTCTTACTTTGCACCAGATGGGAAAAATTATTATGAGGCTATTTGGGCATTAGGACGAGGCAAAAGGATGTTCTTTGCTCAAAGGATGCAAGAACTTAGATATGACATTCAAACTTATTCTCTGTGTGTTTAGAGGGGAGCCTGGGTAAGGTTGTATTTATAGCCTAGGGGAGTGATTAACTTAGAGTAATTTAAGAAATTATGGTTTGAAAATGTGGGCAAGATTAAGTGAGTGGTTTGAAAATGTGGGCAAGATTAGGTGAGTGATTTGAAAATGTGGGCAAGATTAGATGAGTGGGGGCCACGAAGAATGGGTGAGGATTTGAATTATATTTTTAATTCATGAGTGGAGGATTTTAGGTGAGTGGAGACCACGAAGGGTGTGTAAGGATTTGAATTTGAATTTTTAATTCAATAGTTGAAAAACATGGAGAATAATGACATGTGGTGAGGATTGGGTTATTTTTTAGATTTTGAAATGAATAATTAATCAAATTATATTTTATTAATTCGAAGTGTATTTTTGTGGGAAATGAGGAAGGGGAATTAATTGATTTAGGACAGATGTGAAATTAGGGTGTCTACATTTTCTCCTCTTTGAAAGGGTACTATGAAAGTAGTGTCATTTCAAAGAGAGTAGACGATATGGGGGAAGAATTCAATCTACTTTTTTTAAGAAAAAGGTAGAGCAAATGTTTGTTGGGGAGAATAGAAAGTGGTGAGTGACGGATGTCATAGTATCCTCCAAGACAAAAATGTCACGAGAAAATGTGATTATGGATAGATGTGGTGATGCCTCCTCAAGAGGACTGACGAGAATAGAATATATGACAAAGCTCTCAAAAAGAAGAGAAATGAATTCTACGGAGAAGAGGATGATAATGGAGTGGAAGATACTAGAATGACCACATGATGCAAATGGAGAAAGGATTCAATCGGCCTTGAATGCTAGGTGTGAGGGTGTGTGGGAAAGAGAAAAGGGAATGGATAGGATTGGGGGTTGAGTATGAGAAGAGTAAGGGAGATAGGGGAGGGGAAAAAAATAATGCAAGAGGTAGAAATAAGAGAGAGGGATGATAGGGGAAGAAGGGAATGATGAAGGACAAATAAGGCAAAAAAAGGAAAATGACAGAGTAGAGGGTGAAGGGATAAAATAGAGAGATGCGCAAAATGAAAGAAGCAACAGAGATAGTAAAGAGGGATGTGTGAAAGTGAAATAAATGATAGAGCTCAGAAAAGCAGGAAACGGGAAAGGATAAATATGAAGGAGAAAACGAGGTGGGAGTAGGGGGTGAAATGGATGAAAAGGAAAAGAGGATGAAATAAGAAGTATAACAGAGAAAAAAAAGAAACTATGAGGGGCGAGGAAAGTGTGACAAAGAGGAGAGAAAAGAAGAGAATAGATATAGAATGAATGAAAAGGTAGGGGTGGTAGAGAAAAGGAGAAGTGGTCAAAAGAAATGTGAAAATTAGGGGAGAGGCAAGGAAGATAGAAAAAATACAAGGAGAAGATTGAAGGAATCGTATCATTGCGAGGAAGACCAAGGAAAAGAATATGGAACAGAACGTATGGAGATGCATGTGGAGGGTGGTATGATAAAAAAGACAGGACAACGTTGAACAACTAGGTTATCGGTGGGGAAGTAAGGAGGAAATGTGATGGAAAAAGGGGAAGGAGAAGATACAGGGGAAGGGAAATAAGATGAGGGGTGGGAGAGAGAAGAGGATAACAAAGAAAATGATGTAGAAGGAAGGGAATACAGAAAGGGGGTAATAAGTGGAAAGGGAACGGTATAAGGAATGTTTTGAGAAGAAAGAGAGGAGGAATGCCATCGATTGGAAAAGATGCGGAGATGTATGAAATGAGGATACTAGGATGAGGAGAAAATAGAAAAAGGATGTATGATGAAGACAATAAAGATATTGAAGAGGGCGAAGAGAAGTTGGAGAGATGGGTAAGAAGTGACAAGAAAGGGTGGGATTGAGGGAAAATAATAGGAGAGAACAGAGAATGGGGGATAGAAGAAGACATGCCAATGAGGGTACGTTAGGGAAATCCCCTTTACAATGAGTGGTGGGGAAGGGTGAGAGAAAAAATGAAGAAAATGAGAAAGCTAATGAGGATTGAAAAGGGTAACGCCAACAAAGGGATGTTAGGGAAAACCCTTTTACAATGAGTGGTGGGCTTAGAGGAGGGAAGGAATGAAGGGAAACTCTAGAAGGTCCAAGGGAGTGAATGAGGTCATGCGGAATGAGGATTGATGATTTTTAGGGAAAACCTGTTTACAATTATTAGTGTAGGAAGAGAAGATGATGATGAAAGAATGATATAAGAGTGTTAACAATAATGGTGAATGTGTGTGTGGGTAGAAATGTGGGGGGAATTTGAGAACATGAAGTGGCAAGAGTAAAGAAAATGGGAGGGATGAGTTAGAACTAGGTGAAAGTGAGCAGAGGATGTGGGTGATGAGGATGAATGAAGTGATGATGAAGAACCAAGACATGAAAAGAATGGGAAGAAATGGTATGAAGGATGATGGATCAAGAAGGGGAAAATGGGGGGAAAGAACTTGATTATAGGTAGAAAAGATTAGATGTATGTTGTAAGAGGATATGTGGAGAAAGGATAATAGTAGGAGGAAAAAGTGGGTAGTAGGAGATACTAGGTGGAAGAAGCGATCAAAAAAGTGAATGAAGAATGAGGCGGGGGAGAAGTTCATGATGACAAGTTAAGTGTAGGGAGGACCTTGACATAATATTTTCACGTGATGGAAGTGGTTAAGTAAGATTGCCAAGCGAGCGAAACTAGAGATGACAAGTGGTCAAGGGAGAAGTGGTGTTTGTGAGAATTGAAAAGGAGGTGAAAGGATGTGATAATGGGGAATGCCGAGAAAAAGTGAAGGGTGAAGGGTGCATAGTGATGGGGAAAGGCAAGGAGACAGATCATCCTTAAGAGGGACTCTTAAGTGAGATCGCCATGTCGGGTGAGTGGTTAAGTAAGATTGCCAAACAGAGGAGGGTGATAGTGGTGGTAAAAATATGTGATGATGGGGAATGAAGAGGAAAGATGGATGGTGAGCTTGTAGAGTGATGGATGAGTGTAAGATGACATGTCATGCTTAAGAGAATATCTTAAGTAAGATCGTCATGCTGCTGCAAAGGTTTTGTAGGATCACCTAACTGACAAGGATGATATGCAAGGAGAAAGACAAGATGATATTGGGGACAGGCGTGGAATGGTAGGTTGAAGAAGATGATCGCGATGAGAGGTGGGAGAAATAAGATGGGGGAAGGCCATAGGGCAGATCAACCTTAAGTGGAAGTCTTAAGTAAGATTGCCATGTGGCCGGAATGGTTGAGTAAGATTGTCAAGCTGAAGAAGAAGAAGGATAATGTTAGAGTTGGTGGGAATAGGGTATGACAAAATGGACTGAAGGGGAACCCTTAAGTGAATTTTCCATACTACGAGAGCATGTAAGTAGGATGACCAGGCATAAGATGGATTTGGGGAAGGATGAGAAAAGAGTGAGTGAGGTATGCCTGAATGGTATATGATATGAGATGAGATGATAATAAGAAAGAAAGGAAACAAAGGAGTGTAACATGAATGGATGAAGGAATATATGTAGTGGAGGGCGGAGAGTGTGAGGGGAATCCTTAATTGGGATGCCCGCGTGGTGAGAGTAATGATGTGAGAATGGGAAGCAGAAGAGGTGGAATGGGAAGATGTGTTTGGTGGTGATTGTTGTTTGATGAGATGGGAGGTGGTGAAGAAGCTTCTACAGCGGGAAGATCTTAGGGAGAGAGTAAACCTTCACCGAAGATCCCATATAGAAGGGGTTATTAAGTAAGATTGTCAAGCGGGAAGTAGAAGGGGGAAATGAAAGAATACAAATTGGTGAGAGGGGACAAGAATGGTGAGAAGGGTAATATCGGTATAAGTGGTGGAGGAGTAAAAATGAGGAGTGAGGATGAATGGATCAAATACATAGTGATCATGGTGGGGGAGAAGGAGCTGTTGGATAGTGAATGCTCCTTGAGAAAGATTGTCAAGTAGGATTCACAAACAACAATGGTGATCAAGTAGGATTCCAAAAATGGGGAATGTATTAGTATGGGTGAATGGATGGGGTGCAAAGTAAGATTTTTATCATGCAGGAAGATACTCACGTGACAAAAAACATCTTAATTTTAATATAGCACATAACAGGATGCATCGTGATATAAAAGGTCAGGATGACTAGACTATAATATGCGTGATAGCATAGACAAGGGCCATCAAAAAGGTTTGACGCCCCAGTATGATATGAAAATGGAAGAGAGCATAGATAGAGGCCATCAAGAAAGTATGATACCCTAGTACGACATGCAATCAGATAACATAAGAATATTAGAGAGAACACCAGGATACATAAAATCAAGATGCCCCTTGTAATATATCAAGATACAAGAAAGTAATTAATACTTTATAACTAATAATGCAACATAAGAATCAATAAACATATCCCTAATGTGTTCCACAGTGAGGATTGATTGGATGTGCCCCCAAGCAAGGGTACGAGGACATAGTAAAAGATTAGGTCATTGTCCTCAAACAAGGAAGCAATGAGAGCTGGATTTTCCCCAAGCGAGGATTCACGTGAGGAGAAGTGGTTGAATTTGGTAGTCATAAGGTGATTGAATCATTCATTGGGGATAATAGTTCAAAGGTTGAATTGTGCTGGTTATTTTGGATTTTTTGCGATTTTGTGGAGTTTACAATATTTTAATTTTTATTTATTATATATATATATATATTTATTTATTTATTTATTTTCTAATGTTTTTTTTTTTATTTTTGACGATTTTTTTTCTAATGTTTTTGGATTTTTAGATTTTTGACGAGTGTTTCTAATGTTTTTAGATTTTTGATGATTTTTTTTTCTAATGTTTTTGAATTTTTAGATTTTTTACACTGTTTTTAGATGTTTGATGATTTTTGGAGTTGTTTTTGAATTTTTACAATGTTATTGGCAATTTATGGACCAGAGTGCAGACTTATTTTTGAGAGATGATAAATCAGGATATTATCCGTATGTACCGTGTTCCATGTGGTAACTTATGCTTAAAATAACACAAATTCTCTTTCCATTGGCAGGATATGGTGGTGATGATATGATGAAAAGAATTCCAACTCCATTCTTGACTCCACACAACTAGTAAGATGCATGGGCTCATCACCGAGAATCAAGAAGGACGTAGGAGGTAGATAATGAATATAGAGACAAATGCTAACAACAATCCCTTTGGGAAATTATGACTCCATTATTCATAACGGTACTGAACCAGTTTCAAAAATGGCTTTCACTTTATGAGTCACGTGCTAGACTTAGACAATTATGTGGCCTATTAATTGGTAAGATATGAGGTTAAGGGATAGTTCTCTTTTCACTTAGGCATCTAAATTACTTGTTTGGGGATTCTATAATTTTCAAGCACTGTAAGATTTTGTATTTTTGAAATGACTCCCTATGTCTTGCCCCATGCTACTAGTGAGAAGTAAGGGCTCATCACCGAAGGCAAAATATAGGTGAGTGAATTCCCTTTTTGTCTTTTTTAAATTTTTTTTTGAATATTTTGCAATATTTTTATGCTTTTATGAGAATTACCCTCTACGCTTTGCCCCATGCCACTTGTAAGAGGTAAGGGTTTATCACCGAAGACAAGATGTAGACGAGTAAGGGCACCTTCCTCCATTCCCAGTCTCACACTACCAGTAAGAAGTGTGGGCTCAACACCAAAGACTATGAAGGACGAAAGATGTGACAATGAATTATTTGTAAGTTATTGAATCGATAGATTTTTTTACAATAGTGCTTTGTATTTGGGAAGAAACGTCTGCCCCCAATCTCAGCCCCATGTAGCTAGTGGGATGCGAGGGTTCAACACCAAAGACTAAGATGGACGACAAAATGAACTGGGTAAAGAAGTTTAGAGCTTTTTTTATGAAAGAGAGAATGTCTTTGAAGGTAATATATTACCATCAGTAAGCTTCTAGGTATGACTATAAGTGAAAGCGACTAAAAAATAGGAGATATGATAAGAAGTATGATGCTCACAAACTTAATAGGATTTATATTAGCACTTGTCTCATGATGATAAATATGAAGATGTGATTTTGATAATGAAAATATATGCCAATGGAAATGAATAAATTTATTCGGAGATAAGCAAGACAGAAGGAACAATGTACACGTTGTTTCCTAGAATAGTGAATATCTCAAGGATAAATTTCCTTTAAATGAACTGCATTCATTAGTTCATCAAGATCTTTTCCTGTGTTAATGGCCAATTTATAAGCTCCAAACCCAAAACTATCTATGATTTCTTTGGGCTCAAATTTGTCTTGTTTGTCTTGTTCTTTGGGTGTGTTATTTCGATTTTCTTTGAGAATGAGATTATTGACCTTAATTTTTCTAGGTTTGAATTTTTTTATGCTAGCTACGCCATAGCCGATTTTGATAGAATGGAAGATGATCTAGGGCATTAATTTGTTTTTCATCAAGAATCTCGAGTTCAGTAAGGCGTGAGTGTCGATAATAATCTTGATTGATTACATCTTTGAAGGATATTATGAAGGATGGAAATTCAACCTTGACATGTAAAATAGTTTCCCAACCATAAACAAAGGAGAAGGGAGTGGCTCTAGTAGGTGTGTGATATGAGGTGTGGTAAACCCAAAGAGTGGGATAGATTTGGTTAGGCCAATAGCTTCCATGTGTGTTGAAAATGATGGTTTGTATTATTTGGTTTATTGCTTTTGTTTGTCCATTAATTGATTGATTTGAGGATAGATTCATGATTAAATATGGAAAAGGTGGCGTAAATATATTCTTGGGTATACATACCTCATAGAATGTATGTACGTAGAAGTCTTGATAGGTGATAATCATTAGTGATGAGATCCCTGCAAGATCGATCATTGAAAGCATGATGGACATGACAGGTTGCATTGTTGTAAGTGTCCAAACTCGATGTGCTTGTGTTTCGACAACAAGGCTAGATATGTTAGGCATAAGAGCCAATATTGGAATAATAGAATCAAACTTAAAGGTACCTATTGATGGGACCTCTTCTGAAGTGTCTACAGTAATATCAAGGTTTGAAAGGGAGTCTTGAAATAAGGTCAAGGTTTCGTTAGATGTTGGAAGAATGTTGTCCCCCAAAACAGGTTCAATATATGTTTGGGTTAAAAGAGAGTCTTGAAATAAGTTTAAGTTCTCAGTAGATGTTGGAAGAATGTTATTGTCTAAAACAGGTTCAATGTATGTTTGGGCTGAAAGAAAGTCTTGAAATAAGTTCAAGTGTTTAGTTGATGTGGGAAGAATGTTGTTGTCCAAAACAGGTTCAATGTATGTTTGGGTTAAAAGAGAGCCTAGAAATAAGTTTAAGTGCTTAGTAGATGTTGGAAGAATTTTGTTGTCCAAAATAGGTTCAATGTATTTTGAGGTTGAAAGAGAGTCTTGAAATAAGTTCAAGTGCTCAGTAGATGTTGGAAGAATGTTGTTGTCCAAAACAGGTTCAATTTATGTTTGAACTAATGGAAGGAAATTTAAAGAAGATAGGGATTGGTTTGGAATTAGAAAGGCTTGACTGTTGTCATCATGATCTTGTGGAATTTTAGTATATATAGGAGTTTCGACAGTAGTTAACTCTTCATGGAAATTTGTGGTATTGGATGTGTCGTTGGTTGCAAGAGCATTGTCATCAAGTTCTACAAAGATGATGTCGTCATCAATTAAGTCTTGGACGTAATTCTTAAATCACACACATTTATCTGTGTGATGACCATCAATGCGATGAAAGTCACAGTATGTGTTAGGTTTGTACCAACATGGTTTAACTTCCCCTTTGACAAAGGGTTTTGTAATTGGATATCTTATGAGTTTAGCCTCTTTTAGTTGATGAAAAACACTAGAGAGACTTTCTCCAAGGGGGGTAAACTAACGTTGGACTTTACGTGAACTAATGTCTTTCTGAGGTTGTATGATTGGCCTTTTGGGTGATCGTTCACTGATTTGGGTAGCCATATGAGAGAGTTGTGTTGTCAACTTATTAATTTTTTCTAATAGCTCATTGTGTGATGTTTTTTGTGAATTCGTCGTGGTTGATAGAGAGGGAGAATAGAGAAAGGTGCAATGAAGAACTCAACCTATTGATTGTGATCTTTTTTTGTGCTCAATCGAGTTAACAAGTAAGGCTTTAAGGAGTAAGCTTAAACAAGATACTTGGGATAAATATGCGATAGCTCAAACAATCTATAATGAAAATGGTTTGATTTGGCTTAAACAAGCTTATCAGAAGACAATATAAGGAGTACACTCAAACAAGGTACTCGATACAAATGGGATATAGCTCAAATAAGCTATGATGAAGATGTTGATTGGTTTGGCTTAAACAAGCTCGGGATTATTGACAGGGAAAGTAACCTGAATAGGTTAATCTCAATATGGTTGTGATATAACTCAAAATGAGTTATGAAAGGATTTGTGTTGGGTGTGATTTGGATAAACGTGATGGTGGACAAAATAATGAGTGAACTCAAACAAGCCACTCAATATTAGTTTGATATAGCTGGAAACAAGCCATGAAGGATGTTTTGACAATTGACAATATGGGGAGCAAATGCTAGTCACTCAATATCAGTTGGATATAGCCAAGGACAAGCTATGACAGATGTAATTTTGGATGAAGCAAGCTAATGAAATTGGTGTGATGTTTTGGTATGTGTTGTTGGATTGTTTGGATGTTTTAACTTGGTATTGAATTGGTAAAGAACTGATTTTTTTGTGGAACACAACTATGGTTTGAACTTTTACAATGAACACATTGATAGCAGCCAAGTTTTATGATAAAAAATGATAAACAATTTTGTTTTCAAATAGCAAGCAATCATGTGGATCCAATTGTTTTGGCTTATGAGGTAAATTCTTCAGGAATGATCATTGTTTCATGCAATCATACAAGTATGCTGTGAAATGGTGGATTCATGCTCTTATTGCTCCAAGAAGATGCGTCCTCTGATATACCCTAGTCATGATATATCTAATTCTGTATGGGAATAGAATTGGTATGGGGAACCCTTAGAGCACTGGAGGAGACTCACCAATTCTTACTTGCTTGTTTCAGAGTGAATCACCATGTCTAAAATAGGTTTTGTGAAAAAGGTCGAAGGTGATGGGGGAATGAATGTGTATGGTGTCCTTATAACTCCCCGAAGATTTACATGGATGATGCCCAGGCTTGTTGTTACAGCTATTTAGGCATGACTCGCATGCGCTACACGACAATATTACCTGTAAGTGAAGAGCAGAGACGAGGTAAATACTGAACGCTGTGATGAGACTAGGTCTCAAAGTTTAATGTAGATGAAAATGTTGTTGGTGCGTGGTAGTCAAGTCCACGTCACCAATGTAGCTTTGTTGGTGATGAAATCCACCTCATCTACGTGTAAAAAAAAAATGATGAAGTGATTAAATGCAGGGTTATTTCCAACTTGAAATAAATCACTAGCAGAGAATAATTACATACCTGAGCATACCTTTTTTTTAGTTTCAGAAATTTTCTTTGAATGGTGGTATTTTTGCGGGATTTTTGTTTTTTTTTATTTTTTTTGACAATATTCTAGCGACGGAGTTCTACAGAAAACAAATTAGTAGTTATCCTGCAAATGAAATGTTAGAAAAGTGACCGTGGCTATTTTTTATTTTCCAGATCGCTTGAAGGTGTAGGAAAAGAGCATACACAATAAACGACCAAAAAAAATTAATAATATGACAAAGGAAAATAATGATTGAAATGACGGTTGGAAAAAAAATCTAGAGGATCCTGAAATGTTAGAACAAGAAACTAAAAAATTGTGACCATTTCTGATTTTCCAGATCGCTCGAAGACACAAGAAAAGAGCATACGCAGATACAATTGGAATAGATTTTTTTACTTTTTTAAATGTTAATAATTATTACAATTAATCATGATTGTGAAATAGCGATAATGATTATTTTCACAAAAAATAAAAATGATGAAAGAAGAGTGTGAAAACGTTACCTAGAAGTGTTGTCATGGAAAATTGAAATGTAAGGCAAAAAATTAAAAATTAAAAAAAAAATTGTTGTGCAGAGCCTGGGTGGCCTCACATTTCTGATTTCCAAGATCACTTTTTAAGTGCGAGGAAAGAGCATACGTGTGAGGTTGTTACGTGAAATAAAAAATAAATTAAAAAATATAATTTTGTTGTTTTTTGTTAAAAAGAAAGGTGTTAGAAGAAATGAAACCAAATTTTTTTTGTAAGTCTAAATCAAAAAAATATTTTTCCATTGCATAGATCTTTTTGATACCTTTCCGTTAAAAAAAATGAAGTCATTCTGAGTTCGGGAGCAAACGTTATGGCTTCCCGAAGATGGGCTACAGTAGCACTCTGAATGAAAATTTTAAACGTGAGAAAAATGTCCCGGGAGCTAGTTTTATTTATTTTATGACTTCTGTACTTCACCTAAGGAGCTAAAATTTTGACAACAATGTTAAAAAATAACAATAAATAGAAATAAAGAGTTAGATCACAAAATGATTGACTAAACTAAAAGAAAAAAATGATTAAATTCCTACAAAGTAATTATTTTAGCAAAAGTAAATAAATAAATGCATTTTCCAGATTGGTTGTCTCATGACAATAAGATGATAAACTAATGACTAGTTCATGTGTTTCTATAGATTACGAGTGAATAGAAAAATCAGAACTGGGAACTAAACACCCAGCACCAAGGAGATCAAAGACAGGATGAGCTCCATAGTGTCATTGTTGTTATAACCTGCAGATACACCACAAGAGACCACACAACAAAAACACTACCCAAAGCATGAAGGTTAATCAAAGAAGGCCATATGGAACAAAAAAGGAAATAATAAAGAATAATAATAAACAAAGAACAGATAAAACCACTAATTGGGAAATTAATGGTAACAAATCGAAAGTAACCGGGCGTTCCAGAATGTAAGCTAGGAAAAATACACTACTAACAAGAAAGTAAAATACCAATAATCATACCTCCTCCTTTGCTTTCCGTAGCAAACCTCAAAATGGGCTAGGAAACTTGGATTGAGCCTTGATTGTGTGATATGTAGGTGTTTTTCTCCAAGACGGATCAAGACCTTCCTACAACGACAATCCTCTTACTTTGCACCAAATGGGAAAAAGGATTATGAGGCTATTTGGGCATTAGGACGAGGTAAAAGGATGTTATTTTCTCAGAGGATGCAAGAACTTAGATATGACATTCAATCTTATTCTTTGTGTGTTTAGAGGGGAGGGGTAAGGTTGTATTTATAGCCTAGGGGAGTGATTAACTTAGAGTAATTTAAGTAATCATGGTTTGAAAATGTGGGCAAGATTAAATGAGTGGTTTGAAAATGTGAGCAAGATTAGGTGATTGATTTGAAAATGTGGGCAAGATTAGATGAGTGGGGGCCACGAAGAATGGGTGAGGATTTGAATTATATTTTTAATTCATAAGTGGAGGATTTTTGGTGAATGGGGACCATAAAGGGTGGGTGAGGATTTGAATTTGAATTTTTAATTCAATAGTAGAAAAACATGGAGAATAATGACATGTGGTGAGGATTGGGTTATTTTTTGGATTTTGAAATGGATAATTAATCAAATTATATTTGATTAATTCGAAGTGTATTTTTGTGGGAAATGAGGAAGGGGAATTAATTGATTTAGGACAGATGTGAAATTAGGGTGTCTACACACCCAAAACCATACCCGCCGCACAATGCAACCCAATGGCTGGATCCTATGTGACTATCATGGCTACCTACTGGCTTCCACCCACATCACCTTACCACCCATCCAACCATACGACCCACTCAAACCAAAACCAAAATGGTTTGATGACTCCCAGATCCATGCCTACCATCGTGCACCAGGACATAACGCGGAGGATTACCAAGCTCTTAAATCCCTCCTTCTACAATTCTTCATTGAGGACGATCTTTTAGACAAATATCCCATTCCCCCCACCACCGTAACCAATCCTTCTATACCATTACCACCTCAACCATCATCACCCCACACATCATACCCTCCTACCCACCACTGATATTTGAAATCAATATGGTTCAAATAGCAACCAGGGCAGATGAACCTACTACCTCACCTATACCTCACATCGCACCTATGCCCGCACCTAAAATCACCATCTAAGGACCTACCTTCCCTGTTTCCAATGGGAAATCCCATCACACCATGATCAAACAACTTCACCAATTTCCACTCAAAATGTCCTTATATGACCTAATCCAAACTTCTGAATCTCATCGCTAGGCCCTCGTTGAGGTCCTGTAATCCATTAAGGTCCCACCCAATGACCCCACAGTAGTTGCATCCATCATCACACCACACCATGTGGCATCCCTTATTTCTTCACCTCCCACCTCGACACCTATCACCTCATCTCATGTGGCTTCCCTCACTCTCTTTGATGATGAGATCACAACTCACCAAACAGATCCTGCCTCATTCATCTCTACTTTTGTTGAAAATATATATGTTCGGCATATTATGATAGATTATGGAGCTAACATCAACATCATCTCATCTCATGTGTTCAATCAAATGCACATTCCCACCAATTTCATACATAATGACTCAATTATGTTGCGTTCTTTCAAGGACGCCAGAACCACTACCTTGGGGACAATGATCCTACACATTCATGTCAGTCCATGTAGCATCCTTGAACTCTTCTACATCCTGGAAGGAGATTTCTAATACAAT
Organism: Taxus chinensis; assembly: GCA_019776745.2. Taxonomy (NCBI): domain Eukaryota; kingdom Viridiplantae; phylum Streptophyta; class Pinopsida; order Cupressales; family Taxaceae; genus Taxus; species Taxus chinensis. The sequence goes on along the minus strand of CM034147.1, from coordinate 904,523,859 downwards.
ATGTTACTTGGCCAACCTTGGATTCGTGCTATGGGATGTGTCCCCTCCACCCTTCATCGGTGTCTCAAATTTGAACATGAGGGACATAAATATACCATTCCTGCTGATCCTTCACCGTTCAAAACATGTAACATGTTAAACCAGCCCAACAATGTCCTCATACTTGTCACCACTCCCACTTCCACCTCCACTTCCACTACTACCTCTACTACTATTTCTTCTTCAACCCCTACATCAACTCTTATCACCACCACCACATCTCCCACAAAACCATCCACTGTGCCACAACCTGCAACCTCATCATCTCCAACTCCCATGGAAACATCCATTCATGCCACTCATATCCAAGATACTAACCCACTAGAAGGTGTTTTTCAATGCCTAACATTAGGTGAGTACCACCTTTACAACGTCGGCATCTTTCGTACCCCACAAGAGTACAAAAACCTTCAACAACATCCCCATTATGACCCCCACGTCGACAAAGTTCTCACCTATGGACCCTCACACCTCCACACCAACCTAACTTATAGAGGTATCGACACCCCCACTTACACACCTGAACCACCCACCCTAACCCTCTCATTTACCACCACCCTCCCCTTGTTAACCAACATACGCTTTGCCCATACCTTCCTCCATCATTGTGCTTGGAAGGGTTTTGGCTTCGGTCTTTATGAACAAGGCCATCACACCATTATCCCTTGCACTACTCGTAAGCATGAGGACTATAGTGGGGTGGGATTTGTTGAGCCTGCACTTAAATAATCCCATGTCGACATCATTACAGAGGTGCCTCAACCTCACAGCCCCCCACCTAGTTCACCCACTTCACCTGCAAAGTCTATAGACCCAGAGTCTATTCCTCCTATCTTATTTTTCCATAAATACCATTTCCTTGGGCCCGCTCATCATTCAATGAGATGGTGAGGCTCCTACTTCTTTTCCCATCCTCTATCCTGAGATGATCGATGAGGACACCCCTTCTATCAATGTTGTACAATGTCAAAATGACGACTCCATTCTCACCTACTTAGGTGCAGAAGACTCCTATCTCCACCGTACACTACCTTCTGAAACTCGAAAGATGTTGAATGAATCCACCATTGACATCAACATCCACACATTGGATAAACCCCACATTCTAAAGATCGACCAATCTATGGACTCTGTTGAACAAGCAGCCTACACTTCTTTCCTCTGCGACCATAGAAATGCTTTTACATGGTCGTATGCTAATATGCCGGATATTGACCCCAACATCGTGGTCCAAAATATTGTCACCCTACCTGATGATAAACTTGTAAAATAGAATATATAAAAAATTTACCCATACATTACTCTCCTTGTCAAAGAAGAGCTCCAATTCCTCCTCTATGTCTCCTTCATCCTACCAATCGACTACCCAGAATGGAGTTCCAACATTGTTCTTGTTACCAAACAAATGGGGGGACTCGGCATATGCACCGAATTCCAGAACCTGAACCTAGCTTGTCCTAAAGACAACTTTCCTCTACCCAACATCGACCAATCAGTTGACCTCATCGCTGGACATGAGATGTTATCTCTCATGGATAGGTTCTCAAGCTATAATCAAATATTACTCGCACCTGAGGATCAACACAAAACTGCTTCATTACCCCTTGGGGGACCTTCTGCTATCATGTCATGCCCTTCGGACTAAAGAACGCAGGCACCACCTATCAACAAGCCATGGCCTATATCTTCCATGACATCATGCATCACATCCTGGAAGACTACATCGATGAAATTTTGGGAAAGTCCAAAAGTCACGCCGAACATTTACCTGTTCTTAAAATCATTTTTGACCATCTCATCCAATATTGCGTACATCTTTAACCTAAGAAGTGCATATTCTCCATCCTATCTGGTAAAATCTTGGGATTCATTTTTTCCTTGCGAGGCATTAAAGTTGACCTGGCCAAAATCAAGGCCATCCTTGAGATACCTCCACCCACTAACCTTCACCAACTTCGTAGCTTACAGGGAAAACTACAATCTATCCATCGCTTTATCTCTCAATTATCTGACTGCTACAAACCCTTCCACCACCTCCTTAAAAATAATATCACCTTCCATTGGAACACAGACTCTCATAAATCTTTTGAAGCCTTAAAAGCATACCTATTACAGCCACCTGTGCTTACCCCTAGTAAGGATGATCAACCGTTCTACCTCTACATTTTTGCCACTGACCATTCTTTAGTGCCATGCTTGCTCACCAAGATGACCAACACAAGGAGCATGAGGTCTACTACATAAGCCGTACTCTTGTGGATTATGAGACTAGGTATACACAAGCAGAAAGGATGTGCCTCGCTTTAGTCTTTGTGGCCACCAAACTTCACCACTACCTACTTAACCACACTACCTTCGTCATAACTAACACTGACCCCTTGCATTACATGTACTCTAAACCATTCCAAAACCAATGCATTTCATGATGGCTCATGCTACTCACTGATTTGGATATCACATTTCTTCACCAAAAATCAATCAAGGGTTAGGCTATTGCCGATCAACTAGCTGATGCCCCACTCTCTAACCACCAACCCAACAACTTTGAATTCCCTGATGAATCCATCACTACCCTTTCCCTCGATGGACCTATCGAGGAACCTCTGCATTATCAAATGAACTTATTCTTTGATGGATCTAAGTGTCAACATAGGGGTGGAGTTGGATTCATCCTCATTACACATGGTAGTGAACCCATACCCCTTTCTTTCAAACTTGACTTTGAGTGTACCAACAACATCGCCGAATATGAAGCACTCGTACTAGGTCTCCAAACCACCCGAACCCTAGATGTTAAATCCATTAATATCTTCGGTGATTCTCAATTGGTAGTAAATCAGGTCAATGGAATATACCAATGTCACAATGAGGAATTACAATGGTAAAAACACCATATATACCTCTTGTTAACCACCTTCACCTACTATAACCTACAAACCATCCTCCTCTCTATGAACAATTTTTCGAATACCATGGCATGTATCGCCTCACAAATACCTTCATCACCTACCAATTCACAAATCTTTTTTATTGTGCGAAGATTGCAATCACCCTCCTACCTCTCTCATGTAGTCAATCTCATTGAGAAACCTATCATTGATCCATTAGACCTTTGGTACCAATAATACTCCAACTACCTCTCCCTTTCCATCCTTCCTCTGGATCTTACCCACAATGGCTGATGCACCTTCCTCCAAAAGGTCTCCTCTATAAACACGGCTTCAAGGGGATCCTTCTCTGCTACCTCACTAGCTCTGAAATACCTTATACCATTAGAGAAATACACGATGGCATCTATGGGGGTCACATTAGTGGCTTAGTTGTCACCAAACATATCTTACACCTCAACTATTACTGGCCTACCCTCAACCATGATTGTTGTGACTACGTAAAATAATGTGTGAAATGTCAACAACACGCAAACCTTCATCACACCCTAGGTCATGCCTTACAGGTCACATGAGACCTCTGGCCCTTTTCTCAATGGGGCCTCGATCTCATCGGTGAGATCAACCCTCATTACTCTCAATGCCATCAATGGATCATAACCCCTACTGAATACTATACCAAATTGGTAGAAGCCATTCCCCTCATCTCTACCAAATCCAAGAAGGTTTGTGAGTTCATCAACCATCACATTATCTGTCGCTTTGGTGTCCCTCATCACCTTATCACTGATAATGGAAAATAGTTCAAAAACAAAACCCTCCAGAAACTCTGTGATACCTTCGAAATCCAGCTCAATTTTTCTTCACCTTACTACCCATAAATCAATGGCCAAGCCGAATCCACCAACAAAATCCTGAACAAAATCCTCATGAAAGTGGTCAACGATACTGGAAAATATTGGCATACGCACATTCCTTTTTCCCTATGGGCATACCGCACTAGTATTTGTACTTTGACAACTGTTAAACCTTTCTCTCTGGTCTACGATACCAAGGTTTTCTTTCCTCTCGAAGTCCAAATCCCATCTCTCCACATATCAATCAAATACATGCTCACCAATGATGACTTTCACCAAGATCATCTTGCACAACTACATTTTTTAGATGAACGACATCTACATGCTTTAGATCACCTCTAAATATACCAAAAACACATCAAACACACTTATGACAAGCGTGTCCACCCCCGAACCTTCCAAGTCATAGATATCATCTTGACGTAAAATCAACATGTCACCAAAGCTGAGAAACATCTATGAGGTAAATTTTCTCCTAATTGGCTTGGACCCTATATTGTTACCCATGCTTATGGATCAGGTGCTTATTGGTTATCTTCACTCGATGGTAAACCCAAACCTGAGACCCTTAATATCTTACATTTTTGACCATTCTACTGTTGAACCAAGTGCTTTATCACCCATTTACTATTACCAGCTCGTCCCATGAGCACCCACTTCTCTTATCATTACCTCACATGCCTACGATTAAACAAAGAATCATGTAACTACACGTCATTTTTTAAACCTTGTCTTCAATATGAGTACCACGGCTCTAGTCATGGCATGATTCTCATGGATAATTTTCATTCCCTCGAGGACGGAATCCCATGGTCGTATACCATTCCATATACCCCTCAAAAACAACTCAACCTTACCTCCACCTCCACTCCACCTTTTGAATTAAGTCGTTCGTATTCCTCTATAGCCTTGTTCATGGCTTAATTTGGTAAAAACCAATTCACCTATCAAAAATGGGATCACCCTCCTTGAGTAAAAATTCCAAACATAAAGATGAATCCCTGAAAAGGACATCTACCATTTGTATCTAGTCGCCATAAATAGACTACTCCCTCGAAGGACAACTATATTGCACTAGCCATACTCTACCTAGTGAAAAAAAAGAATAGGCCCATTTTGAAGCTTCCCGCATCGATCAATTTCACGAAGACCTCAAGGAGATTATCTAATCATCCCACATAGAATTCTTGCATTGATCAGTCTATCCTATAAACATAACACACCCTTTTTTCCATCGACTCACCTATCTGGGATATCGACCATCTTATACAAGAGGTGTTTTATTCCCCTTCACGTTTTCAACCTTTCACCATATCACCATCTTCCCACATTATCCTACTATTTCTACCTACCACGGGATGATTTCATGAGTATGATTTGTCTTGCTCCTACACATTGCTTCACCTTTGGAATAGTCCAACCTACAAGGTCTTTTAGGGACTTGAGGTTCATCTCATCTACCCTTCGTCTACGCATCGAGGGTCCTTCCCAATCTGGACACATCATCAACCCTATTACAACTCCCTTCTTTTTGAATTGTTGACCTTCTTTAACCAAAACAACGATTTCCACTTACCTTCAACTATCTCTCACCCACACCTATCTTCACCTACCAATCTCTATTTCACACCACTTCTAATTTTCATCACCTTACCAACCCACACCCATACCTTCCCATAAATATCACATCTTTTCCCACCACCTATTTATCCGTTTACCCATACCTTGACCCAAAGTCTACCACACCTATACTCTTGACCCAATCATTGACCATGCTCCTCTACCCTTACCCATTGACCTTACCTAATCCACCCATACCTATGACCCTTACCTATCTACCCATACCCATTGACCCTACCTATCTGCCCGTACCTACTTATCTGTACCCTTGACCCTTGACCCTTACCCTTTTACCTTTACCTACGTACCCATGAACACAACCTACCCTAACCCGACCAACCCTATCTATACCTATTCTTGTTCCTCCCTAGCTTAAGGGAGAACTAGCCCCTTTTCACTGAGGCTATGTAGGCAACACTTCGAGGGAATGGGGCCCTTTGAGGTTAGCTTGACCATCGCCATTTCCTCCTTCACCTCTTCTCATTCGCAATCGACCACTTCTCGCCATTAGCTTCCTGTTCAAGTCACATTCTACTCTAGTTAGTTTCTAATTTATCATCAAATAACGGGAAAATAATATAGGATTACGACATTCATTTCATCACATTTACCACAATCATACATTACATGTGATCATACACACATTATCCATGTTACGATACATACCACACATTAAACCAAAACATATGCATACATCATCATTTCTTTTTTATCATTTCAAAAACTTGAGAAATCAACTCAACCATGCCTACTACCTAACTCAACCATGCCTATCACCTAACTCAACCATACCTACGACCTGACTCCACCATGCCTATGACCTGACTCCACCATGCCTAACTCACCTATCATCCATCCATCTATACATCACAATCAAATTTTACAAATTCAAATACATCATTAGTAAATCATCCATCTCATCATATAAATTTGTGTATCCATATAATATACACTGATATCAAATATAATGTATCTCTCAAAAACTTTGATATATAGCCTCACCATCTTCGGCACACAGGCCAGTATATGATCAAAAATACAAAAACTCTCATACATCCTCACTCTTGTTAGCACGCAGGCCAATATATATCAAAATTCAAAACAACTACATCACAATCGAGGCACATACATTAGGCATCATCCTACTGGACATCCTCCATACCTATCTCCCCTGTCTCCTCCTCCCCCTCGGCTCTTTTCTGGCGGCCTACTAACATCTCCCCACCCATCATGGGTGGTGGTCGGGTCCCTACTGGTACATCACCTGGGGCTAGCCTCTATGAACTGGTGGCCTCACCCTGACCCTGTCTCGAGGCTCGATGGCCCCTTGTGCTCTCCACGCTATGGGTGAATGATCTGGTCCTCCCACTTGAGGCCTAATGTGCCCATTACTCTACATATGATAGATAATCTATCCCTGCCATCGTCAACTGGTCTTGATAATACCTAGCCTCATCTCGGGAATCCCGCAACCTGGATACGGGTACTATCTATGGTGGCCCCATCTGCCTTTGACCCTGTACCTGTTCTATGGGACCCTATCCCATCCTTGCCTGTGAACTAGGACCCTATCCTGGTGCCTTTGGTGGCCCCATCGTCCTCTACCTCTGTGCCTGTATCTACGCCTGTAATGCCTCAATCTATGCATGTGCAGTGGCTAACTAGCCCTGCAACCCTGTAACCTGTTCCTGTAAGGCAGACACCTGACAATCATCACCATATCCATCTCCACCATGGGCCATCTGGGCCTATAGACTAGCCACTTGTGCATGTAACTTTTCCACCTCCGCTACTGAACCTGCTAACTTCCCCTGTACCATCCCCAACTAGGTAATTAGGGTCACTACCTACCCCTGTAGGGCATCTCTATGCATCGTGATAGTGGTTAAATATGGCTGCCCCGGCCTGGGTGGTACTACTCGTAAATGGGAAGCCCACCACTATCTATATCTATCTGTCACTCTGTCATCATCGATCCACTAGTCTATCACCTTCTCCTCCTACCCTGTAGGCACTGTCGACTATGGTAGAGGAAATGGCCTCTCCATGTCATCTCTCATGTACTGTGGGAATGGTGGGAGTATATCCTGTCATAGCCCAAACTATTGTCTGACCCTATCAACTGGGATCATCTCATGCTCCCCTGCACAGAACCCCTCTATCCATCTGAGTAGTTGAAGGCAATCTAACTCCTCAGCCATCTGTCTGTATGAGGGATAACCCACATACGGTCTCCAAATAATGTCCACCCCAAATAATCCCTCCAATAGCCACCTGTAATATGATACATCATGCATAGCCCTGTCTAATGTAACATTCCCATTTAAGACTTTAGAAACAGGGGAATTTTTTTTTTTAAGTAATGTTCCCTGTTCTAAATACGTAATTTAGAACACACATTCCAAAACAATCATTCTTATAACAGATAGCCATATGCATCTGTAATGACTCGGTAAACTACCGATCTATTCATGTTTAACTCCAAGCATTGAATACTTTTCTGTATACTACGCATACTAGGTTCTCTTACCCTGTTCTGGGTATTTGAGTGATATATCTAAAGAACCTAACTGAATAGTTGTTACAATATTCATCTGCATCACAATCCTTAGACTAGGTGATATAGAACAACGCAATCGGCAGCTTGCGATGCTTTGGCCAAATATTTTTAACATATTGTTCGTATTACTTATTCCTTAATAGCATACTCGTCAATCTAGAATACGTCCTTCACCCCAATCTATTGTTATCTAGAATGTCCTTTTACCGACTTCTGTCAATCCACTTGCCCAAGGTTTATCCCTAGTTCTGGTTAACATCGTATGTTAGGATAGGAAGGAGCTCACAAAGGCTTAGGATAGATTGGCATACTAGGTTAACCTAATTCAACCCTGTGTGCCAAGATACCCTGAGTCTTAGAGGGATTCTTCGTATCACAACTATGCTACCACCCAGTCCTATAGATAAACTAAGTTCAAGTCCAAAAGTGCGTAGATCTAGACAATCAATGTAGAAGGATGTTGCCACATGTCAACTACAATGTTGTATCCTCGAGAAGATCCTAATCTTCTTGAAGGTATAACTTTGTAGTCGGCTATGCCAGCATCCTATAGAACAACCTCATCAAAATATACATATCCTTAGGAGATTATTAAAGTTAAATTAATTTGGATTCTTAAAGGCAGATTTCTGCAACCCTACCCAGATTCTAATCCAACTCTCCCTAAGTTCTTTTTCAAATCAGGTTTCATTAACTCTAGTAGAATTTCCTTAACACAAGGTTGCTTTCAATGTTTTTTATCTTTGTATTGTCAATCAACTATCATGAAGAAAGGACAACAACTCCTTAAGTTTCATTCAATGTGACTTAACTATTCAAGGAAGGGTAACAACCACGAGGTTGTAACTTAGTAGACTTTATTAAATAAAGTCTTATGAATATACAAATATCATATCTTCCTTCTTGTTTATTTTTTTATAAGAGAGGGAGAAACTTCCTCTTCGTAGTTAAGTTCATAGGGTCTACTCACCCATTATACCCTTATAATTTTTATAAGGTTCATTGCAGTTCAACATAAAATATCTTAATGATATGAGTTGTTTAGATAAATCCATTGTATTTCTACAACTTACTAAGTTGCATCACAATTAGGGAATTACCCTAATCCCCTTTTTCCTACTTATACAAGAACACTCATTAAAACATATAGATAATATGAAGAACGCCAACAGAATAGAATTCTATTTCTTTTACAAAAGTACAAGTTATTTTACATAATCCATGCAAGTAAATTCTCATTCTTCATTGACTTTTCAAAGATTATACATTTACAACTTATTCATTACAAACATACTGCATGACAGTAGCCAACATTCAAAAGAGAATAACTTTTTTTTTTTCAATACAACTTAAGAACAATCAGAATTCTTCTCAAGAATCAACATAGATCAGCCAATGCATCATATAAGTTTTTCCCTTCTCTTATCACTTACAAATTCCGTCTGCAAAAATTGCTAACACGGGCCAGTTCAATGAACTGAGCATGATAAGCACTAAGCCTTAAAATGAAGTGCATTCCAATAATTGTTCCAATAAAAAAAACTCTGATTTAATGAACACCAAGTAATTCATACTCCCAAGCATAAGTAATACCAATAAAAAGAAGAGCAATAATAAACAGATTTTAACACAAAGAGGAACATGATATAATCTATAATACCTGTCCTATAAGTTAAAGTATAATTGATTTCATCAAATATCTTTACCAAACAACAAAAACATAAGATATCATTGTTTTCAATTTTACCAAATAAAGTACAACAAATATCTTTACTGTAAGATACAGAAGTGTTTACAGCATATTCCCTTTTGGATATTTCCACTAGCTTTCAAGTAAAGAAGAAAAGAAAGTATTCCATTGCCAAAGTACATAATCATCAGTAACGCTGAAACCGATGTATACCATGATTTAAACTATCCCTTTAAAGTAACTCTACTTTAAAATTTAACAGTATATTGTATTCATCAAACAGATCCATATGAAAGAATTACAAGGAGAAGTGGTGGTTTAGCAGTCATCTAAAGGCTATAATTTCATTTTCCAGCCTAACCCCAATTTCATACCAATTCATTTCCATCAAGGACAAGTATACAAAACTACTAATCACTGATTTCCTTTTTCAATAAGAACAAAAATTAGGAGGTTCCAATCAATGAACTTAACCCAACTGCATTTTAGGAGTCTTACTAGAATATGATCCCAAACTATAATCATTTATTTCACATAATAAAACAGTTTACCTTCTCACATTCATATAGTTAAAATTAATTCAAGAGTTCCAAGAAAGGATGACAATGATCATTTCAAGGAAAGAGAGTACTAAAACTATCTTCCTTTCTAAACCATCCCATTACAATGCATGAATTTCTACTTTCCGTTAGAAACAATATAATAGTAAAGCTCATACACATTCCATGAACAGTAAGCTTCATAGAGTATTTCTCTAAAGGTCTAACATTCTCCCATTGGACCAGAACAATCACAGATAAGAAGAAATCATGTTAACAATTGCCCAATCATAGAACCCTATACAATCAATAGCGCAGTTCAAACACATTCGCAATTGAGTTTAGATTGCAAACAATCTTCCAAGGCATAACATACATTTATTAGAACTAACAAGAGGTAAGAATCTAAGTAGTTGCTGACACTCAAGACTTCCCAATAGTTCAGCAAAGTAGGACCATCTCAACAGTATGCCAACGCATCACTACCAGAACTATAAATTGGGTTTCCAAAAAAAGGCAATATCAAACATCAAAATAATAATATGTATAGTCTAGGACTCGTTTACAATTTCGGACGCAATGCCAAGCATAAACATCATTGAAGGATCAAGACCATTCAAATACATGTAACCAAGTTAGGGTAACTACATGTTCCCTTAATAGTTTACTAAATAATCAAAAGATCATAATACCTGAACCAACACAATTTTCAGGTTTCTATTTCCATTAAGAGCATCAAGTAATAAATGGTGTGTACAGTGAAGGATCTCAATATCACAAGCACAAACACATAATACACCAGCACTGTAAGACTAGACCGAGTGTAATGAAATTGTTTACATACACTTCAAAGTAAGAATAAATGCTTCTATTCTCTGTCAACATCCTTTCAACCCTATTTCAAACTCGAATGGAATGTAAGATTCTTGACAAAGCTTAGACTAGATGATTCACAAGTCGGGTTCATAAGAATCTCCAAAAACCATTAATGTAGTCATAAGAACAAGATTCCACAAGCACCATGCCAAAGTGACTTTGAGTTATAGTCAAGTTTACCCAAATTAATAACAAACACAAGTTCTAAAATCAATCAAGTTTGCAGAATAAAATACAAACTAAACCATATACTACTTTTCCTGTGCATGCAAGTTTCAATATAGTCTATGTTTTCTCAAGGAGGAAAACAGAAACCAACTATATATGGTTTTTATAATGCATATGAAATTTCAATAATAGTCCACTTTACTAAACAAGTTTCCCAACTGAAGCTCGTACGTGCATACGAGTTAAATAAGACTGGAGTTCTTACCAGTTCGAAATCACAAGACTCAACAAGCTCAACCAATTGTAATTTCAACAACACAGGTAGAACTCAAAGTTATTCTTAAAACTCAGCTAGTATTTTTCCATCAACAAAAGTGGTCGACCCAAACAAAAATTTCCAATAACCAAGAAGCTAATAGTGTTTCCAACTTTAGTTGAGCATGCATAGATCTTTTATGCAACATAGTTTTTAACAACATCATGCAAAACACAGATTCGAAACCAAAATAAAAGTATACAAATACCTTCAATCTATTTACTATAAAAATGCATGAATGCATAGATCTCATCAAAGAAAAGTTGTTTTAATGAAAACACTTAGAGGAAAGTAAAGAATTTTAACAGTTAGGGCCTATCATGCCTAATAGTGTCACTGAAAAATCAAAGAAGAGTGCCAGCTGAGCTCACTTCTTCCCTTCTCCTCCACAAAAGATCAAAACAACAAAATACTTCTTCCACAATGCCTCATATACTCTCCATGAAACAAAAATAGATTTGAAACCTCCAAAATAGCCATGCAGTGTAGTGCAAACTGTTGGTTACAAAAAATAGAGCACATGAAGAAAATCAAAACGCATGCAAAATGAAACAACCCACAAAAATCCACTGACATGCCTACCAAAGTGGTTCGGGCTCATCATACCAGACAATCAATCGCATTAATTTCCAAATATCTTGCTCAATCTTCCTTGCCACCACCTGCCAAGTTTGGCGAGTTCCAAATCAACAAAAGAATGAGTTTCCATTTTTAGTGATACTGCCACCTAGGCCTCCGCTAACCAAACTAGCCCTTGCCAAAGTCGGTAGTCCATAGGAATTAATAAACCTTATCACCTTCATAAATGCTTAGAAACCGTTGCCAATGTACATGCAACCCTTTTAGTTCCCAATTTACATCCATTAGTTTAGGATAGGTTAGATTGTTTAGGTTAGATCTTAGGTAGGATTTAAATTAGTACCTTAGGATGTAACACTAACCACTAAACTCCAACATAGGTCTTTAGAAATTAGGGTGGATACCTCCACATAGGTAAGTAATAAAAAATACAATAGCTTTTAGAAAATAGGTTAGATAACCAAATAACCTTATAGTGTTAGGTTCTAGTTTTAATACTTAGCAACCCTTCTAACCTTTAGTATCAATTTTAGGTTAGCAAAAAAATTATATCAAGTAACATAGCTTAGGTAGGAATACTTTCACCTAGCTTAGGGTTCCGGAAGTCAATCCTCAATAGGATCCCAAATACCTTTCTCCTTTGTTGTGAATAAATGTATTCCCATTGTTATCAGCAATTGCCTATCATGGTCGATCTTCAAGGACCCAAGCCATGCAACCTACTAAATGGAAGTGCGTTCACATAGAAGTCAAAAAACTTACAAAAACAAAGTTTAGTTCAGCATGTATCTTAACTCATGGAATGTCGATTTTACCATTCACTTTAATAGGGCATTATTAAAAACATTCCTTGGATCACTAAAATTGATCCAAGGATGAGTCGGACAAAAAGACAAGTTTACTACTCTTAAACCAAATTGTAATTCACCTACCAGAACTAAAAAATGGATTCAGAGAAGTCATACTAGTTTGATCATAGGATCTTAAGAGCAGAAAATACATATCCATATCAAGCATGATTTCCAATAATCAGAAGAACATATCCGTATAAGGAAAATCACATATCAACACTTGAATGTAAAGGAGGAAAATAACAACAGTTAAGGGTGTTGCATCTAATCTACACTCTCCAATAACATGCACCCATCGGCTATACCCCACCTGAACAAAACCTGGCTCGAATGCATCTTCTCGGGGCATACCCATTGGAAGCACATAAACAATGTGCTCGTAGGCCCAACAGTGAAGAACAAAGGTGTAATATAAGCTGAACCTATGAAGCTGCCCATACGCCCACAACTCTCTATATAAATGCACCAAGAATGTTGGCACCCACCCAAAGCAAGTCATGTCCATCATCATATCATGTAGCACCCCTATTAGTGATCATGGGAATCTCATACCCTCTGCATCCGGTAATGCGAAACAACACACTGCCTCCATCAGTAACACTACTAGCCTCATCTCCTCTGGATGGGCTAGGTATTGAAAAGTCATCTCTACCAGTACCTCATCAAAAACTGTCATCATCAACTCCTTGGAGGCCTCTGAGGAGATCAAGTACACCTACGTCCCCAAAATTGGTAACTGCGGGTTCCTATACACATCCTCCAGGGTGACTGTCATCTCACCCATCGATAGGTGGAATGTGTTGGTTACCGAATCCCATCTATCGATGAGGGTGACCATCAAACTCAGTTTTCATACTACATACTAATAACATCTGACCCCGATCAAGCCCACCTCTTTCACATGTCACTACTCCTTGACTATCTCCGTGCCTCAAACTCTTAAGAGTAGGGGTGACACCCTGTCTCGCATCCCTAGCTAATCTCTCCCCTGCATCCAACACAAACATCACATTAATACACCTTCATCATACCCACAATCACCCTCGACACCTCACCTATACCTACTTCCCCACCTCTTTCTTTCTTCCCAACCTGCCCTCGTATCACATTTCTCCCATACCTCTTCCAATCCCTCACCCACGCTATGTTTTTCACCAAAACACCTTATTTTACCCCTACCCATCTCACCCACCCGACCTAGAGCACTTTTCACCTCTTTTCCCCCAACTCACAACTGGTACCGATTATCTTTAGACGACCCTGGTCTCCCCTAAATCGACATCGGTCACCTATTTCGTGACCAATACCGATTCTACGCCACCGACATCAGTCATTGTCGTGGCAAAATCCGTGACAACCCAAACCCTCCTTTTTCAAAAAACTCACTATCCCCCTCTTCTCCCCACCCATTCTCACCTAAACCTCCCATCAACCCCGTCCCACTCCTCATTTACCCACCTACCTCCCTCTCTTTTCCTACTTTATCCGATTTACCCTCCCACATTTCAAATTCCATTTTCCCCCCAAAAACTTGATTTTTCAAAACCTAATCTCTCACCTCATATACCTCACAAAACATGGGGAGGGATTAAATCTTACCTCATCACTCTATCATCGCTGTGGTGGCATGTCTGGGCACTGAATCAATGGCCCACCCGATCCCTCTCTGGCCTCTTCCATCACGGATCAATCACCTCACCTCCCACCAACCAAATCACTCAATCCGATATCATGGACCGGCCTATTGACTGCCAATCACCTGTTATGTGGCTCGCCAACTCAGCTATCTATACCATTTAGAGACTTTCCAACTTTCCCTCTCTCTCGTGTCATTTTCTTCTATTTCGCACGAGACAAATGATTTCAAAAATCATGGAATTTTCCTTTTTATAAAAACCCTGACCTAATCGGCGTCAGTTTAACTTAACCAGCATCGGTCATGTGCCCTACCTTACCGTGGTTGGTTTCCCTATACCGGCATCAGTTACCTTTGGTCACCATGTTACCACCTTTCTCACCCCACCCAAAACCCATTCTGACCCTTGACCTCACCTTTTTACCCACACCTGGCCCCTTGGGGTGACCATTGACGTTACGCACTCACTCTACCTTGTGATGTTATAACCAAGTTGTTAGCCTACCAACCTTACCTTACCTATGCATGTGACCTTTTACCCAAGAAAACATCGACCTTTGGGATGTACCAGAACCACCCTATGTGTTCCTGCATCTTACCTCATTGAGTTCTCGGACTGTATCCTTCACCCTAGATACCAGACCTCAACAACCTCTGCTTGGATAACCCAATCAACCTTGGACGATGTAGAGTTCAAAAGCTCTTCACCATGGTACCATGTCACAATCTCTGCATGTACATATGCTTGATTGACACTACCCTACTCACACCCACCTACCTACCCCACCCATTGATTATGTGGACATTTTCATGTCCTCGCTTGTTGCATTTTGTGTTGACGGTACCTATTTTTCTCAACCTTATGACCTTACCTTACTTATGGCCGTGACCCTTGTCTAAACAAACCTTGACCTTTTGGATGTACCGGAACCACCTTATGCATTCCTGCATCTTACCTCGTTGAGTGCCTGGACTGTGTCCTTTACCGTGGATACTGAACCTCAATAACCCGTGTTTAGATGACCCTTGTGACCTTAGCTGACATAAATTTATTATGTTGAGCAAACCTTGTACCTCATTGCATTTTATAATGTGTGCATATGTTTGAATGCTCTATCTACTAGCCTACCTTACCTTTTGTCATCACCATACCCTCGCACCTCATCTCTTTCACACCTCTCACTGTACTTTATCAAACCACCCACCGACTCTCTCTATTCTTCCTCATCGGTGCCTGATTTGAGGGGGGATCACTCATGCCCCTAGTTCGGGCACCCAACATCCACCTTCTCACCCTACTTCACATGGGGCAAAAAAACCAACCTTCGTTTTTGTCACGCCGCCTACCACTATAGGCTGTCCAACAAAAAGGGGCAAAATGTAGACACCAAAAACACGTCACATTTCATCGTCTTCCTCCAAAATAACCTAATAACCACATTCCACATGGGTGATCGATTTAACCCTAATTTGATCACTCACAACCCCTTTCACACATCACAATAACCCTCATTCACACACCCAAGGATTTAATTAACATCAATTAATTAAATTCTCCCTTTACCCACTCACCAAGGCCACATCACCCAACTTCCTCATCATTCCACTACCCCACTTGCTCCTCCACCTCACCATTCCACTCCCCACCTTTCCCATACCTAGCCCATACCCTTCTAGAAAACCCTAATAGTGGCCACTCCACTCATAAGACCCCTCTTTGTCCTATTACCCATTCTAAGGGTGGAAGACGCATGTGCTCCACCACTCAAAATCAAATGGGGAAGGAATATTCCCCACTTTTCAAAAAAAAATTCCCCTGAAATAACTAGTTTCGGTCAGAACCTGGCCGATGTCGGTCAGGTGGGACCGGTGCCAGTCACTTGCAAATACCTAGTTCTGGCTATTTCCAAAGGGTTGTTGGACATTTTCATGGTTGGTTCATTGTTAATCATTTTTTGTTGATTCTTGTGTTACTGGTTGATTGGCATCCAACATTGAAGTTCACTTGATCATTAAAAAACTGGTTGGAACACAACAAAAGCCTTCAGAACTCTGAGCTTGAATGATTCGTGGATGCACCCATAAGAGACCTTTGTGAGAGCAGCCATTGAAAGAACCTGAACCAGACTGAGCTCGAGAAAGAGCTCTCCAACCAACCAACCACCGTCACCAATGCTCACCATCTATCTTCTTCAGCTATTCACAATTCTACAAGCATTGGAATCCAAGTAAGTAGAACCCTCACTGGTGTTTTCCCTACTTGTGCTTCTCTATTCTTCCTCCTCCAAAGAGAAAAAATTCCCTCCTACCCTTCTAATCTAACCTATTCAACCTACACCTATACCAAGGACCCTCTCTTTCCCCATTCTACTCCCTATCAACCCTCTGGCCAGTCACATAAGTCCCCCCTAATCCCCATTTCCAAACTCTGACCCAATACTAGTAACCGTCATCGGTTACCCCTAACCATGGTCAGTCAACCCTGACCGCTGTCGGTCACCCTGCTATTTGTCAACTCCCCACCAACTACCCAAATACACCCAAAATCAACCCCATAAGCATCCCAACACTTTAGCCCCCACCTACCACTCGCATAAAACCTCACCAACCTCCTCTGAACCCTATGTTCTAAGATAGTGGGACCCAAAACACCACCCACCCAAACCTTTGTCACTTCTACAATGACTGATACCGATCAACCTTAACCGACATCGGTCTGTCATCAACCGGCATTGGTCTATGTGTCTACCAACGTAGAGCTGACCAAAAACCTACCTCTTCACCAAAACCACCTAAAATATCCTACCCAACCGTAACCAGATCCTGTATGTGACCTACAGACTACCCAGAACCTGACCCAAACACCTTTTACCCGCATAGTTTAGTATTTAATTGAGTCAATGCTGATAGCAACTTGAGGCACCCAAATTAGAATGCTAGCACTATATTTCTCTTATTTACATGTTTTTTTCATTTAATATTGATTTATAAAACAGTGGATTGACATCCCTCTAGGGAGTATCACACTTCCTAGATCTAGCATACGCTAGGCAATCCATTACATATGTTGTTTAAATCTCTCTTATGGTCCTGCTTTCTTATTACATGGTAGTCCTTCCCATCCAAAAATGAGTTCACACGATTGACCGAGATCAGAAGTCTACATGTGCACATTCCACCCATCCACCAAACAATAGGTAAACCTCCTACACCCTTATCTGTTTCAATCTCCGATTGTATGCAAAAAGGATCAAAACACTTAGTTATATCTTAACGATCATTCCTCCATCATTAGCCTGTTCCATATGTCATTGTAATGATATGTATTTATATGGTCTACCATCACTTCCCTTGGTATGACCTTAAATATGGGCACCACGGCTCTGCTCATAGAATTTTCCATTTGGATAGGTTCTCCGTTATTTGTGAGAAATCCATGATCATTACATCCATCACACTCTTATCTACCTATTAGAACTAGACTAAGGGTCCATGAGTGTGTCTTGTACATTCATTTTCCTCTTCTAAGTGGTCTACCTAGTTATTCCAAGTTCTTCCCCATGAAAAAAAAATCAAAATTCATGAATGTTCTTATCAAAAATCAAAGTTATCAAAAAGAGACTACTCCCTCGAAGGATAGTTGTTCATGTAAAAAAAATTATATAAAATAGACCGATCCCTCGAAGGATGACTATCATGTATATCATTCTTGCCATCAAAATCATAAATCATATAAAGTAGACCATACCCTGAAATGATTCCCACATTGGTTAGTTTTATCTTTCCCCTACCCAGAGATGGGGCATATATTTAGGGAACACCACTTATGGAGAACCCTCTTCCCGTGTACAAGTTACATCACAAATTCCTTTGTCGTGTCAACATTAGGTTTATGAATTCATTCCATTTATGTTTTTTTATGATATTTGGTATACCTAACTATCGTTGGTTATATGCTAACATATGTTTTGGTTACATGTTCCTTGCATTACTTAGACCCCCTTCTTGTTTATCTTCAATTTGCATGGAGGCATATTTTCCTCATGCGCTCCTTAATATGACATAGATTTGTTCATACCTATAGGTTATCAATCATCGAGTTGCACTTCTATTCTAATCTTCCCTATCTATCCTTATTTCCTCTTTGTCTTAGTATCACAACAATCACTCTATTTAACTTATATACATATTATCTTTTGTAACATTCCCATTTTAAAACTTTAGAAACAAGGAATTTTTTTTTGCATGATTAATGTCCTCTATTCTAAATACATAATTTAGAACACACATTTCATAACAATCATTCTTATAGCAGATAACCATATGCAGCTGTAATGACTCGGTGAGCAACCGATATATTCATTCCATGACTTGGTGAACTACCGATCCATTCAAGTGTAACATTGAGTTTTGAATATTCTATTGAATACTCCATATACTTGGTTCTCTTACCCTAATCCGGGTTCTGAGTGATCTTTCCAAGGAACCTATTGAATACTTGTTACCAATATTCATCAGCATCACGATTCTTCGACTAGGTGACATAGGACAACATAATCAGCAGCTTACGATACTTTGGCCAAATATTTCTAACATATTGTTTGTATAACTTATTCCTTGACGGAATACTCATCAATCCGGAATACATCCTTTACCCCACTCCATTGTTATCAAGAATGTCTTATACTGACTTCTGTTAGTCCCCTCATCCAAGGTTTAACTCTAGTTTAGGTTAGCAACATAGGTCATGTTATGAAGAGGCTCGTAAAGACTTAGAGTAAATTGGCATATTGGGTCAACCGAGGTTAACCACATGTGCCAAGGTACCCTGAGTCCAAAAGGGCTACCTCATATCCTAACCAGTCCTAGAGGAAAATCTCGATCAAGTTCAAAGGTGTGTAGGTCTTGACGATCAATGCAGAAGGGTGTTGCCACATGTTAACTGCACTGTTGTATCCTTGAGAAGATCCTAATCTTCTCAAAGGTACAACCTTATAGTTGACGTGTGTCAACATCCTATAGAACAGCCTCGTAAAGATGTACATACCTCCAAAAGTTTACATACGTTAAGTTAAATTTGGGTTATAAGACAACAGAATTTGGCAACCTAACCAACCCTGAGTTCAATACTCTTAAGTTATTTTTATGTATTGAAATCAATTGATCCTAAGAACTTTAATTAACTTAAGATTACTTTCAGATTTGTTAGTTTTAGCCTAACAACCTGATTCCAAAATAGGACAACAAATACTTATGTTCCATTATATTAAATAACTCAACCAATTAAGGAAGTGTAACCACCTACTTAGGCTGAAACATGTCACACTTATTGTTCTTAAGTCTTAATGATTAACCTTCATACCTTCCTCTTCATAATTACATTCTAGGGCTCAACACACCCACAATGTCCTTTATAATTACAATGGTTTAAATTATAGTTTTATTTCACATAACAGGGTATAATGAAATTCTTAAATAAGATTGTTGTGTTCAACCACTCACTTAACTTCAACTTACTTAAGAAGTTCGTCTAAATTCCTTTTTATAGTACCATTATGAATGTACGTCCAACCATATAGATAATAAGAAGTTTATCCTCAAAACAAGATAATTTACACAATCTATGCCAGTAAATCTCCATCTTTGAATTCATTTAAAACTTATACATTTTAGGCATACTGTGTGACAACAACCTATATTCAGAATGAGATAAACTTTTATTTCTACAATACAACCTTGGGAACAAATCAAAATTTCATTACCAAGAATCAACTTAGATCAACCAATGCATCACGTAAGTTTTTGCCTGCTTTTATCACTTACGAAGTCCATCTGCAAAAATTGCTAGCATGAGTTAGTTCAATGAACTGAGCATGATAAGTAATAAGCCTTAAAACGAAGTGCAACCTACAAAATGTCCTAATAAGAACAAACCTGCTTAAATGAACCACTAATAGTTCATGCCCCTAAGCATATGTAATATTAATAAAAGAATATTAATACTAAGGCAAAGTTAACAAATGGAAGAACAAAGTATACTCTAAAAATTCTGTCCTCCCACTTAAAGTATAATTGATCTCATCGATTATCTTTATAAAACAATAATCACAACATATAATTATTTCCAATCTTTCCAATTATATTACAACCCTTATCCTTACTAAAAGATACGGGAAGAGTTTTCAGCATACTCCCATTAAGATGTTTCATCCAAGTGTCAAGTAAAAAAAAAGAGAAAACATCTCCGTTATGCCCAAACACTTAACATCTGAAAAGGCAGAAACATATGCATATCATAATTTAGCTATTCCTCTTCAAGGTTTACTCCTTTAAAATCCAACATTTTTAAAGTATTCATCAAACAGATTCATATAAAGGTAAACCTAGAAAACATGATAGATTATCAGTCAACTATAAGTTTACCTATCATTAAATGATCCCAATCTATAACCAATTTTACAACTCAATTAAATAGTTTTACTTCCTTTTTAAACATACATTTCATGTTTAAGCAAGAGTTCCAAGAAAAGAGAGCTAGAACAACATCAGAAAAGAGATAACCAACTGATACATCTTTCTCAACTTTCCCAATGTAATTCATGTTTTCTACTTTCCAGTAGAAACATTTTAATAATGCAACTCATACACATCCCACAAGTGGTAAGGTATTACAGTATATCCCTGAAGACTTATTATTCTTTCATGGTACCAAAACAATCTTTAGATAAGAAGAAATCAAGTAATCATTTTCTTTCTTAGAACCCATTCACTATCTACAAAAAAATTCCATCTATCTTACCTAAAAAAATTACCCCCCCTTTTTTTAAAGGAAAAACTTGGCAACAAAACAGTGATGTTCAAACACAGTCCGTAATCAATTTTAAAAACACTATTTACTTTTCTAGACTTGACATCCATTTATTGAGCTCAACAATAAGTAAGAAATCTGGTTTGGTACTCACCCTCTAAACTTCCTGATAGTCCAGGTAAGGCATAACTATCCCAATAAGGTCAAGTTCAACAATAATTTAAATACAATTCATACTGAGTAAGACTCATATTTTAATCCCGAGCTCAATGAAATAGACACAACTTCCTCAAAGACTCTAATCATTCAAGTTAAAAAACCAAGTTAAGGTAATCAACAAATTCCCTCTAGTTATAAGTAACCAAAGCCTATAATAGTTGAACTAATACATTGCTCATATCATTATTTAATTTGAAGCATCAAGAACAAATTACCTATAGAGTATTGCTTCACCGTATTCAAATCATGAATTCATACCTATCCAATTACTGTATTACAAAACTGATTATAATAAAATACTTATAAACAATTCATAGTCAAGAATAGGTCTTTTAAATTCATCCATACACCTTTCAAACCCTATTTCCAATTTCAAATAGAATGTAATAAACTTGACATCGTTAAGACTTAACGACTTCCAAGTTAGGTTCGTAAAAAGTCTCCACAAACCATTAATGTGGTCAGAAAATAAGATTTCACAAGCACCATGCTAAGAGACTTTGGGTTACAGTCTAGTTTACCCATAATAGTAAACACAATTTTAGTACTATTCCAAATTCAACCGAGTTTTCGCAGGAAGAAACACAACACTAATCCATACACTATTTTTCTTGTGCATGCAAGTTTCATTATCAGTCAATGTTCCTAAGAAGAACTACAAACTAAACCATATACTGGCCTACACATAGTGCCTGTGAATTTCAAAAACAGACAATGCTTTTCGTAAGAAGAATATAGACTAAACCATATACTATGTTTTTATGTGCATGCAAACTTTACAATAGTTAAAGTTTCCCAAAAGTGATACAAAGCAACCCTTCCATGAATTTATTCACTATCCAATTATTCATGAGACAAAACGCTAACATCATAAAGCAGATAATCTTAGAAATGATTTCATTCACCAAAACGAGTATTCAACCAATTAACTCGAACTAGTTTAAGAGTTTCCAAAAGTCACAAGAGTTGCTTACCCGCTTAGGTTTATAAACACAATAGTTCGCAACACCAACTCAATGAATACAAATATATTTCATGTAACAATAAAAACCACTAAAGAAGTTGAAACCAACCAAAAATTTCAACCACTGAGGAAGTACAGTGAAGTTTCCAATTTTGCTCACATATTCACAATTCTGTAGTAAAAGAAAAGCAATGCAAACAAGCTTCCAACAGAATCAAGTAAAATCCGTATTCAACCCAGAAACACTAGTTTATACAAAACCCATAAATCCATAATCCAGATAAAGCATGAAATGCACAAACACTTCAGATCAAAGTTGTTTTCATAAAAACATTTAGAGGAAGAAAGAGTTTTTAACAGTTAGAGCCTATCATGCCTGATAGTGTCATTGTGAACTCGATGAAGACCTCTGATCGAGCTCCTTTCTTCTCTTCTTCTCCACGATAGGTCAAACAACCAAAAAATTCTTCCATAGTGTTTTATATACATTCCATAAAACAAAAATAGATCCGAAACATCAAAAATAGCCATGTAATGAAGCTTAAATTGCTGGTTTGAAAAACCAGATTGCATCAAGAGTGAAAAATGGAGCACATGCAAAATGAAACAACTCATCCAAAATCTGTTGGCATGCCTACCAAGGCAGGTTGGGCTCAACACCCAAATGCATTTAATTTCATTAACTCCAAGTTTCCAACTCAGTCCTCCTTGCCACCGACCACCAAATTTGGCGAGTGCCAAATCAAATTTAACAAACATTTCAAACTTTAGTGATGCTGCCACCTTAGCTTCCGCTAACCTACTAATCCCTGCCAAAGCTGGTAGTCCATATGCCTTACAACCTTATCACTTAACATTAATGCCATAGAAACCGTCGCCACTATGTATACGACCCCCTTTAGGTTCCAATTCATAACCACTAACTTAGGGTAGATTAGTGGCTTAGGTTAGGTCTTAGGTAATTCAAAATTTAAACCTTAGGATATAACACTAACACTAACCTTAGTATAAGCCCTTAGCAATTAGGTTAGGTAAACCCTTAGGTGTATAAGAAAAATACATAGTTTAGGAACTAGGTTAGATCATCCATAACCTGGTAGTATTAGGTTCTAGGTTAGATTATTATCTAGCAACCTTTCCAGGTTTTGTTTACACCAAGCTAGGTTAAGTTCAGAAATTGTATTAAGTACCATAGCTTAAATAGGAATACCTATATACCTTATTGGGATTAGGATCCCGATTCTCTCCAATGCCAAAAATGGCTGAAAACCCATTTACGATTGTAATGACCTGCCGGGGTCGATTCCCAGAAATCCAACGAAACTTTCCACTTAATGGAAATATTTTCATTGAGTAGGATTAAAGAGCTTATATCTTCTAAGCTCTGTCCAAAACTTAATAATTCATGGAATGCCAATTTTATCAGTTGTTCATCTTGAATAGATTTAAAAAATTCCTTGGATCACTATAATTGATCCAAGGATGAGTCATAAAGATAGATAAGTTTACAATTCTCCTGAAATCAGATTGCACTCATTTATGAGAAATGAAAGAAATGAATCCATGAAACATTGCAATTCTATCTAAGTTCTTTGAAGAGCAGAAAAGACTTTAACCATGTCAAGTATGATTTCCCATAATCAAAAAGAACATATCCATATAAGGAAAATCACATATCAACACTTGAATGAAAAGGAGGAAAAATAACAACAGTTAAGGGTGTTACATCTTCCTACCATCTTAGATTTCATTGCATATTCCTATCCATAATCATCTATATATATATATATCATTTTTCACATCTATTTTTAAACATCCTACATTATATCATAACCATCCAACAATGCATATACATTCATCATCATTATAAAATTCAAAGTAAGCACGTAATCACGACCATCATCAATATAAAACATATTATCATCATAACCATGATCAAACATCATCATCAAATAAAACATATCATCCTATACTTTTATCATCATCATAAATAAAAAATCAACATCACAAAATATACATGCT
Source organism: Taxus chinensis (assembly GCA_019776745.2). NCBI lineage: Eukaryota > Viridiplantae > Streptophyta > Pinopsida > Cupressales > Taxaceae > Taxus > Taxus chinensis. The sequence continues at coordinate 904,499,227 of CM034147.1, read as the reverse complement.
AATCCACAACAATATCATATATATATATATATATATCCAAAATAAAGTGTATCAGTACATCATCAACCTCTAAGGGTCCTCTCTCAAAGAAGCTATGTTTGTAAAACTAGTAAAGTTCACATCAGAAATCCCAAAATCTTTCCCCTTCGAGGAAAGTCCCTTTTCTCTCTATCGGACTTGTCACCTCCACCATGGACCTCTCCTCAATATAGCTGAGCCACACTCATTGTGCTCCTAGATGGCCCAACTGTAGCTTCCACTCGCCCTTGCACATACTCCCAATATCATAGTGTCTGCAAAAAATTATTCATCACTATCCCCTAATAATACTTAGCCTCTGCAGATAAGGATCTATATCAATCCATGGAAATCATGTCGGGAGGTTACATCTCTCTTCCTCCCTATGAATCTACTATTGTACCACCCACAGCCTCAGTAGCTATGATCTTCACCAGATCTCCAAAACAAGGCCTATAGGCCTCCCTCTATCTATGGTACCGGTCCCTATCCTGGGTGAATCATTACCTCTCTTGCATGACTACATCTCTTTGTTATATAGTTGTGTCCCTCTCCACACTAATTTTCTCCAGTTGCGCACATAATCTTGTAATCTCTATGGACTCTTCTCTATCTCCATCTTTTCCACCTCTTGGAGGTGCCCCTACCTCAACCTCCATCTCTTTCTCCTCCTCATCTCCTCTCTCTCCATCCACCTGCGCTGCCCAAGCTACGGTCATCTAATTAGAAAATCCTAATCCAAATCCTACGTCATCATCCTCATCCTAAAGCACTATTGCCTCCTCTAATGGTTTTTTCATCTTAGGAAGTAGTAGCTCCCTATTAATCTACTCTCACATATATGAGATCAGATCTCTTGGAATATTCTGAACGACACCCAACTGTTGTTTTACTCTATCAAATTGTATGAACTCAATCAGCTCTATCTGTCTACCCTGCACCCATCTCGTCCTCTACATACCTACTAACTCTGAATCTACCCCCGGATATGCAGGGAATTCTTTGTACAGATGCCATCTAATCTGATTTCCCTCAAGATCTTGTCCCCATACCAATCTATGTATCTCACTCCTCTAAATCTAAACTCCTGGTCAGATCTCCATCTCAAAAACTCCACTATAAACTCTATGGGGTCCCTTATGACCCATAATAGCCTTGGTGGATAGATAACTACAATGTGCTCATAGGCCCAAAAGTGTATCAAGAACCCTACATCTAATCCCGATCTCCTCTCTACTCTGTACATTGCTAGTTAATGACATACTTGTGATAGCAAAGTTGGTGTCACCTTGATTTCACCTTGAAATCTATGACTACCCTATCCGAAAATTGTTCGTAATTTTAAAATAATGGGTCATTTTGTGTTTTTATTGCCAGAAATTTCTTGTATTGCATCAAGATATTCCCAAAGAGCCATATTAGCCTTTTTCGCCAAATACCTAGATGTCCAAAATTGTTATATTTTGTCCTTGGGATTTGTCTGCGGGAAATTTATATTTAATTATTTTCAGCCCTGTATGAGGCTATTTGTGCTCCGTTTTAACTCTGTTATGATCAAACATATCATTATTCCATTGTACCAGAAGGATTTTAACTTGGAATAAGTTTTGGGCTTTATTTGTGACTTTTGGCAATTTTTCATGTTTTTGTGTTGTCCCGTTTCATTTTCTGTGAAATTTCTCTAGAACAATTCCTTTACCGGGTAAGCCCAATTTATGGCTTGGAGCGGCTGGAAAACATATACGCACGTTATACCCGGAGGAAGTCACCATCGGAGGTCTGGATCACTAGGAAAAAACAAAGTTGTGCAAGGAAAAGCCCCTGCGGGGATGGGCGCATTTTTGGAAAACAAAGGATTTAAGCTACAATGGGAAAAATAGAAGCCGCAGGCATGATGGGAATTTTATACCTGCCTAGTAGGGTACTTTTTCCCGTGATATAAAATTTACTTAAGCTGCAGTGGGAAAGGTAGAGGTTGCAGGCAGGCGGGAATTTATTGTCTGCCTTGCAGGGTAAAATTTCCCATGGTGAAATAAAAGAAAAGTGACTTAAGTAAAATCATGGGATTTTAGTGCCTGCCTTGCAGGGTAAATAATCCCATTGTCAAAGTCAAATCACTTAAGTGAAATCATGGGATTTTAGTGCCTGCCTTGCAGGGTAAATAATCCCATTGTCAAAGTCAAATCACTTAAGTGGATCATGGGATTTTGGTGCCTGCCTTTTAGGGTAAAAATTCCCATGGTCATAAATTCTTAAAAATAGAATTCTATTATTCCAAAAAGTGTGACCCACCTTGGGTGAATAATAATGCATTAAATAAATATTTGTTAATATTTATTCACCAAATTTTGGCACCAGGCTTGTGGAAAAGTCAACAAAAGCAAAGGAGAATAAATCAATTGGAAATAGAATTCCAAAATTAAATAAATTTAATTTATTTAATGCAGCCCCTTCTGAGAAGGAATTAATACTTTTTAAAGCATTAAATGATTATATTAAATTCTATTTTTAGTGGCCCTTATGGTTCAAAGCACACTCTGAAGCTTAAGTGAAGTGAAGTGTGGATGATTAAATTGAATTAATTTAATTGATTGGATGGCTGTCCTTAAACATGTTATATTTAAAAGAGAAGAGCATGATTTTTAATTAATTAATTGCCTTTAATTGTTAGGGCAATTATTAATCATAGAATTGTGAAGGTTATATAAGCATGGGTAGCCATATGGGTGAATTATTTAATTCACAGGTAAAGAATTGCAGCCAAGAGGAAAAGTGCGCCCCCATTTGAAGAAGGATTTTGCTCAGGAAAGGTGGAAACAAGGCATTTAAAGAAGGATTTTTCTCAGGCACAGGTGGCAACAAGGCTAAAAGCTTCCAAATTTGGCGCATGCTTTGAAGGAGGTTGATCTTTGTCTGCATAATTTAATTGCATAGCTGTTACAGGTACTCAAGAATTCATTACAGGTGCTTTACAAAGGAAAAGGATTTTTTATCAATGTCCAATACATTGCATATATCCTCTGAATCTGAAGAATTGTCTAGATCTGCACTAGTTTTGAAGAATTCTAGTTAAATAAGAAGAAAAAGAATTATTCAGACAAAGATAGACAAAGCTATGGCAAAAAAAGATGAAAAGAAAGCACAACGGAGTCATGCATCACTTCTAAATTTGCAGATACTGGAGACACAAATCTAGGCTTGAAACCTCTTGTTGAATTGATAGACAGATCCAGAGCAGGAGAAACTTCACTCATGCGTGTAGATTAAAAGCAGTGGAATTATTCGAGTTACAGCTTTTCCATCCATAACCCATTTGCCAAAGCTTGTTATGCAGGCACAAATCCATATCTAGCTGCAGATGCAGATGCAGATGCAGATGCAGATGCAAATCCATATGTAGATCCAGATCTAGATCTCATACTTGTAAAATCTTCCGGCACAAAGGCTTTATCCTCTTGTTTTGAATGCAGCCCATGAAGAAGTCAGTGCATGGAAAATTCCTTCCAAAATCTTGTGCAAATGCTCCTATCTTCCAGTTGAAGCCTTCATTGAATTTTCATTCATCCAAAGTGCTTTCCATGATTTTTAATTGCTCATATGCAATGAAAAATAAGGTTGATGAGTTATCTACGACAAACAAGGATTTTTAATTGCTCATATGCAATTAAAAATAAGGATGGTGAGTTATCTACGACAAACAATGCATTGATGCATGTACTCGAGAAGAACTGCAAAAGCTTCAAGGATAAAAGAGAAGACAAGGTGAAGGTAAAATTTCAGCTGCTTCCAGATCCAGTTTGAATCAGCTGCATGTAGACATGAAAATCCATTGAGTGATTCCTTCTCCTTTCCTCCGAAAAATTAATTGAGTAATTAATTAAATTATACAACTTAAGTGATTGGTTTAAAAGCCATTACTTGAAGAAGTCAACTACTTGGAGATAGGTGGTGGACGTGCAAAATAGAAGGTTCTATTTTCAGTTGTAAATCATACATTTCATGCAAAGAGGAATTCTAGGATGGAGATTACCAGTTGTTTCTTTCCGAATTCCACATGTGCCAGTTAAACTAAAGCTTCCAACTTGTAATTGCCCCTCTACATTCTATAAGTAGAGGAAGAACCTTCGGGTTGATGATCAGAATTTGTAAGTAGCAATCTTGTGTTCTAGACTTTGTGCTGAATCCCTGAGAGCAACTTGGAGCAAAGGAATACAAAGGAGCAGGTTTTCAGAGAACTTTGTGTCACCGATGTACTGTGTTTCTTGCTTTTAATCTTAGATCTTTTGATAAACTTTGTGTTATTTTAGATATGGATCTAGGGCTGCCTTTGTTTTATAATTTTGTGTGTTCATATCTATTAAGTTTCTTTTATGTGCATGCAATTAGCTCTGCCATCTACTAATTAGGATGCACATCTTCGCCATTTCTTCTCTATATTTCCTTTACTTCCTTCTTCTATAAAATACTTCCTTTCTTGAACAGTTGCTTACTTGCTGCAGAACTTCTTAGTTATGGTTCATGAACTAAGTGGTTAAAGTAAAACCCCTGATAGATAATAACACATGTTTATTGACAAATCTGACACGGGAGCCTCACCAGTTAAATGAGGGATATTTATCTCACGACTGCCTAGGTTTGATGCTATGCAGAAAATCTAGCCAATAGTTTTTGGCGACTCTACTGGGGAACAACTATCTTTGCAGATCAAAGCTTATCTATTGAAGATCATAGTGTTTTCCATACAAATATCAACCTGGCTAAACGTCCATTCACTTGATCTGTGAAGGTGCAAGGAAGGACTGATCATTTCTTTAGATTGCAGGAACAATTCAATTTCAATCATCCTCCTTAAGTTAGAAGCCACAAATCTAGTCTTTCACCAGGAAGAAGAGTGCAAACACATCTAGATCCAGATCATCTTTAGCATAATCCGGTAGCTAGAATTATTCATCAAGTCTACTCTTTGAGAGGACGTGCCCTGTTCATCACGCTGAACCAAAACCCACTTGCCCTTGCAGTGCCTATTCCATGGGGTGCAACCTTTGGACCTCTGAATCTGACTCCTCCTATGCATGATTTACCGAAAGGGACGAGAAATAATTTTCTGAAATTCTTTGGAGATGGAAATCAGAATCAAGATGACCACTTGGCTGTGTTTTTCATATCCTGTGGAGTGCTTGCAGTTGAACATGAAGATGTATCTTTCTGGCTCTTCATAGAGACTCTGCATGACTTGGCTAGAGAATGGTTCTACCAGCTAGTTCCTGGCAGCATAACCAATTAGGATACTATGCGGGATGCATTCCTGAAAATATTCAAGGCAGCCAAAGATTCTAGCACTTTGATAACCCAACTGACTCACTTGAAGAAGGAACCACATGAGCACATGCGGGATTTTATTGCAAAATTCCAAAGATTACTGTATAAAATTCCAGCTTCTGCTTCTCTGAATGATGAGAATCAAAAGGTGTTCTTCATCAATGCTTTGCTTCCTGAAGTAAGCTATCAACTGCGAAGATCACGTCCTGCTGATTTGTTAGCAGCTCAAAACATGGCGGTTGAAATTGAAGACAACCTCATCATGGCTGGAAAGATAAAGAGCAACACTTCTAGAGCTGAAAGTTCATCTTCTGCTACTACTTCCAGTTCACTACTGTAAAAGTTAGCAAATGAGATGATGCAGATGAAGAAACAAATGGCTCAAGGAAAAAATACTGCCCCTGCTCAGAATTTCAACAACAACCGGAACCGCATTATTCATTCCCAAAGATTAACAATTGAAGCTGCTCCCAAAAATAACGTGGAGATGAATGAAGAAGACCAAGAAGATGACGCTGATCTGCTCGAGGATGATGATTTTATAGGTCCTGCTGGCAACTCCAACATTAATTACCTAAAAAACAAATTTGAACATGACGATGAGAAACTTCATGAAGATGATCATGGTCATACATATGCAGTACTTACAAGATCACAAACTCACCAAGCTGAGGCATTAGCTGACGAACAAAGAAGGGGCATCCCTTTGCCTTCTTCCTTAGCTCCTGGAAGTAAGCATACGAGTTCTTCATCTCAACCACAGAAAGTGGCTTAGGTATCTGAATGTATTTCTCCTTTTGACATTTTTGATCATGCCAAGAAAACTAAAGTTCAAATGTCAGAAGTCGAATACCTGAGAGCTTTTCCTAAGCAGTTAAATATGCTAGTCAAATATGTGCAATCACCAGGACAATCCAGTACATCAAAAGGCCTTTTACCTAAGCCCAAGGATACTCCTCCCCAAAACAACACATCAGTTGTTAAATCCTCACCATCTTTTGAAAGAGTGGAACCATTATATGTTTCCCTATTGCTTAATGGTTTCAAGCTAAGCGACTGCATTTTAGATTCGGGTGCTTCTGATAATATCATGCCAACTAATGTTGCAGATGCTCTTGGGCTTACCTTGACGAAGACCATTAAAAGGTGCTACTCCATGGAGAGACAAGTCTTTTTAATCGGACAAATCAAAGATGCACAAGCTGTTCTAGCAGCTTTTCCTGACAAAAGGTTAAAGATGAGAATTCTAGTTGCAGATATTCATGTCTCCTATGGGATGCTACTGAGTAGAAAATTCTGCAAAGAGCTAGGAGGAGAAGTAAAGATGGATTGGTCATGCGCTCATATTCCTATCAAAGGGTTTAACCAGAAGCTGGAGCCAGAAAAAAAGTCCAAGTACACGGTGACAAAATCTGAGGATCCTAGATCTCATATTCTTTTTCAGGAATCTAACCGTGGGGTCTATTTCTTGGAAATGGATAAAAACATTCCAGAGCAAGAACTTCAACCAGATCCAGCAAAAGAAGAAGAAAAAGTTTGGACTCTGGAGTTTAAAGGCACTTGTTGTTCTTTTGGATTAGGAGCTGGTGTTATGTTAATATCTCCAGATCATGAGATATTCGCATACTCTCACAAGCTAATGTTCGAGAACACCAATCATATGGCGGAGTATGAAGCATTTCTTCTAGGAATAGAGAAAGCTAAAAAGAAAGGAGTAAGACTCCTCAAATCCCAAGGAGATGTTGAAATTCTAGTATAGCAGGTTCGAGGGTAAAGTCAAGTCAAAAGAGATAAGCTGGAGCATTACAGAGATAAAGTGTTTTCCACCACATTCGATTTTACAGCCTTCTCTATTGACTTCATTCCAATAAATCAAAACTCCAAGGTAGATGCTTTGGCAGTCACAGCTGTACTATTGAATCCGGATAGACCACCATCCATATTCAGACAAGGAAACTATAAAGTGGAGATGGTCTACCATCCCAGAGTCTTTGAAAAAACATCTGCATGTCTGCATATTGAAGGGAGAAAATCACCACCACGACAAACAGTCATAGAAAAATCTTATCCATGTTATGATGACAATAGTGAAGCAATCCAACCAAAAGAAATGTAGCAAATAAATCTGGGAATGAGAGAAGTTGATGTAGACTTACCCACCGCAGAAAGAAGAAAGGATGTGCTACCACCAGATGAAGTTGATAAAGACTTACCCAGAGTATTTGACAAGAAGGCCAAAGAAAGGAAGTTAAAGATCAGAGATTGGGTACTCTAGTGGGACAAGAGACATGAACCGAAGGGCATACACGACAAATTTGATCCACTCTGGAAAGGGCCCTTCGTGATCAAAGAGCTGCAGGAATGGAATCTTTCTTCCTTGCCTACCGGGATGGAATTGAGTTACCATTACATTTCAACGGGTAACATCTGAAGCTATTCAGGAACTGAAAAAGTAGGTTAAAACATGTATGTATATAAATAAAACTTTGTTTGTTTTTCCTTGTTTTGTTTTGGTTTTTGTGTTGTGTTTGTTTACCTGACCCTGTGCCCAATAGACAAGATACGAAACCAGAGATGCTGGAATCTCATATTTTCCCTTGTCATTCTGAAAGATAAAAAGATGTCCACAGATGGAGCCGACTGGTGTCACCCAGATTTCACCTGAAATCTGCAACTACCCTATCTGAAAAAAAAAATCGTACTTTTAAAATAATGGGTCATTTTGCGTTTTTATTGGCTAAAATTTCTTGTATTGTGTCAAGATATTCCCAAAGAGCCATATTAGCCTTTTTCACCAAATACCCAGATGCCCAAAATTGTTATATTCTGTCGTCGGGATTTGTCTGCGGAAAATTTGTATTTAATTATTTTCAGCCCCGTATGAGGCTATTTGTGCTCCGTTTTAACTATGTTATGATCGAACATATCATTATTCCCTTGTACCAGAAGGATTTTAACTTGGAATAAGTTTTGGGCTTTATTTGTGCCTTTTGGTAATTTTTCGTGTTTTTATGTTGTCCCGTTTCGTTTTCTATGAAATTTCTCTAGAACAATTCCTTTGCTAGGTAAGCCCAATTTTTGCCCTGGAGTAGCTGGAAAACATATACGCACATTATGCCTGGAGGAAGTCACCATCGGAGGTCTGGATCACTAGGAAAAAGTGAAGTCGTGCATGAAAAAGCCCCTGCGGGGATGGGCACATTTTTGGAAAACAAAGGATTTAAGTTGCAATGGGAAAAATAGAAGCCGCAGGCATGATGGGAATTTTATACCTGCCTAGTAGGGTACTTTTTCCCGTGATATAAAATTTACTTAAGTTGCAGTGGGAAAGGTAGAGGCTGCAGGCAGGCGGGAATTTATTGTCTGCCTTGCAGGGTAAAATTTCCCATGGTGAAATAAAAGAAAAGTGACTTAAGTAAAATCATGAGATTTTAGTGCCTGCCTTGCAGGGTAAATAATCCCATTGTCAAAGTCAAATCACTTAAGTGAAATCATGGGATTTTAGTGCCTGCCTTGCAGGGTAAATAATCCCATTGTCAAAGTCAAATCACTTAAGTGGATCATGGGATTTTGGTGCCTGCCTTTTAGGGTAAAAATTCCCATGGTCATAAATTCTTAAAAATAAAATTCTATTATTCCAAAAAGTGCGACCCACCTTGGGTGAATAATAATACATTAAATAAATATTTGTTAATATTTATTCACCCAATTTTGGCACCAGGCTTGTGAAAAAGTCAACAAAAGAAAAGGGGAATAAATCAATTGGAAATAGAATTCCAAAATTTAATTTATTTAATGCAACCCCTTCTGAGAAGGAATTAATACTTTTTAAAGTATTAAATGATTATATTAAATTCTATTTTTAGTGGCTATGGTCCAAGCACACTGTGAAGCTTAAGTGAAGTGAAGTGTGGATGATTAAATTGAATTAATTTAATTGATTGGATGGTTGTCCTTAAACATGTTATATTTAAAAGAGAAGAGCATGATTTTTAATTAATTAATTGCCTTTAATTGTTAGGGCAATTATTAATTATAGAATTGTGAAGGTTATATAAGCATGGGCAGCCATATAGGTGAATTATTTAATTCACAGGTAAAGAATTGCAGCCAAGAGGAAAAGTGCGCCCCCATTTGAAGAAGGATTTTGCTTAGGCAAGGTGGAAACAAGGCATTTGAAGAAGGATTTTGCTCAAGAAAGGTGGCAACAAGGCTAAAGCTTCCAAATTTGGCGCATGCTTTGAAGGAGGTTGATCTTTGTCTGCATAATTAATTGCATAGCTGTTACAGGTACTCAAGAATTCATTACAGGTGCTTTACAAAGGAAAAGGAGTTTTTATCAATGTCCAATACATTGCATATATCCTCTGAATCTGAAGAATTGTCTAGATCTGCACCAGTTTTGAAGAATTATAGTTAAATAAGAAAAAGAATTATTCAGACAAAGATAGACAAAGCTATGGCAAAAAAAGATGAAAAGAAAGCACAACAGAGTCATGCATCACTTCTAAATTTGCAGATACTGGAGACACAAATCTAGGCTCGAAACCTCTTGTTGAATTGATAGACAGATCCAGAGCAGGAGAAACTTCACTCATGCGTGCAGATTAAAAGCAGTGGAATTATTCGAGTTGCAGCTTTTCCATCCATAGCCCAGTTGCCAAAGTTTGTTATGCAGGTGCAAATCCATATCTAGATGCAGATGCAGATGTAGATGCAAATCCATATGCAGATCCAGATCTAGATCTCATACTTGCAAAAGATTCCGGCACAAAGACTTTATCCTCTTGTTTTGAATGCAGCCCGTGAAGAAGTCAGTGCGTGGAAAATTCCTTCCAAGATCTTGTGTAAATGCTCCTATCTTCCAGTTGAAGCCTTCATTGAATTTTCATTCATCCGGAGTGCTTTCCAGGATTTTTAATTACTCATATGCAATTAAAAATAAGGATGATGAGTTATCTACTACAAACAATGCATTGATGCATGTACTCGAGAAGAACTGCAAAAGCTTCAAGGATAAAAGAGAAGACAAGGCGAAGGAAAAATTCCAGCTACTTCCAGATCCAGTTTGAATCAACTACATGCAGACATGAAAAAGGACAAGACTGCAACTTTCCTCTTCCTTCTCCTTTCCTTCGACAAAGTAATTGAGCGATCAATTAAATTATACAACTTAAGTGATTGGTTTAAAAGCCATTACTTGAAGAAGTCAACTACTTGGAGACAGGTGGCGGACGTACAAAATAGAAGGTTCTATTTTCAGTTGTAAATCATACAAGTCATGAAAAGAGGAATTCTAGGATGGAGATTGCCAGTTGTTTCTTTCCGACTTCCACATGTTCCAGTTAAACTAAAGCTTCCAACTTGTAATTGCCCCTCTACATTCTATAAGTAGAGGAAGAACCTTCGGGTTAATGATCAGAATTTGTAAGTAGCAATCTTGTGTTCTAGACTTTGTGCTGAATCCCTGAGAGCAACTTGGAGTGAAGGAATACAAAGGAGCAGGTTTTCGAAGAACTTTGTGTCACCGATGTATTGTGTTTCTTGCTTTTAATCTTAGATCTCTTGATAAACTTTGTGTTATTTTAGATCTGGATCTAGGGCTGCCTTTGTTTTATAATTCTATGTGTTCATATCTATTAAGTTTCTTCTATGTGCATGCAATTAGCTCTACCATCTACTAATTGGGATGCACATCTTCCCCATTTCTTCTCTATATTTCCTTTACTTCCTTCTTCTATAAAATATTTCCTTTCTTGAACAACTGCTTACTTACTGCAGAACTTCTTAGTTATGGTTCATGAACTAAGTGGTTAAAGTAAAACCCCTGATAGATAATAACACATTTTTACCGATAAATATGACACGGGAGCCTCACCTGTTAAATAAGGGATATTTATCTCATGACTGCCTAGGTTTGATGCTTTGCAGAAAATCTAGCCAACAAAAGTAGTTCCAAATGAAAACATTGTCTGATGCTCAAAAATATATGCAACGACACCTGTTATTATCCATGAGAACCTTGATCCCCCTGTGTTAGGTGATGCATTATATGAAATTGCCATCATGATCAAACAAAGTAATCAAATCCATGGCACCCCATCCTCATATCTCATTTCATATGAAAAATTCCCTGAAGAGAATCTAATGTGGGGCGCATCAGCTCCAAACAGCCGTTTCAATACTACAATCTTGTTATCATATGTAATGGGGAAAATCAAATCCCCCTGAATAGGTAATATTAGGATGTGGTACACATCCTCCAAGGTGATTGTCAACTCATCCATCCTAAACCAAAAGGTTCCGATCTGCATATCCTACCACTCAACTTGTGTAATCATCAAACCCATGTCATGTAGGATCCTCTGATAATAACAAAATCCTCTAAGCCCCACAAGCACTAAGTGATACCACTCAATGTCAATCACATCCCCTCTAATATGATCAAATAGTGCCAGGACTTAGTCTCTCAGATATAAGGTCTCTTGGGATTGAAATCACCAATCAAACAGATAAACATCATATCCTTTCATCATTAAAAAATATCTAAAAGCAAAACCATTAATATTTGTAACCAATCAAGACTAGTCGATGCCGACCCATGTTGGGTTAACACATCCATGGGCCGGTCACCACCTTTTAGGGCTAATTCAAAGGTGACCCTACTGGGTCACCGCTAACCACCCTTGGCATCATCAATTTTTTTCTTAAAAAATGCAAAAAATAAAAATAAAACATAAATCATCAAGGTGATTCGACCGTGCTTGTTTTGGGCTTACCCTTATCTTTTTTATGTCCTTTGCTAGAGCATCATCTATTTATCCCTATTTGCTCTCAAAGTACACCTTTATGGCCATATTTATTCCCCTTTGGGGGATTTTGTTTCATCACTTTTTATATTTTTCATTTTAGGCCATTTTTGTGCCCTTTGCATGGGCACCATTACTCTCATTTTCATTCTTTGCAGACACATACCTTTTCAAACCAATTACTCACATATGAAGTATTTTGCATTATTTTTCACATTTGGTTGCACATAGTTCAATGCATTCCTATGACCCATTGGTCCCCATGGCTTACATCCATTTGAGTGGTCTCCCATTGGATTCCCTCCATTTTGTAGTGATTTTCACCGAATCACACACTTGTAGGACATTGTCGTCATCTCCCTGAAGACTGCGACCTTTTTTTCTTGCCAATGTGACTCCTAAAATCACTGCCATATTTTTAATTTTTTTAATTTGGATCCTTCTTGTTTGGGGAATCTCACTTCACCCTCTCATTTTACCCATATTTCTTCTCCCACCTTCCCTTCTCCATCTACCTCTTTCAACCTCGTCATCGATTCCCCTTTGCATTCTCAATCCCTCGTTTGAATAGGAGATCATCATCAATCCTTAATCATCCTTCATCTTACTCATTATCTTTTATTGTTTTAATGTCATGTCTTACTAAGCACAAACCACTCAAAAAAAAGGGGAAAATGTAGACACCAAAATTTGGTATCGCTACCCTTCTTTCTTGCGTTCGCTTTTATCACCATGGTCTTATCTAGGCCCCCTTTTATTTTAATTTATATTCACATTTTTCCTATCTATTAACTTATCAACTTTAAATTTTAATTAATATTCATTTAATCATTTCCTAATCCTCATCACATTATCTAATTACCTCTAATTAGCTAATTACATCTAATTATCTAATTAGCTAATACGTCTAATTAGCTAATTACCTCTATTTATCTTTTTTTTCTCCTCCCTAGGTTGTTTGTTATCCCTAACTACCTAGTTACATATCCCTATGCTTTTTCTATATTTTATTTAATCCATCTTTATCTCCCACATACCCAAATCACTTCCCTAAGAAACCCTAACCCACCTACATGCTTTAAAACACTCATCATAATCCATAAAAGCCTCATATCTCAAATAAATCAGCACTCCACCACTCAAGGGATGGTTCCCAACAGTTGGCGGAGACCCTATATATATAGTTTCACCCCCTCCAAAATGAGGCATAATCCTAGTTTTCTTGCGTTGTGCTAACTTATCTTCAAGCTTGAGCATTATTACAGTTGTTTTGACCTTCTTGGAGTCTATTTGAGCTTGTCTTACATCACTTGTGAAGAATTTGGGAGTTTTACTTTGTTTTTGTGTTGATTTATGATATCATATGCTATCATTGCTATTATCTTGTAGGTACTAACATTTTTTAGGTTCACCTTCCATCAGAGCCTCATCTACCAACTCCTCTTTCAGTGATTCTATCTATAGGTTGTCCATCTAGCCCATCTATCACCATATTTGTTTAACACTGCCCAGATTACCGTCACTCCACTTAGGTCGTCGTCGACCCAACTCTATGTTTCATCCATTTTATTTCCAGATCCTCATTGGTGTTTCCAATTCTCAATTACTATTTCCATCTCTCACCTCTGTTATTTGGCTTCTCTGTCACTCCAAATTTCCTCTTTCTATCTCCATTCACCACTGAATCAGTCTAGTTGTCATTGACCCGAGTCTTATTTCCATCCCAATATTTTTTTTCTTGCATCCTTTTTGTTTATGTGTATCAAGTCTTCCTCTAAAGTTCATTTTCAGTGTTATTAGGCATCTGTGATCACCTTATCTACATTTAGATCATTCTAGATATACTTTTCCATCTTGTTGTCCAGATCCATCTACTTAGGTCATCATCAACCTTCCCTTTATAACCTGGTTCGTCATCGACCCAGCTAGGTTCTTTTTATTTTGTTTTTAGATATGCACTTTTCATCCATTTCTATAATTTCATATTATGTTTAGCTTCATTTTATTCATGTTAACCAGTCCTTTCATTTAATTTATCATCTTTTATCAAACACGGGGGTTGCCATCCGCATGAGGAAGTTAACACTTCTTAGAACCAACTTCGTTAGGAAACCCCCTCATCTACTATCTAATCCATTTTCTTTCTAGTTTATCCTTGTTGTGCAGGTTCATCAAGTTTGCTGTAAGGTCATCCTCTTTGTCCCTGTCCATTTGCATCCATAATATTCCAAAGTACCTTAAACCCTTGCATTTTTAGAGTTGTTTGGATTTCTTTAGCATATATTTAACTAATCTGAATAAGAATGAGAAATTTCTATCAACACTGATAGATGAATTAGAATTCTCCATCACAATATTTTTATCCTTATTCTCCTTGATATATTTGACCGATTTAAAGTTTTATTTCTTTTCCTCAAGCTTAGAAAAATCCTTCTTGACCTTAGAATCATTTATAGGAATGTTTTTTAATTTTTGAAAATTCTTCCATTTAGCCCATTATGAGCTTGAAACCTACTATAGGCTCTTATACATTCACTTTGTTTACAAGATATAGCAACATGTCTTTATTTGTGACACTTATAACACATAACATTCTTCTATCTTCTAGGCTCATATATACTAAGATTCCAACCAAAATCAACTTCCTTATGGCCATAATCACAACATGAATAACATTGTCCCTTAAAAGATCTAATACCATTCGATGAGTGATCATACTTAGATAACTTCTTCTTGTAATCCCTATCTCTGTGACCAAAACCATTACAAACATAACAATAACCATTACATGAAGAACTATACCTCATAGCATAAGGTTGCCTAATAGAGTTAAGCCTTCTTGGATTATAATTCTTGATCACCTTCATGTTTTCATGAGCTTGTACCTACTTTATCATCTTTCTTCACATGTTCATCTGTGAATCCTAAACTAGTTTTTTCACTAACATCTGTTTGCACATCCAGAATTCCACCAAGAACTTCAGAACTCTTTTCTATCTTATCATACAGTTTTAACATGTTACAAGAATCTTCAAAATCATATTACAAAACCTTCAACTTAATTCCATACCTAGGAAAAGTATCTCCCTTTTCCTTTAGTGCTTTAGACATGCTTTCAACTTGAGATTCTATCCTTTTGATGGCTTGACCATGATCATTCTCCATGCAACTGATTTGATCTTGCAACTTTGGGGATTATGGACTCAACAATCTCATAATTATTTGTAACATTCCCATTTTAAGACTTTTAGAAACAAGGGAATTTCTTTTTTTTTTAAATAATGTTCCCTGATCTAAATTCATAATTTAGATCACACATTCTTTATCAACCATTCATATAACAGATAACCATATGCAGTTGTAATGACTTGGTGTACTACCGATCTATTCATTTCATGACTCGGTAAACTACTGATCTATTCATGTTAAACATCAAGTATTGAATACTTTTCTGTATACTACGTATACTTGGTTGTTCTTACCCTGTTTAGGGTATTGAGTGATTTGTCTAAGGATCCTATCTGAATATTTGTTACCAATATTCATCGGCATCATGAGCCTTAGACTAGGTGACATAGGAAAATGCAACCAATAGCTTGTGATACTTTGGCCAAAGATTTCTAACATACGGTTTGTATTACTACTCCTTGATGGAATACTCGTCAATTTGGAATACATTCTTCACCCCACTTGATTGTTATCAAGAATGTCTTTCATTAACTCCCGTCAGTCCACTTGCCCAAGGTTTAACCCTACTTCGAGTTAACAACATATGTTATGATAAGGGGAGGCTCCCAAAAACTTAGGGTAAGTTGGCATACTGGGTCGACCTAAGTCAACTCTATGTGCCAAGGTAGACCAGTTTTAGAGGGCTACTCCATATCTTAACCATGCTACTATCTAGATCTAGAGATAAAATAAGATCAAGTCTAATGTGTGTAGATCTAGATGATCAATGCAGAAGGGTATTGCCACATGTCGATTGCATCGGTGTAACCTCAAGAAGATCCTAATCTTCTCGAAGGTATAGCCCTGTAGTTGGCATGTGCTAGCATCCTACAGAACAGCCTCATCGAGATGTACATACCCAAGGAATTTATTAATTGTTTAATAAATCTAGATTATTTAAATAGATTTCAGCCACTTGCCTAATCCCTAATCCAACATTCCATAAGGTCTTTTCTAAGTTGATTCATTTAGCCCTTTAAGAACTTTGTTGTATTCATTTCCGTTTTTACTTTTCATGTACATAGTTAAACTGTCAGTTAAGCATAACGGCACAGTGTTATAATATTTCATATGTAAAAAGTAAATTAACTTTTTAAAAAGTTCAGCGTTAGAAGATATCCAAAATAAATTAGACTTCATAACAAATGAAGTCTGATAAATTGAAGTCGTGTTATCAAATCTATATGATTTATGAACAGCTAGGAAATATGAAGAGTCTTTCATTATATGTATAGCATTAGGGTCTATTCCACCCATGATCACTCTTTTTTATAAAGTATGTTCATCCTACTTTGCATTACTATGATTTATAGTTTATATAACAAAAATCACATTCTACAACTTTACAAGTTGTATCATAAGTAAGGAGATTGAACTTAATCCCTTGATCCAATCTTGTTAAAATTTAACCATTTAACATATAAATAATATGAATATTGACAATAAGATGGAACCCATCTTTTTCATACAAATGCAAAGTAATTTACACAACCAATACTAGTAATCTCCCACCTTTCAATTTATCTTTATAACCATTACATTTACAAAAATTATGCAGTTCAGGTAAACTAGCATAAAAAATGTATTAATTACAAAAGAATACTACTTTTCTTTTCCAATACAGTCTCAAGAACAAATCAGAGTTCATTACAAGAAATAGACTTAAAATTAGCCAATGTATCAATGTAAGTTTTTGCCTTCTTTATCACTTAGAAAGTCCATCTACAAAAATTGCTAAAATGGGTCAGTTTAATGAACTGAGCATGATAAGCACTATGCCTTAAAAAGAAGTGCATTCAAATAATTATTCCATTAAAGACAACTCTGCTTTAATGAGACAATTATTACATCAAATAATCAATATATCAAAAACAATGAAAAAGAAGTACACTATAAATAATTAATTTTACTTTCCATGAAAAGGAACATAATATTATATACCATTTCAACCCTACAAATAGAATTCTAATTGATTCCATTAATTATCATTAGACAAACAACATATTATAACATCTCATTACTCCCAATCTGCCATAAAAGAAAACTACATTTATGTTTGCTTCAAGTAAAAGAACAATTTAGAGCATGCTTCATATTAAGATGACTGATCTATCTCCTAAACACAAGAAGAAGAAGAACCATTACAATTCATGCTCTAAACACAACAGCATCCACGAATAGATCAAATTCAAAATGTGAGTTAACTGTTTCTTTCAAAAGAGATTTACCTTATTTAAGATATTCATCTGGAAAAAATTTCATTTAATCCAAGAAAGAATAGAGGATCAATTGGTTTTACCTATAAGTTTTAAATCTACTTATAATACATAAGTTAAAATTTTGGAGATTTGAAACAACGTTCAAATATCAAGGAAAACTCATATAGGGTTACTCTCTACTCTTCATCATCCAAAGATAATTCTGAAAAAGATAGAGTGCCAAAGAAAACTCACTCATCTCAAACCAACAAGTAAGGCCCTACAAAACAATAGTCTGCCAACAAACTGACATTTATCAGATTCAATAAAACCTAAATAATATAACCTCTTCCAACATCATTCCTATAAATTATTGCGCAAGGGAAGACCAAGCAACTCATACTGGGTATCCCAAGGTCAAGTTTTCATTTTTGTATTACAAAAATAATAACTAGTTCTTGGTTCAATAAATTTTAATACAAAAATTATTAGAACAAAGTCAAGTAATCCCTCCTTAACAATGTACAGTACTAAATTACTAAGTTCTTCTCATAAAAGAAACTTAGAGTCTATTCTAAGAGGTATGAGATACAAGTTTCCTCAGACTGAGAGAAAAAGGACTACTCCCATTTAAATACCATCAACATCTCTAGATAGGAAGAAACAATTCTTAATACTGAATTAACAATTTTATTCATCAAATGAGAACAATTTTTCCTGTCAATATTTCATGAGAGTTTTTTCCCCACATGACTAACCCAATTATTCTCCCAATTTTACCTCAAGTGAAAACTTGAACAAAAGAGTTATATATTATATAAACATTAATAACAAGTAGAACACAACTCAAAAGTTCCAGAATAGAGTCAGTATAAGTCCTAACAAAGTTCATTAACTATACAATACACAGATACGAATGAAAAGAAAAAATACAACTTCCATTAACAATCTAAAATTCCTCTACATAAAACACAAGGTACAGAGCCATAAATGGCATCATCAAAGCCTTGATTATTTCCAAAAATATAAACACAGGATTCAACACAACATGATGACTCCTACATGAGTTCAAATCTAACGCGAAATCTAAAGACTAACTCAATCGGAACTAAGGTTTCGCACCAAAGTTCAGAGTCCACATAAATAACAATAACATGAGTTATGTGTACATTAAAACCTTGTATTAATAGTGAAAATGATCACTAGAGAAAGACACAGGCTCTAAGCCATTTATGGACCTTCAACAACAGTCCAGGTCTATTTACAAGTATAAAAAATCATGTTCCTTAAGAACAAAAGTTCTCTAACAACAGTTCAGGAAATGTGAGTAATAAATTACATACTCAGAATTAAATACAAACTTCTAACAATAGTTCGGAGCTACCTAGTTCTACAAACTCTAGTTCAGAACAACAAAAAGTTCCTGCATAGTTTTATAAGAAAACACGAAGTCCAAATACTAGCTCAAGCAGGACTAGGAATTCCCATAGAGTACATAGTCCACATATGTAATAAATATGAGTGCTTTGAAGTTACTAATATACAAAAACTGTTTCAAATTTCAAAAGAATGTAAAGCATGGTTACAGAGTCCCATATTATTTCTCAAAGGAACTAAGATATAAGCACCGAGTTTTATACATGCATCGACAATAGTCCAGAGTTAGACAAAATTCCAACATGGTTCAGTACAACAAGAATCCTAAATCAACAGTTCTCATAAAAAACCAAAACTGAGTTCCAAATCTAAAAACAAGCTTGAATACAAGATCCATTATTACAGAAGTTCAGCTCAAGCTCGCGATAAACAAAAACATAAATTCCAGCTAGTTTAGACAGAACCCAAAGATCTCAAAACTCTAAACCACATTTAAATAGCAATGAAGATTTATCTAAATAGATTACTTTGATTTCCCGTTCTAATTAGAAAAAGCCAAGTTACAGAGATAAATTTATGCTTGCATTCTTATTTTTAAGAACTGTACATGGTAAGTTTCTAAACAGAACTCCATTTACCATGAAATTCAAAACCAATAACACAGATTTAATAAACCCCACAAGTTAATAACCAGACAAAATAATGAAATATGAGAATCTCATAGAGCATAATCGTTTTAATGAAACATTTATAAGAGAGTAAAGAGATCTTAAATTTTAGAGCCTATCATGCTTGATAGTGCTTCTATGAACTCGAAAAGAATCTCCAGCCAAGCTGAAAACTTCTCCTTTTCTCCACGAAAAATAAAATAACCATGTTATTTTTCCACCATGCCTCCTATATATTCCAAGAACTAAAAATAGGTTTAAACCCTCAAAAATAGCCATCAAGTGTATTTCTATCTTGCTGGTTAAAAAAAACCAGTGAGCTTGCAGAGCGAAAATCACAATACCATGTAAAGTGAAACAACCACATACCAAACTGTTTGCATGCCTTCCAAGGCAGTTTGAGCACGAAGACCAAAAACAATTAATTCCCTTAACTCCTATTTTCCCACCTATCCTCCTTTACCACCACCTCTCATGTTTAGTTATTGCTAAATCAAATCTAACAAAGAATTCCATTCTAGTGGAGCCTCCACCTAAGCCTCTGCCAAATTCACTAACCCTTATCAAAGCTAGACAGTACCTACAATGAATTTAAAACCTTATAAAAAATTTAATGCCTTGAAATACCGTCGCCTACCCATGTATGCGACCACCTAATTCCCCATTCAAATCCCATTAGTTTAGGGTAGGATTATATTGTTTAGGTTAGACCTTAGGGTAATTTGTAGTGTATACACACACACACACACACACACACACACACACACACACACACACACACACACACACACACACACACACACACACACACACACACACACACCTTAGGTTATATTATCCAAACAACAATTACCATAATAGGTCTTAGCATCTAGCCTAAGGTAGTTTCCACTTAGGTTAGATTAATTTACAAAATTATAGTTTTAGGAATTAGGTTAGATCATACTATAACCTGGTAGTATTATGTTTAGGATGCCCAATCAATCGAATCAAAGAAGAATAGGAAAGCTTTAGGTTAGAATAGGAATTTTGTTACGTAACATAGTTTAGGTAGTAATTATTTTTACCTATCTTAGAATTCTGTAGGATAGTTCTTCTTAGGATTATGGTTATTTCCTATGCCATGAACAGCTACAGTTATTTTGCGTTAACATTGTCATGGTACAATTGAACTGAAAAGATCCAAGCATGACATACCATTGAATAGAACACACTCATACAACAATCAAAGAACTAGTATCTATCAAAGTTCATTCATATGTCTATCAATTCCTGGAATTTCGATTTACCATTCATCCTATCAGAGAAAGATTTTATAAACATTCCTTGGATCACTGAAATTGATCCAAGGATGAGTCAGATTAGTAGAAAAGTTTACAATTCTTAACCCATATTTTAGTCTACCTACAAGAAATGAAAAATGGATTTAAGAAAGCCATTCTAATTCAGTTAAAAGATCTTAAGAACATAAGATGATTTATCCATATCAAGCATGATCTCAAAAATTCAAAATAACATGCATCTTTATAAGGAAAATCACATGTCAAAACTTGAAATGTAAAGGAGGAAAATAACAACTATCAAGGGTGTTTACATTATCTCTCAAGGCTGCTTTCAACATCTAAAAACTTACCCATTTCTTGTGCTTCTAAGATCTCCTTCAAGTGATTAAACTTGCTTCTCAAGGACCAACTCTGATACCAATTGTTGGAAGTAAAATACACTGAGGGGGGGTGAATCAGTCCTATAATGATTTTTAATTCATTAACCAAACCATACATTCATCATTTAGATTGTATTTACATACTTTATAATCATGTATGCTTATTAAGATATACAACATCAATCACAAGAGTATGAAACAAAGTACACGACACAAGAACACACCATATGTAATTGGGAAACCCTCATGGGGAAAAAAAACCCACTCAAAACTTTGCTGATGTTACACAAAATAAAGACTCAAGTGAATATTACACATCAAAAGATATTTCTTTAGTGAGGCACCAACCCCACTATGAACACCAACCTCTAAACCCTTGTTGATATTACTTACAACATGAGACTTGCATGAATATTAATCATCACATAATATTTTGATAAAGAGATCGTTGATGATATGCTGCAATAACTCAGTTTATGGTGGTCATAAGATTCAGCTCCAAACTCCTTCAAACCCTCATTCAAATCCTAACTTCTTCAAATTGCTTTATCTTTCACTTTCTCCACTTTTATTTTCTCCAAACTCTTGTTCACATGCTATACAAACTTCTTCAACCTGAAAAAAACTTCCTCTGATTTAAAATCATGCAATCATACCTGTTATTTGTTAGGGTAAATATATTATTACCTTAATTAATTATGCATTGCATAGTTAGTTTTTTATTTATTAATCGTTGTATGGTTATATTTAATTATAACCATCTATTTTATTTTATTCAACATACGCGAGTTGTTGTATTATTTTAACAATATTATTGTTTGTATTAGCTCACGGTTGTACTTGTGCAACCCATTTATTTGTTTGTATATTGTTGTCTAATGTGTATAAATATTACATAACATGTTTTGTAATTTGATTTTGATTATGAATAAAATACTACATGCTTCTGTCTCTGTTTTACATTTGGTTTTAGAGCAGGTTGAAGGATATTGGAGGATTGCAACAGAGTTTGAGAGCATTGGAGAAGCTTGTGAAAGAAAAGGAGAGTCAGAGTTGCCTCTGTAACTTCCCAGCCCCATCCCCTACAATACCATCATATAATTCCTCAAAACCAGCATCAAATTCATTAAAACCACCTTTATTCATTGTAATTAAGGTTGAGGAGGATAAAATACACCAAGGAAGAGATTACAAGCTCAAAGGAAGGAAGAAAATTTGATCTAAGGTGTCATACACACCCAAAACTGCCTTCATTCTTGCCAAAATTGTCTGTCTTTTTTCTATTTTTTAGAATTTTTATTCAAAACCACCTTTCTCAAACCATGGTTTTTTAAAGACGTATGGTTTTACCATTTAGAAGTATTTAATTACAATTTGCTCTTTATATATACTTGTTTAGCTTGGCCGCCCAAGTGGCTAGCACAACTTTTGTAAGACACTTCCCATCAAGAGAGGTCAAGGGGTCAAATCCCCCTCCCTCATCCACTACCAAATTTAGTGGAACCGCAAACTTTAGCTGCAAATATAAATTTAGCGAGAAAAACCCTAATCAGGGCCAAATTTTTTTCTCTCGTAATTGGCTTATTTTTTGATTTTGAGCAACATTTACTAAAGGAGGGACACCTAAAAATTGCATTTTCAGCTATATTTTTACAATTTTGGCATCGTGGGTCATTTTGAGCTCCAGAGGCCACCGGGGCCATGAAAAACAAAAAAAATTGCCTGTCATTCAATATTTCCAAAATTTTGAATGTAATTGTATACTTCAGTGTATTATACTAATTTGTAGGTTGTCATAGTCAACCACAAACATTGCAACTACTCAAAAATTGGCAGAGAATTGTAATAAAAAACAATGAAATTTGGTTCTAAAACACTCATGAGATCCTAGATCTCATCTGCAACGTTCGGTATAAATAGTGCCTCTAGGAAGCACTTACGAGTAAAGCCTTCGTGACTACTACTACACTTAACGCCTAATATAGCTGTAACAACGTCATCTAGGCATCGATCCTTTAAATCAATAGGGAGTAATAAGGATACAATGTACACAATATGACCCATCCCATCTGTTTGTGAATGATTACACGATGTAAATACATAATCAAAAATTATCTGAGTATATAACAAAGTTACGCGCACGTATGAGGATATTTATTTAAGCTGGTGTTAATAATTGTACAGACCCCTTTTAGTACTGTCTTGGTACCACATATCAAATTATTTCACGCACATTAACGCCTCTTTCACATACCACCAGGTATATAGAAAGGGAAATCTTCTTCCATGTACTGATGGGTATATTGGAAGGGCACATATATAAAAAGGTTCAGTATATCAGAATAACGATATATAGATTGGGAGACCTTATACCTATAGTGATAAGAGCCTAACCCTGTCAGTGGGTTCTACAAAATGAACACCAATGCCCCCAAATTATTTCTTCATACCGATCTTTGTGGTCTGATGCAACTGATTCATTCTGGATATCAGTACTTCATGCTTTGTGTTAATGACTATTCAAGAAAAATGTTGATTTTTTGTCTTTGCAAGAAAAGTGAAGCTTTTGAAACCTTCAAGAAGTTAAAAGTAGTTGTTGAGAACAAAATTGGTCATCACATCAGAACTCTCCAATTAGATCGAGGGGGGGAATTCACCAGTGATGAGTTCAAAGACTACATACAAGCTCATGGGATTCATCGACACATGCCTCCTCCACACACACCACAGAAAAATGGTGTTGTTGAGAGAAGAAATTATACTATCATGGCAATGGTGCAATGCATGATCTATGATTCTAGACTTGTAAAGATAGCTATGTATTTTTTGAACAAAGTGACCACATTTTCTCTTGACAGAGTAACACCACATGAAGTATGGTCAAATCAGAAACCATTTGTTGCACAACTTAGAGTATTCAGGTGCAAATCAAGTATGCACATACCTAAGTAGAAAAGTAAAAAAATTGGATATGAAATAAAAAAAACTCATCTTCATTGGGTATAGTGAAGAGACTCTTGGGTACAAATTAATGGATCTAAAGATCATGAAAGTCTACACCAACAAATATGTTGAGTTCTTTGAGAAGAAGGAAGAAGATTAATCTCCTCCAGACTCACCTAATGTAGATTCTTCACTAGTTATAAAAATTGAAGTTGATGTTCCCGTAGATGATTAAAGTGATGATGGGGATGATGGTGATGATCTAGTAGAACCACGACCCATGATAACTTCTCAACGTATGCCCAAATTGTATACTAGCATCTTACAAGATGCAAGAATGGATGCTCCACTACATACATCCACCCTTGGACCATAGACTCGCAGTAAAGTGTAACGACCCAAAAAATCATACACAAACAACATAGTAAAATACAAGATAACTTTTTTTTATTGACACATAAAATGACACAACATGCCACCACAAAGGTCACAACTAACTCCGTGGATAACTCAATACAAGGGTGACCACAAAGGTAGTATGGAAATGTTCACACCCACCAAGGATAATTCACTTTTCATTTTGACAAGACAACATAGGAAACCACCACATAACACACTTACAGATAGGGCAAACCAAAATGAGAAAATTATTAAAGGTTATTTTTTTTATAAAACCTCTTTCGATCCTTAACTTCAATTTTCTAAGACTCTAGATATGATTCGGACAATACCTCTTACAATGCTAAGTTTCTTACTTTTACTCTAAAGATAATAACTCGTCACCCCCCACCCCAAGAGCCTCGTCACCCCCAACCCAAGTGACATAATAACTCGTGGTCCAACAACCCGCTAGTTATCTGTAACTCCTTAGAGGCGTACCCCCATACAACGAAGCGGGGTCCATGGGCCCAACCATTCCATGGTGCATCCCATGACCCTATTCCACCCATCACGACAATAGAACTAGCATAACAATCTGATCAGAATGCCAAGTGGCAACAGTACAAAGCCTTGGGCAAGGCGGGTAACATCTTTAAAATTTAAAAGAAGATTCAAAACCAAGAAAACAACTGACCAGAATGGCCTGAGTTAGTGCAAAAATCTAAGTGTTAGTACCCACAAACCAAGGAAATGCCCAAAATGTAAAGCATGGCAATCAAGAAAACTGTTGGTCCTTGCAAAAGTAAAGTAGAAAAAACAAAATTCAATTTATGAATAAAATACACATATAAGAATAACACATTACTATGACTACGTGGCCTTATTTGGCCACCAAAGGGGTACTCAACGAGTTGCTAGCACTCGGAGCATCAAGCCTCTGCTCGTAAAAATACATATCAATAATACAAATGTCATCATCACAATCTGAATCATCTCACCACAACTTCAACAAGGCTCAACATAGTCAAAATCACATAGGTAGAGTCCATACGACAACCATATCGGGAGAGAGAAAGAAAAGTACATGTCACCATCTACTGAGCCTAAGGTGTCCACGAAACACAATATGCATGACACCTGTTGAGAAAGTCCCACACATACCAAACGAACAAAAGTGGGTTTTCAGCCTATGTAAGGCTCCACTTCCTATCTCGTACTCGGCTCGAGTGACTGGTCAGCGGTACACATTTTCTCACTCCAAACATACACAGTTTATCGATTTCCCTCAAGGTCGGTTAGTGTAAGGTTCACAACATAGCATATAACTACATCACTAACACCATGGTGGTACACACGTAGCTACCATAATGTCTCACGTATGGCATGTATAACAGGGTATATCACAATCATACATTCACTGGGCGTAATACATCACTTTACTACATTCTGCACCCAAAGTGCAATCACTATATGATAGGGTTCATACACTCACCGTATGACCCTAAATCACGACATGAATCATTACATATCACACAAATCATACATATGATGGACATAGTAACAATCACAACATAACATTCATTTGCTACATACAAGGTGATACACACATTTCTTCAATACATGGTAAAACATCATGAGTACAACTTAATTCGCTTTACATCAATCCAGTCATACACATATCGACACACCCACATATCACAATATGCCACAATGCTCCAACACCCCGTCATCCACATTAGAATACTTTTCACACATCACAAGCAGTAATTCACACGTGAACTCTTCATAGAATTCACAAGAAGGAGAGAGAACACTCCCATCCTCAACACATCAACATGATAACAAATACGCACTAAGTGACATACACATCATGTGCGTTCACAATATCACAATTACAACACGGATCACATCACACTTAAAGCACATTACTCTTCCAATATCAACCACCATTATGTAATACCATCACCGTCATGTAACACCATCATCACTCCAATCTGACCCAAAGGTTCGAGAGCATGAACCTCGCTTCTGATACCAAATATAACGACCCAAAAAATTCACACACAAACAACACAGTAAAATACAGGATAACTTTTTTTTTTTAATGACACATAAAACGACACAACATGCCACCACCAAGGTCACAACTAACTCCGCGGATAACTCAATACAAGGATGACCACAAAGGTAGCACGGAAATGTTCACACCCACCAAGGATAATTCACTTTTCATTTTGACAAGACAACATAAGAAACCACCACATAACACACTTACAGATAGGGCAAGCCACAATGAGAAAATTATTGAAGTTTATTTTTTTTATAAAACCTCTTTCGATCCTTAACTTCAGTTTTCTAAGACTCTAGATATGATTCGTACAATACCTCTTACAATGCTAAGTTTCTTACTTTTACTCTGAAGAGAAATTTTCTCTAAGTCTTCTCTATTATGGCCTTTATTTGCTTAATTCGTTTATTTAGAAGAAAAGGGTAATTTAAAATTCCACAAGGCCATCTATTCACACTAACGCTACTAGAACTCGTTCATGCCCATATGACAACATGGGTTTACGTTCAACACACTTAAGAGAAGAAAAACAAAGTGCCTTGGAACAAGGTTAGAGGGAGAAGGTCGAGTTGAAATCATCTATAGGACCTCAATAGTTGATACCAGGCTTTAATTGAGGCTTGAGAATTTAACCAGAATTATCAAATATTTTACAAAGGCTTCACTGAATGAGTATTACCAAAGAGAACAATTTACCTTCACAATGGCGGAGAGGTAGAATTGCGTGGTTTCCAAATTGTTTTCTTTGGCTTATTAAATCTTATTATCTTCTATCAACAAACAATTCATTTCACCTTAGGATCATTTTACGAATTTCACCATAAAAGGGATAATGTTCACTAGAGGAGCTAGGGATATCATGTTATATAATTTTACTTGCAATGATAGTCTCGCCTTTGATTACTTAAAGAATTAATTTGCTCTCAAGTTGGTGACCCCTACTGTTACTTTATTTGAATACAACTTTTAGTTTAACTTCCATAAGTATTAAACAACCCATGTTAGTTTACTTATGACACATTATTACTAAGTCATAGCAAGATTTAACTCAACATTTATTCTCAAGGGTAAAGTTGTAGCAACACTCATTTACAAGAACAAAACAAGGTTACATCAACTCTTAAAATACTGATACTTCAACAAAGTCACTCAACAATAGTAACCAAATTTTCTTATAATTTCAATGATAGTCAAACAATACAAGGTTTCCAAAGTTCAGATGACAAAGTCCACAATACATTATACTAAGACATTGATTCTCTTCTAAACTTTCCACTGGACGTTATCAATAGTTGAACAACGTAAAAAGGTTTCGAGCAAAAGAACTTCTCAACTAAGGTTGATGAAAAAAAATCTACAAGTCTATCCCTCATCTACTCACAAAATCCATCTGCAACAAATTTTCTACAAGAGTCAGTTTGCGAGAACTGAGCAAGATAAGGCTACACAAAACCACCATAACTGTTATCTATCAATACCATGAAAGGAAGCAATTTAATACAAGAATTTGGGTCAAACTTCTAAACACTATCAACACTTCAAGTTATAATAAGTCTCCACCATGCCAATCAAGGAAGAAGACCATGTACTTCAGTTAGGAGTAAAAACAACGAAAGTATAACAATCGAATGAGAATGGCCCTTGGCCCTATAAGGAGCAAATAACCTATATAACAAAAAAACAGGATTCCCATCAAGTAAATAATTAAATAACAATCACAAGATTGAGATTTGATATATAGACCAACCATCTAGAAAATTTTCAAAGGTACCAAACGCATAGGCTAAAATATTATATTTCTAAAAGAACAAGAGTTGATCGGCCCAAGAAAGGGAAACCACGGGTTTCAAGAATTAACACAAAAAGCCATGTATAAATGAGTTTCAAACCTGAAATCACATAGAGTATCCACACAACATAAGTTTCGAAGAGAACTCAAAGTAAACTAGTTTTGACCATTAACTCCAAGAAATTTCCTCAATCATTCAAGAAGGCCAATGCCTTGTAGGCTAGTATAAAACACGCGAGAGAAGAAGGGAGATCCCTCAAACAAGAGTATACGAAAATGTCATCAACTAATTTCATAACCCTAAAGATTTACAAACCTCCACATCAATTTTAAAGTTCGGTTAATTTAAAATAAATTTCCTATTTCCCAAAACAACAATATTTTTAAGGCAACCCTTGGTAACATAATCAACCATTCAAACATAGGTACAACATAACTACTAAGTTCCGTTATCAAAACAACTCCTTCTGCTATAACTCCATAATACTATTGATTGCAAGAAAGTTTTTCCCCAAGGTTAACAACGTTCAAGACAATTTTCATCACAAACATTAAGGTACATATGTGCATAGAAACTGTCCAATATTAATTAACAACACAATCATTATAAATGGGAGGAAACACAAGTTAGAAGACTAGATTATTTCACCAACAATCTTCCGAGATGGGAAAAAAAAAACCAAAATAATTCTAGTAATAGTGGGGGGGTACTAGATTTGCACAGTTAAAACCTCAAACTTAGCTAATCTAAAAAACTAGTTACGATTCAAGTTGAAGGGGACAATCAAAGTTCCTCCTAAGAATGGCTATAAAACCTAGGAACAAGGCTGAAGCTACGTAGGAGTCTAAACATGCGTGGTTGAAACATATTGCGCACAAACTTATTCATTCTAAAAGTTTTAACACCGAATCTCTAACCTGAAATAGTCCAAGCGTTGATTACACTAATCCTACAACCTTTCTTTTTCTCGATGCCAAAAGGGTCATCAAGTGGGCTTGAGAGATCATTAACAATATATGTCAAAAGACAAAGAAGGACAAACCAGGTTGATAGGAAGGAACTTCATAGTTATTGCACGCTTACTTTAACGACTGCTAAAAACTAGCTGGAACAACATAATAACTTGAAACTCTATCGTAGAGAAGAGTATATATATATATATATATATATATATATATATATATATATATATATATATATATAAAGGAAGATTGATCACTCGAGCAAGAAAAACATACACCCAAAGGAGATAACACCTACATGCTTTCCACTAACATACAGACAATGATAACAGCTAAAACAAGAAGAAAGCAAGTAGAAAGGAGAGACCTACTGAAAAGAAGTTCAAAAGACAACCAATTCAAGGAAATGGTGGTTTGATTTCACGATAAAATAAATATAGCAACAGTAGAAAAGTGTATAAATATCTTTCCTTCTCCTCCAACTTCAACGAGGCATCCAACAACTCAAAGCGAGCAACAGCAAACTTCTAAAAGAATCCTCATCCTTAGCAAGGAAGGCGCCAACACGCCACTCAACTCGCGTTCACCCCAGGTAGGGAGCTGCGTCAGAACGAAACAGAAGAAAAGGGAAGGAGCATCCATTAGAGCACAAAAGAAAAAATAAATTCAAATAGCTGTAGCCACAAGATCCTAAGAGGCCACGCCTAAAAAAGTGCAAGAAGATACAAGGAAGGTAAACTACTTGTCAAAATGCCTCAATGAGATGGGGTATCAGGAAATGCCATGTTTGCAGGAGGAGAATGCATGGGGATCTACTACATCATTTCTTGCTTCACATCAGCACCCTAACAGGTGACAAACCTTTCCATCCGCCCCCTCCTTTTCCAAAATGTAGCTAGAGACAAAGGCACCATGGGACAGGAAAGGACATCTAACGAGGAAGTATAGAGACTGTTTGAAGGATGAAGTCACAGGAGTCAAAGGGGCTGTGAGTGCAAACATGGAGGTGTGTGCAATGCATGGAAGCTGCAAACAAATGCCATGTAATTTATTCTTGCATCACCACCCCACGCCATCACCAGGTGTCCAATCTGGACAGCTCACATTTTCCAAGCCCACCCGTGCAGCCAGATCAGGAAGGAGTTTAGAGAAAAAGGTAAGGACGTTCTCCAGCAGCAAGGTGACAAAGAAAACAGTAAAAAAAAAGAAAACATCCCAGCCAAACAAAGGACTACGCCTAAGGAGAAACTATTATGCAAATGCATTGACAGGAAAGTTTCCAAGCTTCTCTCCACATTCTGAAAACCCTCTCTCTACTCAGGCGGCCAGGAGAACACAAAATACTCACGGACCAAGGGAAAAAAAACAAATATGAGCAGAAAGGTAACACGTAACCCAAAAAAAAATGCAGCCAGGAGGAAAAAGGTGTTTCATTCCAGCCAAGGGTCAAATCATGATTCAAATAAAGCTAACAAGGAGACAAATAGGTGGCCAAATAATAACTTTACACTTTCTCCACAAAAAGTTAGGCAATAACAACAAGGAAAGAATCAATAAGGAAGGATAAGGACTAGAAATTCCTCCACGCCAAGCATAACAAAATTACATATCCACAAAATGAAATAAATTTAATTAGTCACAATTTCATTTTAAAATTCCGTTAGATCGACAAAATTGACAGCGGTAAACGGTTGCTAAGGCCAGGGAACTGAAAAAATTCACATATTTTAGTTAATAATATTTCTTAATAATTGAAAATGTGCAATCCTGTTGGTCAGCCTATTTATTCGACAATATACATAATACATTTACGTGAACAAAACATATTTTATTTATCTCTGCAAAGAAATCCATGTCTCCGCGACAAATAAGAGGATAAATGGATAATAAAAATTTACCAGTTGGTGGATGAGAAACATCAAATAAACAATAACTCGCAATAAGGCGTGCGCATGGCCTGAAAAGGCTTAATTAATTCAAAAATGTAATTTTATCATCTATATACACATAAGAATATAACTGATACTCGTTCCTTTACTATTCATTGTTATTATGTTTTAAAATGGCATGACACCTAAACGAGGTTTGAAAAAAAAATGTTTAGGACCTAACACCATAGCGACAAAACTAAAAATAATTTAATCGAGGGATCGAGCATGAGAGTGATCAATACTACGGAAAAATATCTTGCAGGAAATTAACAACAATCAACAGGAGGTTTGATAAAGTAAGAACAAGGTTTTCTTTTAATAGGATAAATCGCGAGGGACGCTGCGGGGCCAACAACCAAAACCATCAACACCGACGCAAGCAGGCAAGCTCAACAAGACGAAGACACCAACATTTCAAAGGAAACACAACGGCATTCAGCCCTTAGAAGCACGGTCATCACATAATAATAGAGCAATGATGAATGGGGCATTACATTCTCCTCCCCTTAAGAAAGCATCGTGCTCAATGCAACATAACACAGGGGAAAATAAATGGTATGCAACAACAAAAATAAATAAATAAATAAATAAATATGGGTGCAGTTACGTTCTAAGGTTACGATTTCTGAGGCACAAGCACGGCCACGGGGTGGCCTTAGGGACATTTGGCATAAATTTTAACTTCCAAGGTTTTGTGAAGATTGGCAGTCCCCTCTTATTCATTATTTAATTATTCTCTTTCCGTTAACATTGTTTTTAGTTTAATTTCTGTAAAATTTCATTGTTGACGAGTTTTTAGTTTATTCCTTATTGTGGGTGCCCCAACATGAACTGCTACACAATCACCCTATCGGGGTCAGACAAGACACTACAGATTAACAAACACATAAGTATATACTTCATGACTGTATTACACCACAAAAGATTACTCAAATACGGAAGGGAATAGGCATGGTCCACATAACATAGTACTTGTCACACTATTATGACTGAAAAATAGAATACTTGAGCAAGGTGTACTATGACAACCAGACATTTCCTCAATTCCACTTGATGAAAAAGTTCTTTTCACATAACCCCAAACAAAAGCTACAGGTACATAGGGTACACCTGGGAGCCACAATCCATAACCAACTATTATGAGCACACATACATCATAAAACTACCCGAAGCATCAGAAAATAACCACCTACTCCCAAGTATTACAAATACAACTCCATATAATTTCCAAAGAGAAAGAAACATAGTGCCAAAACCAAGTCGGGTCACTCAACCATAGAGCCCTATCAAGAACATCAGGTCACTCAACCATAGAGTGTCATAAAGAATATCAGATCACTCAACCATAGAGTGCCCGTCTCCTTTCTCCTTTTAATGAGACCGGATCACCCTATGGCCCCTGACACATAGAGCCCCATCACCCCCAACTCAAGTGACATAATAACTCGTGGTCCAACAAACCGCTAGTTATCTGTAACTCCTTGGGGCTTACCCCCGTACAACGAAGCGGGTCCATGGGCCTAACCATTCCATGGTGCATCCCATGACCCTATTCCACACATCACGACAATAGAACCAACATAACAATCTGATTAGAATGCCAAGTGGCAACGTACAAGCCTTGGGAAGGAGGGGGTCGGTAGACATCTTTAAAATTTAAAAAAAGATTCAAAACCAAGAAAACAACTGACCAAATGCCCTGAGTTATTGCAAAAAATCTGAGTGTTAGTACCGTAAACCAAGGAAATGCCCAAAATGTAAAGCATGGCAATCAAGAAAACTGCTGGGTCATTGCAAAAGTAAAGTAGAAAAAACAAAATTCAAATTCTGAATAAAATACACATATAATAATAACACATTACTATGACTATGTCGCCTTATTTTGCCACCAAAGGGGTACTCAACGAGTTGCTAGCACTCGGAACATCAAGCCTCTGCTCGTAAAAATACATATCAATAATACAACTGTCATCATCACAATCTGAATCATCTCGCCACAACTTCAGACAAGGCTCAACATAGTCAAAATCACATAGGTAGAGTCCATACGAAAACCATATCAAGAGAAAGAAATAAAGTACATGTCACCATCTACTGAGCCTAAGGTGTCCGCGAAACACAATATTTATGACACCCGTTGAGAAAGTGCCCACACATACCAAACGAACAAAAGTGGGTTTTCATCCTATGCAAGGCTCTACTTCCTATCTCGTACTCGACTCGAGTGACTAGTCAGCGGTACACATTTTCTCACTTCAAACATACACAATTTATCGATTTCCCTCAAGTTCGGTTAGTGTAAGGTTCACAACATAGCATATAAATACATCACTAACACCATGGTCGGGTACACACATAGCTACCATAATGTCTCACGTATGGTATGTATACAGAGTAGATCACAATCATACATTCATAGGGCGTAATACATCACTTTACCACATTCTGCACCCAAAGTGCAATCACTATATGATAGGGTTCATACACTCACCGTATGACCCTAAATCACGACATGAATCATTACATATCACACAAATCATACATATGATGGACATAGTAACAATCACAACATAACATTCATTTGCTACATACAAGGTGATACACACATTTCTTCAATACATGATAAAACATCATGAGTACAACTTAATTCGCTTTACATCAATCCAGTCATACACATATCGACACACCCACATATCACAATATGCCACAATGCTCCAACACCCCGTCATCCACATTAGAATACTTTTCAAACATAACAAGTAGTAATTCACAACGTGAACTCTTCATAGAATCCACAAGAAGGAGAGAGAACACTCCCATCCTCAGCACATCAACATGATAACAAATATGCACTAATTGACATACACATCATGTGCGTTCACAATATCACAATTACAACAACGGATCACATCACACTTAAAGCACATTACTCTTCCAATATCAACCACCATCATGCAATACCATCACCGCCATGTAACACCATCATAACTCCAATCTGGCCCAAAGGTTCGAGAGCATGAACCTCGCTCTGATACCAAAATGTAATGACCCAAAATTTCACACACAAACAACACAGTAAAATACAGGATAACTTTTTTTTTTAAATGACACATAACACGACACAACATTCCACCACCAAGTTCACAACTAACTCCGTGGATAACTCAAAACAAGGATGACCACAAAGGTAGCATGGAAATGTTCACACCCACCAAGGATGGTTCCCCCTTTTTTTTATTTGACAAGACAACATAAGAAACCACCACATAACACACCTACAGATAGGGCAATGCCACAATGAGAAAATTATTGAAGGTTATTTATTTCTTATGAAACCTCTTTCGATCCTTAAATTCATTTTTCTAAGACTCTAGATATGATTCGTACAATACCTCTTATAACACTAAGTTTCTTACTTTTACTTTGAAGAGAAATTTTCTCTAAGTCATCTCTATTATGGCTTTTATTTTCTTAATTCGTTTATCAAGAAGAAAAGGAGTAATTTAAAATTCCACAAGGCCTTCTGTTCACCACTAACGCTACTATGAACTCATTCTTGCCCACAAGACAACATGGGTTTGCGTTCAACACACTTAAGAGAAGAAATCCAAAGTGCCTTGGGAACAAGGTTAGAAGGAGAAGGTCGAGTTGAAATCATCTTTAGGACATCATTAGTTAATTGCCAATTTTTAATTGAAGCTAGAGAATCTTAACCAGAATTATCAACGATTTTACTTAGGCTTCACTGAATGAGTATTACCAAGGAGAAAAAATTACTTTCCAAATGCGGTGAGAAAGATTGTGTGATTTCCAAATTGTTCTCTCCGGCTTATTAATTCTTATCATCTTCTAGCAACTAACAATTCATTTCACCTTAAGATCATTTTACGAATTTCACCATAAAAGGAATAATGTTCACTAGAGGAGCTAGGGATATCATGTTATATAATTTTACTTGCAATGATAGTCTCACCTTTGAATACTTAAAGAATTAATTTATCTCAAGTTGGTGACCCCTATGTTACTTTATTTGAATACAAATTTTTGTTTAACTTCCATAAGTATTAAACGACCCATGTTAGTTTACTTATGACACATATTACTAAGTCATAGCAAGATTTAACTCAACATTTATTCTGAAGGGTAAAGTTGTAGCTGTTAGGATAAATTTTATTATCCTATTATTAATTATGCATAGTTAGATTATTTAATTAATTTTATTAATTAAATAATAAATATACTGTTGTATGGTTAATCAACCATATTTGTTTGTATTCAGATGTTATATTGTTTTAAACAATATATTTGTCTTTTTCTAATTCCTGCTTCCCGGATGTTATTGGAAGCTTATCATTTTGGCATTTGGTTGCACCTGTGCAACTTATTCTCCTGTGTGTATTTGGCTATGCAATATCTATAAATATTGCAGCCCATTCTCTGTAATTGTTTTACTGATTGAGATCAATAAAATATATACAGGCTACCGTCCCTGTTTCTCAATCTACATTTGGTTTTCAGAGCAGGTTGAAGGAGATTTGAGGATTGCATAAGAGGTTGAGGAGCATTGGAGAAGCTTTTGCAAGCAGAGGAGAGCCAGAGTTGCCTCCTGCAACTTCCCAGCCCCATCCCTTGCAATACCACAATCAAATTCTTCAAAACCGCCATTAAATCTATGTAAACCGTGTATGGTCTTTGCAATTCAAGCACAAGGAGGATAGAATCCACCAAGGAAGAGATTGCAAGCTCAAAGGAGGGGAGAAATTGATAGAAGTGTTATACACAGTCAAAACCACCTTCTTTCACGCAAAACCGCCTTCAAAAACCGCTGGTCGCTTTTCTCTTTGCTGGAAAATTCACTCAAAACCGGATTTCCAAAACCGTGGTTTTATGAAAAAGGTATGGTTTTACAGTTTGGAAGTGTTTAATTATAAATTCCTCTTACATATACTGTTTAGCTTAGCCGCCCAAGTGGCTAGCATAACTTTTGTAAGACACTTCCCATAAAGAGAGGTCAAGGGGTCAAATCCCCCTCCCTCACCCACTACCAAATTTGGCAAAATTTTTGGCGGAACTGCTAAATTTAGCAGATTTTTTGAATTTAGTTATAACTAACTAAATTTAGCGGAGAAATCCCTAATTTAGGGTAAAAAAAAAATTTCTCCCATTCGGCCTGGTTTTTCATTTTGGACATTTTTTGCAAAAAGGAGACCCATCTAAAAATTGCATTTCAGCTATTTTCTTGCAATTTTTAGCATTTTGGGTCGTGTTGGGCTCAGGAGGCCACCAGGACCCGCGAAACAGAATTTTTGCCTGTCATTCAAATTGTACAATTTTTTGAATGTAAATTATATACTGCTGCTTATTGTACTAATTTGCAGGTTGTCATAGTCAACTGCAAACTTTGTAACTGCTCAAAAAGTGGCAGAATTGTAATAAAAAATAATAAAAAATTGGTTCTGTAACACTCACGAGATCCTAGATCTCATTCGCAGCGTTCGGTATATACAGTGCCTCTGGGAAGCGCTTACGGGTAAAAGCCGTCGCGACTACTACTGCACTTAACGCCTAATATAGCTGCAACAACGTCGTCTGGGCATCGACCCTATAAATCGACGGGGAGTAATAAGGTCACAGTGCACACACTATGAACCATCCCATCCGTCTGTGAACGATTGCAAGACATAAATCCGACTGAGAAAATTATCCGAGTATATAGCGAAGTTACGCGCGCGTATGAGGATATTTCTTGAGGCCGGTGTCAATAATCGCACAGACCCCATCAGTACTGTCTTGGTACCACGTATCGAATTCTTTCACGTACGTTAACGCCTCTTTCACGTACCGCCGGGTATATAGAAAGGGCGAGCTTCTTCCACGTACCGACGGGTATATCGGAAGGGCGCGTATATAGAAAGGTTTGGTATATCGGACTGACGGTATATAGATTGGGAGACCTTATACCTGGAGTGATAAGAGCCAAACCCTGTCAGTGATCTCTGCAAAATGGGCACCAATGCCCCCAAATTTTTTCTTCCGGATTCACAATTGCTCAGAGGAAGCAACTATGCTGCTTGGAAGACAAAAATCAAGACACAGCTTGAGTTTGAAGAAATCTGGCCTGTGTGACTGGTACTCTAACCAGATCACCAACTGATGCAACACAACAACGACAATTTGATAGAGCGGATCAAAAAGCAAAGCTCATCATCTTGTTTGGAGTATCCGACGATGTGCAAGTCCACATTCGAGATGCCACATCAGCAAAAGAAGCTTGGGATAAGCTGAGCACAATATATGAGGCCAAGAACAAGAATGTCATACTCAATTTGCAGAGTCAGTTACATACATTGAAATTCAACAGAATGAGAAAATTGAAGCCTTCCTAAGAAGAGTTGCAGAGTTGAGGGCTTCACTTCTAGCCCTAGGAGAAGAGGTCAAAGATGAGTCTCGCGTTCCCATTGTTCTGAGAGCTCTCCCTTCTTCTTACCGAATTTTTGTCACAACTCTAAACTTGTCAGATACGACAATTAGTTTGACAAGCTAGTAAACCTACTGCAACAGAGGAAGCAATGCACAACAAGGATGATGAAGAGGAGCAGGCACTGTCTTCACATCAAAAATGGAAAGGAAAAGGTAAAGGAAAACCTAAATCCTTTCAGAAGTCCCCTCATCAAAATCAGTATCATGGGGACAATCAACAGAAGAAGCAATGTCCAATTTGCAAAAGACGCACATGACTTACAAGAATAGTTGGTTAACACATATCGGAAAGGGTGTCATCAATCAATTCGGACCACACAACAACAAACCTTACAAGGGACAGGCCAAACAACAATCACGGGTAAAAAAGGGGAACTGGAAAAGAAGACCCCACCAGCAAGGTAATATTGCTGAGCAACAAGAACAGTCAGACAATGAAGACTTCTTGTTCACTGCTCGATCAAGTGAACCATCCACGTCATCTAGTGATGTCTGGTATGTTGATTCGGGAGCCACTCGACACATGACCGGCCACAGAGACTGGTTTATTTCAATGAGGGACACGCCATCAAAAAAAATCATGTTTCGTTGGATGATGATTCATATACAGTTCAGGGGATTGGGAAACATTTCTCTACCCCTTGGTTCACGCAAATGCAGACTATCAGATGTTCTATATGTCCCTGGGTTGACAAAGAATCTTCTTTTTCAGTCAGTCAACTCCTAGATCACAACCTAAAAATTGACTTTGATAGTCAATCCGGCAAGAAAAATGTGTTTGATTCGAGATAAATCATCAGAGGCTCGAAAATATTGCAAAAGCCTCAATGTGGGACGCATGTTCCAACTTGATTTCATTCACAAAGATGATCAGCACTTGTGGCTAAAAAACTCCACCTCAGCCCAGTTGTGGCATCAGAGATTTGGTCATGTAAGTTTCAAATATCTCGAAACACTTCACCGGTGTAATATGGTACATGGGCTACCATCTCTTCAGAAGGATACAGACAAGTGTCCTCTCACTGCTAGCTAGCAAAAAAAACAACACACAGAGTTTCATTCCAAAAGTACTTTTCGAGCTCATGGTAAACTTGACCTGGTTCATACCGATCTTTGCGGTCCGATGCAGCCAAGTCATTCTGGGTTCCAGTACTTCATGCTTTGTGTTGACGACTATTCAGGAAAATGTGATTTTTTTTTTGTCTTCGCAAGAAAAGTGAAGCCTTTGAAACCTTCAAAAAGTTCAAAGTAGCAGTTGAGTTGAGAAAGAAACTGGTCGTCACATCAGAAACTCTCTCTCACTCAGATCGATCGGGGGGGGGGAATTCACCAGTGATGAGTTCAGAGACTACCTACAAACTCACGGGATTCGTCGACAAATGCCCTCCTCCTCCACACACACACCACCAGCAAAAATGGTGTTGTTGAGAGAAGAAATCGTACTATCATGGAAATGGTGCGATGCATGATCGATGATTCCGGACTTGCAAAGACATTTTGGGCAGAAAAAGCAAAAAAAAACAACAGTGTATTTTTTGAACAGAGCACCCACAACTGCTCTTGATGGAATAACACCACAAGAAGCATGGTCAAAAAGGAAACCATCCATTGCACACCTCAGAGTATTCGGGTGCAAAGCAAGCATGCACATACCCAACCCAAAGAAAGAAAGAAATTGGACATGAAGTCACAAAAAACTCATCTTCATTGGGTACAGTGAAGAGACTCTTGGGTATAGATTGATGGATCCTAAGACCAGAAAAGTCTACACACCAGCAGAGATGTTGAGTTTTTTTTGAGAGAGAAGAAGAAGCAGAGACTCCTCCTCCGGACACAAGATGTAGATTTTTTCACCTTGTAAAAATTGAAGCTAATGTTCCCTCAGAAGATGAAGTGATGATGGGGATGATGGTGTTGATCAGATAGAACCACAACCCATGGGAACAGTTCAACGTATGCCTAAATGGTGTGTAAGTACATTACGAGATGCAAAATGGATGCTCCACCGGATACATCCACCCCTGGACACGGACTCGCAGTAGTAAAGCAAGAGAAGAAGTTAACTTTTGCTTTGATGAGTAGAGTTATTGAATCAGATGAGCCCTCTACAGTCCAGGAAGCCCTACAGTCAAAAGCTTGGAAAGATGCCATGGATTCTGAATATCAATCAGTGATGAAGAATAACACTTGGCAGCTTGTGTGATCTTCCACCAGGGAAGAAACCCATTGGATGCAGATGGATATTCAAAAAAACTAAGTACAAAGCAGATGGGACAGTGGACAAGTACAAAAGCAAGACTTGTAGCAAAGGGGGGTACACAAAAAGAAGGCATTGACTATGAGGAGACATTTTCTCCCACAGCTAAGATCAAAATGATCAGGATGATCTTTTGCTCTCTAGCTGCACAGTTTTTGGATGGAAAGTCCACCAAATGGACGTAAAAAGTGCCTTCCTAAATGGAGATTTACAAGAAGAAGTCTACATGACTCAACCTGAGGGATATGTTGTACCTGGTCAAGAAGAAAAGGTATGCAGACTCAGGAAATCTCTGTATGGCCTCAAACAGGCACCCCGGGCATGGTACATCAAGATTGATGAGCATCTCGTACAACATGGATTTGTTAGAAATCCATACGATCCCAATCTCTACCTCAAAAAAAAAGGGGGGGGGGGGAGATGGTGATTGTTTGTTGTCTATGTCGATGATCTAGTCATCACTGGCAGTTCAGTGAGATGATGATGAAATGAAGAAAGATCTTAATCGATCATTCGACATGACAGATCTCGGGCTGATGCACTATTGTCTTGGATTGGAAGTATGGCAGAAAGAGAATCACATATTTTTGTTTCTCAGATGAAATATACCAAGACAACGCTCGAAAGTTTAGGATGATGGATTGCACACCAATTGCTACACCTATGGAGAACAGATTACAGTTTATCTCATTCAGATCCATCTCCTGAGGTAAGTGCCACTCTCTATCGGCAGCTGATTGGGAGTCTCATTTACCTGACCTACACTAGACCAGATATCAGCTTTGCAGTGAGCTATCTATCCAGGTTCATGCAGGAACCCCCAAATTTTTGTCATTGGAAAGCAGCAAAGTGCATTTTGAGATATCTCAAAGGATCAGTGGATCTTGGTCTAGAATACAAGAAGAAAAAAAACTTCTTTGACTGGATATTCGGATTCAGATCATGCAGGTAACATTGATGATAGAAAATCCTTCTGGATTTGTATTCTTTATGGGATCTGGACCAATATCATGGGGAAGTAAGAAACAACACTTTGTTTTCTCGCTCTTCCACAGAAGCCGAGTATCGTTCTGCAGGAGAAGCTGTCTGTGAAAGCGATTTGGCTACGTCGTCATACTAGAAGGACTTGGAATACCACAGGACAAACCACCACCATGTATGTTGACAATGAAGGTGTTCTCAAACTTGTTCGCAATCCAGTTTTTTCATGAGAGAACAAAGCACATTGAGGTTCAGGTTCATTTCATACGTGAACATGTGTTGAAGCACAACATCCAGCTTCAATTTTGTCCAACTGCTGAACAACGAGCAGATATTTTCACAAAGTCACTTGCACGTGACAAGTTCGAGTTGTTCAGAGAGTTTTTCTCTCCTCATCTCTTCAGACAATGCACAATTAAGGGGGGGAATGTTAGGATAAAATATTATTATCCTAATATTAATTATGCATATTTTTAAATTATTTAATTAATTTTATTAATTATTAAATAATAATATGTTATTTTTGTTATTTAGGAATTTGGTTCACCTGTGCAACTTAATTCTTTTGTTTGTATTTGGCTGTGCAATATCTATAAATATTGCAGCCCATTCTCTGTAATGGTTGATTGATTGAGATCAATAAAAATTCATCAGGCTTCTTGGTCCGTCCCTGTTTTTTCAATCATCACGCACTACAATATGCAGTGAATGCAACCAAAGGCATTTCAAAAACAAAGGCTTGAATGCATTTAGATCATTTTAAATGGATCACTTTTTGTAAGACTGACAAAAATTGACAAACACAAAAAAGGTGGCAAATTCTTATTAGATAACTATTGCCACAATGAATGACTAACAACATTTGCAAAAATACAAAGTCGTTTTACAAAAATTGTAGCTTTGATTTTGCAAACCTGAAAAATGTGAAATAAAAATGATACGCATTGGAGTAATTCTATTGACTTCACCCTTCACAAAGATAGAAATAAGTGGTCTATAGCCAAGTTGATTAATGTGGAGATTACCGTAAAGCCCTTATTGGCTTTGTTTCACAATTGACAATCAGAAAAAAAAAGCAAGATGGAAGACCTCTGATTGGCTCAGGCTTTTTCACAAAGAAAAAAATGGTCTAATTAGAAGACTGAAAAAATGCAAATTAGCTGGAGAAAAATGATTGGCTCAAGATTTTAGTCAAAAGAACTTCGTAAACATGAAAAAAGTCAAAAACTATTGACAGAGTGAAGCCATATGGCACCAAAATGATTGGTTAAAGCTTTGTAAAGACAAAAATTTGCAAAAAAATTATAGATCTAAATAGAAATATGTCAGACTGAAGCCACTTAGCACTCTAATAGTGGGTATAACTTCACAAACAGAAAAAATGGATAGTGAATCTATTTGAAGAAATTGTATTTTCCAAACTTTGCAAAATCGATAGGATCATTTTATACAAAAAGTGACAAAGTGAAGCTAGATGACATTAAATGATTTTAATCAGGCTTCATAAAAGTATATCTAGATAAGAAAAATAAAGGTTTTCCCCATGGAATGGATTTAAACACTCCGAACTAATAGTATCTAAAGAATATTTCAGATCCACAGTCAAAAATGACCCAAATGGAATTAAATGGTGTAAACACTTAAAATAATCTTGCAGATGATGAATTTAAACTGTAAATCACTGAAACAAATGCAGAAAAAATATCCAAGTATAGTAGAAAATCTCAAACACAATCTAAACAACCATTTAAGCATATTTCACCTATATTTCAAAAACTATTTAGGTGGTAGTTGGAAATTTGGAAAACCTAGTTAGCTTGAAGTTGTCGGGTGAAGTTTTATCCCCAGGTTTAACAGATCTAAATATATTCAATCTTATTCGATCTTGCAAGCCAAAAAAAAACACCAATATATAGTTCTACACACATAAAATCATCTGCATTGTAACATGTTAAAAAATGCCGGAAGATATAATTTAAAAATTGTAGATCCACAAATAAAGGGATAATTTTAGTGCAAATATTCGTAATATGTTCACAATTTCATTGGCAGGAAAATTTGAAAAGGTGATTTTTTCAGAGTGGGTCAGTTTCCTATCTTCCTAAAATTTATAGTATATTTTTTTTTTTGGGGTCAGCTTCACCTACATTTGAAAAACATCTCCTATAAAAACCTAGGTGATTCCCGGGTAGTATACTAGGGCCAAATTCCAAAGTAGCTTACTAAATTACCAATACCGTGAACTCACATACTCTTAAGCACCATAGATTGTTTGTTGGTAATTAAATGTTAGTAGTTTAGAGTCGGGATTGACCGATGATATTTGCTGATGTGCTTACATGGATATAGTTGACTGACGCGATAAGGAGGTATTGTAAATGGTTGACAGATCCTTATTTGTTCTCAATGCAACAGGGATATAGTTGACACGTGACAAAGAGGTTTTGCAGACATGTGACAAGGAGGTATTGAAGACATGCGACAAGGGGGTTAGCTTTGATGTGCAACAAATATATAGTTGACATGTGACAGAGGCAGTTGATGCCTTGTTGACGTGTTATTGATGCATGATAATGGGGATAGTTATTGATGCATGATAGGTATTGTGATATTTAAGGCACGACATGAATTTTGATTCTGACACACTACTTAGTTATTTTATTGACGTATGACTCTATCTTTTAATGGAAGGTGCTAGTCCTCATAATGCAAAACCCTAAAAAATACTAAAAATATATCAGAAGTCCATG
Source organism: Taxus chinensis (assembly GCA_019776745.2). Taxonomy (NCBI): domain Eukaryota; kingdom Viridiplantae; phylum Streptophyta; class Pinopsida; order Cupressales; family Taxaceae; genus Taxus; species Taxus chinensis. The sequence continues at coordinate 904,455,404 of CM034147.1, read as the reverse complement.
TTCAAGTATTTTTGAAATCTTCATAGATGCTGATACAGATATTGAAATTGAAACCAATAACCATTAGCTACACCAGACACAGAAAGAATTAGAATATTGACTGTGTGGAAGGTAATTTGTAAGGTGGACATGCATTCTATGGGGTCTACTATCAAAAAATGACACCTACGAAGAGTTTTTATGCCAAATCTTGAAGACATAACTATTGAGATGCTAGATCCTTGAAGATATTCTTCTTGTTAGGGTGTTCAACCAGGAGTGCATCAAGATATCACATAAATAAATACTCAGCAAAATGGAAACACATAAATCAAATTCAAATTTAGTTCATGAAAGAGGAAAACCAGGTGATTGTGAATTGCTCAAAATTCTACTCAAAAAAGTAAAACATTGAAAACGAACAAGAATATGTGGACCATTGGCAAGACATACACATGTTTGATTGATTGGCAGCCAAATTTCCATTTATCAACCTTACAATCATCTTAATTTAGAAAGATGAAATCTGAATGTAATGTACATTGAATATGTATGTGGAAATGGGAAAGTAACAAAAAATACAAATGAAAGCTGGACACTATAGAAAAAACATTGTGGAAAATAATATTTGACTGTAATGGGGCGGATGGCTAGAAAAAAAAAACACACAAGTGGAAAACTGAAAAGGAATGCATGCTGTAAATATGTAGCGAATCTTATGAAGCAGAGTAGAAAAAATGTAGACATCTCATCTCATGGAAAAGGGAGGAAAATTCACATCACAAATTGGTACTCAATGAATCAAAACAAATCTACATGCAAAAATCATACAAATTCTCTAATTTTTCACATTTACACAAAAAAAGGAAAAGAATTTCAGATTTCCCAGTTCATTTCATAGTTTTTTTATCAATATAATGGAATCAAGCAAAATGTACCTCTCAGTCTCATTGGTCTAAAATTTAGTGGATTGGAAATGGCAAAATGCCGTTCGATGATAGAGACCCCAAAGAAGATTTGAAAGAGAATGTAAAAATTCCAAATTTTTATCTCTTTGAATCAAATTGATGAAGTGACAACAGTCGACAACACTTCATTGTATATTATCCATGTCTATACTTTAGAAAATCATATAAGGACACCTCATCTGTTGGGTGTTATGAAAATGGTTGAAAACTGTAATCCAAAAACCTACATAAAATAGTTTTTCTCATTTGAAAGATATTGATGGAATGACTGATTATGAAATTGTTATGAACTTGGTATGCATCAGAGAAAAATGGTGCATTTGTGTTATATAGGGTCACCAAACAGGGTTTGTGTTAGATTACAAACAACAGTGGCCCCAGGTATATGCTACCAATTCACTGTATGGCTCAACATAATGAATTTAGCGTATAAAATGGTAAGCAAATTTGAAAATGTTGCTAAATTAGAAACCTTATAAGAGAGAACTTCATGCCTATATGGCAAGCAGTCTTCCAAGTGATTTCTTGAGTCCTATAAATTTTCAATTGGAATTAAAGATGCAAAAAACAAAAAAGATGTTGAGACTAAATGGATCCTTATAATGAACCACTTTTGCAGAGTTACTGAATTTCATTATATCTTCATTTTTTTGAAAGATTAGTAACAAAAATAAATCACAGTATGAAAACAACACATTCAGATCAAAAAAAAGCTATCACCATAATGAATTTCATTGGAAATGTTTAGATTGAAATGCCAAAAATTGCAAGGTTAAAATACTATTTGTCAAAATGCAAAGGAATAATATCTATAATTTATTGGGAAACCAAGAGGATGAAGGTGTTTAAGGAAGAAAAATTGTTTGGAAATGAATGTAAATTAAAATTTAAAACACCATTCAAAAATTTGAACCCAATGCACTCTTGAAAAACATTCAATGATATACATCAGGTCAGAACTAAAATTGACAAAGAATATGTCCATAGTAGAATATTGACATGAAATATTTTGGAAAATCATGAACAGGTCCCAACCAAGGCCATCAAGTTGTTTTGGATGAAATCAAACTTCCCTAACAAAATGAATCAAATAGATCCTATCTTCAATTGTTGAAACAAATCAAGACTCAAATTGACATATTAGTGCTAAAATGGGTTTAAAATATTGTAGGAATTTTCAGAATCATGAATCCCTCTTGAGAAAAATGCCAACCATTGAAAAATTTCAAAGGATTATAATCCATCCTCTCCATGAAAATGCAAAGGGGATGTTGAAGAGAAGTTTTGGAACTGGAAAATAAGCCCACAAGTATCATCTAGGTTGAAATTTACCAAGAATTCAAAAAATAATGGCCTTGAAAGATGTCAAACTTGGACCTTGATTTTAATCTATAAATACAATATCATTGAAAGACAAAATTCCTTTTTGACCTTAAAAGATGAAAAATTTGCATGGTCATATTGATCATTAAAGTTTTTTCATACTTGTTGGCAAAGACCTTGAAAAGTTTGATACTTAATTTTGTCTTTTTAAGGATCACTATTAAGATTTAAAAAATCACTCACGATATGGTTGATTAACCATATAAAAAAAAACATTATTTATTTAAATTAATTAATTAATTTAAACTATAAATATGCAATTAATATTAGGATAATAAATTTATCCTAACATTCCCCCCCTTAATTGTGCATTGTCTGAAGAGATGAGGAGAGAACTCTCTGAACAACTCGAACTTGTCACGTGAAGTGACTTTGTGAAAATATCTGCTCGTTGTTCAGCTGTTGGACAAAATTGAAGCTGGATGTTGTGCTTCAACACATGTTCGCGTATGAAATGAACCTGAACCTCAATGTGTGCTTTTGTTCTCTCATGAAAAACTGGATTGCGAACAAGTTTGAGAACACCTTCATTGTCAACATACATGGTGGTCGGTTTGTCCTGTGGTATTCCAAGTCCTTCCAGTATGCGACGTAGCCAAATCGCTTCACAGACAGCTTCTCCTGCAGAACGATACTCGGCTTCTGTGGAAGAGAGAGAAACAAAAAGTGTTGTTTCTTACTTCCCCATGATATTGGTCCAGATCCCATAAAGAATACAAATCCAGAAGTGGATTTTTTCTATCATCAATGTTACCTGCATGATCTGAATCTGAATATCCAGTCAAGAAGAAGTTTTCATTCTTCTTGTATTCTAGACCAAGATCCACTGATCCTTTGAGATATCTCAAAAATGTGCTTTGCTGCTTTCCAATGAACTTTTGGGTTCCTGCATGAACCTGGATAGATAGCTCACTGCAAAGCTGATATCTGGTCTAGTGTAGGTCAGGTAAATGAGACTCCCAATCAGCTGCCGATAGAGAGTGGCACTTACCTCAGGAGATGGATCTGAATGAGAGATAACTGTAATCTGTTCTCCATAGGTGTAGCAATTGGTGTGCAATCCATCATCCTAAATTTCTCGAGCGTTGTCTTGGTATATTTCATCTGAGAAAAAAAAATATGATTCTCTTTCTGCCATACTTCCAATCCAAGACAATAGTGCATAAGCCCGAGATCTGTCATGTCGAATGATCGATTAAGATCTTTCTTTTCGTTTCATCGATCATCTCACTGAACTGAACTGCCAGTGATGACTAGATCATCGACATAAACAACAACAATCACCATCCCCCCTTTTGCTTTTTGAGGTAGAGATTGGGATCGTATGGATTTAACAAATCCATGTTGTACGAGATGCTCATCAATCTTGATGTACCATGCCCGGGGTGCCTGTTTGAGGCCATACAGAGATTTCCTGAGTCTGCATACCTTTTCTTCTTGACCAGGTACAACATATCCCTCAGGTTGAGTCATGTAGACTTCTTCTTGTAAAAATCTCCATTCAGGAAGGCACTTTTTACGTCCATTGGTGGAACTTTTCCATCCAAACTGAGCAGCAGCTAGAGCAAAGATCATCCTGATCATTTTGATCTTAGCTGTGTGGGAGCAAATGTCTCCTCATAGTCAATGCCTTCTTTTTTGTGCATACCCCTTTGCTACAAGTCTTTTTTTATACTTGTCCCACTGTCCCATCTGCTTTGTACTTAGTTTTTGAAATCCATCCATCTGCATCCAATGGGTTTTTTCCCTGGTGGAAGATCAACAAGCTGCCAAGTGTTATTTTCATCACTGATTGATATTCAGAATCCATGGCATCTTTCCAAGCTTTTGACTGTAGGGCTTCCTCCTGGACTGTAGAGGGCTCATCTGATTCAATAACTCTACTCATCAAAAAAGTTAACTTCTTCTCTTGCTTTACTGCGAGTCCGTGGTCCAGGGGGGGTGGATGTATCGTGGTGGAGCATCCATTCTTGCATCTCGTAATGTACTTGTACACCATTTAGGCATACGTTGAACTGTTCCCATGGGTTGTGGTTCTTCTATCTGATCAACACCATCATCCCCATCATCACTTTCATCTTCTGAGGGAACATTCAGCTTCAATTTTTACAACTGGTGAAAAAAAATCTACATCTTGTGAGAGGAGGAGGTCTCTCTCTGCTTCCTTCTTCTAAAAAAAAAAACTCAACATCTCTGCTTGTGTAGACTTTTCTGGTCTTAGGATCCATCAATCTATACCCAAGAGAGTCTCTTCACTGTACCCAATGAAGATGAGATTTTTTTGTGACTTCATGTCAATTTTTTTTTTTGTTTGGGTATGTGCATGCTTGCTTTGCACCCGAATACTCTGAGGTGTGCAATGGATGGTTTCCTTTTTGACCATGCTTCTTGTGGTGTAATTCCATCAAGAGCAAGTTGTGGGCACTCTGTTCAACAAATACACTGTTGTTTTTGCTGCTTCTGCCCAAAATGTCTTTGCAAGTCCAGAATCATCGATCATGCATCACACCATTTCCATGATAGTACGATTTTTCTTCTCTCAACAACACCATTTTGCTGCGGTGTGTGTGGAGGAGGCATTTGTCGACGAATCCCCGTGTTTGTAGGTAGTCTCTGAACTCATCACTGGTGAATTCCCCCCCCCCCCCTCGATCTGAGTGGAGAGTTCTGATGTGATGACCAGTTTTTTCTTTCTCAACTGAACTTTGAACTTTTTGAAGGTTTCAAAGCTTCACTTTTCTTGCGAAGACAAAAAATCCACATTTTTTTGTGAATAGTCGTCAACACAAAGCATGAAGTACTGGAACCCAGAATGACTTGGCTGCATTGGACCGCAAAGATCGGTATGAACCAGGTCAAGTTTACCATGAGCTCGAAATGTACTCTTTTGGAATGAAACTCTGTGTTTTTTCCTGCTAAGCAGTGAGGACACTTGTCTGTATCCTTCTGAAGAGATGGTAGCCCATGTACCATATTACACCGGCGAAGTGTTTCGAGATATTTGAAACTTACATGACCAAATCTCCTGATGCCACAACTGGGCTGAGGTGGAGTTTTTAGCCACAAGTGCTTGATCATTTTTGTGAAAAATCAAGTTGAAACATTCGTCCCACATTGAGGCTTTTGCAATTATTTTCGAGCCTTGATTTATCTCGATCAAAAACATTTTTTCTTGCCGGATTGACTATCAAAGTCAATTTTTAGGTTGTGATCTAGGAGTTGACTGACTGAAAGAAGATTCTTTGTCAACCCAGGGACATATATAGACATCTGATAGTCTGCATTTGCGTGAACCAAGGGGTAGAGAAATGTTTCCAATCCCCTGAACTATATGTATATGAAGAATCATCTCCCAACGAAACATGATTTTTCGATGGCGTGTCCCTCATTGAAATAAACCAGTCTCTGTGGCCGGTCGGTCGAGTCGAGGGCTCCCGAATCAACATACCAGACATCACTAGATGACGTGGATGGTTCACTTGATCGAGCAGTGAACAAGAAGTCTTCATTGTCTGACTGTTCTTTGTTCTTGTTGCTCAGCAATATTACCCTTGCTGGTGGGGTCTTCTTTTCCAGTTTCCCTTTTTTGCCCCCTTGTGATAGTTGTTTGAATGTCCCTTGTAAGATTGTTGTTGTTGTGGTCCAGAATTTGCTTGATGAACCTTTCTTATAAGTGTTTAAACCAACAATCTTTTAAGTCATGTCCTCTTTTGCAAATTGGACATTGCTTCTTCTTTGTTGATTGTCCCCATGATACTGATTCTGATGTGGGGACTTCTGATAGGATTTAGGTTTTTTCCTTTACCTTTTCCTTTCCATTTTTGATGTGAAGAAAGTGCCTGCTCCTCTTCATCATCCTTATTGTGCATTGCTTCCTCTTGTTGCAGTAGGTTTACTAGCTTGTCAAAACTAATTGTCGTATCTGACAAGTTTTTAGAGTTGTGACAAAAATGTGGTAAGAAGAAGGGAGAGCTCTCAGAACAATGGGAACGAGATCATCATCTTTGACCTCTTCTCCTAGGGCTAGAAGTGAAGCCCTCAACTCTGCAACTCTTCTTAGGAAAGCTTCAATTTTTTCTCATTCTGTTTGAATTTCAATGTATGTAACTGACTCTGCAATTGAGTATGACATTCTTGTTCTTGGCCTCATATATTGTGCTCAGCTTATCCCCATGCTTCTTTTGCTGATTGTGGCATCTCGAATGTGGGCTTGCACATCGTCGGACACACTCCAAAACAAGATGATGAGTTTTGCTTTCTGATCTGCTCTATCAAATTGTCGTTGTTGTGTTGCATCAGTTGGTGATCTGGTTAGAGTACCAGTCACAACAGGCCAGATTTCTTCAAACTCAAGTTGTGTCTTGATTTTTGTCTTCCATGCAGCATAGTTGCTTCCTCTGAGCAATTGTGAAATCTGAAAAAAAATTTGGGGGCATTGGTGCCCATTTTTGCAGAGATCACTGACAGGGTTTGGCTCTTATCACTCAGGTAGGTATAGGTCTCCCAATCTATATACCGTCAGTCTGATATACCGAACCTTTATATATACGCACCCTTCCGATATACCCGTCGGTACGTGGAAGAAGCTCGCCCTTTCTATATACCTGGCGGTACGTGAAAGAGGCGTTAACGTACGTGAAAGAATTCAATACGTGGTACCAAGACAGTACTGATGGGGTCTGTGTGATTATTGACACCGGCTCAAAGAAATATCCTCATACGCGCGCGTAACTTCGCTATATACTTGGATAATTTCTCAGTCCGGATTTATGTCTTGCAATCGTTCACAGACGGATGGGATGGTTCATAGTGTGTGCACTGTGACCTTATTACTCCCCGTCGATTTATAGGGACGATGCCCAGACGACGTTGTTGTTGCAGCTATATTAGGGCATTAAGTGCAGTAGTACGACGGCTTTACCCGTAAGCGCTTCCAGAGGCACTGTATATACCGAACGCTGCGAATGAGATCTAGATCTCGTGAGTGTTACAGAACCAATTTTTTTTTTTTTTTTATTACAATTCTGCCAGTTTCTGAGCAGTTACAAAGTTTTGCAGTTGACTATGGCAACCTGCAAATTAGTACAATATGCAGCAGTATACAATTTACATTCAAAAAAAATTACAATTTGAATGGCAAAAAAAAAATTTCAGTTTCGCGGGTCCTGGTGGCCTCCTGAGCCCAATACGACCCAAAATGCTAAAAATTGCAAAAAAAAATAGCTGAAAATGCAATTTTTTAGATGGGTCTCCTTTTGCAAAAAATGTCTGGAATGAAAAAAACAGACCAATGGGAGAAATTTTTTTTTTTTTACCCTAAATTAGGGATTTCTCCGCTAAATTTAGTTAGTTATAACTAAATTCAAAAAAGTCTGCTAAATTTAGCAGTTCGCCAAAAAATTTTTCCGCCAGATGCAAAAGGTGAGTTTTTGTTTTTTTTTTTGGGGGTGGGATTTGACCCCCATGCACCTCTCACTCCCAAGGCGCATGCACTAACCAACTTGGCCACTTAGGGCGCTTGAGCTATGAAAGGAAAATTTGTATTTTAATTGAAAGTAAAATTGACTTACCTTTTAAAAAAATGATGACTTGGTTGAGTAGAGGCTCCACGTGTGCGCATGCTGGTGGTGAGGGCATTTTTTAGGGTTTTTTTTTGCTCAAAAAAAAACGGATCTGAAGCTTTTTTTTTTTTTTTTTTTATTTTGCTCCAGCCTTTTTTTTTTTTTTCAGCCCTTTTTTTTTTTTTTTTGTTTTGTTTTTTTTTTTTCACGCATTTTTTTTTTTTTTTTTTTTTTTTTTTGTTGATTTTTTTTTTTTTTTTTTTTTTTTTTTTTTTTTTTTTTTTTTTTTTTTTTTTTTTTTTTTGCTTTTTTGCAAGGTTTTTTTTTTGTTTGTGTTTTTTGGTTGATTGAATGGGCAGGCTTTTTGCAAAAAAATTTTTTTTTTTTTGCTGTGCAGGCTTGGGCGTTTTTTGATTTTTTTTTGCAGGTTTTGCCACATTTTTGGGCTTTTTTTTTTTTTTTTTTTTTTTATTGTGCTTTTTTCTTTGTGCAGGCATGGAGGCATCAAATGGCTTTGTGCAATCTCATTGGGAAGGCAAACTGCTTTATTTTTTTTGCAACAAACACGTTTTTTTTTTTGCATGTTTTTTTTTGTTTACTGCTTCTCAAAAAAAATGCTAATGGAGTCCATTGTTTTGCCTTCTTTTTTTTTTTTTCTTTTTTTCCACTTTTTTTTTTGTGCATTTCTTGACTTGTGGTTGCACTGGACCCTTTTTTTTACACTACCAAATTTTGATCAAGTTCCATGATTCCAAAATCAAATTGCTTTTGTTCACTGCAGGTGCATATACATAAACAAAGACCTCCAAAACAAAAAAGCAACTTCTCCAAATAGTAATAAAAAAACCCTAAGACAAAACCCTTTTAAAAAATTTTTTTTTATTATTTTCCAATACCTGCAGCAAATTTTGCCTGGTGCTGAGTGCACCAGTGCAAAAAAAAAATTTGCCTTCCAAACACCTGGAAGGACAGGAGGAGGATGTGGGGGAGGCAGGGGGGGCTGGGAGTTTGCACGAGGCTGCACAGGCTCTCAAATGCTGCTGCAAACACTTCTCCAATCTCTCTCTCTCTCTTCTGCTCTCTCTTCCACACCTTCACAGGGCCAGATTCTCGCTCTGGTACCAAATGTAGATTGAGAAACAGGGACGGAAGCCTGATGTAATTTTATTAATCTCAATCAACTAAAAAATTACAGAGAAATGGGCTGCAATATTTATAGATATTGCACAGCCAAATACATCCGGGAGAATAAGTTGCACAGGTGCAACCAAATTCCAAAATAAACAAGCTTCCAATAACATCCGGGAAGGAAGCAAAATAATAAAAACAAATATATTGTTTAAAAAAATATAACAGTATGAATAAAGACAAATATGGTTGATTAACCATATAACAAAATAACAAAAATATTATATTATTTAATTAATAATTAAAATAATAACTATGCATAATTAATATTAGGATAATAATATTTTATCCTAACAATCCATGGGTACAATAATTCACTCATTTCTTTAGCAAGGAACAAACCCAGATTTTATTTCATCAGGGTATGTGAATCCTATCAAAGGTATAGTGTATGAAGATTTATTCAAGCATGAATGCAACATAAACATCTTATATAAGAACACATTTGTTTCCAAGATTAGAATTTAGTTTTTATGAATACATTTAGGAAAGTGGTGCTAGAACAAGGCTAATGTGGTGAGGAGCCTATCAAAGTTCTATCTGATAAAAAGCTATCTTGTTGAATATTGCAAAATATTTCCAGCTGATGCCACCACAGTCTCTCCTTTGGGGTCCAAAATGACATGAACAACTCCAAAAGGGTTCTCAGTGCATTATTCATTCCACTAAAATACAAAAATGAGCTCCGAGATGCCAGATAAAATATCAATAGGTAAAAAATAGAACTGCTGGTGTTGAAGAATCTCAAAACTTCATGTAGAGAAAAAATCGCTTTTGAACAGAGTAGATCAAACAACCTTCTCAAAATCTACTTTCATCTTCTATGAAAGCAGTTGCTTTGCCATGATTGAGAATCATTAATGTAAGGAATACCAATTCTTCCCAATGTTGAGAGTGGAATCTGGAGCATGCGACACACCATCTAAATTTGGTGAACGTCCAAGTTCAAAGAAGCTATTGACAATGCATTGTTTCATACTTTAGTGATGATGTCAACTAGGCATCCCCCTAACTCCTCATTGCCTCCTCCAAAACTAAAAAATTTAAAGATGTAAACTACTTGAAATCAATCTCATAAGATGACATAGGTAGATATATTTACATTTATTGCCACCATAATTTCAACTTTATAAGTTTGAAAACATAGGTTGACATCCGGTCTGAGGAATCTAGTATTAGATCTAGGGACTAGATTATATTAGGTTAAGCAACTCACCCATCTATCTACTAATCCATTTCTTATGTTTATTTCAAAATCTTAGCCAACAAAGATCTACCACATTAGGAGGGATGATTTCACAGCCATCTAAAACACTAGAGGTAACTTAAACCCTATCATATGACCTTTCTTGATTTTTTACAATTATGTTTAATTTATTTTTTATATTTGCAAAATGATTTGATATATTTTTTTATCTTTGTGGGATAAAATCACACAATCAAATTTTACAAAGAGGCAACATTTTTCCATAGATATACAATTCATAATCCACGATCCATTATACAATTCATCATCCACGATCATTCCTTGAAGCTAAATCTACGTCCACATAAAATTCATCATCATCCATATATATCATATCATTATCATATCATAATCCTGACACTCCAATTATTATTAAATTTATCATATGATTATCATAATCCTAACACTCCAATTATTATTAAAAGAAATTATTTATCTATTTCAAATGTGTAGAAACATCTATATCCTAACACATTCCATTTTTTTAAAAATAATTATCCATTATCATCATTCATCATCATCTATATCCATTATAATGTCATCATATCATGTATTACAAGTATAGGGAAGAAGAATTTGAGAACGTTTAAATGTGTTTTTCGTACAACATTTACAAATTTTCTTAAAATAATTATCCATTATCATCATCCAGATTCCATGATCGTGCTTGAAGCTAAATCTACCTCCACATACAATTCATGATAATCCATATATATGAGACTGATTCTATTCTAATGTCATCATCCACATCTAATGCAATCATCATTACAAGTAGAGAAGAAACATAAACGCCATATACAATCTAGAAATTCTATACATAATATATAGGAAGTTATAAAATTAAATATTATATAGTATTTCAAATTTTCAAAGGCTATCAAATTAGAAGTTTCAACTTTCAAATCCAGATAATAAAATTCAAATGCCATGACCATCACATTCAATGTTTCAAATACCTTCAAATATAGATTCAATTTTTCAAGTTTCCACACTCAATAATGAAATTTTTCAACCCTCAATTTTTTTGTACCCCTTTCCACTCCTGTACTCAGCTTTCCCCAATGGCTTCTCTACCTGTACCCCTTTCCCCAATGGCAGAAATAATCTCAGAACTTATGAGATCTTCCGCAGCACTATCTATGATTTTTTAAAATTCTTTCTTCTTGCTTTGTCGCATCTCCATGGGATAGCAAATTTGGATGAGTAGTTGCCTTAGTTTTGAATAAAATTTCAGGGTCGAAGCCATGCTCTTTAATTATCCTTACTTCAGTGTATTGTTTTGTTCATTAACCAAAACAATATTTTCCTTCAAATTCTTCATGTGGATAAACTGTTCTTCATGGTTTCCAAGTGAACTTGGAAAACCTTTTCTTGACTCTTCAAATTTTCATATTTCAACTACACAAAAACAGTGATGTCAATTCAACATATTAATAAAATAAGAAAACTTTAAATTAAGAAAAAATATTGAGGTTGAAAGTGATAATACTTATGACCACTCTATCTCTCTCGGCATTTGAAACTGCTACCATTACCCAAATCCTTGTCCTTAGACCATTTGTTAAAATATGCATGGGCCTCAACACTAATATTTTCCAATTTGTTTAATGTCTTATCCAAAATATTCATCTTTATAGTTGTTGTTATACGTGACAGTCCCACTTCTTACTTGGGTAAGTAAGGAATCCATCTTTTTAGCATAGGTTGATTCTGGACTGGACAAAAGCGTATAAACTATCCCTTTGCCAATAATTTTCATAACGACTTATTATCTCATTGATAAGTACTTTATCCCTTTTCTCCCATTCTATGAATTGGACTATATGAGGTAGAATAAACTCATCGACATGGGATTGACAATTATAACCAATTAAGTTCTCTAAAGGAAAAGGTAGCAAATGTTCACCATCTGTATCTAATGAAGATGATCTCACTGGAGAGGTATGGGGGCTTTCAGGTTGATCAACTAACTACTTTGTTTCTGCCTTTGGGTGACCTAATCCTGTTTGTGATAAAATAAATCAATATTCAAACAAATAAATCTAAAGTGAGAATGTAATTCAATATGGTAAATTATGTTGAAATAGAAGTATACCTGCTGGCCTTGAATCATCTCACGTGTATTGAAAAATCTAGTTGGGTCATTTCTATCAATGCCCAAGTAATCTTTATCTAAATTTATATTATTTAAAATTGATATGCCCATTGTGTTGGGAAAGCCACCAAGTGAGAGGGTTGGAATTTGAAAATGAGGAGGCAATGTTTAGTGTCCCACTAGGGGCCAGAGCAATTGGCATGTGTTTACCAATTTTCTTTTTTCCTAATCCTCTAGTTGAAATTTTGAATATTATTGGTGGAAGAGGGGGTGGTGCCACTGTTTGTACAGAAGGCACTGGAGGACTACAATGTGTTGAAAAGTTCAAGAAAAAACATATGAAAAACTAGAAAACAATGCAAAAACTATGAAATTAAATGAAGTACTATTCAAAACTTGTACCTTGTTTATTGAGGGGTAGCCATAGTCGTGGTGCTTGAGGTGGCCATGTTGGAGTAGTAATTGGTGGTTTTTGAGCTATTTGTTTCTGGGATTTCTGAGGTGGTTGTTGAGAAGACACAAATGCCCTGCGACTCTAACTGAGTGAGTTGGGGAAGATGGTTGACTTTGAGAAACACATGTATGGTCCAAAGTCCTTACAATTTCATCAACATATAATTGGTATGTCAATTCAATAGGGTAAAATTTAAATGGGAAAATGAAAATACAAATTTGGAATTTATAAATAATACATGTAAGGGTATTACTTCTCTGGCGTTTAACCAAATTCAAACCAGTTGAGGGTTCGGAGATGAGTGAGCTTCCATTTCAGATTGTGAATCTCTCGAGATGCCTCAACATGTTGTTGGCCTCTTCCTCTTGATGCTACCTTTTTTAGTGGAAGGGCCTCCATAAATCATTCTCTAGCAAAGTTGCAATCTAGTAAATAGTTGTATACATGCCTAAATCAGTATAATGTCGAAATACAAACTTTATAGTTTATACCTTTGTTCTTCAAATGGAATTGATAAATTTCATCAATGCCTCATCTCGACCAATTCTCTAGGAAGTCATTTGTCTTTTAAATTTAAAATAGCCTACGTAATAGGTAGGCCACTGGAGATAGTTTGTGGAGTAAATGACAAGTTTTTTGAAATCTTTTTCATTTTTAATGTTAGTTCTTAATTTTATTGATAAAAAGGTTCACCAATCAAATTTTTGTTTTACGATAGTTGTAAAAATGTATGCAATGGCCTAGTTTGGTATATCTTTTGTCTGACCCTGCAAAACTATTCCTGGACTTGAAAGAAGGAAATCATAGTTTCAGCAAGAAAGTGGTGTGAAATTACTTGGTGATATCCACACCACGTCTATTATTTATTGACATGAGATGCAAATGCCGAAAAACAATTGGAATTAATATAAATTTAAACTGTATCAAAATTAAAAAATTGAATAAAAAATGACGAATGAAAACAGTTTACATCTTACAATCAATATGGAAACCAAAATTGACTCGAGATATTTATTATCATCTTTGATGAGTGTTTCCTTCATTGTAACAAAGGATAAATTTATTAATGGGAGGCTTGTAAAGTGATGAATATCCAGCTCTGGGTCGATACTGAATTGAAAACCAATTGGTCGTCATCCACAATATGATTAAATATGTCATCCTCTATATTATACGAGGAGAGTAGCTAGTTCAAAATATCTTGGTCTATTTAGAAATTGGGCATATTAAATGAGCCCACCAAACTCACATGCTTCGATCAAATCCTTGTATTCTGAACTCATTTGTAAAACATTCTAGATGCGGGGGCTCAAAGGATTACTGTAGAGTATATTTCCCATGGATAGGGCTTGTGGGTTGATTGGATTTTCCTCACCATTTTTATCTTGAGCTTGGGATGTACTTGTAGTCACTATTTTAGTTATCCTTGAGTTTGATTGTACCTGACGTGGATAATGGATTCCTGTATACAAGAAAATTCAAGAGCCGGAAAGTGTAAATGTGAAAATGACCAGCGGGAGGGTATTTATATGGATAAAACCAAGGTCAACGAACCTCATTGTCACATGTCAATTAGCCTCGTTAACACGCATGTCAATGAGCCTTGTTGACGTGCTTAAACAAGCCTTGTTGACACATGTGCCAACAAGGCTTGTTGATTCCTGCTTCAACGAGGCTTGTTGACATGCATTAACAAGCCTTGTTGTCATGTGTCAATGAGCCTTGTTGACACACGTGTCAACAAGTGTCATTGACACATGTCAATGAGCCTCATCGGCGCGCAACAATGAGCCTCATTGATGCGCACGTCAATAAGGAATCATTGATGGACGTCAATGAGGCACCCATTTTCTACACCCTTACAGTCTTTCTGGGTCAAAAAAAAGTGAGCACGAAAATTTAGCTCTCAACAATTGGTAAATTCACCTTTCACTGAAAATGATTTTGTGGATATTCTCCAGGTATTTTCCACCTCCAATTTTATAGAGATGTCTTAAAATGAACCCCTAATAAATAGTTAATGATTATAGATTATAATGTGAAGACATTAAACATGTGTTTTACATATGCATATAATAGTTAACATATCATGAATGAAAGAAAATAATAATGGCTAGAAAGTAAATGAGACAAAAGAGAAACCATATTTAATTGAGAAACCTTAAGGAAAAAAAATCCACTTAAAAACAAGGTCTTATATTAAGAATTTATCAAAATTTCACCCAACACTTCCACATCACTCCTCGGTCTCACAGTAAACACTATCAGTAAATAAAAAATGGGTAAAAAGGATTACGAATGAAATATTCCCAAAACAAAAAGATTGTAATAAAAATGAAAACCATGGAGGTGACTCCATTATCACATTGGTAGAGGGAAAATTATGGTATCAATGAGATAGATGATAATACTACTCTACTACCAATGAGTGGGTGAAGATCAATACAAAATGGGAGAATCTAATGGGAAATATCTTGTATGGATGAAATTCAAAATGATCATAGAGTCATAGGTGAGCATCAAAGTATGCGCAACCAAATGTGAAAATTATGCAAAATCCTTTGTACACCAAGGAATCAAACAAAAAAATATGCATCTGTAAGGGAAAAGGATGAAAATAATGGTGCCCCATCATAGGACACGATATAGGGTGAGTAATCAAATAATATGCCCCATGGAGAAGATAATTATGTCCATGAAGGTGGACTTTGTGGCAAATTGAATGCGATCAAAAAATAAAAATTCCTGAAGAAAATACGTATGGCCACAAAAGTGGACTTCGATAATTATTCACTGTGAAAATGTTTTCGTAGACCTTTTCTTACTAAGAAAGTATTGAATTTGTTGAATTAAAGAAATTTGGTTATTATTTATCTTATTAAGATTATTTAGAACACTTTTAAAACTATGGTTTTAAAATGAATTTGGAGATTTATAATGTTATTTTTTAAATTGCAATAAGTTATAATAAATATATTTATTTGTTGGTTGCTGAAAGTTACAAGAAAGAGGGAAAATAGAAATTAGTTTGTTACATTTAAATGGTTTAAAAGAGACATGATTTTGTGTTTTATACTCTTCCATAATTGACTTATTATCTAAATTGCTTTAGAAAATGGCCTTCAAGTTATACCTTTAGTCCACTGACTCTTTGGTTTGTAAGAAAACATATTACTCTCATATTCAAGATAGTATTTGAGAATTTCATTTTCAACACACACACACACACAATAATTTTTAAAATAGAAAGGATGGTTTTTATTTATAATGCATTAGTTTTTTAAAAGGGGTTTTTACAAAGGTTTACAATGATATAAATATATGTGTGTGTGTGTGTGTGTGTGTGTACATATATCTATATATATGTATGTATGTATGTATATAAGTATGTATGTATGTATGTATGTATTTTTATAAATGTATATCTGAAAATATATTTATAAGTAACCAAAAAATATTTAAATTATATAAAAAGATAGGTTTTGGAGGGGTGCGTGGTTGGGCCTAGCCCCTCGTCTCCATTGTTTTGGTTTATGGCTTAGCCTTTATACGTCACAAACGCCACCACTTACCCATATGGTTATAAGACAATGATTATCCCTTTTTCGTGTTAGAAAATTAATCTTAAGTAGGGTTTAACCCCTCTTAAGATTTATTGAGATATAAACCTTAGTTTATAATTAAATATATATAATATTTTTATTTATTTAATATAAACTATAGTTTATAAGGTTACTTTATTAAATTAAAATTAATTTATAAATATGATGGGGTGTTTCACGATAAGACATGCCCATAAAAATATTTAAATATGACCCTCGGGGTCAGATGAATTCAATTCACGGGAAAAATTTGAAAATTTAAAAAGAGTAGAGAAGTGGTTAAGTTACTGACCCTAAACATGTTTCTTCTAAATAGAAATATGTCATTTATTCATGGTTTTTTACCCTCTCGGGTTTTCCATGTTAAATTGGTGTTTGGTTTTATAAATATTTATTATTATAGCTTATTTTACAATATTTAAATAATCATGTAATGTTTGATTAATATTTTATTAATAGCTCACACCTCGACATGGTACCAAAGTGTGTTAAATTAAATTAACCTATAAAATAAATTGGTTTATTAAATGGTCTGGTGGGAAATGTTTTTGGGGTATTTTTACCCACCTTTGGGATTTTAAATTTTCCCCATTTCAATTTATTTTAACATTCACATGTACCATTGTATATTTAAAATATTTAACACCTCCAATTGTTTTTGCATTAGAAAGGTTTCGATAGTTCAACTCCACATTCATGTGAGGTAAGCATTGGCTTAAATTTTTTGCAAGGATAAATAAATTCCAAATATTTTTAAGTGCATAGGAAAATAATCCACAAAGGTGAATAAGAAGTTTCCCAATTTGGATAGAACCTCAAAGATAATAGGACTATCAAAAAAATTCATTGAACAAGTCATACATAGTAAAATATTTAATAAACCTTACCCCTTTGATATTTAATTTTCACGATCACTCCATATATGCATGGAGATTGATATGTTTTGTGGATTTTTTTAGTATAAGTTTAATAAAAATTTAAAACTTATATTATAACTACTCCATGTATACACCTAATTTTTCACTTTTCATCTTTCATAACTATTATTAAAAATTTCCTTTATGCAGAAAAGGGTCACCGATGCATCTATTTATAGATTTGGTGCCTTAAGGGGTCTACTAAGAATGGGGAATAGTTATTCACGTAACCGTTATGGGTTAGAGACAGTACACGAAGAGAGTGTAATTATTGGGGCTTGACATTATTTTTCCTTACACTAGGTATCCTTATCTTCCTTAGTCTCATGCAAATCACATTCACAGTTTCTTACTTGCATTTCATCACGTGGAACACTATTTATCCATATTCATGATTTATGACACATTAATTTTACTATTCACGACACCTTACCTTATTTTACCATACCTGACCGACACAATTTCCCATGGGATATTGTGTCAGTATTGTATTTCCTCATGGATGATTCCATTACGCATGGGTTATGATTTCCTATATAAACCTTTACCTCATTTGACACTCATAAAGAAAAGGAAATCCATAATCATTCAACTATAATTAACTTTTCTTTTTTATGCCATCTTCTCATTTTCTCGCGTATGTTGGTGTATATGAATTGTCTCGTCATCACTTAGTGTTTTTCCTACCTCATGTGATTATCCATCTCACTTAGTGAGATCATAGGTAATTAGGGTTAGTTAGGGTTTTATGTGTCCATGTTTCATGCACAATATTTACATAACACTCATAAATATGTACTTTTTTATCTATGATAATGCTAGACATATTCTTTCATAATTGATTTTCCTTTATGATTTGATATGTTTTATACTACTTGGAGCGTTAACATAACCTTTGGAAGTGAAAAACTCTTCGATGTGCACAATATTCCATATTAATCCTCACAGAACAATCCGATATGGTATTAAATTTATTATTTGGTAAACATGCACTTGATTTTTCTAGTTGCTAATTACATAATTTTTGGTTTTCATGTTTCTCATGCAAGTATTCATTCATTTTTTGAATCTATTTAATAGGTTTAACAATATCATTTTTTATATTTTGTGTTCGTTGTCTGTTTATGCATGTGCATGTTTCAGGTGTTTCTTAGCCAAATCTAGCTAGCTGCAGCCAAGTTTGGAGGGAACAAAAAATATAGAGGTAGATTCTGCAATCTGGTATTATCAGTTAATTTTTGAATTGAATTTTATTTTTATTTTTAAATTTTCTATTTTTGACCTATTTTAGCCTCCTCTACTTGGCTTGCATTTTTTGTTTTACCCATGTTTTCCCTTATCTATTTTTGAATTGCTTTGTTCCTGGCTCAACTTGGTGAGTTGAGAAATTGGGAAAGATGGTTGTCTATCTGGTCGATCTATTTATAGAGTCGAGTTGCATTACATTGTTTTTCATCATTTGGAGTTTGTTTCATTTCCTTTGCATTTTCCTTATGTGGCGAATTCAATATTTTTTCTTTTTCATGACAGATCTGTTCAATTTTCTTGTTCCTTGGTTGTGAATTGAATTGTGCATTTTATCTCACGATTTGGTTGTGTTCATTTTTCCTAATTTTTCTTGTACCTTATTGAGTTGTTTACACAGTCTGTGAGCCAAATTATCTTGTGTTGCTTTGCATTGATCTTGCATTGGGTTTTACCTTGACCGTGTTTTTTTATCCATCGAGCTAACTTGAATGTTTGGTTTTTTAGCTATGTTAAACTCTACCTATATTTGAACCTACCCAGACTTTGGTTAGCTTATCATGCTACTAACTATCACCCATCCTTCTACTTTCCTTGGTGTTGGATTAATCATCTCCTAATTTCTTCTTATTATATATTTCCACACCTATTGTGTTAAGATCCATTGCATCCCCTTCCATTTGGTTCAAATTCACCCACTCTACTCTTCGTCTGACTCAGGATCATTCATTTCTTCTCGCGAGTTTTGTGCCCTGTCATTGTGGCTCTACCCAGACCGAATCCTTCACTTTCCTGGTGAGTTTATCTTTTGCCTCAGGTTTTTGTTTCATCCGGCCTTCACTTGAGCCCAATATTTTAGCTGGGATCCTCCACATGTCGAGTTGGCACTCACCCTCACTGGGTTGGTCCTCCACCTCACTCGAAGACCAATCCCACCTTGACATTTTTTTTACATACCACTTCTTTTGCATTACTTTATACATTCGAAGATTTTTAAAGTTAAGTGGGGTTTTTTAAATTGGGTCATGTTTTTAATATAAGGTAATGTTTAAGATGATAGGTATTAGTTTGTTCAATTTAAACTAGGATCTAATAACAATTTAAAAGGTAGTTAATCTTAATTAGGATTTTATTTTAAATTAGGCCTCTAATTTTTTTTAAATAACCTCTTTAATTTTAATTAGTAGTAATTAAATATCATTTAATTAATGGTTTTAATAGCATTTTTAACACATTTAATTTCTCAAATTAAGTTATTTTGGCTAACAAAATGTGTGTTTTTTAAGTGTTATTAGAATATTTTGCTACTGATCTTTTGCTGGAGTATGTAGCACACCTACTAGATTTTTTCCTTTCGAGAGTGTTTTCAGCATCTTAGAGGTCTGTGGGACTCATCTTGAACATGTTTCTTGAATTTTAATTTCCCTTACTATTTATTACAAACTAGTGAGTGCATGTGCCACAGTCTTACTGAAAAGGGGGTTTCTGCTATGACATGAGATGTTCTTTCTCAAAATGTAGACACTTAAAATTGGTTACCCAATTTAGTGTCCCTCTCATCCGTTTACTTGCCTAGGTAACCTGGGGCACGTTTACGTCACCAACTATCCCCTTGGGATATTATCCAATTTGTGATTTAATCACTTACTCTAAATTTAATTCATCCCATCACATCTTACCCATGAGTGATTAAATATTAAATATTTAATTACGCTTCTTCCCATGCATCTTAATCACTTATCCACCCCAAATTTATTCTACCCATGTATCACATCTATTTTTAATCTTCCCTAAGCGGGATATTTTCCCGTAGTCGGGATAAGTCTTATCTTTCTCGAATCAATCAATTTGGCCATCTCGGGAGTCTTTTCCGCGATCGGCGCCGACCCATATGGTCGGCGCCGATTTTCTAGGAGCGGCGCCGATTATAAAAGCAAGTCCAGAACTCAGTTCTAAGGACCGAAGAGAGCGAAGAGACCGAAGAAGAGATTACGAACGAGCGAAAAAGCGAACAGAGAGCGAAAGATACAGGTTGAGAGAAAGAGAGATCTTCTTAGCATCAATTGTATCAAATTAGGGCAGATCCTGTCCGAATCAATCCCTGAGAGGAGCACCGTTACTCTGTCCCTATCGCATCAACATCGCACACCACCATCTATCATCTGGTGACTCTGTTCCAGTGTCTCGCCAACTTCGGCACATCCAGCAGACCACATTCACCTTCCAATTCCCGAATCTTGTCGCACAGTCCCTGATTGACTGATCTGTCTCCAGTCGACGCCGATCTTATCCAGTCGACTCAATCGACGCCGACCAGTCTCAATCGACGCCGATTCTACCCAGTCGACGCCGATTTATCTGCAGATAGGTAAAAGGATACAGGTAACACAAATCCAGCATTTATTTCATAGTTCCCTGTTTTCTGTACTTTCTGTCTGCTGTTTAGATTCTGTTTTATTACTGCAATCAGAAAATCTAGTCTTTATTTACATCTTTTATCATGTATGCTTCTTTTCTTAATTGAAAACGTGGACTGACATCCGCCGAGGAAGCTTATCGCTTCTCGGACCCGCTTCTCGGGCAGTCCACTTAAATATCTTTTAACGTGGTCTTTTTCTGTCAAGCATCGGTGTTTTGCAGGTTATTCGGATCTATTGTGCGAATTGCTCGTGTGCGCCCGTCTTATCTACATCGGCTTCCTCATCCGTCTACATCTTCATCAGGTATCAATTTCATTGAGGTTTTTCAGGGTTTTTGTGTTTAGTTTGGTGCATTAACTTGGACAGGTAACAAGCGCAAAATTCTTGATCTACATTCTGGCACGCCCGGTGGGACCCAACCAAAGTCCCTTATTGGTAAGTTCATTTCTTTTCTTTAGTTTTGAACTTTGTTCCTTTTCTTCACTGATTTCTATCAGTCCTATTTGAGCATTTCATTGTTCATCATTTCAATCTTGCTTTTTTAGGCGAAATCATTATCTTGAAATTTTTCTAGTTCCTTAAAATAGAAATTTTTCGTTTCACCATTATCTGGATATATCTTTCCGGATCTTGTTTGTTGTTTGCTTAATCTCTTCTTGCGGAGCACTTTGCTTGTTCGTGGGATTGTTCGAGGGGAAGAGCTCAACAACGCGCTTTTTGAAGTCCACACACCTTGGAGAGCTAAATCTACAGGTATTCCTCTTTTTCGGTGTTTTCTCCTTTTTAGGATTTCTTTGTTGGTTGTCTATCACATCCAAACACTTCAGTTTTTGGTGCTTAAAAAGAACTTAATCGCATTTGGGGAAAGAATCTGTTTGACTTGTCTTCATCGAAATCAAACACTTCGTTTTTAAGTGCTTAAAAAGAACTTTTTCTTTGTCATTGCTGCATGCTTTTCATCTAGTTTTAATTAGGCTGGAAAATTGATCAAAATCGGTAGTGACACTATTTGATTTTTATTTTTCACCCTTGCACACAAAGCCAAAATCACTAGGTATAAAGCATTTAAACAAAACTCCTTCCCTGGCCTCGCCTACTTGGAAGTGATATCCAAGAGGAAGAGCCTACGCGGTACTCGGGCCGCGCTATAAATTCACGGAAGATTTTGGTATATATTGGCAAAGCACCCGACTCCCTTATCGCAGCGGTGTGTGAAGTGCGGGGGTAGGCCCCTATATCAAGCCACGTACCGGTCTTTTACTGAAGTGCCTTCGGGACTCCTCACCAAACATTACCCAAACCATCCTTAGTTTGGCTATCTGAGTAGTTCCTGTTCTAAAAAGCCTTCCCTAACATTTTCTTTTCTTAAAAGCATCAAAATTTAAAGGAGATAATCACTTGCGCTGCTTGAATTGTTTGTGCATTAGTTAGGACAATCTTCTTTCTTGCTTGTTTATGACGGTTATCACCCGGTCACAATCTAGGAAAATGGCCCAACAGGTTCCTTCTTCCTCCGAAATCACCACCAGCGTGGATGTTTCGGCACCCCTCCAATCTTCCTCGGGACCGCTGTTAGTTGGTTCCCCCTCATGGTCGTATAATCCCTTCTATCAAACCAAAGCGCCTCCATCACGTCCAGCTTCTCCTAGTCCCTCCGAGATATCATCTGGCTCGGAGTATGTTCCTCGCGGGGATCCTGAATTTCAGGCTTTCCTCGATCGCAATCCAATAGCCCTCATGGACTACCTAGTACACAAGTCGATCCAAATATCTGACCAAGACCCACCAATCCGACAAGTGTACAATTATCCTCGTGGATCATCCCAGGCCTTTGTAGAGCAGTTTGCACCATCTCTCTTGCCTCGAGCCACGGAGAAGGGCGAGGCCCCTATGCCTCCCTTTTCTCTTCCACCTACCATGTCGACTAGTTCTCAATTAGTCTTACCTATCCCTAACACCGCAGTTACCTCGAATATTCCACAACCCACTTCTGAGAGGTCTTCTGCCTTGGCTATAATGAATGCGTCTGCACACCCGCACATTGCCGTCAATTCATCTATGCCCTCCATCGTGTCCCAAGGTCAATACCTCTTCATGAGCCAACCCCCTCCGAATAGTCAGTTGGCTCCTACTTCTCGTCCTCTAGGGGGTCTTTCTTCCAATATTCCAGCAACTGTGACCTTCGCCCATCCTCTAACATCGGCACCCTTAATACCTAATCCGGCAGTAGAAGGCCCCTTTCAGGTCTTGTTCCCCAACATGTCCAATCCAACCAACACCCATATTCCTCAATCTGTCCCGATCCAATCAACAAACATAGGAGTCCACCAATCACAGGCTCCATCCGTCACCCAACCTTTATTTGCTCAACCACTTATTATCTCACAGCCTGCCTATACGCAAGCTATCTCACAACAAATACCCCACCCGGTGTCACCCAGAACACCTGGTTATTCTTCTTATCATCCTATCCATCAACAGATGAATCCTCCATTGACACCCCAACAACACCCACTACTTGCTTCTTATGTAGGACATACCAATGTACCTCCTCCCCAATCCGACGTAGTTCAAATTCTCTTCAAGAAAATGGCAGACTTGGAAGCCTCCACAAAAGGAGCCCGTCCTTCATACTCCTTTGAAGAAGTGTGCAATGAACCCATTCATCCTTCGGTGGCTTTTAAGCCTTATCCTCCCCAATGGGAACTTCCCAAATTCTCAAAATTTCATAGTCGGGAAGACCCCCAACAACATCTGCGAGCATTCAAACATGCTTGCTACCTCATCGTCCAGGATCAGGAACTCATGCTCCGTACCTTTCCTATGTCTCTAGCGGGTCCCGCTTTGGACTGGTACAATAATATTCCTCAACATTCCTTATTTTCTTTCTCTCAATTGGCCCAGATGTTTGTTGAAAACTTTTCAATAAATATTGCGCATAAGATCTCAATTACAGATCTTTACAACATTCGCCAATTCGACGATGAGTCTATTGCAGACTTTGTCGCTCGTTGGAGAGGGATAATCAACCAATTGTCTTTCTCCCTTCCTCAATCCCAACAGATCGAGTTGTTCACCCGATCTTGTGCTAGTCACATTTCTTCCACGTTAAGGATCCAAACTTTTCATACCTTCGAAGAAGCCTTCACGATGGCACGCAAACTCGAATCTCGTGCCATTGAACAAGGAAAGCTAAAACTTCGCTCCAAATCTAAACCAGATTTCTCTCGGTTCACCAAACCAAATTCTTTCCCTCCTAAAGATAAGAATCAAGGGTCCACAAATGCTATCGTATTAAAAACATCAAGAACCGATAGTACTCCTAATCAACCACCACGAAGAGACCCTTCATCTGCTCGAAAAGGGGCTTCATCATCTCGATCCTTTGCTCCATTGGGGGAATCATATGCCTCTATCTTAGAAAAAATGTTGGAAGTTCGCATGATCGAACTTCCACCCATTAGGGATATTGATGAAAGCCGAGAACGCCCATTTTGGTATAGGGAAAACGATTTCTGTCATTATCACAGAACCAAAGGTCATGACATCGAACGATGTCAGACTTTCAAAAACCTTGTCCAAAAATTCATTGATAAAGGCGAGCTCATTCTGGATAACCCAAATGCTCCCCCAAATCAAGCACTGGACGTTTTTAAACAACCCTTCCCCAATCATGCCCCAAATCATAATTCTTCGGAATCTCAAAAACCAAACACCCACACTATCAACTTCATTTCTACTGAAGAATCCGCTTCTGAAACCACGTCATCTACAAACACAGCAATCGAATCAGAACCCTCTTCCACTTCACCAATCACTGGAATTCCTCCATCTTCAGATAACCCACCTTTGAATATTCCTACATTACTAAGCACGGAGTCATCTTTCTCCGCTCCTTTGTCTGATCTCCCATCCATACCCGAGACAGTGTCATCCTCATCTGTCTCATCATCAGACATTCTTTCAATACTCGAGGCAATTACATCCCTTCGAGTTTCCACTTCAGACACATCCACTTCTGTTGCTCCCATTCCCGCTGCAACTATGCCCTTGGTGAACATACCTATCATTGTGCCAACTTCAACGGAAGCATCTTCAATTTTGACTCTTCCTATCTCTTTTCCTACAGTAGTTTCACCCATGATTACTGCATCAGAAGTAGTCCCTTCGCAAGGAACTGCTTCGTCATCACCCCCTTCTTCCATCACCAATGTTACTTCACCTATTCAGGAAAAATCAAAAGAAGTAGCACCAACACCTATACACTCGGTTCCTGAACCTAAACCGAGACAACCAAAATCTAACATTACACCATCAGTATCTCCCCATTTGCTTCCCCCAAAAAGGTTACAATCACCTTATGCCGTTGAAGTCGTCACCATCCCTGAAAAAGGAAAGCCCATATTTCGGACCATCAAGACTCTTGGTGCTCTTCCACAAAAATCTCTCTCCACGCCTCATAAACGATTGGATTTGCCCGCTGAGAAGGCGTCTTCTTCTACACACTTATCAAAGCCATCATCTTCTTCCACAACACATTCTTCATCAATACCCCGAAAAGTAGACTTACCTACTAAAAAGACGTCACCTCTTCTATCAGGATCATCATCTTCGTTACCAAAAACCAAGGCACCCTATGTTCCTCCGATTACACCTACTTTGGGAGCTTCTTCCTCTTCTAAATCTACATTATCTAAATCATCAGTAAATTCGACCAAGCAACCCCCTTTGTCTCCAAAGACCGCAAAATTTGTCGCATATCCATCATCTTCAAAATCTATTTTAGGGGCTCCTCCTCCACCAAAGTCAATCATGTCTCACTTGCTCCCATCTCAAGTGCCCAAGACTGCTCCTCCAAATGTCCAAACAAATAAGAGGATCCCTAAAAGACTGTTAAACCTAACATGCAAGTTCTTTTACCTCGGCAGTCGATTAAGGTAAAAGAACCATCTTCATCATCTCTATCCTCCTCTTCGTCTACCGGATTCTATACCGAAATCCTTCATCAACTTATCCAATCTTCATCCATAACCCTTCCTCCGATTAAACCTTATAACCCTAAAGGAGTGAAACCTACTTGGTTTAACTCTGATCTGATTTGTGCTTACCACCGTACTCCGGGTCATGATACTGAGGGATGTAAAGCTCTTCAAGCCGTTATCAAGAACCTTCTGGAAGAAAGTGACCTTTTGCTGGAGGAGGAACAAGTACCTCCTGTCACCTTAGCCCCATCCAAACCTCAACCATCCACTCAGACCTCTAGTGGTTCCACTCCACTTGATCTTCCACCTTCTCAAATTGACACAATCCATATCGCCACTAGAACCCAACACTATGATAACCCATCTTCATCTTCAGCATCTCGACCACGGGTTGTCATTTCTGCAGCCCCTGAAGGCGTGTCTCCTTCCTCATCAGCCCCACGACCCAAGGTCTCTATTCGTGCTGCACCTCGGGCTCAAGTTCCCGTATCTGTTGAGGAGAGTGTTATGAAACAACTCACCCAGGCTCCGGTCAAAATGTCTCTTTTTGACCTCATCCAATCCTCTCCACAACATCGCCAGGCTCTAATCGATAATCTGCGTCGCATCGCAGTAAATTCCGATGAGCCCCAGCCCTTCGAGTTGGTTGTTGGACTGAATGGACCATCAACCGCCATTTCTTTTGAGGATTCAGAAATTCCTCCTCTTTCTTCAGAGGATTTGGAGGCTCCCCTCTTCATCACAGTCCAAATCAATAACACTACCTTAAAACGTGTTATGATCGATAGTGGAGCTGCACTCAACGTCATCTCCTCGCACACATTCGAACAACTTAAGTTACCAAAGAATGTGGTGTCACCCCCGCCTTTCGCCCTTCGATCATTTAACGATCAGCTAGCAGTCACTCTAGGAACTGTGGTCTTACCCATTCGAGTAGGTAAGAAGCTGCTTCATGAACTCTTCTACATTGTCGAAGGAAAATTCCACTATAACATGATCCTCGGACGCTCCTGGATTCGCGCAATGCATTGTGTCCCATCCACCCTCCATCGATGCCTAAAATATCAATATGAGGGCAAAATATATACTCATCCAGGAGATCCTTTTCCTTCTGCACAATGCGACATGACCACAAGATCTGCCCCTTTAAAAGAAAATGCATGTTCTCCTGACGGGGCCTCATCTTCTTCCATACCTGCAACCAAACTACCGGATTTACAAAATCTGGAAGAGACATTGCAGCGTTTCTCACTAGGAGAGCTTCCTCTCTTTTCTTTCGATGCCCATCTCAAACCTAATGAGTATGGTAGACCAGACAAACAACCTGAATATCAACCAGGTCTCGGTCGCATCGTCACCATTGGTCTGCCCAATCAACAGACCAATTTCATCTACGGTGGTCTTGATACGCCTCATTATCGCCCGGATTCTCCTCCTAGAGCCAAACCTTACCTAACAGGGTTTGATTATCTACAGAATCCCACGTTTGCAAAAACTTATCTATATCGATGCGCGTGGAAAGGTTTTGGCCTTGGAAAATATGAACAAGGTATACATGACCTCAAATCCATTCCTACTCTCATGCCACATCAGAAATTTGGTTTAGGATTTAAACCTCTTTCAAAAGCCACCGTCACTATTCTTGATGAGCCTCTTCCTACTGAAGAACCATCTTCCCCCACCAAATCAGAAGCATCACTTGATGTGGACGATGACATTTCCATCCCACCTAACTTTTTTTTTTTTGATCAATACCATTTCCTTAGGGCCGTTAGTCTATGAGACTAACAATCGGTCCGCTTCTATACCATTAATCTTCCCTGAAATAGTTGGAGACGACTCTCCTACTATCAACACTATCCACTGTGCGGATGACGATTCTGTCCTCACCTATCTAGGGGCAGAGGATTCATATCTTCCCAAGACTATTCCTTCTGACACGTCTACCCTTCTCAACGAAGCCACTATCGACCTTAATATAGGGACTTCTGAAGACCCTCGCATCATTAAGGTCGGCCAATCCCTTAATCCACAGGAATTAGGGGACTTTACCGCTTTTCTTTCCAAACATCGTCAAGCCTTTGCTTGGTCATATGAGGATATGCCAGGACTCGATCCCGATATTGTGGTCCACAATATCGTTACCCTTCCCAACATCAAACCAGTTAAGCAAAAATTGCGTAAAATGCACCCTAGAGTAGCCCTTCTTGTTAAAGAAGAATTACAACGCTTGCTCTCGGCTAACTTCATCCAACCCATCGATTATCCGCAATGGGTGTCCAATGTAGTACCAGTAACTAAGGCTACTGGGAAGATTCGAATTTGTACCGACTTCCGGGATCTTAATCTTGCCTGTCCAAAGGATGATTTTCCTCTTCCTAATATCGACCAACTCGTAGATTTAACTGCGGGTCATGAGATGCTTTCTCTTATGGATGGTTTCTCTGGATATAATCAAATCCTCATCGCACCAGAAGACCAACATAAGACTTCCTTCATAACTCCTTGGGGGACCTTTTGTTATCGTGTCATGCCTTTTGGTCTTAAGAACGCAGGAGCAACCTATCAACGAGCAATGACCTACATCTTCCATGATCTCTTACACAAAACTGTGGAGGATTATGTTGACGATCTCCTCGGCAAGTCCAAACGTCGTCAGGATCATCTTTTCATCCTTGCACCTCTCTTTGAGAGGCTTATCCGCTTTTGTCTTCGTCTAAATCCAGCTAAGTGCGTGTTTGGCGTTCTCACTGGTAAACTTTTAGGTTTTATCATTTCCATCAGGGGTATTGAAGTCGACCCCCGCAAAAATAAAAGCTATCCTTGAGATGCCTCCCCCGTCTAACTTGAAGCAACTCCGCAGTCTCCAAGGACGTCTTCAGTCAGTGCGTCGTTTTATCTCCCAATTGTCGGACCGTTGTCAACCTTTTCACCATCTCCTCCGTAAGAATGTTCATTTTGAATGGGATGAACATTGCCAAAAGGCCTTTGATGATCTCAAAGCTTATCTTCTTTCTCCACCTGTGCTTACACCTCCACGCGAGGGGGAGCCTTTCTATCTTTATATCTCTGTGACTGACCATGCTCTGGGAGCCATGATTTCGCATCGGGACACTTGTGGTAAAGAACAAGCTGTCTATTACATCAGTCGCACCCTCCATGAGTATGAGACACGTTACTCCGAAGCTGAAAAACTATGTTGTGCTCTCTTCTTTGCAACTTCTAAGCTTCGTCATTATCTCCTTAATCACAAAACTTACATTGTCACAAGTGTCAATCCCCTCAAGACAATTCATGCAAAACCTTATCACAATGATCGCATCACCCGTTGGCTTATGCTTATGACAGAATTTGACCTTGAGTTTATCCCGCAAAAGGCTATCAAGGGTCAGGTTATTGCAGATCAATTAGCTGATGCTCCTCTTCTGGACACTCGTGACCCCCTTGCTCAATTCCCCGATGAGTACATCCAACAAATTGATTTTGGTCTATCTCCATTTAAAGTAAAACTCTTCTTTGATGGATCCAAATGCCAGCAAGGGGGAGGTGCGGGTTTCGTGATGATTCCTCCTTGGGGTACGCCTATCCCAGTCGCACACAAATTGAACTTTGAGTGCACCAATAATATGGCTGAGTACGAAGCTCTTGTCTTAGGTCTTCAAAATGCCATTAATCTTGGCGCTCGTCATATTGACATCTTTGGTGATTCTGAACTCATCGTTAACCAGGTCACGGGTGTCTATCAATGCAAGAATGATATCCTTCAAAAATATCGTGACATCGTTCTTGCCCAACTCCAATCTTTCGATAACTTCACTATCCAAGCCATTCCTCGCACTGCAAATCGATTCGCGGATACCATGGCCTCATTAGCCTCACTTATCCCACCTTTTACCGAAGACTCGCGTCTTTATGTGGCTGTGCAACGATTAGATCAACCATCTCATCTTGGGCAACTAACTTCAATCAATGCTGTCACAACCCATACTCAGGATGAGTGGTATCAACAGATAGTTGATTATCTATCTCATTCGGTGCTTCCTCCAGATCTGACTTCCAATGGTAGAAGGTCTTTTATCCAACGTGCCAACCGCTATACTATCCTAGGCGGGATTCTTTACAAACGCGGCTTTGATGGTATTTTGCTTCGATGTCTCAAAACCCATGAATCATCTAAAGCCATCCAGGAGGTCCATGCCGGTATCTGTGGTGGACATTTTAGTGGCTTAGCTGTAGCCAAGCGCATTTTACATTTGGGATATTATTGGCCTTCTCTTAATCGATATTGTTGTGAATACACTAAGAAATGCGTCAAGTGTCAGCAACATTCCAATCTCACGCACATCCCTAGTCAGGATTTGCAACCGGCGGCGGATTTGTGGCCTTTTTCGCAGTGGGGTCTTGATCTTATTGGTCTCATCAATCCCCGTTCTTCACAACGTCATCATTCTATCATTACCGCCACTGAGTACTTTACTAAGTGGGTAGAAGCTATCCCTCTTTATTTAACAAAGGCTAAACCCATAGTTGATTTCGTCTATCAACACATCATTTGTCGCTTTGGCGTTCCACACAAGCTGATCACAGATAATGGTAAGTCCTTCAAGAACGCTGATTTGTAAAATCTCTGCAATGCTTTCAATATCAAGCTCAGTTTCTCTTCTCCATACTATCCTCAAGCTAATGGTCAAGCCGAAGCTTCCAATAAAACTTTGCGTAATATCCTCGCAAAGGTAACTAGTCAAGCTGGTAGGGATTGGCATTTACATATCCCTTTCACTCTCTGGGCTTATCGGACTAGCATTCGTACTCCTACTGGTGCTACTCCCTTCTCTCTCGTCTATGGGTCTGAGGCTGTCCTTCCTTTGGAAGTCCAAATCCCATCTCTCCGTGTTTCTCTCAGATAATTTGTCTCTGATGAGGATTATCGTCAAAATCGTCTAGACACAACTTGAATTATTAGATGAGCGACGTCTTAACGCTCTTGAGCATCATCAGGTCTATCTTGAGTGTGTCAAACGTGCTTACAACAAGCACTTGCAACATCGTGACTTCAAAATTGGTGACCTTGTTCTTAAGGAAAATCAAAATGTCACTACACTCGAAAGGAGTCAACGTGGTAAGTTTGCTCCCAACTGGATGGGCCCCTACATTATCACTCATAAATATGGGTCTGGGGCTTATCGTTTATCTTCCATGGATGGTATCCCTGAAGCGGAACCTCTTAATGCTTTGCATTTACGGCCCTTCACTGTTAAAGTCTATCTTACACAAGTCTAGTCGCAACACAGATATTTCATCCGTCTGAAACAACCAGTCATATACTTTATGGTGATCTGAAACTATGTGGTTCTCCGCCTATTGCCTCTTTTACCTTAAAATATGAGTACCGCGGCTCTACTCATTGCATGTTTCTTTTGGATATGTTCCTCCTCATGGTAGGAATACCTTAATCACCACTTCATCTGTCCCAAGTGCTTATCCTAATCGAATCTACTCGGGGCATGAGTACATGTTCTTCTATGTTCTCCTCCCCTCCGTCTGATCTACCTAGGTCTAAACTCAGCTTCTTCCAACAAGATTTTCAAAAAAAAAAAAAAAAGAAGAAGAAGAAGAAAAGATGCTATCCAAAAAGATAGACCGATCCCTTGAAGGACAGCTATCCATACATTGTCAAACGAATCAAAAGGAAAAAATATAGACCATACCCTCGAAGGATGGCTATCATTAAAATTCAAAATACAGACCACTCCCTTGAAGGACGGCTGTTTCGCAAAGAAATATTCAAGGCTTCTTGCAGTTAATCAACCTTTAGTCAGTTTATACACCTTTTAGCATCATGAAAGACTTCCCGCATCGATCAGTCTTTCCATATCAAGCAAACTTCCCGCATTGATCAGTTTGCTTTTCTGTCAAAATCATGAAGCTGAGATTTAGGACCTTTTTTCGATCATATGGAGAATCCTATTTTCCCACTATGGACATGTATTCTGTCCCTTGTAAATCCTGACAAGATACTTACTTACTGCTCCTTTCGTTTCCCTCCTAGATCTGTTTTGCAGCTAGTTAGTGTCAGTTTATTTTAGCCTTACATAGGGCCTTACATGCATGATATTGTGATTTTCCTATCCAAATTCTATCTATGGTCGGTTGGGAGCCCAACTTATCATTTTCTTCCTTATCCGGGTATATTTCTTTTTTCCTAGTCAGGGTCGTTTTCATTACATCCTTGGCTCTCGCAAAGAGTATTCCCCATTATTCTTTGTTTTTCATCCAGTCAAATTGGCATTTTTACATGTTAATTTAATCAAAATTTATCTTCTATCTAATTTCATCTCATCTATCAAAGCATCTATTATCAACACATGTGGCTCTGGCTATCTATTTTCATCAAATTAAATTAACATCTCAGACAGGCCGAGTACATCAATCACATCTATCTATCTATCCATCAAAATATCTAAAAGCTGGTGCATCCAAGTTACACTATATCCATCTATATCCATTTTTCATCAAAATAAAATCCATACATCAATCACATCTATCTATCTATCCATCAAAATATTTAAAAACTTGTACATCCAAGTTGCATTGCATCTATCCATATCTATCTTTCATCAAAATTATATCCACATATAAAATCATCATAAATTACAAATCACATCTATCTATCCTCTAAGTCTATATCTATCCAATCACATCTATTCATCATCTATCAGTCTATATCTATATCCATCACCAATACGCTACGTCTATCCATGTATATCAAAATCAAAAGCGTGAGAACAATTATATGACAAATAAAATGATGAATCTATATATATACATGTGTGTCTGTACAACAAAAATGGGTGGCTTTCAATCAAGCCATCTATACAATGCCTTCCAATCGAGGCTACATCAATACATGGATACAAAATCTATCAATCTCTATATCGTAAAATCCGACGCATGGAGGACACTATCTCCTCCACCCTCCTCTGGACCAGGCTATCTCTCCTGGCCGCCGCCTATCGAGCTGGATGCACCTGCTGCTGGAGGTCTCGGCCCACCTCGATCTCTCCCGGTGCTCCCTCCACTTGAGGCCCCGCTCGCTGTGGCCGTCCCTGATCTCCTCCTTGCCCGTACCGAGGCACATCTGGGGCATGCTGCGCTAAGGCATCCTCATAGTATCTCACCTCAGCGAGGAGAGACTGATATGTGCTCAGGCTCACGGTACCCGGTGCTCGTAATGGTGCTGCTGGTGCTGCTGGGGCTGCTGGCGCTGCTGGTGGTGCTCCCCCTAGGGTCATACTCTGCGTACCGGACTCCGACATGGCACCTGTCTCCCCATATTTGGCCCTAAGGGCCCTCCCTGTGTCGAAGTGTAGCGATCCCTCTGATCCCTGGCTCGCTATATCTCACTCCTGGCGAGCGGTATCTCTCTCTCACAATTAGGGCATCCCTCTCCTCTGTCAAAGCCCTAATCTCCTCAAGAGCTACCTAATGTGTCTGTGTCAGGGTGGCATGCTCTCCCTCCATTCTATCCAGCATAGCAGCTATATCATCCTCGTCGGCATCTATAGATGCCGGGAGATGCCGTGGTAGCTCTGTATCGTACCATGCTACGTAGCCCTCGTCCACCCCTGTGTCATCGTCACTGTCTGTGGATGGTGGGGCCTCTCTCAATGGGTCTGTCGGGATCAAAATCGCCAGATCGGTCTCCCTGCTGTCCCGACTATAAGGCGTGTAGGTGGTCAGCACTGTCTGCACCAGGCCGAACTGTCTCAATACCCGCATAAACGGGACTCGCTCCCACATATCAGGCCTGCGGCCCCTAACCACCCTGCTCCGTCTCAGTGCCACCAAGTGAGCATCCTGACCAGCCCATGTCGGAAATGCCCGATATGGCCTCCAGATGACCTGATCCGGTGTCAGCGTCCTGAAACGCTCGCTGTACCAGTCAGCTGATCTCCCTGTATCCCCCAACGGCCATGTCTGCCCACCATCGCCGGAATCCATAATCTACACCTCCCACTGCTGCTGGCATCCAAGGAAGCCTGGATGGCCTGATCACTGCTATGTGCTCGTATGCCCAGCAATGGAACACAAAACTGACATCTATACCCGTCCTCCGACCTGTGGTGTACATCCATAGCTCATGGTATATCTGAGCTATCAGGGCATCAGCAAAGGCGAACGCCTGCCTGAACTGTAGAATGTCACAAACACAGTCTAATAGCAACTGTGGGAATCTCCCACCTCCTGAATCTGGCAGAGCAAAGTAGGATATAGCCATTTGAATCAGCACTATCCGTCTGCTCCGAGGACTATCCTGTCTGTACTGTGAGGCTATCCTCACTGCCCTGGACACTATCTCTAAGTCATCTGCCCTGTCTCCGTATAATCGAACTAGGGCCCTCTGCTGCTGCTCTCGCGGTTGGTTTGTGTAATCTTGATAGGGTCCCCAGTGATCGGCAACCTCAGAATCCTGTATATGTCCTCATGGGTGATGGTCATCTCACCCGTCCTAAACCAAAAAGTGCACGTGTGGCTGTCCCACCGTTGCACTAGTGCCCGCATCAGCTCCACATCCCGCGGCACTCGTCTGTAATATCTGAAGCCCCCGAGCTCGGATAACTCTAGATGCCGCCAGTCTGCATCAGTCACATCTGGGAGAATAGTCTCCAGTAACTCGGGAATAGCATCCCTCATATGTAGAGCCTCTCGTGCCTGCACCCACAACAGCAAGAGCAACATTAGTCTCGAATCGCAGTATCCAAAACAACAAAAAACTTCATCTTTTCCCATCGGTGTCGATTTAATAAAATCGGCGTCGTTTGTCTCTAATCGGCACCGATTAATATCAATCGACGCCGTTCAAGAACCAATCGACGCCGATTGTACCAATCGACGCCGATTGTACCAATCGACACTGACTGGCTGTCCAGACATAAATCAGCCCCTTGCCCCCATAAACACAAAAAAAAATCAAACAAAAAAAAAAAAAGAAATGCAACGGGTTCAGGAAGAACCACTTACCCTAGGTCGTGTCCTCCTGCGCTTCTGACCACTCCCAGAGGCTTCCATGATGCTCAAATCAAAATTCTGCCTCTCTCTGAATCAGTCGTCACGATGAAAATAAATCGTTTACGTTTTCCGTTCGCATATTTATATGCGCTACGATTAGTCGACGCCGATTTGTCTGATCGACGCCGTTTATATTGGTCGTCGCCGATCGATATGGTCGCCGCCGATTTTCCGCATCTATTTTGCCATAGTGTTGATGCTTGGCTTATTTGTCCATCTGATCATTATAGTGTGCTGAATATTGCCTTTCGGCACATCTTTTCGATATTATTGTCTATTTCGAGTTTTGTTCCCTTTGCGTGGGACACTCATACTTTTTGGCAGCCTAGAGTTAAACGGGTCTGTAGGCACTAACGTCGTTTGCTTTGCAGACCGTCTAGTTGTCCCTACCAATGTGTCTCTCTCTTAGATGCTGACTATTTTGCAGTTCTCCTTACACTCATGGGTCTGTAGGCACTAACGTCGTCTCATGAGGAGACCGGCTAGTTTGCGCTACCAATGTGAGTTCCTTAGGTTGCTGCCTTTTTATTTATTTTTATGCGTCATCAATGATCAGATCTACTCCAGACATCCGACTGGGGCATCCTGCATTTTC
This sequence comes from Taxus chinensis, assembly GCA_019776745.2. NCBI lineage: Eukaryota > Viridiplantae > Streptophyta > Pinopsida > Cupressales > Taxaceae > Taxus > Taxus chinensis. The sequence continues at coordinate 904,419,700 of CM034147.1, read as the reverse complement.
ATCTACCTCTTTCAAACTTGGGATTGTCTGTTCTATCACCTATCCCATCCCTAGTTTGAGGGGGATCACATCATCACTCATTCTTCTCTTCTTCCATCTCTTAGTTTTTGTCTCACAACCTTGCTTATCGCAAGTTACTTGACAAAAAGGGGCAAAATGTAGACACTTAAAATTGGTTACTCACTCAATTTAGTGTCCCTCACAATCGTTTACCTGCTTAGGTAACCTGGGGCACGTTTACGACACCACCATCCCCTTGGGATATTATCCAATTTGTGATTTTAAACACCTATCTTAAATTTAATTCATCCCATTGTATCTTACCCATGAGTAATTAAATATTAAACATTTAATTACACCTCTCCCCAGGTATCCTAATCGCCTATCTACCCCAAATTTATTCTATCTATGTATCATCACCCCTTTTTCTTCCTCTTCCCCAAGCGGGATATTTTCCGTATTTGGGTAATTCAATCTCATATTTCTAGAAATCAATCATTTTGGCCATCTCGGGAGTCTATTCCACGATCGGCGCCGACCCATATGGTCGGCGCCGATTTTCTAGGAGCGGCGCGGCGCCGATTATAAAAGCAAGTCCAGAACTCAGTTCTAGGGACCGAAAAAAAAACAGACGAACGCACGCACGACAAAGAGAGAGACAGATCGCGAAAGAGATGCAGGTTATAAGAAAGATCTCTTAGCATCAAGTGTATCGAATGAGGGCACATCCTGTCCGAATCAATCCCTGAGAGGAGCACTGTTACTCTACTTCTATCACATCAACATCGCACGCATCCATCGACCCTCTGGTGACTCTGTTCCAGTACCTTACCAACTTCGGCATATCCAGTAGATGTCGACTATCTGTCCATCACTTCCCAATTCCTGAATCTTCTTGCACTATCCCTGATCAACTGGTCTACCTTCAGTCGACGCCGATCTTACACAGTCGACGTCGATCCTTCATCAATCGACGCCGATCACATCAGTCGACGCCGATCACATCAGTCGACGCCGATCATCCTGCAGATAGATAGGTAAAAGGCCACAGGTAACACAAATCCAGCTTTATTTTCATAGTTTCCTATTTTCTGTAGCTGCTGTCTGTTTGCTGTTTAGATTCTGTTTCATTACTGTAATCAGAAAATCAAGTCTTTTATACATCTTTTTATCATGTATGCTTCTTTACTTAATTGAAAACGTGGACTGACATCCGCCGAGGAAGCTTATCGCTTCCCAGACCCGCTTCTCGAGAAGTCCACCTAAATACCTTTTAACGTGGTCTTTTTCTGTCAAGCATCGGTGTCTTGCAGGTTACTCAGATCTATTGTGCGGGATTGTTCGTGTGCGCCCATCTTATCTACATCGGCTTCCTCATCCATCTACATCTTCGGATCTTGTCCATCAGGTATCGATTTCATTGGATTTTTTCAAGTTTTTTGTGTTTAGTTTGGTGCATTAACTTGGATAGGTAACAAGCGCAAAATCCTTGATCTACAGTTGTGTCTTCCCCCCAGCCCTCTTTGTAATGTAGGCCTTCTCAAAAGCCTCAGTTAAGGTCTACGGACAATGAATGTGTACTGCACCTGCCAAATCAAAGTTCAGGCCCCTGATGAACCTGTGAATCCTACCATGCTCATCATGTATGTAGTCGACATATTGAAGCATGTCCAGAAATTGACTCTCATACATAATACTGTCATGGATGCCTAGCGTAGGTCATGAAACTCATTTATCCTCTGCTAGATAAACCTCCAAGTTATGTATCTACTCCTAAACTGCTCCTCGAAGAGATCCCAAGTAACTATCTCTAATTCTACGTGGATCTTTTTCTCCTTAATCCTCCACAAAAACACCTATTCCGTCCCTTAGAATATGAATTGTAACATGAGCCTCTGTTTTGCTAGTACATGGGAAAAGCTTGAAGCATCCACTCAAGCTCACTATCCAATCCTCTACCTAAAAACCTCTTGTATCACCAACATAATGAGATGGGTATATCTTCATATCTCCCTTATATGATTTGCAATTGATGATTGTCGACCACTAGGTCTCTCTACATGTTGATCCCTTAGCCTAGGGATCCTATATCTATCTCTGTGTCTTGTAACTCTATCTCCATTTGCCCTCTGAGGTGAATCTACTCTAGCTGACTCCACATCAGATTTCTCTGCCCTATGCTCATTGCTATGTCTCAAAGGGTGATGAGCCTCATGTGATGGCTCCCTATCATTTTGGCTAGGTCATGCCCCTATTACTCCACCTTGTATAGTTGCATTGACATTTGTAATGTTTGTAGTATCTATGGAAGTACAGTTGCAATTGCCTACTTTAGACGTGGTATATGTAACTCCACACCAAAAATTCCCTCATCTAGTTCATGCCTCCTACACAAACCAAGATGGGAGTTATTTTATCAACATCTAGGTTTTGTTTTAGTTTTCCTAGATTTTTTACATTTTAAAAAGAAATGTCATGCAATGTTGTGTCATCTAGTTGTAGGTTGTTCTAGGTTATCTAGATTTTTGTTTTCAAGTGTGCCCAAGGGTCCAAGCATTGAACCCATGGCTTTTATTCCCAAGTGTAACACCCACAATTTTCACACACAAAACCCAAGATAAGATGCAATGATTGTTTTAAACGGGTTGTAACGGATAACCTTCAACTAGATTTAATTATTTGATGATTAATAAATCCTTTGTTTCAATTAACAATTAATTATTATTATTTTAATTCAATCATTTCGGGCTTAAATCCCCTCCTAGGGTTCCTGTTAATTCTCACTAATTAAATCTTATAAGCCATTGGTTGAGATACCCTTGTTACAAAATTTATTTAATTTAATTAGTATTATAATTCTAATGACATGTATAGACTTAATATTCTTTGGCTAAGATCAAACTTACCCTAACCCTAATGATTAAGCTCAAATAATGTTAATCCTTATTTAAGAACTATCTAGTTATCCATTTATAAAATTAGTTTAATTAATTCCTAAGGTCAAGTCCTTTATAAAAGTCACTAAAACAAAACAATATAGGTCACACTTTACTCCTAACATCCGAACACCCCTTTAGTGACCCCATTCACAAGTTATAGATACATTTAATTTAAAACATATTCCCACCAAAATATCTTCACCTAACATTTGTAGGACTGATTCCCAACCATTAGATGGATTCATTTAGAGCCCTTGGATCTAGGTATTCAATCTAACCCTAATAATCTTTATGAAGTGTTCTTATTCATTTCTTTTACCCTATTTTTCTTATTTTCATTTTGCAGGTTTAGTACGAGAAGAAGAATGGAGGCCATGGAAAGTTTGCTCAAGCTCAAGGATGGATATACACATTTTTTTTTTCTTTCTTATTTCATTTGACACCCTTTCCTAGGGTTTGTTCACATTATTATTTTGTATTGTGTATTTTATTTGCATTTTCCCAATTTGGGTATGGGCATTTTTTCCCCATTTTTAAAATCTGGTTAAAATGTTATATATACAAGAATAGGATTTGGGTGTGTATATATATAGTTGAACATGCACACACACACATATTGGGAGCCGCCATGGGGGTGGAGGGGAGGGGGGGGGGGCCTCCCGAGGGAACTATATATGGTTGGGCCATATAGATCTATAGGTTGGTTCGATGAATCTAGATGCTTCCTAGATCTATATGGAGGGTCAATTCGGTAAGCCAGTGAATAGTCACTTACCACTTAATATAGATCTTTATGGTGAGTGGTTCATTTTTCTCTCACCCCTCACCCTCTAGATATAGATATAGGGGCAGGGAGGGGAGTGCCCCATATCTAGATAGGAGCCCTCAATACAATAGATCTCTAGAATCTAGAATCTATAAGATATAGTGTCAGGGGCCCATTGTATGTATAGTATATGATAGAGGTGGAGGTGGGGCCCTATATTGTATCTATTCCCCACTCATCGCATAGTCTTCATTCCATCTTTAGTCTGGATATAATCTATATGCCAAGGAAATTGAATCTGTACTCCCCACCTATCCATATATGGCCCAAGGTCACCCCCATGGATATATAGCATCATGTTCCTCATATATAGGGCGGGCCAAGGCCATGCAGGATATATATAGTTGGTCCATATAGACTATAGGGGTTCATGATCCTATATGATCTATCTGATGAGATTAGTCCGGAGTGGTTTGTCTAGAATGGGAGAGTGGTCTAAAGTAACGTGGTCCACTATCCACTCTATATATATAGGGGATAGGGGTCGAGTGGTTCCCTCTATATCCATATGGTGTGGTCTAGTCTCATGGTCTAGAATAGGAGAGCATTCTATAGATAGGGCATGGTTTGGAGAGTTTATATATATATATATATAACCTCATTGTATTAGTGGCAAAGTTACATCATCATATTATGTTGTAAAAGAAAAAATAGATGTTCAAAAATTTTAAGAATAAGGAAGAATCCTCTGCTTGCAAATTATATTAGGTTAAATAAGAAATTTATAATGAGTTTTTTCTTAATTTTTACTCTCATGCGAAGAGGTAGAAAATTATAGTTACTTTACTTGTATTTCACAGGTTCCATATAATTCAATTTGATCATTTAAAATGATCATATAACTCAATTATATATATATATTATATTATATATATATATATAATATATATATATATGCAGTCGACCACATTGTATTAGTGGCAAAGTTCATAAATAGTGGGGGGCGGTCGTCGACCCCACCCCCCATCCCATATATAAATATGGGTTTTGAGGTGGGGTTGGCGACCTCCCCCCAACCACATTACAATATAAAACATACATAGTTCACGTAGGTATAAAGCCATACGACTTATACAAATTTCTCAATATGCAATTTTTTTTGTTGTTATTTTTTTTTTGTTATATATATTGTTTTGCTTATTTTAAATGATAAAATTGAGTTATATGGCACTATAAAATACAATGTAAGTAAGCATATTTTTCTACCTCTTCGTATGAAAGTAAAATTAAGAAAACTCATAAAATTTCTTATTCAACCTAATATAATTTGCAAGCAGAAGATTCTTCCTTATTCTTAAAAATTTGAACCTCTATTTTTCTTTTTTACAACATAATATGAAATGTAACTATAATTTCAATATTTTCAATATGCTTACTTTTTTCAATAAAAAACAAGAAACTATTTCCTTTCTTTCACAATACAGCAAATGACATCCATGTCAAGAAAAATTAAGTGTATTTTCATACAAGAATACCAATCTTTTAAAATGAACATATTAAACTTTTGAGACAAATTTCTAAGTTGAATATAACCTTAGATTGAGAGAGATTCTTTGTCATTTCAAAAACCATTTCAAGGTCCTTAATTAATCTAAATAACACAAGACTTGATAGTTTCATTTTACAGGAACTAGCCCATTTAAAATACAAGTTGAAGGGATTATCATCGTAACAATGTAATTTCTTTTTCCTTCTCTTCCACATATACATATACATTTTTTAAAGCTTACTACAAATCAACCTTTCAAAACATATTTATAAGAAGTTGAAACCTTTAAAATGCAAGTTACAAGCCCTCCACTTAAGTGGAGACAACATGGCAAATATTTTACAAAAGTAGGATCTCTCTTTATTTTTTTCAGGGTGAAACTATGAACAAAACTTCACTTAAGATCCACTATCTTCTTAAAAATCCAAACAAAACAACACGAAACACTCTCTACCCAGCTAATAATCCAATGAGAAGGAGAATTCTTATTTCTCATTGGCCCCAGAGCCCCAAAAATGAAAAATAAGAGGCATGATACAACCAAGGAAAATTTACATGGCTTCCACAACAACATTCAAACACCTTCCAAAACAATGAGAACAATAAAAAAATCACAAAAGTTTCCCAAGTACAAAGGCTCAATACTCAAGCCAAGAAAGAGAAAAGAAAGATGGGACACTTATGTCTCCCTAACGGGTTTGATCCCAGTACAATATATTACTTAAAAGGGCTGAAATACTCAGCCAAGAAAGAGAAAATCAATGGGGGATTCACTTATGTCTCCCTAACGGTTTGATTTCCCACCTTAAAGCCTCTAATAAACTAAATCACATGTACACAATACTCTTATGCCTCCCTCCAAAACAACTTATGTCTCCCTCAACTCTTATGCTCCCTCAATGAAAACATGCAAGATAAGCACAACTTTCACTTATCTACAAAGGTGGGACACCCCAAACCAAACTCTCTCCCAAGATACAAAATAATACTTTATATGCCTCCCTCCAAAACATCCTAATTTCCTTTTTCTCATACACAACCTAAAGCCCCATTCTATTTTCCCTCCCAAAAATAAAAAAATACAACAATCATTCATTCACAATCATTTGCGCAAAAAGACAAGAATACAAGGTTGAAGTCCCTTCCTTTCCATTGCAAGAGTATCCAATCCAAAAGCTTGAGCTCCATCCTTTTCAAATCCAAATAAAACACAAGCCAACTCCAAAGCAAGCTCCTCCAAAAATGCAAGATTCCAAATAAAACACAAATAACCCCAAAATCATCAAACCAACTTGAATAAATAGAAAAATAGAAGAGGAGGGTTATGTGGCTCCATGTAGGATGCCACATCACTTATCCTCAACTTCACATCTCATGTTCAACCCCCAAACCCAAAGCGCAATAAATTGGTGGTTGAGGAAATGACAAGCCTCTTACACACGCAGTCTCTTACCCACACCTCTTAAGGAAACAATTAAAGACTCTTGTAAGAAAAGTGCAATTAATTGCTCTTTTTCCCTTTTAAAACACACAAAAAAGGCCTAAAATAATCCCCACACATCATAGGCATAGTGGGTGGGTGACTTTAAGATGTGTGGGAAAAGGTTAACTTGTCCCACAAGCCTCAAGAATTGGCTTGAAAGTCAAAATCCGAATTTTGACATGCAAGGCAGAGTACACAACTCCTAAAACAAATGAAATCATTTCAAATACAAAGTAAATCAAGAACAACCTACCCAATTTTTTACCCCTTTGGTCACATCCCTAATTACCATAATTAAAAATATTAACTAACCTAGATAAGAGCATATTAACAACAATAATAAAGTGAATCACATACTCAAAAATAATAATTAACAAAAAAGGGAAAACAACACATTTACCCAAGGTCACATTTGAGGCCACCCACCAATGGGGACCTTGTAACAATATAAAACAACAAAGAACCTACAAATACACAAGTTGTCAGGGTGACCTGTTTGCCAATACCCCAAATTCCTTCATTGTTGTCTCATATCCCCTTTTTTTGTTGTGTTTACAATTTCATACAAAAATCAAAACAATACATTTCTAGCCTCGTGGCCATATTAACAAAATCAAGACAATAAAACACACACATATACATATCAATTCACATCATCAAATATCATAACTAAACCATCACGAAAATTGAGTTACATATCACCAATTGTTCACAATTTCAAATATTTTTGTTTCGATCAATTCATCAATTAGAAATAAGATCACAAGACTAACTAAATTGTTTAACAAAATTTGTATACCAAAATCCAATGAGTGATTACATATATAAAGTAGAAACTCTTGATCATCATCAAATATGATATGTCAATTCATGCATGTAATCCATCATATAAGTCGCATCATGTCAAAAGTCTAAAACATCCATACTATCTGTCAAAATATGATAATCAAATATAGTAATGTTCATCTTTTAATGTCTAAAGATCGAATATTATAACAATGTCTATGACTTCAATCCAAGGTAAGCAAAAATCATAGTGAGATCAATGCCTTGGCATAACAAAATGTCAATACAAAAGCCATGATAAACAAAAACTTAATATTTTTTATAAAATATATACATCCAATTTTATATTAAATAATATAATATAATTATTAAATGATTATTGAGATTATTGTATATTTCAAAGGGAACATTTAAAATTATAATAAAATTATTCCATTCAAATGAAATGTCAATATAGGTGATGATAAATTCAATATGAAAATATATTGTTATTCCCGTAATATTTAGTTGAGGATTTGTTTCTTGCGATCATCTCTCGAAAAATATTTGTCTTATTATATCGGCCAATAGACCCTTTTATATATTTTACCAATATACCATTTTCAGCATTTTACAAAATTAATAAAAACAAAAGTCAATATAAGTGTCAGTATATTTATAAGAAAAATGGAAAAAAGAACTCTACTATAAATGTCTAACTATACCATAAGTGTAATTATATGTATTAAAAATATTGGGTGTGTGATTTTTATATTTTATGTTAGCGAGAGAAAAATATAATTTCCAAAATATTTGTTTCACTTAAGATAAGAAAAAATAAAACAAAAAGCATTCTATTTTTTTAATATTTGACAATAGTTATTTAAACAAAAACTAAACAAAGATAAAACTGATAAAAATATAACAAGATAAAACGCTAACCATTGTTTCAAAAATGGATATATGCCCATGTTGTATCTGTACCAATTTGATATTTTGGGTGTCATATATGCCACCCTAGTTCACTTTTTTTTAATAAAACGCAATCTTTATAATTAAATGTAATACATTAAAATATAAATAAAAATTGAATTTTACCAAACAGGGGTCAAGACTCGAGGAAATAGATAATCACATGACATCATAAGCAATGTAAACAAGTGGGGTATGAGTCATGAGAACGGTTGCACCTACAACTACACCCCACTTGTAATTGTGATACACAAATAAATATAAACAAGAAATTGCACATGAGTTGCAAGTTACATTGGATGAAATGTAAATGAAATTCTCTTTATTTAATAATATTGTTTAGTTTTACTATGTTTTGGATGTCACCATGATGGCAATGGATCATTTTGTTTTCCTTCTTGACTGCATAAACATTAAATGTTTTCAATCACTCATTCCACCATTAGCCTATCAACTTCACCAATGAATAAGAGCCCTTAAATATTATTTTAAATTTTTGAAAAAAGCAAAACCTATGATTTTAAATTATAATTCACAAAGGAGGTGAATTACCAGAAGAAAATGATTTTCCATACAAAAAAAGAAGTTTTTGGTAGCCATCCATACAAGCCATAGATTCCAATCTTTGTCCATGGAGAATGACGGGTGGGTTGGAGAAACATTTATTTTGACTTTATTTATCCACTTAAGATGTGGGTTCGGCGCATTCTCACAAAATAGGAGTTGTAACAAATATCTCCAATATATACACATCGTATCAGGTGCATTGTGATTATGTCTCAAATTCTAAACAAGAATTTTCAAAATGAGATCTGTTGGTGCAATAATTATCAACGAGGAGGAATGGCTTATGAGTATGGAGTTGAGCACCTTCTCCTACCCTGCCCATGGCTATGAAAGCTATAATTGAACTTGATGTGCTACGAATCATAGTCAATGTAGGTCAAGGCCTTCAAAATTCTCCCACCTAGATTGTGGCCCATATTCCAAATGTAACAAACCTAGATGTAGTAATTACTCTAGACATGATTCTGAGAATCCTGACAAGTCATTTTTTCCTTAGTTGCTTTGTAACCAGTAACCACAGACAAAAATGGTAAGCCTGGAGAGGCTATATGGTCTCACTCCTCTCTCCAAATACCTTGTGCACACCAAGGATGGCCAGTCTCTTGCACAAATGTTGCTCATGGACTAGGACAAGGTGTTTATAGACACTTGGTTCTATCTCAAGGATGTTTTTTTGGGAGGGTTTCAGCTAGTCACAAGAGTAAAATAGTAAATTTAGTAACCTCTAGATTTTTTGAGTGGAAGAGAAGGTGCATTGCAAGGTGGAAGAATCCTTCAAAAAACATTAATGGTTGCATCGAAGCTACCATCTTTGCTCAAATCACCCTGAAAAGCCTCAGCCTTTCCTTGGCTCCAGGTAGTGAAAGTATATGACAAGTCTTTGCCACATCCCCTATTCACAAAACGAAAGTGAAGAAACCTCAAACCTATCTAAACAAACAATGAAGTTTTCTTTTTCTAGTTTGGCACAAATAAAAGGCATGTATGAAACGACGAGATCCATACCTGGATGTCTGAGCGTAGCATGGATGGTGTGGCCCTACTGGAGGAGGCACTTGACCAACTATGAAACTATGTTACCCGTTATAGCTATCACACATAATGGATTGCCCATGTTGTACTTGTTTCTGGTCAAAAACAGCTCAACAATAGCACTTAGACTGCAACTGCAACAACAAATCCATTTAGAAAAAAGGAGTTTTTTTTGTGTTTTCGAGCTGAAGTAGTTGCCTTGAATGTCAAAAATTGAAAAAATATTGGGGGGGAATGAAAATTATTATTGCAAAGAGTAAGGATTCTACATAACTACAGAAATATGGGGCGTGGGTGACAGACCAAAATGGATGCCAAAACATTTTTCCATCCACCCAAAACATACGACTACGATGAAAAATGAAGCCTGTAAAAGTGGACATTTGTGAGGTTTTTGTACATGCTTTTTTTAGCCGTAGAATAATTATAACATTTTAAATATCATTGGATTTTCTGACTGCGTCCACAAATAATCAGTTATCATATTTCGCATTCAAACTGGTGACTCATCCAGAGCCTGCACGGGCACCCTACTATATCTAGGGTGCCCTAGTCTCGTGGTCTAGAATGGAAGACTATTTTATAGATAGGGCGTGGTTGGGAGAGTTTATATATATATATATTGTAACGACCTGTCGACACTAAAATTTTCCTCCAAAATTCTATTTCATTAATGTATGTATTAGGAATAGGATGTTGTTAAGTGTAATTAGTAGTAGCGTCCGATAGAAGATAACGGCGCCGTCAGTACAGTGCCGCCAATAATGTGGGGTACGGTAACAGTCAAAGTACAATAGGAATGTTGTGAAAAGTAAATATTTGTCGTAAATGGTCCGTAATGTTAAAATGTCAAAGTTTTGGGTAATTAGAGAAGTAGGGTCTACATGATTAGGAATTAGAAATATTATATTGGTAATAAGGACAAGGAGTGAGGTCATAAATATTTTGTGTATTTTATTTGTAAAAAGTCTAAAAATGTGGAACCCATGTAAAATGATAAGGTTTATCTTATCTTAACAGATAAGCTTACATGTACAGATAAGAGTTAAGGTATGGAATATGATTCGTCAGAGTGGATTTCTTATCCTATCTTAGAGATAGGATGGATAAGCCTGGAAGTTCTATAAATAGAGAGGCCACCCCCCTCATTTAGCATAGAAAGAAGTAGTGAGAAATATTGTAGGAAGTGTGCGAAGGAAGCCATCAGTTAAGGTGTGTTGAAGAAGCCATCAAGAGGTGTAATTGTAAAGTTTCTCCCATAGTCTTGTTGAAGTATCTCATGGGTGAGATTGTAACAGTTTCATGTTAATTTATAATTTATTTTGATATTTCAGATTTGTCGTCATTCTGTCTTATCATAGTCAATGGTATTCTTGTGTTCGGTTGTTGTTTTGCTTCCAGATTACATCCACCAAACTAAAGCTTGTGCATTAGTAAATAATCATAGCACGAGGAGTTCCCGGTGAAGAATTATCATAGTGCCGGATTGCTGATGACAGACCCGAAAATCCACACACACGGACAACACAGTAAAAAGACAGGATAATTTTTTTTGACTTGCTCGACACATAACATGACGCAACATGTCGTCACCAAGGATACACACTAACACTGTGAACAACTTGATACAAGGATGGCCATAAGGGCAGCATGGAAACGTTCACACCTATCAAGGACAATACATTTTTTTTTTTTTTTGACAAGACAACATAGAAGTCCAATCATAGAACACACTTACAGTTAGGGCCAACCACAATGAAATATTCTTGAGGGTTATTTATTTTAAAAGGACATCTTGCAATTCTTAGCTTATGTTTTCAAGGAGCTCAAGATATGATTCGTATAATTCAACTTGCCAAGCCAAGTTTATTCTTTGACACTGAGTAATTATCTTTAAATCTTCTCTATTATGACATTTATTTTCTTAATTTGTTTATCAAGAAAAAGGAGTATTTAAATTCCACAAGGCCATCTGCTCACCACTAACGCTACTAAGATTTGTTCTTGCCCACAAAGACAACATGGTTTTAAGTTCAACACACTTAAGAGAAGAGATACAAGGTGCCTTGAAAAAGGGTTAGAGGGAGAAGGTCGAGATGGAACATCTTTAGGACCTCATTAGTTATTTTCAGTATTTAATTGAAGCTAGGGCTCTTAACCAAAATTATCAACAACTTTACTTAGGCTTCGCTAAAAGTAATAACAAGGTAAAAATTTACTTTCCAAATGGCGGTGAGAAAGATGGTGAGGTCTCCAATTTGTTTTCTCTGGCTTATTAAATCATAGTTAGATTATTTAATTAATTTTATTAATTAAATAATAAATATACTGTTGTATGGTTAATCAACCATATTTGTTTGTATTCAGATTGTTATATTGTTTTAAACAATATATTTGTCTTTTTCTAATTCCTGCTTCCCGGATGTTATTGGAAGCTTATTCATTTTGGCATTTGGTTGCACCTGTGCAACTTATTCTCCTGTGTGTATTTGGCTATGCAATATCTATAAATATTGCAGCCCATTCTCTGTAATTGTTTACTGATTGAGATCAATAAAATATATACAGGCTACCGTCCCTGTTTCTCAATCTACAGTAGCAACACTCATTTACAAGAACAAAACAAGGTTACATCAACTCTTAAAATATTGATACTTCAACAAAGTCACTCAACAATAGTAACCAAATTTTCTTATAATTTCAATGATAGTCAAACAATACAAGGTTTCCAAAGTTTAGATGACAAAGTCCATAATACATTATACTAAGACATTGATTCTCTTCAAAACTTTCTACTGGATGTTATCAATAGTTGAACAACGTAAAAAGATTTCAAGCAAAAGAACTTCTCAACTGAGGTTGATGAAAAAAAATCTACAAGTCTATCCCTCATCTACTCGCAAAATCCATTAGCAACAAATTTTCTATAAGAGTCAGTTCATGAGAACTGAGCAAGATAAGGCTACACAAAACCACCATAACTGTTATCTATCAATACCATGAAAGGAAGCAATTTATTACAAGAATTTGGGTCAAACTTCTAAACACTATCAACACTTCAAGTTATAATAAGTCTCCACCATGCCGATCAAGGAAGAAGACCATGTACTTCAGTTAGGAGTAAAAACAACGAAAGTATAACAATCGAATGAGAATGGCCCTTGGCCCTATAAGGAGAAAATAACCTATATAAAAAAAAACAGGATTCCCATCGAGTAAATAATTAAATAACAATCACAAGATTGAGATTTGATATATAGACCAACCATCTAGAAAATTTTCAAAGGTACCAAACGCATAGGCTAAAATATTATATTTCTAAAAGAACAAGAGTTGATCGGCCCAAGAAAGGGAAACCACGGGTTTCAAGAATTAACACAAAAAGCCATGTATAAATGAGTTTCAAACCTGAAATCACATAGAGTATCCACACAACATAAGTTTCGAAGAGAACTCAAAGTATACTAATTTTGACCATTAACTCCAAGAAATTTCTCAATTATTCAAGAAGGCCAATGCCTTGTAGGCTAGTATAAAACACGCGAGAGAAGAAGGGAGATCCCTCAAACAAGAGTATACGAAAATGTCATCAACTAATTTCATAACCCTAAAGATTTACAAACCTCCACATCAATTTTAAAGTTCGGTTAATTTAAAATAAATTTCCTGTTTCCCAAAACAACAATATTTTTAAGGCAACCCTTGGTAACATAATCAACCATTCAAACATAGGTACAACATAACTACTAAGTTCCCTTATCAAAACAACTCCTTCTGCTATAACTCCATAATACTATTGATTGAAAGAAATTTTTCCCCAAGGTTAACAACGTTCAAGACAATTTTCATCACAAACATTAAGGTACATATGTGCATAGAAACTGTCCAATATTAATTAACAACACAATCATTATAAATGGGAGGAAACACAAGTTACAAGACTAGATTATTTCACCAACAATCTTTCGAATGGGAAAAAAAAAAACCAAAATAATTCTAGTAATAGTGGGGGGTACTAGATTTGCACAATTAAAACCTCAAACTTAGCTAATCTAAAAAACTAGTTACGATTCAAGTTGAAGGGGACAATCAAAGTACCTCCTAAGAATGGCTTTAAAACCTAGGAACAAGGCTGAAGCTACGTAGAAGTCTAAACATGCGTGGTTGAAACATATTGCGCACAAACTTATTCATTCTAAAAGTTTTAACACCGAATCTCTAACCTGAAATAGTCCAAGCGTTGATTACACTAATCCTACAACCTTTCTTTTTCTCGATGCCAAAAGAGTTATCAAGTGGGCTTGAGAGATAATTAACAATATATGTCAAAAGACAAATAAGGACAAACCTGGTTGATAGGAAGGAACTTCATAGTTATTGTACGCTTAATTTAACGACTGCTAAATACTAGCTGGAACAACATAATAACTTGAAACTCTATCGTAGAGAAGAATATATATATATATATATATATATATATATATATATATATATATATATATATATATAAAGGAAGATTGATCACTCGAGCAAGAAAAACATACACCCAAAGGAGATAACACCTACATGCTTTCCACTAACATACAGACAATGATAAGAGCTAAAACAAGAATAAAGCAAGTAGAAAGGAGAGACCTACTGAAAAGAAGTTCAAAAGACAACCAATTCAAGGAAATGGTCGTTTGATTTCACGATAAAATAAATATAGCAACAGTAGAAAAGTGTATAAATATCTTTCCTTCTCCTCCAACTTCAACGAGGCATCCAACAACTCAAAGCGAGCAACAGCAAACTTCTAAAAGAATCCTCATCCTTAGCAAGGAAGGCGCCAACACGCCACTCAACTCGCGTTCACCCAGGTAGGGAGCTGCGTCAGAACGAAACAGAAGAAAAGGGAAGGAGCATCCATTAGAGCACAAAAGAAAAAATAAATTCAAATAGCTGTAGCCACAAGATCCTAAGAGGCCACGCCTAAAAAAGTGCAAGAAGATACAAGGAAGGTAAACTACTTGTCAAAATGCCTCAATGAGATGGGGTATCAGGAAATGCCATGTTTGCAGGAGGAGAATGCATGGGGATCTACTACATCATTTCTTGCTTCACATCAGCACCTAACAGGTGACAAACCTTTCCATCCGCCCCTCCTTTTCCAAAATGTAGCTAGAGACAAAGGCACCATGGGACAGGAAAGGACATCTAACGAGGAAGTATAGAGACTGTTTGAAGGATGAAGTCACAGGAGTCAAAGGGGCTGTGAGTGCAAACATGGAGGTGTGTGCAATGCATGGAAGCTGCAAACAAATGCCATGTAATTTATTCTTGCATCACCACCCCACGCCATCACCAGGTGTCCAATCTGGACAGCTCACATTTTCCAAGCCCACCCGTGCAGCCAGATCAGGAAGGAGTTTAGAGAAAAAGGTAAGGACGTTCTCCAGCAGCAAGGTGACAAAGAAAACAGTAAAAAAAAAAGAAAACATCCCAGCCAAACAAAGGACTACGCCTAAGGAGAAACTATTATGCAAATGCATTGACAGGAAAGTTTCCAAGCTTCTCTCCACATTCTGAAAACCCTCTCTCTACTCAGGCGGCCAGGAGAACACAAAATACTCACGGACCAAGGGAAAAAAAACAAATATGAGCAGAAAGGTAACACGTAACCCAAAAAAAATGCAGCCAGGAGGAAAAAGGTGTTTCATTCCAGCCAAGGGTCAAATCATGATTCAAATAAAGCTAACAAGGAGACAAATAGGTGGCCAAATAATAACTTTACACTTTCTCCACAAAAAGTTAGGCAATAACAACAAGGAAAGAATCAATAAGGAAGGATAAGGACTAGAAATTCCTCCACGCCAAGCATAACAAAATTACATATCCACAAAATGAAATAAATTTAATTAGTCACAATTTCATTTTAAAATTCCGTTAGATCGACAAAATTGACAGCGGTAAACGGTTGCTAAGGCCAGGGAACTGAAAAAATTCACATATTTTAGTTAATAATATTTCTTAATAATTGAAAATGTGCAATCCTGTTGGTCAGCCTATTTATTCGACAATATACATAATACATTTACGTGAACAAAACATATTTTATTTATCTCTGCAAAGAAATCCATGTCTCCGCGACAAATAAGAGGATAAATGGATAATAAAAATTTACCAGTTGGTGGATGAGAAACATCAAATAAACAATAACTCGCAATAAGGCGTGCGCATGGCCTGAAAAGGCTTAATTAATTCAAAAATGTAATTTTATCATCTATATACACATAAGAATATAACTGATACTCGTTCCTTTACTATTCATTGTTATTATGTTTTAAAATGGCATGACACCTAAACGAGGTTTGAAAAAAAAATGTTTAGGACCTAACACCATAGCGACAAAACTAAAAATAATTTAATCGAGGGATCGAGCATGAGAGTGATCAATACTACGGAAAAATATCTTGCAGGAAATTAACAACAATCAACAGGAGGTTTGATAAAGTAAGAACAAGGTTTTCTTTTAATAGGATAAATCGCGAGGGACGCTGCGGGGCCAACAACCAAAACCATCAACACCGACGCAAGCAGGCAAGCTCAACAAGACGAAGACACCAACATTTCAAAGGAAACACAACGGCATTCAGCCCTTAGAAGCACGGTCATCACATAATAATAGAGCAATGATGAATGGGGCATTACATTCTCCTCCCCTTAAGAAAGCATCGTGCTCAATGCAACATAACACAGGGGAAAATAAATGGTATGCAACAACAAAAATAAATAAATAAATAAATAAATATGGGTGCAGTTACGTTCTAAGGTTACGATTTCTGAGGCACAAGCACGGCCACGGGGTGGCCTTAGGGACATTTGGCATAAATTTTAACTTCCAAGGTTTTGTGAAGATTGGCAGTCCCCTCTTATTCATTATTTAATTATTCTCTTTCCGTTAACATTGTTTTTAGTTTAATTTCTGTAAAATTTCATTGTTGACGAGTTTTTAGTTTATTCCTTATTGTGGGTGCCCCAACATGAACTTCTACACAACACCCTACCGGGGTCAGAGAAGACACTACAGATTAATAAACACATAAGTATATTCTTCATGAATGTTTTACACCACAAAAGATTACTCAAATACAGAAGGAAATAGGCACGGTCCACCTAACATAGTACTTGTCACCCAATTAAGACTGAAAAATAGAATACTTGAGCAAAGTGTACTATGACAACCAGACATTTCCTCAATTCCACTTGATAAATTTTTCTTTTCACATAACTCCAAACAAAAGCTACAAGTACATAGGGTACACCTGGGAGCCACAACCATAACCAACTCTTATGAGCACACATACATCATAAAACTACCCGAAGCATCAGAAAATAACCACCTACTCCCAAGTATTACAAATAAACTCCATATAACTCCCCAAGAGAAAGAAACATAGTGCCAAAACCAAGTCGGGTCACTCAACCATAGATCCCCATCAAGAAGGTCACTCAACCATAGAGTGTCATAAAGAATATCAGGTCACTCAACCATAGAGGCCCATCTCCTTTCTCCTTTTAATGAGACCAGATCACCCTATGGCCCTGGCACATAGAGCCCCATCACCCCCAACCCAAGTGACATAATAACTCGTGGTCCAACAACCCACTAGTTATCTATAACTCCTTAGGGCTTACCCCCATATAACGAAGCGGGTCCATGGGCCTAACCATTCCATGGTGCATCCCATGACCCTATTCCACACATCACGACAATAGAACCAACATAACAATCTGATTAGAATGCCAAGTGGCAAAGTACAAGCCTTGGGCAAGGCAGTAACATCTTTAAAATTTAAAAAAAGATTCAAAACCAAGAAAACAACTGACCAAATGGCCTGAGTTATTGCAAAAATCTGAGTGTTAGTACCACAAACCAAGGAAATGCCCAAAATGTAAAGCATGGCAATCAAGAAAACTGTTGCTCATTGCAAAAGTAAAGTAAAAAAAACAAAATTCAATTTCTGAATAAAATACACATATAATAATAGCACATTACTATGACTATGTGGCCTTATTTGGCCACCAAAGGGGTACTCAACGAGTTGTTAGCACTCGGAACATCGAGCCTCTGCTCGTAAAAATACATATCAATAATACAACTGTCATCATCACCATCTGAATCATCTTGCCACAACTCAGACAAGGCTCAACATAGTCAAAATCACATAGGTAGAGTCCATACGAAAACCATATCAAGAGACAGAAATAAAGTACATGTCACCATCTACTGAGCCTAAGGTGTCCACGAAACACAATATTTATGACACCCGTTGAGAAAGTGCCACACATACCAAATGAACGAAAGTGGGATTTCAGCCTATGTAAGGCTCTACTTCCTATCTCGTACTCGACTCGAGTGACTGGTCAACGGTACACATTTTCTCACTTCAAACATACACAATTTACCGATTTCCCTCAGGGTTGGTTAGTGTAAGGTTCACAACATAACATATAACTACATCACTAACACCATGGTGGTACACACATAGCTACCATAATGTCTCACGTATGGTATGTATATAGGGTAGATCACAATCATACATTCATAGGGCGTAATACATCACTTTACCACATTCTGCACCCAAAGTGCAATCACTATACGATAGGGTTCATACACTCACCGTATGACCCTAAATCACGACATGAATCATTACATATCACACAAATCATACATATGATGGACATAGTAACTTCACAACATAACATTCATTTGCTACATACAAGGTGATACACACATTTCTTCAAAACATGGTAAAACATCATGATACAACTTAATTCACTTTACATCAATCCAGTCATACACATATCGACACACCCACATATCACAATATGCAACAATACTTCAACACTCCATCATCCACATTAGAATTCTTTTCAAACCTCCCAAGCAGTATTTCACATGTGGACTCTTCATAGAATCCACAAGAAGGAGAGAGAACACTCCCATCCTCAGCACATCAACCTGATAACAAATACGCACTAAGTGACATACACATCATGTGCATTCACAATATCACAATTACAACACGGATCACATCACGCTTAAAGCACATTACTCTTCCAATATCAACCACCATTATGCAATACCATCACCGCCATGTAACACCATCATAACTCCAATCTGGCCCATAGGTTCGAGAGCATGAACCTCGCTCTGATACCAAATGTAATGACCCAAAAAATCACACACAAACAACACAGTAAAATACATGATAACTTTTTTTATGGACACATAAAACGACACAACATTCCACCACCAAGGTCACAACTAACTCCATGGATAACTCAATACAAGGGTGACCAAAAAGGTAGCATGGAAATGTTCACACCCACCAAGGATAAATCACTTTTCATTTTGACAAGACAATATAGGAAACCACCACATAACACACTTACAGATAGGGCAAGCCACAATGAGAAAATTATTGAAGGTTATTTTTTCTTATAAAACCTCTTTCGATCCTTAAATTCAGTTTTCTAAGACTCTAGATATGATTCGTACAATACCTCTTATAATGCTAAGTTTCTTACTTTTACTTTGAAGAGAAATTTGCTCTAAGTCTTCTCTATTATGGCCTTTATTTGCTTAATTCGTTTATTTAGAAGAAAAGGGTAATTTAAAATTCCACAAGGCCTTCTGTTCACACTAACGCTACTAGAACTCATTCATGCCCATATGACAACATGGGTTTGCGTTCTACACACTTAAGAGAAGAAAAACAAAGTGCCTTGGAACAAGGTTAGAGGGAGAAGGTCCAGTTGAAATCATCTATAGGACCTCAATAGTTAATACCAGGCTTTAATTGAGGCTTGAGAATTTAACCAGAATTGTCAAATATTTTACAAAAGCTTCACTGAATGAGTATTACCAAAGAGAAAAATTTACCTTCCCAATGGCGGAGAGGTAGAATTGTGTGGTTTCCAAATAGTTTTCTTTGGCTTATTAAATCTTATTATCTTCTATCAACAAACAATTCATTTCACCTTAGGATCATTTTACGAATTTCACCATAAAAGGAATAATGTTCACTAGAGGAGCTAGGGATATCATGTTATATAATTTTACTTGCAATGATAGTCTCGCCTTTGAATACTTAAAGAATTAATTTCTCTCAAGTTGGTGACCCCTATGTTACTTTATTTGAATACAAATTTTTGTTTAACTTCCATAAGTATTAAACGACCCATGTTAGTTTACTTATGACACATTATTACTAAGTCATAGCAAGATTTAACTCAACATTTATTCTGAAGGGTAAAGTTGTAGCAACACTCATTTACAAGAACAAAACAAGGTTACATCAACTCTTAAAATATTGATACTTCAACAAAGTCACTCAACAATAGTAACCAAATTTTCTTATAATTTCAATGATAGTCAAACAATACAAGGTTTCCAAAGTTCAGATGACAAAGTCCACAATACATTATACTAAGACATTGATTCTCTTCTAAACTTTCTACTGGACGTTATCAATAGTTGAACAACATAAAAAGATTTCGAGCAAAAGAACTTCTCAACTAAGGTTGATGAAAAAAATCTACAAGTCTATCCCTCATCTACTTGCAAAATCCATCTGCAACAAATTTTCTACAAGAGTCAGTTTGTGAGAACTGAGCAAGATAAGGCTACACAAAACCACCATAACTGTTATCTATCAATACCATGAAAGGAAGCAATTTATTACAAGAATTTGGGTCAAACTTCTAAACACTATCAACACTTCAAGTTATAATAAGTCTCCACCATGCCGATCAAGGAAGAAGACCATGTACTTCAGTTAGGAGTAAAAACAACGAAAGTATAACAATCGAATGAGAATGGCCCTTGGCCCTATAAGGAGAAAATAACCTATATAAAAAAAAACAGGATTCCCATTGAGTAAATAATTAAATAACAATCACAAGATTGAGATTTGATATATAGACCAACCATCTAGAAAATTTTCAAAGGTACCAAACGCATAGGCTAAAATATTATATTTCTAAAAGAACAAGAGTTGATCGGCCCAAGAAAGGGAAACCACGGGTTTCAAGAATTAACACAAAAAGCCATGTATAAATGAGTTTCAAACTCTAAATCACATAGAGTATCCACACAACATAAGTTTCGAAGCGAAGGAAAAGTATACTAATTTTGACCATTAACTCCAAGAGATTTCCCAATTATTCAAGAAGGTCAATGCCTTATAGGCTAGTAGTAAACACACGAGAGAAGAAGGGAGTTCCGTCAAACAAGAGTATACGAAAATGTCATCAACTAATTTCATAACCCTAAAGATTTACAAACCTCCACATCAATTTTAAAGTTCGGTTAATTTAAAATAAATTTCCTGTTTCCCAAAACAAAAATATTTTTAAGGCAACCCTTGATAACATAATCATCCATTCAAACATAGGTACAACATAACTACTAATTTCCGTTATCAAAACAACTCCTTCTACTATAACTCCATAATACTATCGATTGAAAGAAAGTTTTCCCAAAGGTTAACAACGTTCAAGACAATTTTCATCACAAACATTAAGGTACATATGTGCATAGAAACTATCCAATCTTAATTAACAACACAATCATTATAAATGGGAGGAAACACAAGTTACAAGACTAGATTATTTCACCAACAATCTTCTGAGTGGAAAAAAAAAAACCAAAATAATTCTAGTAATAGTGGGGGTACTAGATTTGCACAATTAAAACCTCAAACTTAGCTAATCCGAAAAACTAGTTACGATTCAAGTTGAAGGGGACAGTCAAAGTACCTCCTAAGAATGGCTTTAAAACCTAGGAACAAGGCTGAAGCTACGTAGGAGTCTAAACATGCGAGGTTGAAACACATTGCACAAAAACTTATTCATTCTAAAAGTTTTAACACCGAATCTCTAACTTGAAATAGTCCAAGCGTTGATTACACTAATCCTACAACCTTTCTTTTTCTCGATGCCAAAAGGGTTATCAAGTGGGCTTGAGAGATCATTAACAATATATGTCAAAAGACAAAGAAGGAAAAACTTGGTTAATATGAAGGAACTTCATAATTATTGGACGCATAATTTAACAACTACTAAATACTAGCTGGAACAACATAATAACTTGAAACTCTATCGTAGAGAAGAGTATATATATAAAGAAATATCGATCACTCGAGCAAGAAAAACATACACCCAAAGGAGAGAACACCTGCATGCTTTCCACTAACATACAGGCAATGATAAGAGCTAAAACAAGAAGAAAGCAAGTAGAAAGGAGAGACCTACTGAAAAGAAGTTCAAAATACAACAAATTCAAGGAAATGGTGGTTCGATTTCATGATAAAATAAATATAGCAACAGTAGAAAAGTGTAGAAATATCTTTCCTTCTCCTCCAACTTCAACGAGGCATCCAACAACTCAAAGCGAGCAGCAGTAAACTTCTAAAGAATCCTCGTCCTTAGCAAGGAAGGAGAAAACACTCCACTCAACCTACGTTCACCTAAGTAGGGAGCTGCGTCAGAACGGAACAAAAGAAAAGGGAAGGAGCATCCATTGGAGCACAAAAGAAAAAAAAGTTTTCAAACAGTTGTAGCCGCAAGATCCTAAGAGGACATGCCTAAAAAAGTACAAGAAGACACAAGGTAGGTAAACTACTTGTCAAAACGCCTCAAGGAGATGGGGTATCAGGAAATGCCATGTTTGCAGGAGGAGCATGCATGGGTATCTGCTACAGCCATTCTTGCTTCAAATCAGCATCTATCAGGTGACAAACCTTTCCATCTGCCCCTCCTTTTCCAAAATGTAGCCAGAGACAAAGGCACCATGGGACAGGAAAGGACATCCAACGAGGCAACATAGAGACAGTTTGAAGGATGAAGTCACAGGAGTCAAAGGGGCTGTGAGTGCAAACATGGAGGTGTGTGCAATGCGTGGAAGCTGTAAACAAATGCCATGTAATTTATTCTCCTTGCTTCACCACCCCATGCTCACATTTTCCAAGCCCACCCGTGTAGCCAGATCAGAAAGGAGTTTATAAAAAAAGGTATGGACATCCTCTAGTAGCAAGGTGACAAAGAAAACAGGAAAAAAAAGAAAACATCCCAGCCAAACAAAGGACTTCGCCTAAGGAGAAACTATTATGCAAATTTATTGAAAGGAAAGTTTCCAAGCTTCTTTCCACGTTTTGGAAACCATCTCTCTGCTCAGGTGGCCAGGAGAACATAGAATACTCATGCACCAAGGGAAAAAAAACAAATCTGAGCAGAAAGATAACACGTAACCCAATAAAAATGTAGCCAGGAGGAAAAAAGTGTTTCATTCTAGCCAAGGGTCAAATCATGATTCAAATAAAGCTGACAAGGAGACAAATAGGTAGCCAAATAATAACTTTACACTTTCTCCACCAAAAGTCAGGCAATAACAACAAGGAAAGAAACAATAAGGAAGGATAAGGGCTAGAAATTCCTCCACGCCAAGCATAGAAAAATTACATATCCACAAAATGAAATAAATTTAATTAGTCACAATTTCATTTTAAAATTCCGTTAGATCGACAAAATTGATGGCAGTAAATAGTTGCTAAGGCCAGGGAACTGACAAAATTCACATATTTTAGTTAATAATAATTCTTAATAATTGAAAATGTGCAATCCTATTGGTCAGCCTATTTATCCGACAATATACATAATACATTTACGTGAACAAAACATCTTTTTTTAATCTCTGCAAAGAAATCCATGTCTCCGCGTCAAGTAAGAGGATAAATGGATAATAAAAATTTACCAGTTGGTGGATGAGAAACAAAAAATAAACAATAACTCGCAATAAGGCGTGCGCACGGCCCGAAAAGGCTTAATTAATTCAAAAATGTAATTTTATCATCTATATACACATAAGAATATAACTGATACCCGTTCCTTTACTATTCATTGTTATTATGTTTTAAAATGCCATGACACCTAAATGAGGTTTGAAAAAAAAAATGTTTAGGACCTAACACGATAGTGACAAAACTAAAAATAATTTAATCAAGGGATCGAGCACGAGAGTGATCAATACTACAGAAAAATATCTTGCAGGAAATTAACAATAATCAACAGGAGGTTTGATAAGCAAGAACAAGGTTTTCCTTTAATAGGATAAATCACGAGGGACGTTGCGGGGCCAACAACCAAAACTATCAACACCGACGCAAGCAGGCAAGCTCAACAAGACGAAGACACCAACATTTCAAAGGAAACACAACAGCATTCAGCCCTTAGAAGCACAGTCGTCATAGAATAACAGAGCAATGATGAATGGGGCATTACATAAAGTAAGAGAAGAGGTGAAATTTTCTTTGATGAGTAGAGTTATTGAATCTGATGAGCCCTCTACCATCCAGGAAGCCTTATAGTCAAAATCTTAGAAATATACCATGGATGTTGAATATAACTCAGTGCTAAAAAAATAACACTTGACAGCTTGTCAATCTTCCACCAGGGAAGAAACCGATTGGATGTAGATGGATATTCAAAACTAAGTACAAGGCAGATGGGACCATAAACAAGTATAAAGTAAGACTTGTATCAAAGTGGTATGTATAGAAAAGGGCATTGACTACGAGGAGAAATATTCTCCCACAACTAAGATCAAAATGATATTTTCTGTAGCTGCATAGTTTGGTTAGAAAGTCCATCAGATGGACGTAAAAAGTTCCTTTCTGAATGGAGATTTACAAGAAGAAGTCTACATGACTCAAACTGAGGGATATATTAGACCTGGTCAAGAAGCAAAGGTATGTAGACTCAAGAAATCTTTGTATGGCCTCAAACAAGAACCCCGAGCATGGTACATCAAAATTGATGAGCATCTCGTACAACATGGATTTGTTATAAATCCATACAATCCCAATCTTTACCTCAAAAAGTAAGGGGGGGTAGATTGTGATTGTTTTTGTTTACGTCGATGATCTAGTCATCACTGATGTTCAGTGAGGATGATCAATGCAATGAAGAAAAATCTTAATTGATTGTTTGACATGACAGATCTCGGGCTAATGCACTATTGTCTTGGATTAGAAGTATGGAAGAAAGAGAATCACATATTTGTTTCTCAGATGAAATGTACCAAGATAATGCTCAAGAAATTTAGGATGATGGATTACACACTAATTGTTACACCTATGGAGGACAGATTATAGTTTATCTCATTCAGATCTATCTCCTGGGGTAAATGCCACTCTCTATCAGCAGTTGATTAGGAGTTTCATTTACCTGACCTACACTAGACTAGATATCATATTTGTAGTGAGCTATCTATCTAGGTTCATGCAAGAACCCAATGTCTGTCATTGGAAGGAAATTAGGCACATTTTGAGATATCTCAAAGGATCAGTGGATCTTGGTCTAGAATACAAGAAGAATGACAAATTCTTCTTGTCAGGATATTCAAATCTAGATCATGTAGGTAACATTGATGACATAAAATCCACTTCAAGGTTTGTGTTCTTTATGGGATCTAGACTAATATCATGGGGAAGCAAGAAACAACTCTTTTTTTCTCACTCTACCATATAAGCTGGGTATCATTATGAAGATGAAGTTGTTTGTGAATTTATATGGCTACTTCGCATACTGGAAGGACTTGGAATACCGTAGGACAAATTGGCCACCTTGTATGTTGACAATGAAGGTGTTCTCAAACTTGTTCACAATATAGTTTTTCATGAAAGAAAAAAACACATTGAGTTATAGGTACATTTCATATGTGAGCATGTCTTGAAGCACAATATACATCTTCAGTTTTGTCCACTACATGAAAAATGAGCAGATATCTTCACAAAGTCATGTGCACATGACAAGTTTTAGTTGTTCAAAGAGTTCCTCTCCTCATCCCTTGAGGCAATGAAAAATTAAGGGGGGGAATGTTAGGGTCAATAGATTATTACCTTAATTAATTATGCATTGTATAGTTAGTTTGTTTATTTATTAATTTTTTATGGTTATATTTAATTATAACCATCTATTTTGTTTTATTCAACATACGGGAGTTGTTGTATTGCTTTAACAATACTATTGTTTGTATTGGTTCATGGTTGTACCTGTGCAACCCATTTATTTGTTTGTATATTATTGTCTAATATGTATAAATATTGCAAAAAATATTTTATAATTTGATTTTGATGATTAATAAAATACTATATGCTTCTATCCTTGTTTTACACTATTCACTCACACTAGGGTCACACTTTTCCCTCCAACAGCACTAACCCATAAATGAACTAAAAAACACTTAAATATGATTTACTTCTTCCAAACTCACCATATATCGGTCCTAAACATTTATCACGAACAATAAACCCTAAACGCATTCCATTACATTCATTAAAATGGTCATATATGACCCATATAGCTCATTCATGTAACACTCCTATTTTAAGACTTTAGAAATAAGGGAAATTATTATTTTTCACACAATGTTCTCTGTTCTAAATAAAACATCATTTAGAACACACATTCCATGCCAATCAATCTCATAACAGATAACCATATGCAACTGTAATGACTTGGTAAATTACCGATCTCTCATTTCATGACTCGGTTACTAACCGATCTCTCATGGTTTTCTTAAAGTATAGAATACTTTATGTATACTACATATACTTGGTTTTCCTACCCTATCCTGGGTACTGAGTGATCTGTTTAAAGAACCTATCTAAATATTTGTTACCAATATTCATCTGACATCACGTTTCTTTAAACTAGGTGACATAGGACAACATAACCAATAGCTTACGATACTTTGGCCAAATATTTTCAACATACTGTTCATGTTACTATTCCTAGATGACATACTCGTCAATTCAGAATACATCCTTCACCTCACTCTACTGTTATCTAGAATGGTCTTTACTGACTTCTGTCAGTCCACTTGCCCAAGGTTTGACCCTAACCCAGGTTAGCGACATAATTTTTTATAGGGAGATGCTCACGATGACTTAGGGTATATGGGCATACTCGACCAACCTAAGTCGACCGAATGTGCCTAGGTACCCTAAGTCATAGAAAGCTACTTCCTATTCTAATCATGCTACTAACTTGACCTAGAGAGAAACTAAGTTCAAGTCCAGATGTGTGTAGATCTAGATGAACAAATATGGAAGGGTGTTACCACATGTCAACTGCAACACTGTATCCTCGAGAAGCCCTTAGTCTTCTCGAAGGTACAGTCATGCAGTTGGCATGTGCCAACATCCATTAGAACTGCTTCATCATGATGTACATACCCCTTGGTGGTCATTAATTCATAATTAAATTTGGATTAAGATTCAAATTGCAGCAACCATGCCTAACCCTAATTCCAACATTCATTAAGTTCTTTATCCATATTAATCTGATTTAATATTAATAACTTCATTAACTCATGATTGCATTTATGTTCATTAACTCGACATAACAAGCAGTTATCCCAAAAACAAGGCAGCAAACATCAAACGGTTAATTTTAATGCAACTTAGTTGTCCAAAGAAGGTGTATCATCCACCTAGGTTCATCTAGAAGTTTACTTCATATAAAACGAAGTACAAAGATTAATGATCATAACCACCATTCCTTTTATTTTTCATTCTTTTGAGAGAGGAAGAGTCTTCCTCTACATGATTAAATGTTAGGGTTAACATAACCTTTTTATCATTCACCACTCATATAGTTTAATTGTATGTCTAATACATATTTCATTATTATACTATAATTGTTTAGATAGAGAACGACATCTTATGCAACTTAGCAAGTTACACCTTAGTAAGGGAGATTGAACTATTCCCTTATTCCAACTTATTAAATGATAACAGTAATAAGTATACAAATATATATAAATAATATTGACAAGATAGCATTACTATTTCCTTCATACAAAGTACAAGAGAATTTACACCACAATTTGGAGTCAGTCTCCAAACCTTTCAATTCATCATGATAAAATATACACTTTACAAGACTATGCATTTCAGGCATACTGCATGTCAATCAACATTAAGATCATAAAAGAATATAACTTTTCTTTTTCAATATAACTCAAGAATGAATCAAAATTCTTTACAAAAGAACCAGACTTTAAATCAGCCAATACATCATAAAACATTTTGCCTTCTTTTATCACTTATGAAGTCCATCTGCAAAAATTGCTAGCACGGGCAGTTCATTGAACTGAGCATGATAAGCACTAAGCATTAAAATGAAGTGCATTCCACTAATTGTTCCATTAAAACAACTCTACTTTAATGAAACAATTAATATATCATACCAATAAGTATAAGTAATAACAACCATAAAAGAAGTACAAACTAATAAGTCTGAAATCACTTTTAAGAAAAGAGCATAATATAATCAGAAACTATTGCATTATATCATATAAGAATTGACCCAATCAGTTACTTATTTAAAACAAACAACAGATCTTGTCGTCTAATTATTTCATAATTCTTTCTGAATTGAAATACAGAATTTAACTTTACTATGTAATGAAAAGAGTTACTTTCAGAACCAAAAACCTTATTGTCATTTTCCAAAGTTTCTAGAATCATGTATAGAAAAATTCAATTCAGCATAGTACATATTTAGGATGATTCATCCTACAACTTAAGTAAATAAGAAGAAGAATCAATACGGACTATCCACGATTCACCATTCACCTAAGAAATAGAAAACAGGTTCAAGAAAGTACATAACTGAGTACCTACATAACTATATTAATCAAGGAAAATAATAAAAGGATTCACCATTTAAGAGACAACATCTGATAACAAGAATCCCAAACCAATCTGAGAAGGGAGAGAATCAAAACAATCATCATCCTACTTGCAAGCCTTAAGTATATTCTACATTATAGAAGATATCATTCAGAGATCTGAAAACCATACGTTCCAAAAATCAAAGCAAGACTTACACAAGGATTATCTCTTACTCGTGTCCATCCAGGGAAGATTCATAATATTATTGAGTGCACAGAAAGGATTCCATCTGAAAACAATATCCTAATGATGCATGACTCAATTCATTCAAAATAGTCAGACTAGAAATGATTATGTTTTCCTTTCTACAGGAAAGACTCAGCTGCACACTTCCCAAATTGACACGACCATTGATTCTATACAAGTTAGCCGAGATCAAGAAAGATCAAACGGGGACGATTTGGTTTTCCCAGTACCAAGAATGATAATCCCAAAGTTTCCTGAACATATAACTATTCCCATGAACTTTCCATAGTCAACAGTAACAAGTTAAACTAAACAATCCACAAGGAAGTTTCTGTTTCTGAAGAGTGAGTTCACATTACTTTATCCAATATTTAAAGGGCAGAAAGCAAAATTCAAGAAGTCAAACAGGCCTAGAATGTAATCACTCTATAACATGGAAGAGAGTCAATCTACAGAGAAGTTCGAGAAACAGAACTTAAAGTTTCCAAAAGTTAAAGGAAACTCAATAGAAAAGATCTGAACCAAGAATTCATTCACCATTGTTTCATCAATTGAATTCCAAATCCCATTTAAAACCCATAAGTTCTTTCGCTAGTTCCCAAAAGAGAATACAAACCAAACACGTAGTTTATAGAAAACAATACTTCTATTTTATTTATGAATTCAAACCTTATCAGAACAACAATATCAACACAATCCCAGTTCATATACAAATAGAAATCTAGGATGCAAATAATGCCAAAATCCATATTCATCTATTCAACAAGTTTAAACACAAGTTTGAGTTCATACTAAAGAGAAAAGTATATAGTACAGTCCCAAGCAAAGTACAAATCTTGGAAAAAAAGATACAGTCAACAAGAGTATTCAACTCCTTCCTCTTTTAAAAACTAGAAATCCATTCAAATGGATCTGAAAGAGAATACAAAAACCCAACACTAAGTTTTAAGTCAAAAAAGTTTCTAACATTACTCACGAACTCGAACTGAAACAAAATCCCAACTAAATAACTTTCACAGCTCCATCTAGCACATAAAGATCAAGGTAGAGAATTTAGTGTAGAGAAGGTAATTGTTAAATCAAATTTAACACAAGTTGAAGTACGAACACAACACTTCCATATACTTCAAAAACCCATTATCAATTGTTTTCAAATGAGCTCAAATTCATACCGAAGGGTAAGTAAACAATACAGTCTCAAACCAGAGGTTCTATATCCTCACAACAAGATACAGTTACATAAAAGGTCATGCACCCTTCTCTCAAAACAATCAAAGACTTACAGATTAAAAACTAGACACGGGTTACCCAGAATAGAGGAAAACAGAATATCCTCAAACATTTTCACACCATTACATGTTCAAAGTAAACTGTACAGTTCTGGAGACAGAAGTACTACAACTTTTCCAAACTCAAGATGCATCAAGGAGAAGATTTCAAAAGAGACTACCAGTTCAAACTCAAATCAAAAACCAATTACTCAAGATCTTTTTTGAGCAGACAGTCCCAAATGTGAGTTCAAAACAAAATACAAAAGCCTCAAAAGTTCCATATGCATATCACCATTGAACTTGCACAAAGAAAAACATCCAAAGACTAACATTATCATGCAATGGATTCATATCCAAAAATCACAGAGATTCCATCAATCATGAAAGTAAATAACCAGAAAAAACATGTAACCATTTATCTCATGAGAGAAGAGTTATTTTAATGAAACATTTAGAGGAAAGCAAGAAATCTTAATGGGTAGAGCCTATCATGCCTGATAGTGCTTCTGCTAATTCGAAGGAGACTTCCAGCCGAGCTTCCAACTCTTTTTCTCCTCCAAGAAAGATCAACAACCAAACATCTCTTTCTCCAATGCCTCATATACTTTCCTTGAATCGAAAATAGACCAGAGAAACCAAAAATAGCCACAAAGTGAAAATGAAACTATTGGTTCGAAGAACCAGATAGCTCCATGCAGAGAAAAAATTGCAAAGCATGCAAGACCAAATAACCTCCAACAAATCCACCCTCATTGTTTCCAAGATGGTTTGCTCACAAAAATTGAGATTCATTAATGCCATTACTCCCCAATCTCCCGCCTATCTCTCCTTGCCACTGCCTCCCAAAATTGGCGAATGCTATTTCAACCTCTGCATGCATTTCTAATTTTAACTATGATTCCACTGTAAGCTTCCACCAAGTTTACATGTCTCTGCCAAAACTGGCAGTACTTCCTATTAATTTGAAAATCAAATCAAATAAATGCCTTAGGAACCGTCGCCAACTTGCCATATGACCCTTAGGTCCCTTTCATTAGTTTAGGATAGATTTCCATAACTTAGGTTATGACCTTAGGTTAGTTTAGAAAGTAATTACCTTAGGTTTATAAACATTGCCTTAGGTAATTTGCCAACTTAAGATAGGTTATTATTCATACCAATTTAGTAGTAGGTAATAGGTTAAGAGTATACCTAGCATCACCTTAGGTTTTTCCCCATCCCAACATAGAACATGAAGCTTAGGATAGATTGTCACCCATATAAGTAGACATAGCTAGGAAGTAGGTACATTTACCTTAGTTTAGAATACCGTTAGGATAGATCCCATAGGTTTAGGACTTAGATTCCCTTCATAGTCGTGAAGCAGGCTTTGTTCCACTTAATGCCGTTAAATTTCCTGAAGAGATCAATCTGAAAGATCTGAGCACAAAACATACAACAGAATGCAGGCACGATCTTACAAGACCATAAAGAATTTATAAACATACAAAAGTTTAGTCCACTACGTCTCTCAACCTCTGAATGTCAGTTTACCATTCAGACTAGGTAAGGAGATTTAAAACATTCCTTGGATCAATGGAATTGATCCAAGGATGAGTCAGTTAATAGAGATAAGTTTGCAACCATCATAACCAGATTACAACTCACCTATCTGAAGTGAAAATGGATTATTGCAAGCATCAACATTTCAGTCTAATGAATCCAAGAGAAGAAATGATTTATCCCTGGCAAGCATGATTTTCAACAAGCAAAGGAACACACTACATCAAGAAAATCACATGTCAATGCTTGCAATGCAAAAGATAAATATAATAGTTTGTCAAAGGTGTTACATACTTCCCTCCTTAAAAGAATCATCATCCCGATGATTATCTTATTTTGACCATTGCATTAAGGACAATCAATTTATTCACTTTCTTATCATATGTTTGTAACAATATCAGAATTTTAAAGTTCCAAAAATCAGCATTCACATAGTTGTTTATTTAAAAATAAATAGTTATCTGCCCAAAACTGGCAGACTTATTGTCATATAAAGATAAAATCACAAATTTTTATCAGTCATCAGAATCAATTCTGTTCAAATAAATATGGAAAATTAGTTTTCATATCTTCTAGATTTTCCCAGGTTGCACTTTCTTCATTAAACTGGTCCCACTGGACCTTACATTGACTTATTTCATGATTTCTTAAATGCAACTAGTGAGTTTCCAGCACTCGTATGGGTTTAACCACGATTATTCCTGGGTCTTGGACCTGCAAGGAATTCCAATTTAACACATGTGATAAATCTGAAATGTATTTCTTAAGCAAAGAAATATGGAAAACATCATGCATTCATGACAAAGTAGGAGGTAATGCTAAACGGTAAGCTATAGGGTTGATTACTTCAACTATTTCAAAAGGTCCCACGTAACGAGGTGATAACTTGGAAGCCTTGCCAAAAGTTATAGAACTCTTTTTCAGTTTAACCCGAAGAAAGACCTTCTCACCAAGTTCAAATTTCCTATCAACCCACTTTAAATCAACATAACTCTTTTGCCTATCTTCTGCTTCTTTCAAGCGTTCACGAATCATTTTAACTTGTTGTTCCATTTCCGTAAGGATTTCAGGTCCAATTACCTCTCTATCCTCAATGTTGTCCCAACTAATGGGGGTTCTGCATTTTCTTCCGTATAGTGCTTCAAAAGGTGCCATCTTAAGAGAGGCATGATATGTGTTATTGTAAGAAAAATCAACTAGTGGAAGGTACTCTTCCCACTTATACTGCTGATCCATACAATACATTCGTAACATATCCTCTAAAACTTGATTAACTCTTTCAATCTATCCATCCATTTCCAGATGATACGCAAAACTAAAATTCAGCTTAGTTCCTAGAGCTGCATTAAGTGTTTTCTAAAACCTTGAAGTCATTCTAGGATCTCTATCAGATATGATTAATTTAGGTACTCCATGTAATCTAAAAATTTCATGTACAAACCTCTTTGCCAAAACAGGAGAATCATCCTTTAGATTACCAGCAATAAAATGTGCTACTTTTGTTAGTTTATCAACAACTACCAAAATAACATCATGTTTATTTCTTGACATAGGCAACCCTTGTACAAAATCCATGCTTATTACTTGCCATTTGTACTGTGGTATGCTATGAGGATACAATAAACCGGCTGGATGCATATGTTTAGCTTTAACACATTGACATTCTAAGCAATGTGTCACAAAATCAATAACATCCTTTTTCATCCCCTTCTAGAAATATTGTTTCTTATATCAGCAAGCATCTTTGTAATACCTGGGTGTCCAGAGAAAGGTGAATTGTGAAATTCTGCTAACAATTTCTTTCTTAAATCATTTAGCGAAGGTATGTATACTCTGTTTTCAAATCTTAAGATTCCTTCATTGTCAAAGTGAAAACCTTTATACCTCACATCATTTGGATCTGCAGCAAGCACTGTTTTTACTTGCAGAAAGTAAGAATCAGATTCCATAACACTTTTTACTTCATCCTTAAACTAAGTTCTCAATGTTATAAGAGCAGAAATGTGCTTCCTATGACTTAGAGCATCAACCACTCTGTTTTCCTTACCTTTGATGTAATTTATGTCAAAATCATATTGAGACAAAAACTCTAACCATCTTCGTTGTCTTGCATTTAGATTTGGCTGAGTGAAAATATACTTCAGCCCAAGATGATCAGTTTTTAATTCAAAAGGTTTACCAAGCAGATAATGCCTCCAAACTTGTAGTGCATGAACAATGGACAGAAAGCTCTAAATCATGTGGAGCATAATTCAACTCATGTAACTTTAGTTTTCTACTTTTGTAAGCTATGACATGATCATTTTGTAACAAAATACCTCCTAGACCTTCCCTAGATGCATCCGTTACAATAGTAAAGTCTCCATTAGGGTCTGGTACCACTAGAATAGGTGCTGATGTTAACTGTTCCTTCAAAGTTCTGAATGCAGATTCACATTTCTCATTCCACACAAACTTCTTATCCTTTTTCTGTAATGAAGTTATTGGTGCAGCCACTTTAGAAAAATCTTTTACAAATTTTCTATAGTAACCAACAAGACCCATGAAGCTTCTAACTTCATGTACATTCTTTGGTGCAGGCCACTCAGTTATAGCTACAATTTTAGAAGGATCTACAACAATTCCATTCTTACTTATTACATGTCCCAAATAGTGCACTTCTGTGTCATAGAAAGAACATTTAGATAGCTTACCATATAACCATCTCTTTCTCAAAATTTCCAAAACTATCTTCAAATGCTCATGGTGTTCCTCAATACTTTAGAATATATGAGAATGTCATCCAAGAATACAAGCACAAATTTTTCCAAGTATTCTTGAAAGATATTATTCATTAAATTCATAAAAGTTGCAGGTGCATTTGTTAATCCAAAAGGTAAAACTGTGAACTCATAATGTCCATACCTTGTTCTAAAAGTTGTTTTATGAATGTCCTCATCCTTAATCCATAATTGATGATATCTAGATCAAAGATCTATCTTAGAATATATTGATGCTCCATGCATCTGATCAAATAGATCATCAATTCTAGGGAGTGGATATCTATTCTTGATTGTTTCTTTGTTTAACATTCTATAATCAATGCACAATCTAAGTGTTCCATCCTTCTTTTTCACAAAAATTACGGGTGCTCCCCAAGGTGAAACACTCAGTCTAATCAAACCTTTAGAAAAAATTTCTTGCAATTGAGCCTTAAGCTCTACTAATTCTATAGTAGTCATTCAATATGGTGCCTTAGAAATAGGCTTGGTTCCAGGCTTGATTTCAATTGTGAAGTCAAATTCCCTTTTGGGTGGAAGACCTAGTAACTCTTCCAGAAACACATCACTGTAGTTTCGTAACAGCATATATTTTCCATGACATCGTATTCTCTTTCAGTAGTTTCTAAAATCTTTACTGCATATAAGGTACAACCTTTATTTTTGGCCTTTTTAAGTTGCATAGCTGACAGTTTCCTAACAGAAATCTCATGTTTCACACCCTGAATCTCTGTTGTTTTCTGCAGAGGTCATCTAAACAACTAATATGTTTTTCAAAATAGTCCACTTTTGCCTTATGTTCAGCTAACCAATTAACACCTATGATTACATCATAAGACCCCAAAGGTGCAACATAAAGATCAACTTCAGTGGAAAAACTAGGTAAGTCAAGGACTGCTCCAAAAAGACACATACTAACTGTATGAACAACATTGTTTCCATAATGTACAGTCCATGTTTTATCCATGTTTCCATCTTTTCTTTTTAGTTTTGATGCTAATTTACTAGAAATAAAACATTCAGTAGCTCCAGTATCAAAAATAATAGTTATAGGTATGCCAAATAACTTACCCAAAACCTCTATGGGCGTGGCCTATTTTTTAGCCTACTTGTCAGCTACTACAGCGTGTATCTTGTGTTACTGATTACGATCTTCCTTTTTTAAAGGACATTGATTTGTGTAATGATATTTGCCATAGTTATAACAACCTCCTACAGGTCCCTTTCTAGGCTTAGATTTATTTCTAGCCTTAGAGTTATCATTCTGACCTCCATAGGACTTCTGTCTGTTATTATTATTCTTGACAAAGTTGTTTCATGCATTACCAGCAGACTTATTTATTGTTGCTTTCTTACTATTATCAGCTGAAAACTTAATTTTCATTCTGAATTTCTTCCATGGTCCTTTCTTAGGTGCAAGAGATGATGAAGAGGAGTTGGGGACTTTCTTCCTTACTTCCTCTTTATGAGCAGAAATTGCCTTCAATTTATGTTCCTGTCTTATGGATTTTTCAACAACCCCTTCCATCGTGGTTGGGCTGTGAACATCCACCTCTCCTCCTATAATGGGATTTAATCCCATGATGAATTTTTGTATCCTGAACTTCTCGTCAGTTTGATACTGAGGTACATACTTAAGGATTTTAGTAAACCACTCCCAATACTCAATTATAATTAGCTTTCCTTGAGCTAAGTTCTTGAATTCAGTCATTTTCTGATCATAATAAAGTTGCGGTAGCCAACATTTCCTAAAGTAACCTTTAAATTGATCCCAAGTGATATTAGTTTCATCAATATTCAACTCAGCCTTACGGTTGTCCCACCATGAAGATGCCTCATGGGAAAGCTGATATGCTCCCCATATTGCCTTTGTTTCTTCTAAGAAATTCCTTATTGCAAAGTACATATCCATTTCACTGAGCCAATTCTCAGCTCCATCTCCTAATGTGGTGTCATCAAACTTGGGTGGACTTATCCTTTTTATATCATTAGTGAGTTCAGCTACCAGCCTAGTCTTTTTATTCTTAGGATGATCAGGTATGTTCACATTATTATTGTCAACACCTAAATTAACATTGTCATCATATAACATTCCTATTTTAATACTTTAAAAACAAGGGATTTTTTTTTTACACAATGTTCTCTGTTCTAAATAAAACATCATTTAAACACACATTCCATGCCAATCAATCTCATAACAGATAACCATATGCAGCTGTAATGACTCGATAAATTACCTATCTCTCATTTCATGACTTGGTTATTAATCAATTTCTCATGTTTGTCTTAAATTATAGAATAATTTATGTATACTACGTATACTTGGTTTTCCTACCCTACTCCAGGTACTGAGTGATATGTTTAAAGAACCTATCTAAATATTTTTACCAATATTCATTTGAAATCACATTTCTTTAAACTAGGTGACATAGGACAACGCAACCAGTAGCTTGTGATACTTTGGCCAAATATTTTCAACATGTTGTTCATGTTACTATTCCTAGATGGCATAATCATCAATTCAAAATATGTCCTTCACCTCACTCTAATATTATATAGAATGGTCTTTACTGACTTCTATCAGTCCACTTGCCCAAGGTTTGACCCTTACCTAGGTTAGTGACATAATTTTTTATAGGGAGATGCTCACGATGACTTAGGGTATATGGGCATACTCGACCGACCTGGATCTAGTGAATGTGCATAGTCGACTGAATGTGCCTAGGTACCCTAAGTCATAGAAAGCTACTTCCTATTCTAATCATGCTACTAACTTGATCTAGAGAGAAACTGAGTTCAAGTCCAGATGTGTGTAGATCTAGATAAACAAATACAGAAGGGTGTTGACACATGTCAACTACAAAATTGTATCCTTGAGAATCCCTTAGTCTTCTCGAAGGTGCATTCATTAAGTTGGCATGTGCCAACATCCATTAGAACTCCTTCATCATGATGTACATACCCCTTGGTGGTCATTAATTCATAATTAAATTTGGATTAAGATTCAAATTGCAGCAACCATGCCTAACCCAAATTCGAACATTCATTAAGTTCTTTATCCATAATTAATCTGATTTAATATTAAGAACTTCATCAACTCATGTTTGCATTTATGTTCATTAACTCGGCATAACAAGTAGTTGTCCCAAAAACAGGGAAAAAAACATCAAATGGTTAATTTTAATGCAACTTAGATGTCCAAAGAAGGTGTATCATCCACCTAGGTTCAGCTAGTGTTTACTTCGTATAAAACGAAGTGCAAATATTAACGATTATAACCACCATTCCTTTTATTTTTCATTATTTTGAGAGAGGAAGAGTCTTCCTCTACATGATTAAATGTTAGGATTAACATAAAAAATTTATCATTCACCACTCCTATAGTTTAATTATATTTCCAATACATATTTCATTATTATACTATAGCTGTTTAGATAGAGAACGACATCTTATGCAACTTAGCAAGTTACACCTAAGTAAGGGAGATTAAACTATTCCCTTATTCCAACTTATTAAATAATAACAGTAATAGGTATTCAAACATCTATAAAGAATATCGATAAGATATCATCACTATTTCCTTCATACAAAGTACAAGAGAATTTACACAAAAATTTGGAGTCAGTCTCCAAACCTTGCCATTCATCATGATAAAATATACACTTTACAAGACTATGCATTTGAGGCATACTCCATGTCAATCAACATTAAGATCATAAAAGAACATAACTTTTCTTTTTCAATACAACTCGAGAATGAATCAAAATTCTTTACAAAAGAACCAAACTTTAAATCAGCCAATACATCATAAAAAAATTTACCTTCTTTTATCACTTACGAAGTCCATCTGCAAAAATTGCTAGCATGAGTCAGTTCATTGAACTAAGCATTAAAACAAAGTGCATTCCACTAATTGTTCCATTAAAAAAAAATTATTTAATGAAACAATTAATATCTCATACCATAAAAGAAGTACAAGTAATAAGTCTGAAATCACTTTTAAGAAAAGAGCGTAATATAATCAGCAACTATTGCATTATTGTTGATTGAGAAACAGGGACGGAAGCCTGTGTAGATTTTATTGATCTCAATCAGTAAAAAATTACAGAGGATGGGCTGCAATATTTATAGATATTGCATAGCCAAATACATCCGGGAAAATGAGTTGCACAGGTGCAACCACAAACCAGAATAAACAAGCCTTCCAAATCACCTGGAAAGAAACAATTAAATAAGAAAACAAATATATTGTTGAAAACAATATAACAATATGCATACTGACAAATATGGTTGATTAACCATATAACAATATAACTATTTAAAATTAATTAAATAATTAACCTATGCATAATTAAATAATAGGATAATAAAATTTATCCTAACATTCCCCCCCTTAATTGTGCATTGTCTGAAGAGATGAGGAGAGAAATGCTCTGAACAACTCGAACTTGTCACGTGCAAGTGACTTTGTGAAAATATCTGCTCGTTGTTCAGCTATTGGACAAAACTGAAGCTAGATGTTGTGCTTCAACACATGTTTGCGTATGAAATGAACCTGAACTTCAATGTGCTTTGTTCTCTCGTGAAAAACTGGATTGCGAACAAGTTTGAGAACACCTTCATTGTCAACATACATGGTGGTCAGTTTGTCCTGTGGTATTCCAAGTCCTTCCAGTATGCGACGGAGCCAAATCGCTTCACAGACAGCTTCTCCTGCAGAACGATACTAGGCTTCTGTGGAAGAGCGAGAAACAAAGTGTTGTTTCTTACTTCCCCATGATATTGGTCCAGATCCCATAAAGAATACAAATCCAGAAGTGGATTTTCTATCATCAATGTTACCTGCATGATCTGAATTCGAATATCCAGTCAAGAAGAAGTTTTTGTTCTTCTTGTATTCTAGACCAAGATCTACTGATCCTTTGAGATATATCAAAATGCACTTTTCTGCTTTCCAATGACAAATTTTGGGTTCCTGCATGAACCTGGATAGATAGCTCACTACAAATCTGATATCTGGTCTAGTGTAGGTCAGGTAAATGAGACTCCCAATCAGCTGCCGATAGAGAGTGGCACTTACCTCAGGAGATGGATCTGAATGAGATAACTGTAATCTGTTCTCCATAGGTGTAGCAATTGGTGTGCAATCCATCATCCTAAACTTCTCGAGCGTTGTCTTGGTATATTTCATCTGAGAAACAAAGATGTGATTCTCTTTCTGCCATACTTCCAGTCGAAGACAGTAGTGCATAAGCCCGAGATCTGTCATGTCAAATGATCGCTTAAGATCTTTCTTTTTTTCATCAATCATCTTCACTGAACTGCCAGTGATGACTAGATCATCGACATAAACTACAACAATCACCATCTCCCCCCCTTGCTTTTTGAGGTAGAGATTGGGATCGTATGGATTTCTGACGAATCCATGTTGTACGAGATGCTCATCAATCTTGATGTACCATGCCCGGGGTGCCTGTTTGAGGCCATACAGAGATTTCCTGAGTCTGCATACCTTTTCTTCTTGACCAGGTACAACATATCCCTCAGGTTGAGTCATGTAGACTTCTTCTTGTAAATCTCCATTCAGGAAGGCACTTTTTACGTCCATCTGATGGACTTTCCAACCAAACTGAGCAGCTAGAGCAAAGATCATCCTGATCGTTTTGATCTTAGCTGTGGGAGCAAATGTCTCCTCATAGTCAATGCCTTCTTTCTGTGCGTACCCCTTTGCTACAAGTCTTGCTTTGCACTTGTCCACTGTCCCATCTGCTTTGTACTTAGTTTTGAATATCCATCTACAACCAATGGGTTTCTTCCCTGGTGGAAGATCGACAAGCTGCCAAGTGTTATTCTTCATCACTGATTGATATTCAGAATCCATGGCATCTTTCCAAGCTTTTAACTGTAGGGCTTCCTGGACTGTAGATGGCTCGTCTGTTTCAATAACTCTACTCATCAAAGTAAAGTTAACTTCTTCTCTTGCTTTACTGCGAGTCCGTGGTCTAGGGGTGGATGTATCCGGTGGAGCATCCAGTCTTGCATCTCGTAATGTGCTTGTACACCATTTAGGCATACGTTGAGTTGTTCCCATGGGTTGTGGTTCTATCTGATCAACACCATCATCCCCATCATCACTTTCATCTTCTGAGGGAACATTAGCTTCAGTTTTTACAACTGGTGAAAAATCTACATCTTGTGAGTCCGGAGGAGGAGTCTTTGCTTCCTTCTTCTCGAAAAACTCAACATCTCTGCTTTGTAGACTTTTCTGGTCTTAGGATCCATCAATCTGTACCTAAGAGTCTCTTCACTGTATCCAATGAAGATGAGATTTTGTGACTTCATGTCCAATTTCTTTCTGTTCTGTTTGGGTATGTGCATGATGGCTTTGCACCCGAATACTCTGAGGTGTGCAATGGATGGTTTCCTTTTTGACCATGCTTCTTGTGGTGTAATTCCATCAAGAGCAGTTGTGGGTGCTCTGTTTAACAAATACACTGTTGTTTTTGCTGCTTCTACCCAAAATGTCTTTGCAAGTTCGGAATCATCGATCATGCATCGCACCATTTCCATGATAGTACGATTTCTTCTCTCGACAACACCATTTTGCTGCAGTGTGTGTGGAGGAGGCATTTGTCGACGAATCCCGTGAGTTTGTAGATAGTCTCTGAACTCATCACTGGTGAATTCCCCCCCTCGATCTGAGTGGAGAGTTCTGATGTGACGACCAGTTTCTTTCTCAACTACCACTTTGAACTTTTTGAACATTTCAAAGGCTTCACTTTTCTTGCGAAGACAGAAAATCCACATTTTGCATGAATAGTCGTCAACACAGAGCATGAAGTACTGGAACCTTGAATGACTTGGCTGCATTGGACCACACAGATTGGTATGAACCAGGTCAAGTTTACCATGAGCTCGAAAAGTACTTGTTTGGAATGAAACTCTGTGTTGTTTCCCTACTAAGCAGTGAGGACACTTGTCTATATCCTTCTGAAGAGATGGTAGCCCATGTACCATATTACACCGGCGAAGTGTGTCGAGATATTTGAAACTTACATGACCAAATCTACGATGCCACAACTGAGCTAAGGTGGAGTTTTTAGCCACGAGTGCTTGATCATTTTTGTGAATGAAATCAAGTTGAAACATTCGTCCCACATTTGAGGATTTTGCAATTATTTTCGAGCCTCTGGATTTATCTCGAATCAAACACATTTTCTTGCCGGATTGACTATCAAAGTCAATTTTCAGGTTGTGATCTAGGAGTTGACTGACCGAAAGAAGGTTCTTTGTCAACCCAGGGACATATAGAACATCTGATAGTTTGCATTTGCGTGAACCAAGGGGTAGAGAAATGTTTCCAATCCCCTGAACTGTATATGAAGAATCATCTCCCAACGAAACATGATTTTTTGATGGCGTGTCCCTCATTGAAATAAACCAGTCTCTGTGGCCGGTCATGTGTCGAGTGGCTCCCGAATCAACATACCAGACGTCACTAGATGACGTGGATGGTTCACTTGATCGAGCAGTGAATAAGAAGTCTTCATTGTCTGACTGATCTTGTTGCTCAGCAATATTACCTTCCTGGTGGGGTCTTCTTTTCCAGTTCCCCTTTTTCTGCCCGTGATATTTGTTTGAATGTCCCTTGTAAGTTTGTTGTTGTTGTGGTCCAGAATTGCTTGATGAACCTTTCTTATATGTGTTGAACCAACATTCTTACAAGTCATGTCCTCTTTTGCAAATGGGACATCGCTTCTTCTGTTGATTGTCCCCATGATACTGATTTTGATGTGGGGACTTCTGATAGGATTTAGGTTTCCCTTTACCTTTTCCTTTCCATTTTTGATGTGAAGACAGTGCCTGCTCCTCTTCATCATCCTTGTTGTGCATTGCTTCCTCTTGTTGCAGTAGGTTTACTAACTTGTCAAAACTAATTGTCGTATCTGACAAGTTTAGAGTTGTGAAAAAAATTCGGTAAGAAGAAGGGAGAGCTCTCAGAACAATGGGAACGAGAGAATCATCTTTGACCTCTTCTCCTAGGGCTAGAAGTGAAGCCCTCAACTCTGCAACTCTTCTTAGGAAGGCTTCAATTTTCTCATTCTGTTTGAATTTCAATGTATGTAACTGACTCTGCAAATTGAGTATGACATTCTTGTTCTTGGCCTCATATATTGTGCTCAGCTTATCCCACGCTTCTTTTGCTGATGTGGCATCTCGAATGTGGGCTTGCACATCGTCGGACACTCCAAACAAAATGATGAGCTTTGCTTTCTGATCTTCTCTATCAAATTGTCATTGTTGTGTTGCATCCATTGGTGATCTGGTTAGAGTACCAGTCACAACAGGCCAGATTTCTTCAAACTCAAGTTGTGTTTTTATTTTTGTCTTCCAAGCAGCATAGTTGCTTCCTCTGAGTAATTGTGAATCCGGAAGAAAATTTTTTGGGGGCATTGGTGCCCATTTTGCAGAGATCACTGATAGGGTTTGGCTCTTATCACTCCAGGTATAAGGTCTCCTAATATATATACCGTCAGTCCGATATACCAAACCTTTCTATATACGCGCCCTTCCGATATACCCGTCGGTACGTGGAAGAAGCTCGCCCTTTCTATATACCCGGCGGTACGTGAAAGAGGCGTTAACGTACATGAAAGAATTCGATACATGGTACCAAGACAGTACTGATGGGGTCTGTGTGATTATTGACACCGGCTCAAAGAAATATCCTCATACGCGCGTGTAACTTCACTATATACTCGGATAATTTCTCAGTCCGGATTTATGTCTTGCAATCGTTCACAGACGGATGGGATGGTTCATAGTGTGTGCACTGTGACCTTATTACTCCCCATCGATTTATAGGGACGATGCCCAGACGACGTTATTGCAGCTATATTAGGCGTTAAGTGCAGTAGTAGTCGTGATGGCTTTACCTGTAAGCGCTTCCCAGAGGCACTGTATATACCGAACGCTGCGAATGAGATCTAGGATCTCGTGAGTGTTACAGAACCAATTTTACTATTTTTTTGATTACAATTCTGCCAGTTTCTGAGCAGTTACAAAGTTTTGCAGTTGACTATGGCAACCTGCAAATTAGTACAATATGCAGCAATATACAATTTACATTCAATAACTAGGCAAAAAAATTTCAGTTTGTTCGCGGGTCCTGGTGACCTCCTGAGCCCTAAATGCTAAAAATTGCAAAAAAATAGCTTAAAATGCAATTTTTAGGTGGGTCTCCTTTTGCAAAAAATGTCTGGAATGAGAAAACAGACCGAATAGGAGAAAAAATTTTTTTTACCCTAAGTTAGGGATTTCTCCGCTAAATTTAGTTAGTCATAACTAAATTCAAAAAAGCCTGCTAAATTTAGCAGTTCCGCCAAAAAATCTGCCAAATGCAAAAGGAGAGTTTTTGAATGTTTTTGGTGGGATTTGATCCTCAAACCTCTCACTTCTAAGGCACATGCACTAACCAACGTGGCCACTTGGGGCGCTTGGACTATGAAAGGAAGAATTTCGTATTTATTGTCAAGTAAATTGACTTACCTCTTGGAAAATGAATGCCACGTGGCGCATGCTGGTGAAGAGGCATTTTTAGGGTTG
Source organism: Taxus chinensis (assembly GCA_019776745.2). Lineage (NCBI taxonomy): Eukaryota > Viridiplantae > Streptophyta > Pinopsida > Cupressales > Taxaceae > Taxus > Taxus chinensis. The sequence goes on along the minus strand of CM034147.1, from coordinate 904,375,478 downwards.
TAATTGCCCAAAAACCAGATTTAAAGCTTTATCTTCACCTCCATGCCTTTGTATTCTCCTATGGCCACATTTTTCAGCTTCCCACGCACTGAAATGCAAGTGCAGGCCGCGTTTTTTTGTGTTTGGGCGCGTTTTTTTTTCTCCTTGGCCGCGTTTTTTCCTTGGCTATTGTTTCTTATCTTCCTTTCTTTGATTCTTTCTTCGATTCTTGCTCAATCTATAATGCAGGTCGCGTTGTTTGAGTTGGGGCGCATCTTTTTCACTGTTTTTTTGCTTGTACAACGTTTTTTTTCCTTCCTTGGCCGCGTATCTTCCTGCCTAGCCGCGTTTTTTTTATGAATGTGCTCACAAAAATGTTTTTTTTCTCCTTTGTGCAGGCGTTGGGGATAGCAAATGGCGTGGGCAAGAGGAGAAGGGCGCGGTTTAGCTCCAAAAAACATGTTTTTTTTTGCTGTTCTTTGGTTGTACATGCCGCGGTTTCCTTTGGCCGCGTTTTCCTTTGCTGTATTTCCTTTTGGCCGCTGTATTTTTTTGTTATTTGCACAAACTAACCCTGCAGGGTCTTTGTGCAGGTCAATGGAGGCATCAAATGGCTTTTCCTTCTTTTTTTTAATTCTTTGCTCAACTTGATTCAGTTTTGTTTTTGCTTGTTTGTTCACTGCAGGTGCACAGATCTCCAAAATAAGCAAAGCTACTTCCAAATACAGTAGAGACCAAATAATGTAGAGAAAAAAACTTTGTGGGAAAAAGAAAATTAGCATTATTTCCAATACCTGTAGCTAATTTTGCCTGGTGCTGAGTGCACCAGTGCAAAAAAATTTTTGCCTTCCAAGTACTTGGAAGGAATAGGTGGATGTGGGGGAGGTAGGGATGGGGCTGGGAGTTTACACGAGGCTGCACATAGGTTCTCAAATGCTGCAAACACGTCTGCAATCTCCTCTATCTCTGCTGCTCTCTCTTCCACACCTTCACAGGGCCAGAATTTCGCTCTGGTACCAAATGTTGATTGAGAAACAGGGACGGAATCCTGTGTAGATTTTATTGATCTCAATCAGTAAAGAATTACAGAGGATGGGCTACAATATTTATAGATATTGCACAACCAAATACATCTGGGAAAATGAGTTGCACAGGTGCAACCACAAACTAGAATAAACAAGCTTCCAAATCACCCGGGAAGCAACAATTAAATAAGAAACAAATATATTGTTGAAAACAATATAACAATATGCATACTGACAAATATAGTTGATTAACCATATAACATTATAACTATTTATAATTAATTAAATAATTAACCTATGCATAATTAAATAATAGGATAATAAATTTTATCCTAACAATTATATCATATAAGAATTGACCCAATCAATTACTTATTTAAAACAAACAACAGATCTTGTCATCTAATTATTTCATAATTCTTTCTGAATTGAAATACAGAATTTAACTTTACTATGTAATGAAAAAAGTTACTTTCAGAACCAAAAACCTTATTGTCGTTTTACCGAGTTTCTAGAATCATGTACAAACAAATTCAATTCAATATAGTACATATTTAGGATTATTCATCCTATAACTTAAGTAAATAAGAAGAAAAATCAATACAGATTATCAACAATTCACCATTCACCTAAGAAATAGAAAACAGGTTTAGAAAGTACATAACTGAGTACCTACATAATTGCATTAATCAAGGAAACCAATAAAAGGATTCATCATTTAAGAGACAACATCTGATAACAAGAATCCCAAACTAAACCGTGAAGGGAGAGAATCAAAACAGTCATCATCCTACTTACAAGCCTTAATTAAATTCTACATTATAGAAGATATCATTCAAAGATCTGAAACCATACGTTCCAAAAATCAAAACAACACTTACACATGGATTATCTCTTACCCGTGTCCATCCAGGGAAGATTCATAATATTATTGAGTGCACAAAGAGGATTCCTTTCAAAAATAATATCCAAATGAAGCATGACTCAATCAATCAAAACAATCAGTTTAGACATGATTACGTTTTTCCCTTATATAGGACAAACTCAGCTGTACACTTTCCACATCAACACGACAATTGACTCAATACAAAATAGATGAGATCAAGAAAGATCAAACGGGGATGATTTGGTTTTCCCAGTACCTAAGAATGACAATCCCAAAGTTTCCTGATCATACAACTATTCCCATGAACTTTCCACAGTTGATAGTAATAAGTTAAACTAAACAATCCACAAGGAAGTTTCTGTTTCTGAATAGTGAGTTCACGTTACTTTATTCAAGATTTAAATGGCAAAAAGCCGAATTCAAGAAGTCAAACAGACCAAGAATGATAAACACTCTACAACATGGAAGAAAGTTGATCTACAGAGTAGTTCGAGCAATCAGAACTTACTTCCCAAAATTTAAAGGAAACTCAATAGAAAAGATCCGAACCTAGAATTCATTCACCTTTGTATTATCAATTGAATTCCAAATTCCCTTTCCAACTCAGAAGTTCTTTCGCTAGTTCCTAAAAGAGAATACAAAACCAAACACACATTTTAAAGAACAAAAAATACTTCTAGTTTTCCTTATGAATTCAAACCTTATCGAAACAACAATATCAACACTAACCCAGTTCGTATACAAAAATAAATCTAGGACACAAATAATGCCAAAATCCTTATTCATCTATTCATCATTGATTAAAACACAAGTTCGTGAGTTCCTACTGTAGAGAAAATTATACAATACAGTCCCAAAAGCAGAAGTACAAAATCTAGGCAAATCAAGATACATTCCACAAGAGTATTCAACTCCTATCCTCCTTTAAAAGCCAAAAATCCATTCAAATGGATCTGAAAGAGAATACGAAAAACCCAACACTAAGTATTAAGCTCAAACAAAAGTTTCTATACATTACCCACGAACTCGACTAGAAATAGAAACCCCAACTTCAATAACTTTCACAGCTTCATCTAGCACAAAAAGATCGAGACAGAGAAGTTTACAGTGCAGAGAAGGTAATTGTTCCAGTCCAAATTTAACACAAAAATGAAGTACGAACACAGCACTTCCATATACTTCAAAAACCCATTATTGACTACTTTCAAAAGAGCTTCGAATTCATACTGAAAGGTAAGTCAACAATACAGTCTCGAACCAGAGGTTCTATATCCTCACAACAAGATATAGTTACCTAAAAGGTCATAGCACCCTTCTCTCAAAACAATCAAGACTTATAGATAAAAACTAGACGTGGGTTACCCAGAGCAGAGGAAAATAGAATATCCTCAAATGTTTTCACGCCATTACAAGTTCAAAGTAAATTGTACAGTCTGAAGACAGGAGTACTACAACTTTTCCAAACTCAAGATGCATCAATGAGAAGATTTCAAAAGAGACTACCAATTCAAACTCAAATCAAAAACCATTTACTCAAGCTCCTTTCGAGCAGACAGTTCCGAATATGAGTTCCAAACAAACACAAAGCCTCTAAAGTTCCATATGCATATCACCATTGGACTTGCGCAGAGAAAAACATCCAAAGACTAACATTATCATGCAATGGATTCATACCCAAAAATCACATTGATTCATTCAATCATGAAAGTAAATAACCAGACAAAACATGTATCCATTTATCTCATGAGAGCAGAGTTATTTTAATGAAACATTTAAAGGAAAGCAAGAAATCTTAATGGGTAGAACCTATCATGCCTGATAGTGCTTCTGCCAATTCGAAGGAGACTTTTATCAGAGCTTCCAACTCTTCTTCTCCTCCAAGAAAGATCAACAACCAAACATCTCTCTCTCTCCAATGCATCATATACTTTCCATATGAATTGTAAATAGACCAAAGAAACCAAAAATAGCCCACAAAGTGAAAGTCGAACTGCTAGTTCGAAGAACCAGATAGCTCTATGCAGAGCAAAAATCGCAAATCATGCAAGACCAAACAACCTCCAACAAATTTGCCCTCATTGTTTCCAAGACGGTTTACTCGCAAAAATCGAGATTTATTAATGTCATTACTCCCCAATCTCCCGCCTATCCCTCCTTGCCACCGCCTCCCAAAATTGGTGAACGCTATTTCAACTTCTGCAAGCATTTCTAATTTTAACTATGATTTCACATAAGCTTCCACCAAGTTTTGCATGTCTCTACCAAAACTGGCAGTACTCCCTATTAATTCAAAAATCAAATCAATTAAATGTCCTTTAGAACCGTCGCCAACTTGCCATGTGACCCTTAGGTCCCTTTCATTAGTTTAGGATAGATATCCATAACTTAGGTTAGTCTAACAAGTAATTACCTTAAGTTTGATAAACATTGCCTTGGGTAATTTGCCAACTTAAGATAGGGTATAATTCAAACCAATTTAGTGGTAGGTAATAGGTTAAAAGAATGTGTAACATCACCCTTAGGTTTTTTCCCCATCTCAACATAGAATATGAAGCTTAGGATAGATTGTCATCCGATATAAGTAGACATATGCTTAGGAAATAGGTACATTTACCTTAGTTTAGAATACCATTAGGATAAATCCCATAGGTTTAGGACTTAGATTCCCTTCATAGTTGTGAAGCAGGGTTCGCTCCACTTAATGCCGTTAAATGTCCTGAAGAGATCAATCTGAAATATTCGAGCACAAAACATACAACCGAATGCAAGCACGATCTTACAAGACCATAAATGAATTTGTAAACATACAAAAGCTCAGTCTGCTACGTCCTCTCAACCTATGAATGTCAATTTACCATTCAGCCCAGGTAAGGAGATTTAAAACATTCCTTGGATCAATGGAATGTGATCCAAGGATGAGTCAGTTAAATAAAGATAAGTTTGCAACCATCTTAACCAAATTACAACTCACCTATCCGAAGTGAAAATGGATTATTGCAAGCATCAGCATTTCAGTCTAATGAATCCAAGAGCAGAAAATGATTTATCCCTAGTAAGCATGATTTTCAACAAGCAAAAGGAGCACACCACATCAAGAAAATCACATGTCAACGCTTGCAATGCAAAAGAGAAATATAACAGTTTGTCAAAGGTGTTACAGTTCATGCCCAAAACCACCCATCTTGCACCAAAATGTCTCAAAACCCCATCACTAGGATTAGAAAAATCCAATCATACCAAAACCATGATTATTCAAGATCCCAAATTCACCACACATGCATAATATAGCATAAAAACATCATATATGGTCACACATTTTCTTGGACCGATCAAATATTTCATTAAATGGCCCCAATGGCTCATATCCTTCTCAAAACAATTGTTTCTAGCACCATTTCTTTACCTTTATGCCTCAAGACCCCTCAATATGGACTAAAATATGGCATGTGACCACTCTATGGAATTCCTAGGACCTGTAAATTACTTATATGAAATTTAAAACTCACGAAGCAACCACTTGCGTAAACCACAAGAACACTTCTCTTCATCAAAACAAGCTGCCCAAACACCAATTTTGCAAACTCAAATATTTTTCACCCTTAATAATAATTTTAAGACCTACACAAGCCTTCATTAGGAAAAAACTTAATCCCTCTTCATATCTTTGTGATAACAAGAATCAAATCATCCATTTCATGCCTTAACCAACTCAATCTTTAGTCTGAGAAAACCTATTGTGAAATCCATCATACCTTCTTCTCCACAAACTGACATTAAAGAGTGATCAAATAAACTCAACAATATATAATCCACATATTGATATAAATATATATGAATCACCTTTCCATAACATATTATAAATCCTTTTAAGTCCAAGTGGAAAGCCTTTAATCAATCCAAACTCTGTAAACTACTTTTTATATCTTCTTGTATTCAAAAACTGACCACGAGCCCAACTTGATCCATCACCTCAAAAAACACTTCCAATATTAACCAAAATAATGGAAAAACATTAGACATGATTCCTAATCACTCAAAAATGTTCACCAATCTTGAACAACTCAAAATCATCAACTTACCTCTTAAATCTACTTCACACACTGTTATAACAAGTATCTTTCAAACTTGACCCTAAAAAAACTGATCATAAATTTTTCAAACCTTATCAATCATCAATTTTGATATACCAATGGAAATATATCTGAACCATATTTCAAACCTAACTTGAATCAACTCCTAACTCTTCTTGTAGCTCATGCAATGTCAATTTTACTACAAACTACTCCAAAATGCCCCAAAAACCATCTGTCACAAATATGGCACACTTTGCACTTTTTTACCTCAACCATGATCTAAAAATATCATGTAAATGTAGAACAAATCTAGGGATAAAAAAATGTCAATTCATTCTTCTACTTCTTTGGAGAACTTTTCATTAAACTGGACATCTTTAAAAACAAGCATTTTCAGGTGGCCCCCCCATACAATCACATGCACTATCATACCTATTTGGAAAGTTGGAAGAGTCCTATAGAAAATAAAATCATCACTTTTACATAACCAATCAAAATATACACTATATACTCACTTTTCTCCAAGCTATTCTTAGCTACAGTTTTTAAGGGTTTCAAACCACTTTACCTTCTTAACGACGTTCATAAAAACATGATAATAAAACCACCTCATTATTTTTGTGAAAAATTCATAACAGACTTAAAAACCTATACCAAAGAGCTCAGGTTACCATGCAAATAATACAATTAACAACGAGCATCATAAGGTCCACTTTTGATTCAAAAGCACACTAAAAATTTCATATCTTACAATTCCCATTTTGAATGAACCAAAATTTGTCATGAAGTATCATGAAAACATCCTCTAACTGTCTATAATCACCATATAGCTCAAATATTCATAGAAATATCTAACCATTAATACTTACCTATGCCAAGATGCATATTTATCACATGATTTATTCCAAAGGACCCTGAAACACCACCAAACCATAATAAATATCTTGAAACTCATCACACACTTTAGGCACACTATCAGCATGATGCCACCATGATCCACCATGACTGAGTGGGTCCAAATCTCATACCTCCAACTCATTTTACATACACCAAGGTTAGAAACAAGCCATAAAATGTCTTGAATCAACACTGATAAACCATGAAATGATGTTGTAGACCTCATGAAGACTCATTTACAACCTATTAAATAACTTGTAGACCATGAATGACCTCATGGCACTCATCAAACAACTTGGGAGGACACATACCATGACTTTTCCAAGAAAAAAAGCACCAAGACCTCCTAGAACATCACCAAACATGACACTACCAATCAACATTCATGTTTGACACCTAAATAACACCTCATGGAGACTCAAATGACCTCATGACACCATTTTCCATCAATTGAATTGACATCAATGAAAACACTAATGCACAATGACCAAAAATTTGGACTTTGGTGCTTGTCATGCACATGCACCTGTATAATGAGATCAATCTCTAGAACCAACACTTTCCCTCTTTCCACATTCTTTTTCACCCATATTTCATTGGATCGCCCCTATATGGTGAAACCTTGTGTCTTTCGAATGGATTTTTGATTGAAGATATTAATGGGGACTAACTTATTCAATTAGAAGAGATGAAGATGCATTCTGGTAAATGAAATTTAGAAGATACAAGGTGAGTGTTTGCACATGATCCTCTAATTGATCAATTTTCTCCTTATACTTCTGATTTCTCGCGAGAAGGAAAATGGAAGTCTCCTTGAACAAATGTGCATCTCCCTCATGAGTTGTTGAGCCTAAGGAAATGGTTCTCATCTCATAGTCAGCCAAGATCATTTCTTCAATGGGATTGATTACCTTTGGCTTCACTAATTCCACATATTGGTTTCCTAAAGTACCATTGGAGAAGCATGAATTTTCTTGAGTGATATTTCTCTTCTGTCCCTTGACCAATAAGGCTATAGTTGAGAAGGTATTGTCACCTGTTGAACTTTTCAGGCTTCCTTTATGATCATTTCTTGCACCCAAGGGAATATCTCATTTATCTTATTCTCAGAAACTAGCATGATTGTAGTCTCTTTGTTGGAATGAGAAGGAACAGTCTTCTTTAGGAGGGGCCAGTGTGGCATTGAGGGGTGAGAAGATTTGGGAATGTTGAGGGAATGAAAGGTGATCTAGATTAATTCCCCCTAGCTCTACCTCCATCCAAAGGATCATTTTTTGTTCTTACCTTCTTGTACACAACATTTTGTTAGTAAAGAGATTCTGATTCCATAGCGTTGTGTTTTAAACATTCTTCAGAGTGAGTAGAGTCAGAAGATTTTCTCTGTGACCCTTGAAGAGGAGTTATGGGATGTTTACCTTTGGAGATTAGGGAAATTTCCTAATGCAATGAGAGAACCTCTCTTTCTTCCTTAACCTTTTCTTCTCATTTTTTTATGAAGGCCTCAATCCACTCATTTATATCTCTTGATTCATAGATGCTCCATGTCATGTGTGGGAGGGGTGAGGCCTTTATTTCTTGATATTATGGGTCATACATGTTTGTGCCATCATCTTGGATGCCTTCTTCATACCAATAAAACCTGAATCTTTTCATTTTCCCAATGGTCATTTTTGTATGATCTTGTTCTCTGACTTTCGAAATCATCAGTACAATTCACCTAGTAGTCTTCAATCTATCGGAACATGATGAAACTTGAGGAGGTGAAATGAATCTGGGTCACTCTAAATATCTAAGTCTAACTCTTGGGGTATATTAATATAGACTCAAAGGGGTGAATCCATCTTCCAGGTTGGCAACATCACTGACAAACTTTTGTAGGAGAATATTTTGAGTGATATGAGGAAATAAATGGTCTTCTTCTTCTGGTTCCTAAGCTTACCATGAACATGCGCAAGCTTCCTACACATATCAAACAACACAATCTTATCTTTAAGACATCATGTAATATTTTGTGGAGTAATCTCAAAACCATAACACTAAGATGTAGAAGAAGGTTACAAACTATATGAAGTAAGACCCTTACTACTTGATAAGATAAGACACTTGAGGAGGCAACATTGAATGAGGGATTCCTTCCAATAATGTTATGAAAAACATTTTGAACGCAATCATTCACTCTCATGAAATGTTGGTTGCTTTCCTTCAAGATCATTTGTGGGTCATTTTCAAATACAGGAGTCTTCTGAGAAATATGTTGGGTGATTTTCAACACCTCTAAATTTATTTGAGATTACAAGAGCATAGACCAATTATGAAGTCATTTAAAAATTATTTTAGACCAATACCTAGAGTAGTTGATGATGTTAGTTATCACTGATTATTTTCCCCCAATATACCCTCAATTTTCCCTCGATCATTGTGAGTATGAAAAAGGCCATCCAATCATGGAAATATTTCATCATTTATTCCCTCCATTAGCTAGCTTTGGAGGATTGTCACATATGAGAATCCTTCACGAAAATTCACTCTGGGAGATGGAATTTGGCATACGAGATGGATTCCTTCCCTGATTTAACCATGTACCTAGTGTGATGCCCTAGAGGTAGGAATTTGTCTTGGACCATTCACCTGATGCAAAATATTTTTCAATGATGACTATGTTGTTCCAAAATGGAATTTACATATATTAAAATATTTCTTTGAGAGTGAGTACGACCAGAACTGAGTTATCATCAAATCTTATGGTTTGGGTATCTAGATAATAATGGTGGGAGCATGTAAATATAAACTCAGTACTTTGAACAGATACCAGATGACCACCTGCTACATACAACCTACTTGTGTAGACCTTATCTTCCACTGGTTCCCTAGGTCCACCTAGTATCCTATCTTTGAGGTCTTCGATATCCATGTGGGTAACGTCATTTTCTCCCACACATGAGTATTTAAATGAGAGAGCCAAAATGGGATTGATACCCAAAAACTTGAACTTAATGTTTGATAACAGAACCTTTCTACACATGAAATGAAAACTTACTATTTTTATAAAATACCCTTTTTTTCCTTTTTCCACTTTGGAACACCTAGCTTGTTGTCTCTGTCATCTTTTGAGAGCACTATTATGAAGGAATATACCTTTTTTGAAAGGTTTCTATTTATAGTAAGTGGGTGTACCCGAGACTTACTACTTTTAGAAAGTGTCATTCTACACCTCGGATTGCAATGGAAACAAATTCATTGAGATAGGTCTTTTCTCTAGATCTCACGTACAAAATATTATCCTGATCTGACCACCAAAATGGTAGAAAATAAAAAAGAATGAAAACTAGGGCACAAATCTAGAATTTTTCACCATTAAAAATATAGGGCATGCATGTGTTTTCATGTGCATGCATCTTTAAGATCCTTGGAAAAGAGGAAGATTGCAAAAAATCTCACTTCGATCCATTTACTGCATTATGTGATATGATTTTTCTACAATCGCATGTAGGGAGTCACTCAGAAAAAAAAATGGGCATGGAGTCTAAGAAAATTCATATTTCGTGAGAATTATTTTGTTGAGATCATGAGGGCATGGAAAAAAAAATGGAAGGAAAAAGAATGGAAGAAATATTTCTAAAAAATGTTTGGCAGCATTTCTAGGGTTTTTCGTGCATATGGAAAAGGACCTTGAAAATACATATCTTCTATTTTTTTAATGATTCATGAGGAGGGGCACATTACTTTTTCCCCATTGCATCTATAGACACAAAAAACATGTCACATTTCATCATCTTACTCCAAAATAACCTAATAACCACATTCTACATGAGCGTGATCGATTTAACCCTAGTTCGATCACTCACAACCCCTTTCGCACATCACAATAACCCTCATTCACACACCCAAGGATTTAATTAACATAAATTAATTAAATTATCCCGTTACCAACTCACTAAGGGCCACCTCACCATGCCACTAGACCGACCACCTCACCCAACCACCTCATCATTCCACTACCCCACTTGCTCCTCCACCTCACCCTTCCACTACCCCACTTAACCCTCCACCTCACCGTTCCACTCCCCACCTTACCCATACCTAGCCCATACCCTTCTAGAAAACCCTAATAGTGGCCACTCCACTCATAGGACCCATCCTTGTACTATTACCCATTCTAAGGGCAGAGAATGCATGTGCTCCGCCACTCAAAATCAAGTGGGGAAGGCATATTCCCCACTTTTAAAAAAATAAATCCCCCTGACATAATCGGTGTCGGTCAAATCCTGATCGATGTTGATCAGGTGGGACCAGCGTCGATCACCTGCAAATACCTAGTCCCAGACTCTTTCTAAAGGGTTGGTCATTTTTGGTTGATTCTTGAATTACTAGTTGATTGGCATCTAACATTGAAGCTTGCATGATCGTTGGCAACTGGTTGGAACACAACAAAAGCCTTCAAAACTACTGAGCTTGAACAATTGGTGGACGCACCCACAAGAGACCTTTATGAGAGCAAACCATTGGAAGAACATAAACCATAATGAGCTTGAGCAAGAGCTCTCCATCCAACCAACCACCATCACCAAAACTCACCATCTCGCTTCTTTAGCTGCTCACAATTTTGTAAGCATTGGACTCCAAGTAAGTAGAACCCTCACTGGTGTTTTCCCTACTTATGCTTCTCTATTTTCCTTCCACCAAAGACCACCCTCTCCCCTACACCCAAAACCATTCCCACTCTTTCCCACTACCCTCTACCAGACCTTCTAACCCCATTCCATCCCTCACCGATTCTTTATGTACAAACACAAGGAGTACCCAATCCTCATTTTCACAATCTAGCTAGATTATAACAGTGACTGTCACCGGTTACTCCTAACCATTACTAGTTCAAACCCAACCTCTTTTGATTACCCTGTAGTCTCTCAGTTATCCACCACTCTACCCCAATACACCTAAAACCTTCCCAAAACCCCAAAAGTACCAATCCTCAACCTACCATTTTCCTCTACCCCACCAACACCACTTTCATCTCTCTGTACCTATCTGAGAGAACCCAAAACACCTCTGTTCTAATCCTCTGTCACTTCTACAGTAATTGGTACTGAGTTACCCTTAACCAGCATCAGTTTATCCTAACCATCATCGATCATATCCAACTGGCGTCGATCTCTGTGTCTTTCAACATAGTAAAAAATGACACCCTACTGTTTACCTAAACAAGCCCAAATACCCAACCCAACCTACCTAATACCCAAGCAATCGTCTGTTAAACCTACAGAGACCTATATCAATCACCTTTACCTCAAGATCTGACTATAGCCTAGCCTTTTATGTTTTATTTTCTTATTGTATTTGAATGAGATACCTAAATCATATCAACTACAGTAGGGTGTTATTTTTTTATATCATGTCACGCATTGATTTATTTTGAAACAGTGGATGTGACAGCCTTCTAGGAAGTATCACACTTCCTGGATCTAGCATACGCTAGGTATTCCATTGCATATGTTGTTTAACTCTCTTTTTTGGTATTTCTTTCTTATTATAGGGTAGTCCTTCCCAGCCAAAAAGGAGTTCACATGATCGATTGAGATCGGAAGTCTACACGTGCACGCATTCCACCCATCAACTAAACAACAGTTAAGCCTCCTATACCCTTATTTAGTTCAATCTATGATTGTACACAAAAAGGATCAAAACAACACCCTTTGAAAGGGATGAAAGAGACATAAAAATTATCCTTATCCCAATTATGACAAGTGGCGATCATTGGTTCGTTGGCAGATGAGGAAGAAAAACTAGTTTTTAGCACCTGGGAGCTGAGTTTGGGTCATGTGAGAGACCATGTGGGAGAAAGGGGGAAGGGGAACGTTTTTGTGTCCCCATTTTCCCCTTTTAATGAGATGGAATGGACAAAAAATTACACCTTATCCCTATTGGTGACAAGTGGCAAGTTGATGTTTCGCGGAGTGGGGGCTAGAAAATTGGAAAAAAAAACTTACTGAGGCTTCCTATGGTCATCTGATGGGTTCAGGGGATCAACTGGGAATGGAGAAAATTTTTTATGTCTGTATTTTCCCCTTGGAATGGGATGGAAAAGGACACAAAATTATACCTTAGCCTCATGTTGACACGTGGCATTATAAAAATTGTAAAAATTGGCTAAGTATGGAAGGCTTACCTTGGGAAGGACCTTGAAGACAAAGTTGCTGAAGCTTTGGGAGGAGTTTTTGGATGAACCCTTATATGATTTTTAATCCCAATATCCTTATGAATAAAATGGGATGGGTATCAAGGTATTATTATTCTTTAAATATCCTTAAAAATATCCTTCTTTCTTCGGATTACATGGTGTGTCTGCCAAGAATGAGTTGTGGAAATAAATGTCTAGATCTTGTGAAAAATATGAAAATATCACCATGTATGGAATTTATTAATATTCCCAATGGTATATTTTTTGGAATCAAAATAATTATAGAGCTTCCAAAATCATCTTTTGAAACTCATGTGATTTTTTAAAGTGCAATCTCCTTCACCTTCAAAAAACCCTCACTTTCATTGAGCTATTTCCTAAACCTCCAAATCTTCCCTAAACTTCCCTAAATCATTTGCAATATTATATTATCTCCTTGATACTACTTTATGATGAATTTAGGAATTCAACTATTCTCCTTAGGATGCACACCCACCTTAGAAAGGCTAAAATAGCCATTTCTAAGTCTACTGAAAAATTTGCCTTGAGAGGAACCGTCTAGAAAGAACTTCATGAACTTGTTTTCATATTTCCAACACATGGGAAAGGTTACAAAAACACATATGAGAACTAATAGGATTGGGATATGTCTGAAATAGTGGGTGGACTGATAAGGAAGAATGCTTGGGAGGGTTTACAAGCAAATGTTTTTTACACTAGGGTAAAGTTGTCATGTTTTCAAGTTGACTTTTTTACTTGCAAAAACACATGATAATAAGGGGCATAATTCTAAAGGCATATAATTTTGAAATTTTTAGTAAGGGGCGTGTAATGTATTATAGGTCTTGTTAGGTGATGATAACTCCCCCTTGGTATTTTCAAGAACCTTCTTAAATGTTAAGTGAGTCATTTAGAAGTTCCCTCTAAAATGAGAGGATTTGGAACTTGAATTTTAAAGTCTAGTATAGGTGGTGTACTGTTGAAAAAAAATACATTCTTGTTTGTAAGAGGTCATTGAATACCTTATAAGAGGTAATTTAAGTGTAATCAATCTTTGTAAGAGGGCTCATGAGATAACTAAGCCCTTAATCATAATGAGATTGAGATAAGGGTTATTGAAACTACCTCGAGTAAAGAGGATATAGGTTGAAATTCAAATTAGAGGAAGTAGTTATGCATTGTATAGAAGGAGGAATTAGAGTAGATACACGTGAAGAAGATCCCTAGATGACTCAAGGAATGTGCAAATGACTTTTAAGATGAATAAAATAGATGTCCTTTATGTTCTCTCTTTGAAATGTATGGTTCTTGATGGCTTAGTTGTTGAATATGGTTATGTGTTTATGTTTTATGAATGATTGAATAGATAATTAAATGGTTTTTAGAATGTATAAGTGGGCTCAGTGTTAATAATGGTGATTGGATGGATGGCTTTAAATAGAAAATTACTTGTACAAAGCCTTAATAGTCTTCAGAGTAGAGTTTATGAGGTTTCAGTCATGGATTATAACTCAGGAGATTTATTATAATAAGAAGAAGGTGAATAATTATGAATTAGACCTCCTTGAATTCCCAAGATCAATGACAAAGCTAGAAGCAAAGAAGAATAAATATTAAGTGAAAATGGAAAGCTCTCAGTTTGATATAGAGTTAGGGTTTGGGTTGAGAGTGAAAAGGAAATATAACAAATCTACATGCATTAGAGACTAATATTTTCTGGTGAAAGAGTTTGGGAGAAGTTTAATGAAGGTTCCTACAAAGCTTGGCTTCAAAAAATGGAGTTTTGGTAATTTTAAAAGCATCAAATATAGTATATAGTGATTTGGGATAATCTTGACACCATGTTTTGAGAGTTTATATTGATTTTATCTTTTATTAGAATCTTTTTTCCCCTTAAGATAATGATTATTTTGTATATGGTAGAGGAGGAGGTGATCTTGAATGAAAAGAGCCAAAGATTAAGGATAAAGATGCTAAGTTGTGAGTTAAACTGTAATACTCAATGTTTAAGTGTGGATGCACATGTAGAGGGTTTAGAATGTTGATTTCTAGTGTAATTCTTTGAATCTTTTCTCTGTAGACCACTATGAAATGTGGAAGAGTAAAGGGAAGGCTAAATGGAGTAGAATAAACCATTGAAAAAACCATGATGGACTTTGCATATTGTGTAACTCTATTTTGAAGTGAAGGAATACTATGCATGAAGGAAATAAGAGCACAAGAAAGTGCATGTTAGTATCTTGAATGATTGGAGCAATACTTAGTCAACATTCCTAAAGATGAAGGTTAAAGAATGCATAAATAAACTCTTTAAGCTTGACTAGGGTTCTTGAGATTTCATTTTGGAAGGAAAAGGACAAGTCTATTATGTTAAGACAATGTTATTTGTTAGAATAAATCCTAAACCTATTGGTAGAGAGGATTATAAACCATTTGGAAGAGAGTAACCTAAAGAAGAAACATGGAGAATGTAGGCATAGACCTGGAGAACCAAGTTAGAATTTGTGAAGAGTTCTAATTTTGAAGATAAACATTAATTTTTTATTAATTAGACCTGGTAAAATATCTAACCTGGGGTTTCTTCAAAGATTGACAATATCTTGAAGGTGATCCACGGAAATTGGCTAAAAATTGGTAAATAAGAGGTTTTAAGGGTCATTCAAATAATTCCTAAGTTTTTATCCCCAAGGTGTATGCATGGAAACTTTAATAGTTGGCAGTCCTTTGCACCCTGTCTCATTCTAGGAAGGACATAGATGAAGTGAGTTAACTATGGAAAGTTTGGAATAATGAATAGGGTGGTAGATTAATGAAGATACGAGACCTTAATTTCCAATGGAATTAGGTGAAGAAGTCTTAAAGAAAGCTAAGATAAGTGTGTGAATAGTGCATATGTTCAAAAACCAGTATAAGAGATCTAAAAGTCAAAGAGGTGAACTTAAGAAGCAAATGAATATTAAATGAGAGTGGGAAGTGTGGAAAGGAGGATAAGGGGAGGTTTGGAAATGAGTGGGTGATAAGTGAGGAAGATAACAAAGTGAAATTTATAGTCAAGAAGTGAAAACAAAGTATTGGAGACTAAGAAGGCTTAAGAGTAAGATAGGCTTAAGAAAAGACAAAATTGAGAAAAGAGAAAAATTGGTGAAGAATAATTCTTGGGTAGTGAGATATGGCATGAAAAAGAAGATTTTGAGTGAAAAAAGGTGTTTCAGTAGAAGAAAAAATAGATTCAAACCTTGAAACCCTTAAGAGACCTAGTTAACTAATCAAGGAAGAATGAATGTGTGAGTTGGGAAAAATAGATAAAGAGCTGAAAATTGAAACTTTGCATGGAGTTTTAAGGCTCAAATGGGTACTTAGAAAACTATAAATTTGTCTGAAAGTCACTCAAATTCTATGAACACTAATATTTTTCCTCTAGGAGGACTAATTGCAAAGAGTGACCTAAAACAGTAAAAGGAGGATAAGAAAATTTGTGAAGGGTGAAACTTTGAAACATTTTAGACACTCAAATGGCCTTAATGAGTTCTTACATATCTTACGAGGAAGAGTTAACTCCATAATTTGTGTATTTTACATCATATTTTTCCTAAAAGGAGGGCTACTAGCCTATGTGGGGGTCTATAAGGAAAGTGAAGAACATTGAAGGTTTGATATTTTGTAAAGTTCATGGTTATTTTGAATTGATGTGTCTAAGCATGTTTGAAATGAAACTAACCTTGATTTCCTTGTTTTAATGCATTTTGAATGTTTGAGCAAGTTTAAGGCCTCTTGAAGGAGTAATTCCTTGGATTGATCAAAAATATGGGTTGGGTTTCACAAAACCTGCCTTAGAATCCTCTATAAGCATTACACTTGGATCTATGACAGAACTAGAATCATCTTCTCCTCCTTCGCATGACGACCCCATAGACACAAATGCCACTGTTTCCATCCTTTTTAAATTTTCTTAGTCAATATGATTACCTTAGGACTGTTTACTTATCTAATTAACAGTGATACTAAAACCCTTCTTTTCACGTCACCTTAAATGATAGAAGAGGACTCCCCTACTATTGATATTCTTCAATGCCATATTGACCAATTTATTCTCTCTTATATGGGAGTAGAAGAAAATTATCTTCAAAATACTCTACCACCTGACATCTCGACACTCATTAACAAATCCACTATTGACGTTAACATATAAACTCCGCAGGATCCTCATATAGTATCCAATCCTTATATTTTGAATAATTGAAGCACTTAACTGCCTTCCTCTCTAGAAATAAACAATATTTCACATGGTCGTATAGTGACATGTAAAAGATTGACCCTAACATCGTCATTCACAATATCGTTACCTATCCTAACACTAACCATGTCAATAAAAAGATATGTAGGATGCATCCTCGCATAAATCTCCTCATCAAAGATGCATTACAATGTTTCCTCTCTACTAATTTCATGCTACCCATTGATTATCCATAATAGGTCTCTAATATTGTACCTGTGACTAAGGCCTATCTGTAGACACAAAAATTAGGTCACAATCCTCTAATCCCCTTCCAATTAATTAATCGACACACAAGCCTAACCGTGACCCCTTCCACACATTAGTTTTAATTTAATAACCCATATTTAAATTAATCCTTATTCCACCTCACATCTCCACCTCACCTAGCCACCTCACCTCTTCACCTCATCCTAGACCTAATCCAAACTCATTAATTAACCAATACCAACTCCCCACTCCCCACTCCCCTTAATCAACTAGGACTTATTCTAACCCTAATATTAATGGCCTATTATCCATCTAACTACTATCTTGGTCCATTTAGCTCAATTCCACACTTTTGACCCAAAACCAAAATCTCAATCATGCCAAATTTGGGAGCAATCAGGTTATTTTTAGCAGACATGACCTTTTCTCCCTAAACAACGTCAGTTTTCCCTTGCCTAGCACTAGTTACCTAACCGCCATTGGTTACCTTAAATAGGATTTCCAAACTCTTTGTTCATGTTCTAAATCTCATTTTCTAGCTCTTTTGACCTTACATCCTAACTCTCAAGCTTTCCAGTGATCTTGCGACATACCATAGGCCCTTACAATGTTAAGATAACACACCATTCATCAAAAGATAGATCCAGAGCTCCAGTGCACTCACAAGGAAGCACCATACCCTCTTGCTACTGTTGCATTCGTTTGGGACCACCTTCTACTGCAACCATCACCACCACCTACATTCTACCTACATTCAAAAAGTAAGTATATTATTCCTTTGTCAGTGGTTTAATATATTAGCTCTTTATTACTTATTTATTTCATCCCATCCTCTACCATACCCAGATCTCTCCCATAACACCTCCATTCAGTTGTCTACTCATTTTACTCTTCATACCTTGTACAAACACCTATATTATTACCTCTGAGTCTTCATACAAATCCCACAACCTTAACCAACCTTCCCTCACTCTCTATGAAATCAAAGAGAGAGCCAAATCTCTCATTCCTAATATTTCCATCATATTTACCCTACCAACACCGGTTCATTACCAGTACCATCATCGGTCACCCAGCCATTACCAGTCTTTGTGACTGGTAATTTCCTTCAAACTGGCAAGCTAATAACTCACTCAAAAATAACCTAGGACCTCACCAAATCTAGCCCAAACCTCATTTATAGCCTCTATCAGACTTATAGGCCCACATCAACCTATCATCCTTCCAAATTTAGTCATAACTTGCCTATTAGATTGTATTTTCTCATTTTATTTTATATGAGATGCCTAAATCATATTAACTACATTAGGATTCATTTTTTATGCTCTTTTCTTGCATTAAATTGTTAAAAATAGTGGATTGATATCCTCTCTAGGAAGTATCATGCTTCATGGATATATCATATGCTAGGCAGTCCATTGTCATATATTTTTTAACTCTCTCTTGTGGTCTTGTGTTATATTTCAAGTCATTCCTCCTACCCAAAGGGAATCTCTTCACAATCAGCTTGGTCAACATTCAACACGTGCACAACCTATCTTCGACTATATATAGGTATTCCTCCTCAGCCTTACCTCTTATTTGTTTTATCTTTACTTTGTGGTGATACCTTTTGGCATGCCTAGTGGGACCCTCTTACGGGTTCTTTTCATTGTTAATATAGGGTGTATTCATGTGTTTCTTTATTACCTGAAAATTTCACACTAAATCTCTCCCTGGAAATCTTATTTTCTTCCTATTTTTCTATAAAAGAAATTTGTCCTTTGGTGCTTAAAAAGAACAATTCTTCTTTTATTTTGTATTGCATTTAGTGAAAGAGCATTCCTCATGTTATCCTTTTTCTACATCGAATATAATTTTAAATTTGAGTTTAAAATATATGCATTTCATCCTTTGAGTGTTGCATTAGATCACATAGGTTTAATTAGCAATCACACATTGGAGGTCATGATCACTTGGTGATTGGATTTGGATTAAGCATAGTTCAAATTTTTGAAAATATTCCCAGGCCAAACCACTTTAATTTACACATTTATTAAACATTTCCTTTCTAGGAAGAATCCGTAAAGGATTTAACAACCCGTTGACAGTGGGCACCGCCTGGTGTTCTATTCAGTTTGTCATATAAGAGCTTGGACCACACGTACTGAAAGTTATATTAGGTCACTATATCCAAAACTAACTTGAAACCAACCATAGATTTCTTATAGGGTACCTTTGTTATCCAAAAAATCTAGTATATTCATAGTCATTTTAAAAAGTTATAAACCACTAAACATTAAAATATAATACCTAGGATTTGCGTTTTTTGCTATTTTTTTATTGATTAAATTGTGTTTTGAGTTATGAGAAAGATTCATCATTTTTATTCTCTTTCGCACTTCACACTCCATCATCATTGTCAGTGTATTCTGGTTTTTATGAGTGCGATAAGACATCTTTCAGCCATACACAACTTCTGGGTTGGATTTTATTTTGACTTAATTCACTCCAAATTCAAAATTTTCTTCATCTTCTAAAAAATATCAGTAACTGACATTGGTCCAATGAACGTTTTTGGTTCCTTCATCACACTGGCACTCATTACTTGACCGACCTTGGTTTCTCTGTTTTTTTAATTATTCTATCAAAAACAACATTCTTCTTACATATTAACTTTCTGTGTTTCACATCTTACAGTATACCAATTTCTAAGTCTTTTTAACCATTAATAGATCCCATTTTCACATTTTTTACACATTTCTTCTCAAGATTTCCAAATTTATTGGTTATCCTCAATAATTGGCATCAATCCAGATATCGACATTGGTTTTATTACATAACCGGCACCAGTTACTTGACTGGTATCAGTCTCTATGTTTTTATTTTTATCAAAAAAAGAAACCTATTTCTTCCTCCATATTCTTCCCTTCTTCTATTTCTATAGCATTTTTAGAGCTCAAACCACCTATTTTTCCATCATTCACATGGTTTTGACTCACCAAAAAGCCAATGCCCTAGTTTTTTATGTCAGCCATTAGCCACTACCTCCCAACCCTTCACCACCTTCTATTTATTCACCCATGAACACCACTGCTTCTACCGCTAGACCTGCGGGTGACGAAGAGTTCATGAAATTCCTTGATCATAATACCGGAGCCTTGCAGTATTACCTCACCCATTCTTCAACCCATGACTTTTTAGTTCAACCCATGTTCAAAATTCCTACCTCCATTTCTCCTGCTCTCGCCCACACTTCCATATCGGACAATACTAGTGTGGCATTATCCACTCCCATGTCATAGCCCGTTATTTCTCAAATCATCCATACATCTTTGATATTTGTTACACCTATGACATCTATCGCACCTTCGGCATCTGTCACCCCTTTGACATCCACCTCACCATCATCTAAAAATTTTAGTGTAGGGATATGCACATCACTAGCACCTCATATACCCATTGCTTCTCAGCCACTAGTCGTTTCGACATCTCATACCCCCTTCCAGAACCTGGTCCTTTCTGTACCCCAAAATTTCCCACCTATTGTTACAAGGGTCTTCACATAAGTTCCTCCCACTTATACCCTAACTCAACAACCACCCATTATCTCTACTTCTTATTCAAGGTACATGCCTTCATTCTATATTCCCTCTTACATACCACCATCACAATTTACTTATTCGACACCACCATACATTGATGTGCCATCTATGACTTATCTAGCTCATCCACCCCCTTATACCATCGAGGGCATCCCTCAATCGAATTCTACAATGGATCTTATAAAGATTATGATGGATAAGATACAGAACCTCGAAGCATCTATTTCCATCTCTCACAATACCTTGACTTATGATGAGATTTGTAATGAGCCTATTCATCCATCTATACCCATTCACCCTTATCCCACACATTGGGAGATGCCTAAGTTCAATCAATTTAATAACAAGGAATATCCGCAACAAAATTTGAGATCGTTCAAACACTTTTGTTATTTGATTGGTCACAGTGATTCCTTACTCCTTAGGAATTTTCCCATGTCCTTGATAGGACATGCTCTGGATTGGTACAATGATCTACCTAAGAACTCAATCTTGTACTTTAATCAGTTAGCCTAGACCTTCCTTGACCACTTCTTCATCAATATCTCCAAGAAGGTCTCCATGACTGATTTAAACTCTACTCACCAGTATGATGATGACTCTATCATTTAATTCATTACAAGTTGGTGGGGTCTCATTAATCAACTCACCTTTCAACTTCCGCAAACTGAGATGATAGATTTATTCACTAGGGCTTGTGCCAAAAACATCTCACCAAATATTTAGGTACAAACATTTTAAACATTTGGTGAGGTGTTCACCATGGCTCGGAAGCTAGAGATATGTGATCTAGAAGACAAGAAAATTTAGTTACACAACAAGAACAATTCATTTAAATCAAATGTCTCCCCTTATTCTTTTTAAACCATAAAATAATAATTCTAAGGAAAAAGGATCTGCTAATGTGGTGGTCCTGAAATTCATCCCCTCCCATTCATCAAACCAACTGAAACCTCCTTATAATATGTCCCCTGTTTAGAATTTCTAGTTAAGTACAAACAGATACGTTATACCCCCATATGAGAACCTTACTCCTATATATTGGGAAAGTTGTTAAAAGTGGGAGCCATCACCCTTCCACCTGTAAAACCATATATTGGTTTTGATTGTTCTCATCCTCTACCTACATGGTATAAGGAGAATGACTACTGTAACTATCACTGCGTTAGGGGGCATAGTGACGAAAATTGTAAAACATTCAAGAACATTTTCTAGGAAATGTTAGATAATGGAGATTCCATACTAGAAAACCCTAATGCGCCGACAAATCAAAAACTTTAGGTCTTTAAGAAACCTTTTCCAAACCATACCCCATCATCAAACCATGCTGATGAGACCTCTAGTGATGACATAATTTTTCACCATGTCTATGTCATCTTTGACATAGTACTTGACCCTTTTGCTCAATTTCCTCTTATACCATCCATTGAGAAATTTCTTGTTTGAGGTCCTCTACCCACAAAGGATCCTATTTCACCAAATACTCTATCCACAAAGGAACCTACCGTACCCACTGTTTTACCCACCAAGTAGCCTACCTCACCTACTCCTTCATCTATAGAGGAGCCTACCCCACTTATCCCTCTTCCTATCGATGAGCCTACACTACCCATGCCTCTACCCATAGAAGAGCCTATCTTATCCTATTTTATACCTAAAGAAGAGTCTATGCCACCAACCTTTCCCCCTCCTTGACCCATAGAGGATCCAATTTTATATCCTCTTCATGTAAGTGATGCTTCTCCCAGGGTCTTCTAAGATCATGTCAACCTTCTTACGTCACTTCTACCAATAGAGTAAGAAGCCACAAATTTCCCTATCTCACAGACCTCAAAATTCTTCACAAGGATTACCACCAAGTCTTCATCATCCTCTCTACTTCTACGCCATTATTTAATTTGGATGATCCCTTAGAATACGTTGATTACTCCATACTCTGAGGGCACCTTAGACTCCTAGTTTCAACTCAAATACAGATGCTGTCTCTGGATACTTCAATGATAAATCCTAAAATATTAAAGAGAACTAAATTTTTTGCACCTGAGTTGGTCATATTAGCCTCCTCTTCATCAAGCTCACCTTCATCCTAACCTTCATCCGCACCTAAACCTACTACTACATTGGGGGTCTTGTCGATGTCTAGTCTAGTCTACCCCCCTGTGAAGATAGATTTGACCACCTCTTCACAAACCTCCTCCGAGTCTATTCCCACCTAAGAGGAAGACCCAACCTCTTAAGCCTCATGCCCTAGTTTCTCCTATGCCTTCTTATTCACCTTCTCCTCTTCCATCAATCTTAGGCCCACATCCATCGACCTTGGTCAAACAACCTCTCCCCTAAGGCAAACTCAAAGCAAAACATCCCACACCCTCACCTCGATCTACTATTTTACCCACATCTTCTTCATCACCCACGCCTCTACCTTCTCATTTACCACCACCCTCTACATTACCTACAACCATGCCATTACCCACACCTCTATTGTCACCTTGGTTGAATCGTATGCCTACACCTTTTACATTCCCTTCTTCTTCACGACATACCCTATCAACTTTACCCAAGAAGGTAAAACCTAAACAAAAAACCACACTACCTACCAAAAAGGTAGTTAAACCAACCTAACACCGAACTCCACCTCCTTCATGAAAATCATCCACGCTTTAATCCAAACCAACACTGACTTCTCATAGTGATCTATTGGCAGGATCCTATTCTAACATCCTCGCTTGGTTGTTAGAAACCTCTGCTATCACATTGCCACCCATTAAGCCTTATGATCCACTCAAGCCCAAACTAGCAGGGTTTGATGATACTAAAATATTTGCATATCATCACTCCCCAGGGCATGATGTTGAAGGGTGTAAGGCCCTCAAAAACATTCTCATTCAACTCTACAATTCAGATGGTCTTTTAGATGATGATGACCTTTTGGAGGAGAATTATATTCCCCCTTTGCTTTTTGCCACATAGCCTCATCTTATATCTATTCAATGTCCTTCATCTCCACCTCCACAACCATCTTTTCCTCCTATCATCTTTGAAATAAACATGGTCCAAGTAGCCAATCGATCACAGAAAGGAAAAGAGAAGAATAGTAATCCATCTAGTACACCTCTACCCACCATTCCATCTACACCTACCCCCACGGTAACCATCTGTGGGACAACATATCCTATTTATGATAGATTCACACGTCATACTATGATAAAAAAAACTTCATCAATATCCTTTGAAGATGTATTTGTACGACTTAATCCAAACCTCCAAGTATCATTGGCAAACCCTCATTGAGGTCCTGCAATCTATCGAGGTTCCACCAAATGATCTGACACCTATGGTTTCCATTTTTACCCCTCATCATGTGGCCTCCATAACTACTCCACCTCAAAATTTTGTACCCGTTTCCTCTCCTTAGGTTTTCACTATCAATTTCGATGATTCTAAGATTTCCCCTCTCCAATTGAATGATCGTGATCCCGCTCTCTCCATCACCACCTACATCAATGATACTCATGTTCAATGCATTATGATTGATGGAGGTGCTAACATCAATATCATTTCTTCTTGTCCATATAAACAATTGCGCATACCTGCCCAAAACATGCATAAAAACCATGTTATGTTGCATTCTTTTAATGATTCCTTGAATTCTACCCTTGGTACTGTCATTTTCCACATCTACGTGGGTCCCCACAATATTCTTGAACTGTTCTATGTTCTGTAGGGGGAATTTCAATATAACTTATTGTTTGGCCAACCCAGGATTCACGCTATGGGGTGTGTCACTTCAAGCCTTCGTCGTTGCATAAAATTTGAGTATGAAGTTGTTGTCGTGAAAATGTGCAACAGGGAAATTAAAAATTTCCAAGCACAAAAACGATACCCCAAGGTCAAAGTTTTCAAGTTCTATCATTCCAAGATAAGTTGTCGTAGACACAAAAATTGGGTCACGCTCCCCTTGGTCCCTTGTCGATTAACCAACTCAAACATATTCACCTAACCATGGCCCCTTCCACCCCACATTAATGTTAATTTAATTAACTTAGTTAAATTAATACTCATCCTCACAATATTCATTACTTAATTATTTTAATTAAGCTAATTTCCACCTCACCCTAGACCTATTCTTGACATGTTTCCATAACTAAATAAGACTTGGTCCCACTTACCTTAATGAGCTAAGACTTATTATAACCCTAAAAATCAATGCCTATTATCCCTCTAACCACCTTCCCACTCATAAAAAGGTAACATCCATTCGCATAAGTGGAAACAAGAATGAACCTAATCCAAAATACATGAGATCTACCATTTTTAGTAAACCTAGGGAATCCTGCCTTAACTGACACCGGTCACCCCTAAACCGACGCCGGTCAACCCAAAACCATCGTCGGTTACCATTTATTCACCTTATCAACCTTTTTTTTGGGTTTGCATTTTATGTTGTCAAGGATATGAGAAGATAACTACAGTCTTTTCATGCACCTAGACATCCACAGCCAACACCAGGACAAATCCATAGGTATTGAACTCACGGAAGTATTCCAAGAAATACTATTGTGCAACCAAACACCATATTTCTAATAAACTGACATCACCATTCAGCCATCAAAACCTATATCACAGTAATTATACCTTCTACCAGCATAATCCATTTTAGTATAATAACATTGTTACTTTTGTTGTCATTTTATACTTTACATGTACATTTCCCATCTCCTATCTACTCGTAGATTCAACCATTTCTCTACCCACACCACCAAATCACCCATTCTCACCTGTTAGCTACCTCTGAGTATACCTGAGACTTTCACAAACCTCCTCATCGACCCTTCCATCTTTGTTTAACTCTAGTTCAACCCCCACAATCAGATATTATTAAGTTCCTTTCACCCCGACCCCACCGACGCCGATTATCCACGACCGTTGTCGGTTCCTTCTAAACCGTCGTCAGTTATACCTGACCGACATTAGTCTCTGTGTTTCATATCTTTTTCCAATACACATAACCACATAACCTTCTAACAACTGACCTAAACAACCTAGAACTTGACCTTGACCAGTCCCAGTACCCTGAGATCTACCTACCCTTCAGATCTGACTATAGCCTAACCTGTTATGTTAGATTTGCTTATTGTGCTTGAATGAAATACCTAAATCATATTAACTACAGTAGGAATTTTCATATCTCTCACATTAATTTGTTTTAAATAGTGAATTGATAGCCATCTAGGGAGTCTCACACTTCCTGGATCTAACACACCCTAGGCATTCCACTGTCATATAATATTTAACACTTCTTTTGTGGTCTTTTTTTCTATTTTAGGTAGTTCCTCCCAGCTAAAAGGAAGCTCTCACAGTTAGCATTGGATTGAGAAGTTAGAATGCACGTAACAACCATCAACCGACTAGTGTAAACAGGTATTCCTCCTTGGCCCTTACCCTTATCTTTTTCATCTCAATAACGTAAAGAAAATGGTGAAACATTTTGGCACGCATGCGGTGGGAACCATCAGGGGTTCTATTACATTTTCTTCATTCCTAGGTGAAATTTGTGTGTTTATTTCCCTTTAAAAGGCTTACACATTAACCTTCTTCTCTGGTAATCCTCTCTTCTTTATAAATTTCTCTAAAAGAAACATTCCTCTTAATGCATTTAAAAGGAATCTTTCTTCTTTCTTATTTTCTATATTTAGTGAAAAATCATACCCTCTCTTATTCATCATTTGCTTCATCAAACGTAATTTTTCGATTTGGGATTAAAATTGGTTGCATTACATTCTGATTTGTTGCATTTAGCTCACATTAAAATGAGGGCAACCTATATCCTGGAAGTCATCCCCAGCTGATGGTTGACACAAAGAATCATAGAAAGCACATTCTCTCTCTCTCTCTATGTCTTACCAAACTGCACAAAATTGAAATATACACATCTTTCTTAAACAAAATCTCACCTGGGAATTCCTGTCAGTGATCACACGATAAGAGGATTGGTAGGTACTCCCCATCTCATTACTTCTGTTGAGTCATTATCTCAGAGGATGGTCCGCGCCCACCACAACATAACTTGAAACCTCTCCTTTTAGATATACTTCTTTCTAGGAGTCCTTCCTCACCAAAAACTCTAATCTAAATTCATGATTTAGTATTTTAAATAGCATAAGCTCAACACATTAAAAATAACTTGTTAATTATGTGTTTTAAGCATTTGATTAACATGCGTTTTGAGGTCTGAGGATACGTTTCTCCATTTTACCATTATTTTGCCTTGCACACTCCACAATCATAGTTAGAGTATTCTGACTTCTTCTGATTGTGTCAAGAATTCATTGTATCATCTCCAGACCTCTATGTTGATTACTTATCTGACTCAAATTCACAACAATCCATTTTTCTACATTTTTCCAATTTTCACAGTAACCGACATTACTTTATCCACTGGCGTCGATTCCCCCTGACCGGAATTAATTTTTTCTTAACTGGCATCAGTTTTATGTTCTTTTAGGTTAAATTGCCTAAAGAACACTTATTTACTTTTCTTTTCTTTCAGAGTTCATGTGAGTCTCTATACTCTCTATGCTTTGATAAACAATCATCATACAACTTGTTCATCCGATTGTCACCAGTCTCTGCCTCATTTGGTAAAATTGTTTGTCTCATAGTAACTGACGTCAGTTACCCCTGAACTAGTATTAGTCATCCTGAACTGTTGTCGATTACCCTATGCTAAATCTCATATGATACATTACCAAAATTCACCTATAAACACTTGTTTACTTCATTCCCATTGCTCTCTTTGTCATCTACAGGATACAACATCACCTGATATACATTCATTCACATGGTGTTGACTCACAATCAAGCTAACGCTCTTATATTTCACACAAGTCGTCAACCACTCCCTCCTAGTCCTTCACCACCCTCGGTCCTATCATCCATGGATCCAACCCTACCTACCACCATTTCCACAGGTGACGAGTAATTTTCATGACTCCTTGATCAGAATCTCGTGGCCTTATAGTTCTACCTTTCCCACTCTTCCACCCAGGACTCCTTAGGTCATTTGATATATGGCATTCCTGTATCCATCTCTCTTGCCCTTATTCCCACTTTTGCATTAGCTCCTACTAATGTGGCATTACCTTCACCTGCTTTACCCCTAGTGGTTTCACAACTAGGCCCCATACCCGCTATACCCGCTATGCCCCATATCCGTTATGACCCCATCAGCACCCATTGTATCACAGATACAAATTGTGACACAATCCCCCATGGTGTCAGTGACCCCTACTCCATTCTAGAATCTTGTCCTCTCCATCCCGCAATCTTTTCCCCCAATCGCTACTAGAGTCACTATGACCATCCCACCTACATACACATACTATCAATAACCTCCTATCTCATTTTTCACCCATTCTGGATATATGCCCTCTATGTTGGTCACCTATTCTTAACCTCCCTATTTGACATCACCATACACTGGAGTTCCACCCACATCACATGTTCAATATCATCCCCCTTACACCATAGGAGGTGTCCTTCCATCACAACCTACCAATGACCTCATCAAATTGATGATGGAAAGAATGCAGACACTAGAATCATCAGTTTCTAGCTCACTTAATTCTCTCGCCTATGATGAGATCTATAATGATTCCATTCATCCATCCATCCCTATTTTTCCATACCATGTACATTGGGAAATGCCAAATTCAACCGTTTCAATAGTAAAGAAGACCCACAGCAGCATTTGTGGTCTTTCAAACATGGGTGTTACTTAATCGCCCATGATGACGCTTTACTCCTACAGACCTTCCTGATGTCTCTAATAGGACCTGCATTGGATTGGTATAGTGGGCTACCTAGACACTCCATCTACTTGTTTAATCAAGCATCCCAATCCTTTTTAGATCATTTCTCAATCAACATTGTTAATAAAGTTACCATGACTGATCTTTATGCC
The DNA here is from genome assembly GCA_019776745.2 of Taxus chinensis. Lineage (NCBI taxonomy): Eukaryota > Viridiplantae > Streptophyta > Pinopsida > Cupressales > Taxaceae > Taxus > Taxus chinensis. Next base: position 904,346,410 of record CM034147.1, on the reverse strand, counting down.
ACACGACAGTATGACGATGAGTTTATTGCTGACTTTGTCACTCACTGGTGTAGCCTAATTAACCAGCTCACATTTCAATTACCTCAAACTAAAATCATGGAGTTGTTTACTCGGGATTGTGCTAAACACATCTCACCAACCCTGTAGGTGTAGACATTTCGTACTTTTGACGAGGCATTCACCATGGCACAAAAATTAGAAATTCTTGCTATCGAAGAGAAGAAAAATTAACTTCGTAACAATAACATTGCATTTAAATAAAACGATGCTTCTTCATCTTCAAAACCCCAAAAACAACTATTCAAAACCCAAAGGATCTGTCAGCACCGTAGTTCTCAAGGTTGGCCCCCTCATCAATCAAGCCCAACCAAACCTCCTTCTAATCTCTCTCCCATCCAAGCTTTCTAGTTTAGACGAGAACAACAAAAGTACATTTCAATAGGAGAACCTTATGCTTCTATTTTGGAAAATCTTATTAAGTTTGGCACCATTACCCTTCCATCGATAAAACCACACACTGGTTTTGAACCTGAGCATCCCATGCCTTTGTGGTATAAATAACATGACTTTTGTAACTATCATCATGTCAAAGGTCATAGCGAAAATAATTGCATCACCTTCAAGAATATCATCCAAGAAATGTTAGAAAATAGAGATCTAGTCTTAGATAGCCCGAATGCACCCGCTAACCAAAACCTACATATATTCAAGAATCCATTCCCTAATCATGCCTTGTCTTCTAACCAAAATGGTGACACTTCAACCAATGATATCAATGTCTGCGAGGTCCACACTATTTTTGATGACATACCAGTTGCTTCCAAATTGCCTCATGTTCCTTCAATAGATGAAATCTTATCTTGAGCCCCCCTAACTGCACAAGAACCTATTTCATCTACTCCTCCACCCATAGAGGAACCCCCTTCATTTTCTCCTTCACCTGTGGAGGAGCCTATAATTATCATGCCACCTTTGACCCCTCAAATATCTCAGCAGTTGTCAGTGACACCTCTCCTACTCATAGGAGATACATGTCCACAACCTACACCATCACAAGGAGATTCCACCTCATCTGGGCCATCCTCTCCTCTACCCATGGAAAATCCTATAGAAATAACATTTTCTTTATATGACCATTCACCACTGGACCTTTAAGATCTGGCTAATATGCTTTCAGCTCTCTTACCCACAAAGTTTGAGGCTTTCCATTTCACTATATCTCAAACACATTTTATGGGGATTGTCACTTGATCCACGTTTGCCTCACTTACAACAGTACCATTTTCATGCCTGGCCAATTTCCTGGACTATGTTGATAGGGCCTTACTTTGGGGATACCTTCTACTTCTTGTTTTAACCCAAATACACCTGTCACTCATCAAAACCTCCACTATCTATCCAAAAGTGTTTCTAGTGACCAAACCAGACCTAATCACAACTATTGCAACACCTTCCACATCACCAACTGTAGCCTAGCAAGCACCTCATCCCACAACCCAACATACATCTACACCCAAACACCTACCCACGCCTATATCATCACCCTTATTTAAACCCATCACCACCTTAGGGGTCATACCGACATCAAACCTTACTCACCCACCCATCGAATTATATTTATCCACATCTTCCAAAACTAACACTAAGCTTACTCTGGCCCCTAAAAAGAAGACCCAACCTCGCTTACAACACCATTATCACCTTCACCTCTTGCATCCATCTTATGACCTCACCCCTCGACCCTGGCCAAGTAACCTCCTTCCACTGGTAAACTAGGAGAACAATAGATCACCTCCTCATCACAAACCTCTAATATACCCAAGCGACCCACACAACCTCCGTCGTCAGCCATACCCTTCTTACCACCCATACCAAAACTACCTTTCATAACTTCTTCACTACCCATGACACTCTCATCTCTCCCAATCACACCTTCTACCCAACTTCTACCACCCACCTCCACAACACCTCGGTTACCCCCGTGGGTAACTTGTCCTCTTCCACCATCTACTTTTTCGTCTACATCTCATACACGTGTGTCACCTTTGCCCAAAAAGGGGAAACCTAAAGCTAAAAATCTGCTACCCTCTAATAAGGTATTTAAACCAACCAAAAATTCCATCGCCAGCTCTTCTACCATGCCCATACCCGAGTAGATACAATAGGGACCGAAGACCACACCACAAACCAAACTAGTGGACCAAACCATTCCCCCTTTTATAAAACCTCTTCCTCCAAAATCAGCCATACCTATACCCAAACCCACATTAACCTCCTATTGTGACCCACTGGCAGGGTCCTACGCCAAAATCTTAACCAATCTCCTCAAAAATTATTTCATCACATTACCACCTCTTAGACCTTACGACCCGCTCAAACCCAAACCAAAAGGGTTTGATGAAACTAAAATTTTTGCCCATCATCATGTGCCAGGACACAATGTAAAGAACTGTAAGGCTTTAAAAACGTTCCTTATCTAATTATGTCCTCCTGAAGAAAATTTTGATGATGACGATATTCTTAATGAGGACCCCATCTCAACCCCACTAGTTTCACCATCTCTTCTTCCATTACCTACTCAACGATCAATATCTCCAACCCGACAACTCTTTGATCCACCCTCGAGATTCGAGATCAACATGATAAACATTGCCACCTGTACCCAGAAAGACTAAGGAAAGGAAAAGGAAACTGGACCATCTACCAACCTTGTACCCAATATACCATCCGCACCCATACCTAAACTCACCATTCGAGGTCTTGCATACTCTATTTCCGATGGGGTCACACATCACACAATGCTAAAACAACTACACCAATCCCCCCTCAAAATGTCCTTATATGATCTCGTCCAAACCTCAGAGTTACATTGTCAATCCCTCATGGAGGTCCTTCAATCTATTGAGGTCTTACCAAATGACACCATGCCCATGGCCTTCATCATTACCCTCCACCTACTTTCTAGGTAGCCACCATCCTTTTTAGATGAAGAGATCACCCTGTAGCCTCTCTCGTTATATCATCGTCTTCCTCTACGCCTCCACCTACTTGTCGGGTAGCCGCCATCAGGTTTTTAGATGAAGAGATCACTCCCTTCTAGTCTGATGACCCGTACCCCAATCTTTTCATATTTGTCTTTATTGATAATATACACATACGACGTGTTATGATCGATGGTTGTGCTAGTATTAACATCATCTCCTCCCATACATATGACCAAATGTGGTTACCTACTAATTACATGCATGGTAACCCAGTGATGCTACGCTCCTTCAATGACGCTATGACATGTACCCTGGGTACCATCATTCTCCATGTTTGCGTAGGTCCCCACATTGTCGTGGAACTTTTTTATGTCCTAGAAGGGGTAATTTCTAGTATAATTTGTTGCTCAGTAGATCTATGATCCGCGCCATGGGTTGTGTCCCTTCAACTTTACACTGTTGCCTCAAATTTGAACACGAGGGACATAATTACACCATCCCTTCCAACCCGTCACCTTTCAAGACTTGTAACATGTTATATCAGCCCAATGATGTGCTTGTACTAGTCAAAGCATCTTCCACTATCCCTACTTCACCTTTTCCTACAAGCCCATCCACCAAAACTGCCACTACCTCTTCTGCATCTAACATTGTTATCCCCATTGTTGTTACAACTTCTACTGCTAACTCACCTATTTCCCCATCATCTAGCAAGTCATCTATCCCCCGCTACCCACATACCAACTATTGATCCCTTAGAAGGTGTTTTTTAACACCTCACTCTGGGGGAATACCGCTTATACAATATCAACACCTTCCTCAACCCGCAAGAGTATGGGAACCTACATCAACACTCCAGTTATGACATCCAAATCAGTGATGTTTTTCCTTATTTCCCTCCCCACCTTCGCACTAATATAATGTATGTGGGACTTGATATGGCCACTAATAAGAACTTTTGATATAATAAATGAATAATCTGAAGAAGATAACACAACACAAGAGATATGGGGGGCCAATATGCCCTAATATCAATATATGCAAAATAATACCCTTGAGGTAGGGCAACACCATACTTTGCTCCTTAAGGAAGGAGTAACTCCACAATCTCCCAAGATGGGAATCCACTTCGAGGGGGACACCTCCAATATACCTCTACCAAGTAGAAGACTCAACTCATACATACATTACCTCTTCATAATGATACTCACATCCTTTAAATAGGATGGGTAACACCTAATCCCAATGTAGGCAGACCCATTACCCAATATGATTAATTCCTATGTGAGCCCATATAACTAACTAAGGGGATGTGTGCCACATGTCGGCATCTCCATCAACCCATATACATTATAATATTATATCCCATGTGAACCCATATATATAACTAAGAGGATGTGTGCCACATGTTGGCATCTCCATCAACCCCTATATATTATATTATCATATCCCAAGGTACATAGCATTGCCTCCCTCTTTGACATGTTTCATCCCCGAAACATAAGAAGAAGCCATATAATGAGTGTGCTTTAAATTATTGCACACTTGTCACCATGCTCGATCATTTAACCACCCATATGAAATCCTAGTGGGTGATGTTGCTCCAAACATGATTCCATATTCCATTATGCTCATCTGATTCCATCCTGGTTCATATGTGTTCCTCCTTGGTATCCATGCATATCCATAATTATTATTCATGTGATTCCATGTCATATAATTATTGTTTCATTGATTCCATGTATAGCCAAAATTATTACTCCTCTAATTCCCTGTATATCCATATAGATTGCTGCCCTTGTGTGTCCTCGTATGTCTCCATGATTTTTTCCTCTCATGATGATGTGGGTGTCTATATGGTGCAACCTTAGTATGCTCAACCTTATCAATATTTTCATCCACTTTCTTTTCCTCTTCCAACTTGTTTGCTATTTCTTTTTTCTCTTGAGTAGAGAAACTATTTTTTACTTTTTCATCATGTTCTTCATCCTCTCCTTCTGATTCATCCTTATTCCCTTCTTCACCATCTTCAAATTCATCTTCATGATCCAATTTTACATTATTTTTTTTCCTTGCTAAGTGTGATATCTTGTAATGTAATTTTCTTTCTCTTGTACCATAATTTCATGAATTTTTTTTGCACATTAATATTAATTTTTCCCAATGTTTCTAACCAAGGATATCTCGAGAACAATATCCACACCATCCATATCTAAAGCATAAAAATATGAATGTAAAACATATTTATCCATATAAATCTTTAAATCTTCAAAAAGTTGAATATGCTTACCATCCACTTGAGATTCCTTGATATGCTTTGTTTGCACATGTAGATTTTGAGCTACATCCATATTGATGAAGTTATATTTTCTGCTAGGGTTTATGGAAACAATTACCTTTTTTCTTTGAATGCACCCTTCAAACTGAAATATTGAAGTTTCCTTCCTTGGAGATGCACTATCCTGTGTAGCAGCTTCATCATCAACATTTTCTTCTTCTTCTTCTTCTTCTTCTTCTGATGTTGCTTCTTCTTCTTCTTATTTTTAAACAAATTTTTGTGTATTTTTTGTTTCCCATCTAGCTAAGAAAATATCCTCCATTTCCTCCCAATCCCAAACCAATAGATCTATATCCAAATAAGAATACCAATGTCACACTTTCCCCACCAAGATGAAGATAAAAACTAACCCATACTAAAAATTCTTCAAAATACATTTGTTTAAATTGTATCCACCATTTTTGTGCATCAATTTCCCCATTACCATAGAAAAATTGGTATATCCATGATGCATAAAAAATTAGGGTTTCACAAACTTACTCCTTTGACCAATATTTGAACTGATGATTTCATCAATCAATCTACCTCAAATCTAAAACCAAAAAGAAGTAACCCCTACTAAAATTTTGAGAGATTTCTGAATATGTAAAATAATCAAAGAAAGACAGAAAATTGCAACTTGTAGGCCGGTTTTATGTAAAACCCTAAAACTCTCAATATATTCTTCAAAATAGATGTCAAAAATTCTGTCCACATGGTTACTGCGTTGATTGCTCTCAAAAGGAACCTTTTGCTTATTTTCAAGTGAAAAAATGTTAGATAGTTAATTCTACAGTGAAGCAAATTTAGGTTGAAACCCTAAAATTTTGCAATAACTTCCATGAAACCCTTCACAACTGTGGTAAAAAAAATTCAGAAAAAATGCCAAAGTCATTTCACAAAATATAGCCAAATCACTAAAATTAGGGTTTGAACCCAATTTTTTTAGTCTTGAAATCGATGCTCTGATACCACTTGATAAGAACCTTGCATATAATAAATCAATAAATTACATGAAGATAACACAACCCCAGATATATGGGGGGCCAAGATTCCTAAATAATAAATATATGCAGAATATTACCCTTAAGGTAGGGCAACACCATATAATGCTCCTTAAGGAAGGAGTAACTCCACAATATCCCAAGATGAGAATCCACTTCACCAGGGGGACACCTCCAATATATCTCTACCATGTAGAAGAATCAAATCATACATACATCCCCTTCATAATGATACTCACATCCTTTAAATAGGATGGGTAACACCTAATCTTGAATTTAGGCAGACCCATTACCCAATATGATTAATTCCTATGTGAGCCCATATAACTAACTAAGGGGATGTGTGCCACATGTCGTGCATCTCCATTCAACCCCTATACATTATAATATTATATCCCATGTGAACCCATATATATAACTAAGAGGATGTGTGCCACATGTTGGCATCTCCATCAACTCCTATATATTATATTATCATATCCTCCAAGGTACATAGCATTGATGTTATGATCCTCATGTGTGGATTTCACTAATGCCTCGAGGTTTTGGTGTAACGGTTCGTTACATTTGGTATCAGAGCGACCACCCATGTTCGAATCCCACTCGAGTTAGTTATGTCATGTAGCCGGGGCCCCATGGCGCACCTAAACATCAGTGAAGTAGGGATCGTATGTATGGGAGTGCGGGCGCAAACCCAGCCCGAGTCCGGGCTCTACGGAAGCATGGTGGGATGTTATGATCCTCATGTGTGGATTTCACTAATGCCTCGAGGTTTTGGCGTAACGGTTCGTTACATTTGGTAGGCCACCATACTATAATTTCTTGTACCTCTCGTAAACACAATGATCATAGTGGTATTGGTTTTGATGCACCACCTTCCAAGAAGTTTTGCATTTACCTAGTCTAGGAGGGAAAACCTTCCCCACCTCATTCACCCACATTTACCATCTTCACCCATGGAGTCCATAGATCCCGAACCTATTCCTCCTAACATTTTTTTCTTCATAAACACCATTTCCCTGGAACCTCTGACCTATCAACGTGATGGTGAAATCTCCCTCTTCTCTTCCATTCCTGTATCTTGACATGATCAATGATGATACACTTTCTATTAATGGCATTCAATGTCAAGGTGATGAATCCATCCTCACTTACATTGGTGTGGAAGATTATTATATTCAGTGGTCATTACCTTCTGAGAGGTAAACCATATTGAATTAATCAACCATCGAAATCAATATTAACACTCAAGACAACCCGCATATTCTAAAGATAGGCCAATCCTTAGATGCTACTAAACAGGAATCTTTCACTTATTTTCTTCGGGACCATAGCAACACTTTTTCATGGTCCTATTCCAATATGCCTGGTATCAACCCAAAAATCGTGGTCCACAATATTATAACCATTCCTGATGCCAAACCCATCAAACAAAAGTTAAGGAAAATGCATCCTCGCATTGCTCTTCTAGTTTTAAGAAGAGCTTCAATTGCCTTCTCTTAGTTTCCTTCATCCTACCCATTAACTATCCTCAATGGATTTCTAAGATTGTTCCTGTCACAAAGGCGACAAGAGGACTCCACATTTTCATAGACTTTTATGACCTCAACCTATCTTGCCCCAAAGAGGATTTCCTCCCCTTTCAGGCATTGACTAACTAGTTGATCTCATTGTTGGCCATGAACTGCTATCCGCTCCTGGATGGTTTCTCAAGCTAAAATCAAATATTACTAGCTCCAAAGGATTAACACAAGACTGCCTTCATCACCCCTTGGAGGACATTTTGCTATCGAGTCATGCCTTTTGGTCTTAAAAATGTTGGTGCTACATATCAGCGAAGCCATGACTTACATCTTCCATGACATCATGCATCACATATTGGAAGATTACGTAGATGATCTTCTATCCAAATATAAACATCAAACCAAACACTTGTCTATCCTTAAGGTAATATTTGACCACCTCATCAAGTATTGTGTGTGTCTTCAACTAAAGAAGTGCATCTTTATAGTACTTTTTGGAAAACTCCTGGGTTTCATCATTTCTTTGCGTGGCATAGAATTCGATCCTACTAAAAGTCAAGGCTAATATGGAAATGCCTCCACCCACTAATCTATGCCAAACAACTTCAAAGCCTACAAGGTAATTTGTAATCCATTCATTGTTTTATCTCGCAAATTTCCAACCACTATCAATCATTTCATCATCTTCTCAAGAAAGACGTTTCATTCAAATGGGATGATGAATGTCCATAAAGCCTTTGAGGCCTTAAAACAATACCTTAAAGATGACCAGCCCCTTTTAGTTATATATTTCTTCCACTGACCATTCTTTAGGTGCGATGCTCGCCCATTGTGATGAGCATCACAAAGAGCAAGCATTTTATTACATTAGCCGTACCCTTATGGATTATGAAACTAGATATATCCATGCAAAAAAACTCTTCTTAGCCTTAGTTTTCATCGCCACCAAAATCCACCATTACCTACTCAACCACAAAACCTTCGTCATTACTAATACTTACCCAATACACTATATGTATGCCAAACCCTATCAGTATCAATGTGCCACACGGTTGCTTATGCTTCTCTCTGCCAATCTTAACCTCGAAGTCATTCATCAAAAGTCCATCAAATGCCAAGCTTTCTCTAACCAACTAGCCGACGCACCTCTTTCTGGGAATCAACCATCTAATTTCAATTTCCCAAATGATTATATAGCTACCCTCTCCCTAGATGAACCTACTTACCAAATGAAACTCTTCTTCGATGGATCCAAGTGTCAATGTGGGGGTGGGTCTGGTTTTATCCTAATTCCTCTTGATGGTGAGCCTATGCCTTTGTCTTTCAAACTTGATTTTGATTATACAAACAATATTACTGAATACGAAGCACTTGTATTGGGTCTCCATACTGCTTATACCTTAAATGTTAAGTCAATCAATATCTTTGGTGATTCTCAGTTTTTCATCAAACAAGTCAATGGTATATACCAGTGTCATAATGAGATACTTCAACAGTATAAGCATCACGTAGACATACTTTTGACCACCTTTGACCGTTACGCACTCCAAACCAACCCCATGCTCTACCAATAAATTTGTGGATACCATGGCCTACTTGGCTTCTCAGTACCTGCTTCATCTGCTGATTCTAAATTTTTTGTCACAATACAAATGTTATAATTTACCTTGTGAGGTCTACTCCGTCGGATCCATTGCCCCTGACCCACGTGACCTTTGGTATAAACAATATGCAGACTATCTTTCCATTTCCATTTTACCCACTGATCTCACTCATAATGAACAATGTGCCTTTCTTAAAAGTGTATCCTGTTATGTCATCATGGGTGGTCTTCTTTACAAGCGTGGATTTGATGGCATTCTCTTATGATGCCTTACAAGTTTGGAAATTCCCTACACCATTAAGGAAGTCCACAATGGAATTTGTGGAGGTCACTTTAGTGGTTTAGCTATCAAAAAACACATTCTTCGCCTCGGTTATTATTGGCCATCCCTAAACCGTGACTATTGGGATTATGTCAAACATTGCGTGAAATGCCAGCAACATGCTAATCTCCATCACACACCTAGTCATGCCTTACAGGTCATGCGAGACATTTGGCCTTTCTCTCAATGGGGTTTGGATCTTATCATTGAGATCAAGTCCCATTCTTCACACTGCCACCAATGGATAATAACCACTACTGAATATTACACTAAATGGGTAGAGGCCATCCCCCTCATTTCTTAAAAAGCTAAGAAGATATGTGAATTCATCAACCACCACATCATTTGTTGCTTTAGTGTTCCTCACTACCTCATCACTGATAATGGAAAGCAATTAAAAAACAAAACCCTACACAAACTATGTGACACTTTTAGCATCCAAATCAGTTTCTCATCACCTTATTATCTACAAACCAATGGCCAAACTGAATCAACTAGTAAAACCTTGAACAAAATTCTTATGAAGGTAGTCAACGATACTGGAAAGGATTGGAATACACACATTCCTTTCACCTTATGGGCTTATCGCACTAGTATTCACACTTCGAATGCTACCACACCTTTATCTCTGGTATATGGTACTGAGTTTGTCTTACCTCTCAAAGTTTGTATTCCATCTCTCCACATCTCACTACAAGACATGCTCAATGATGATGAATTTTTTCCAAGATCATTTGGCGCAACTTGAGTTATTAGATGAAATTTGTCTCAATGCTCTTGACCATCTCCAAATCTACCAAAAACAAATCAAACATGCCTATGAAAAATGTGTTCATGACTAACCTTTCAGGTCGGTGACCTCACATGCTAATCTCCATCACACACCTAGTCATGCCTTACAGGTCTTATGAGACCTTTGGCCTTCTCTCATGGGGGTTTGGATCTTATCAGTGAGATCAAGTCCCCATTCTTCACACCGCCACCAATGGATCATAACCGCTACTGAACATTAACACTAATGTGTAGAGGCCATCCCCCTTATTTTCTTAAAAAGCTAAGAAGATATGTGAATTCATCAACCACCAGCAACCATTTGTTGCTTTAGTGTTCATCACTGCCTCATCACTAATAATGGAAAGCAATTAAAAAAAAAAATACCCTACACAAACTATGTGACATTTTTTGGCATCCAAATCAGTTTCTAATCACCTTATTATCTACAAACCAATGGCCAAACTGAATCAACTAGTAAAACCTTGAACAAAATTCTTATGAAGGTAGTCAACGATACTGGAAAGGATTGGAATACACACATTCCTTTCACCTTATGGGCTTATCGCACTAGTATTCACACTTCGACTGCTACCACACCTTTATCTCTGGTATATGGTACTGAGTTTGTCTTACCTCTCAAGTTTGTATTCCCATCTCTCCACATCTCACTACAAGACATGCTCAATGATGATGAATTTTTCCAAGATCATTTGGCGCAACTTGCGTTATTAGATGAAATTTGTCTCAATGCTCTTGACCATCTCCAAATCTACCAAAAACAAATCAAACATGCCTATGAAAAATGTGTTCATGAACTAACCTTTCAGGTCGGTGACCTCAACATGCTAATCTCCATCACACACCTAGTCATGCCTTACAGGTCTTATGAGACCTTTGGCCTTTCTCTCAATGGGGTTTGGATCTTATCAGTGAGATCAAGTCCCATTCTTCACACCGCCACCAATGGATCATAACCGCTACTGAACATTACACTAAATGGGTAGAGGCCATCCCCCTTATTTCTTAAAAAGCTAAGAAGATATGTGAATTCATCAACCACCACACCATTTGTTGCTTTAGTGTTCCTCACTGCCTCATCACTAATAATGGAAAGCAATTAAAAAAAAATACCCTACACAAACTATGTGACATTTTTGGCATCCAAATCAGTTTCTAATCACCTTATTATCTACAAACCAATGGCCAAACTGAATCAACTAGTAAAACCTTGAACAAAATTCTTATGCAGGTAGTCAACGATACTGGAAAGGATTGGAATACGCACATTCCTTTCACCTTATGGGCTTATCGCACTAGTATTCACACTTCGAATGCTACCGCACCTTTATCTCTCATCTACGGTACTAAGTTTGTCTTACCTCTCAAATTTTGGATTCCATCTCTCCACATCTCACTACAAGACATGTTCAACGATGATGAATTTCACCAAGATCATTTGGTGCAACTTGAGTTATTAGATGAACGTCATCTCAATGCTCTTGACCATCTCCAAATCTACCAAAAATGTATCAAATGTGCCTATGACAAACGTGTTCATGAACTAACCTTTCAGGTCAGTGACCTCAACATGCTAATCTCCATCACACACCTAGTCATGCCTTACAGGTCATGTGAGACCTTTGGCCTTTCTCTCAATGGGGTTTGGATCTTATCAGTGAGATCAAGTCCCATTCTTCACACTGCCACCAATGGATCATAACCACTACTAAATATTACACTAAATGGGTAGAGGCCATCCCCCTCATTTCTTAAAAAGCTAAGAAGATATGTGAATTCATCAACCACCACATCATTTGTTGCTTTAGTGTTCCTCACTGCCTCATCACTAATAATGGAAAGTAATTAAAAAACAAAACCCTACACAAACTATGTGACACTTTTGGAATCCAAATCAATTTCTCATCACCTTATTATCTGCAAACCAATGGCCACACTGAATCAACTAGTAAAACCTTGAGAAATTTTTTTATGAAGGTAGTCAACGATACTGGAAAGGATTGGATTATGCACATTCCTTTCACCTTATGGGCTTATCGCACTAGTATTCACACTTCGAATGATACCACACCTTTATCTCTAGTATACAGTACTGAGGTTGTCTTACCTCTCAAAGTTTGGATTCCATCTCTCCACATCTCACTACAAGACATGCTTAACGAAAATGAATTTCGCCAAGATCATTTGGTGCAACTTGGGTTATTAGATGAACGTCGTCTCAGTGCTCTTGACCATCTCCAAATCTACCAAAAGCGTATCAAACGTGCTTATGAAAAACATTTTCATGAACTAACCTTTCAGGTCAGTGACCTCATCCTAAAGGAAAATCAACATGTAACCAAATAGAAGAAAATTAAATGGGGTAAATTTGATCCTAATTGGCTCAAACCTTATATCGTTACCCATGCCTATGGATCAGGTGCTTATCATTTGTCTTCACTCGAAGGTAAACCCGAACCTGAGCCCCTCAATGCCTTACATATCCAACCATTTTATTGTTGACATTAAGTCCTATATCACCTTTTGTCTATTGACCGCTCGTCCCTTGAATGTCATTCACCTTCCATATTACCCATTTTGAGGATCCATGACTAAACAAGAATCATGTGATTACCCGTCACCTCTCAGCCTCATCATCAATATGAGTACCATGGCTCTACTCATAACATGATTCTAATGGACACTTTTCATCTTCTCCAAGATGGAAACCCATGGTCGTTCATCACTTGAAACTACCTCTTCCATAGTTAATCTATGTGTGCTACACTCTTTTCTTCTAAACAAGAACCTAATATTCCTCTATAGTCTTGTCCATGACTTAAATGTATAAAAACAAAAAGGTATGCAACTCCTTGAGTCAAACTTCCAGAAAAAGATGAATCCCTCAAAAGGGATACATCTTCATTCTAAATTCCACTACTATAAATAGACTTCTCCCTTGAAGGACAAATATATCAAGTTATTTCACAAATCCAATAAAAATATCCGGAAGCTTCTCGCATCGATAAGCTTCACGAAGACCTCAAGGAGATAATATACCCATCCCATAGAGACTTCCCGCATCGATCAATCTATTAAAAATAAACAAATGAAGAAAAAGATGAAATTTTCATCATGGACTTGCCTATTTTTTATCCTGGGTTTCTTGCTAATAAAAACATCCAATCGTACACTAAGTTATGTTGAACCACATATTCTCACCTCATTTACCTTCTTATCCTAACTCCCTCTCTAATCAAGGGACTCACTGTAACTGCGACATTTCATGATCATGTGACTTTCCTTCACCCTTAGAATAGTCCATTATGTAAGGCCTGTAGGGTCTTACGTTCATAAGACCATCTAGGGTATGGTAGATTCATTAGGGTTCTTATCAATTAAGCATTTCTTTGGCCACCTCTTACCTTTCTATGTTCTTCATCACCTATGATTCTCCTATAACATGACCAGCTCATCGACACCTATACTTAAAACAACTCAATCATGTCTATGACCTGAACTGAACCATTCCTATGACCTACATTCACCCATGCCTAACATCTACCAACCCATTCCTCTACTTCATCATAATCTTCCCTAGCTTGTGGGAGAACTACATCAGCCTGAGGTCCCTTTTCATTGGGGCTATGTAGGCAACACTTTGAGGGCATGCGGCCCTTGGAGGTTAGCTCGGCCACTCTTTAACCTAACCAAAACCCCCTTTCACTTTCCTATTCACATTCTACCCTAGTTAGTTTCCATTCTATATCAATAACTAGAAATTAAACCAAACAAGCATCAATTAATACACATTTTTGCTACATCATCAAGTCATTCATTTATCATTTTCACATTTCCACTATAGTTCACATTTGGAAATAAAAACCATAACCTATATATACATCACCATTTTCCCCCCATGTTACCTACAACTTGGACATTACCTCATACATAAACCAACCTGATTCAACCATGCCTAAACCAACCTGACTCAATCATACCTAAACCAACTTGACTCCATCATGCCTATGACCTAACTCCATCATGCTTATAACCTAACTGAACCATGCCTAAACACCACCTAATTCAACCATGCCTAATCCAACCTGACTCAACCATGCCTAAACCAACCTGACTCAATCATGTGTACATCAACTTGACTCAATCATTCCTACCTCAACTTGACTCAATCATGCCTAAAACAACCTGACTCCATCATGCTTAAATCAAATTGACTCCATCATGCCTAAACTGACCTGACTCCATCATGCCTAATTCACCTAGTTTCCATCACATACATGTTGTGGCAAATCAGCAGCACCCCTGGATGCAAATCAGGTTTCTAAGTTGATGTTTCAGACATCCAGTGTGATTGCACAACATTGAAACCTCTCTCCAAGTGTGGGACTTGTAAAATGAGAGAGGAATCTCCAGATTAGAGGCTGGTTCCTCAAACTCCTCTAATCAGATCTGTTATTTGCACAATTGTAGATGTTTGAATCCTAATTTTACTCCTAAATTGCAAGGAGACAGGGATAAGAAAGTGCAAAAATTGGAACTACACTAATAAGGGTGATACACCAAAGGAGTGGTGAACATTTCTTGCTCATGAAAAATGACACAAATTCATAAGATGCAACATGAAACATCATACACAGGCTGATAAGATGCAATTAGAGGTCTGAAATGAAGCAAGACAATACAAACAAAGGACTGAAAATTGATCACATAATCTGCACTGTCATTTTCAGTGTCAAAATCCTTGCATTTACACCACCAAAGAGGTATAAATCTGTTACAATCCTTGAAGAAGGTTTGATACTTGCCAAAATCACTTGTTGAAGGTGAAATAAGAAGCCTGCAATATCCAAGAAAATGTTCCACCATGAAAAAATGAGCCAAATTTGGCTTTTACAATGCACGGGTCAAACCCAGGAGAGAGAAAACATGAAAAAACATGGGAGCCATTCCTCATTGATTGAAGATGCATTAAAATAGCATGGGTGTCCTTACAGACCCATGCCCTAACATTTTTGGCCATGCTGAAGAAGAATGCGACCCATTTTGCATTAAAACTGGTTGTTGAAACGTCATTTCTGGCCATTACCACGTGCCAGAAGCATGTTTCTTGATTTTCTCTCTCCAAACTGAACCAAAATGCAAAATTGACCCTGGAATCTTGTAGATAATTTCACCAGCTTTCCATTGATATAAAGAACGGGAAAATCAGAGCTCTGGATCAAAAGATATGGCGATTTGAAGTTTTAGGGCAAAAACAGGCCCAAAATCGGATCGGCGGGCAAAAAGTTTGAATTTTGACCCGTTTTGGTCTTTGGAATTTTTTTTTGAATTTTCCCCTTACTCTGCCACTTAGGTGCCATGTGGCATGTTTTGATTGGGTGCAGGCCCTCTGACCATTTTCCTTTTGTTTTTTGGGGAAATCCTTCCCAAAATTCTCTGTCGGACCACGATTGCTGTGGCATGACCTGACGTCATTGGCTCGGCATCGGATTTTGACTGCGGGCCCACGTGTCAAACACTCCATTTGGATTTTTGGTGAAACACTTAGCCAAAATTTCCTTGCGGGCCTGCTCTGAATGTTTTTGTGCCATCTGGACACGTGGCAGCATTCTCATTCATTCACATTAAAGGGGGGCGGGCTTTCCTTTTTGGATTTTTGCCTTAAATTTTCCCATTGGAAAAATTTTCCAAGTCCACCCGCGCTCCGCCCTGTCTGGGCCCATAACGAAACATGTCCTGCATTTGATTGATTCGGGCCCTTGGGCCTAAATATGTTCCTTTTTGAGGTTTGGAAAGACGCTTGGCGAGAAATTCCCAACTTCGTCCCCCGTGCTCCGCCATTATGAACCTCCTCGCGACATGTGGTCGAAACGTGATTAGCTTGGCCGAGGAAAATGCGGGCCTGAAACATTTCCTTCTTGGACAAATTTCGGCGAACACTTAGCCAAATTTCCAATGTTTTCCTCCGTGAATCGGCCAGTCCGTGCTCCTTCGCGACATGTGGCGTAATTTCATTGGCCGCGAGCCCATCTCTCCAAACTTTTCCTTTGCGCCAACACTTAACCATTTTTCCACTTTGATCTTCCCTCTCGACACGTGGCAGCTCCTGATTCGTCGACGGGTCCCGCGGGGAAAATTTTCCATTTGAAACCTACGCCAAAACACTTGGCAAAAAGCCAAGTTCTCCTTCGACCCCCGCCACTTCCTTGACACATGGCACGTTTTCTCAACTTGGCTGTGGGCCTTCTAGGGGAAAATTTCCCACCAAGACTCCGCCGAGCCATAACTTGAAAAATATGAGGAGTTAGGAGGAAAACTTTACCTTTCTGGAAAGCTGAGATAGAGCTCTATCCAATGGTGCCATTTCCAGAAGGTTTTGAGTGCCTGAAAAGTAAAATTTTGTGACTGAGGCACAAGAGAGTCATCTACCTGCTGGAGGAGTTAGCCACAAAAATGAGTAGCGATCACATTTTGGATAACAATTTTGGCTGACTCAGAGGGGTCATCTGCCTGCTGGATGAAGTTACCAGTTTCCTGAAGCAATCCATTGGGCATGGAGTCATGAGTTGTAGCCTGCAAACTGATATGAACTTTGAAAACCTCCTCTCTGAGCCACTTGGAAACCCACTGAAATGGACTGTGCAAGAGCAAAACCAGCACCACAAAAACTATGTACAAAACTGAAAATCATACATGCTCCAAATGGAACATGCAGAGTGTGCACAAGCACTTCTTTTACTGAAAGCAAAACTACCTATCCTACTCTAATTGGAAGCAAAAGTGGGCTAAACAAACCCTGCAACTGGTTGTGCAAAATAGCTTCCTTTCTTCAAAATTGGCAACCATGCAACTGATTTGGCACTGAACATGGCTGATTGGATGAGTGGAAAATCAACAAGAAGCTGGTCTTCTACGCAAATCATCAAGGTGTCAACTGAAAACAAATCCAATACCTCTTTTAGTTGCTCTGCATTTGGATTGAAGAGGTATGACAGCTGATCCTTGGTACTTTGTAGCTCACCCTCATGCTTAGAAGCAAGCATGACTGGTTGTGACTTCTCCTTTGACTCCAATGAAGTCAAATACCTTATTGGGCAAGGTATGATCCGTTTGATATGCCCATAGCTCTGATTTTCAACTCCAAAAATGGAGTCTTCTTGTAGACCTTCTTGGGTGGGGTGATGTGGAAGCAATGGTAGGACTTTTCTGCCCTTTCTCTTCCTCCAATGAAGAACATGAAAGATTAAAATCTTCCAATCTTGGTTCCAAAGAGCTGCTATAAGATGCAGGCTACTGCAAATGAATGCTCTCCTTCATGACAGTAGGCTCAGGTGTTTGGGATGTGGAAGATGAAAGAGAGGAATGGTGGAAACTCAACTGGTTCTTCTTCATCAAAACAGTCCTCCAAATCTGACAGATAAACTACCTCATTGTTGTCCTGCTGCAAATGCTCAACTTCCTCCATGGTGTCCTCTTGATCTGTAACTTGATCATCATGGTTTCTTTCATCCTCCAACATTGAGTTTGAGAGATCAAACTCTTCTTCAGCACTAGAACTCGAGAGAGATGAAGTAGAAAGAAGAACTGAAGGTTCTCCTGTAGCCTGCTTTGTGCTCAAAGCCCTTGGATCTACAATTTTCTCCTCCACAACTAGAATGTGCTCCTCTTCTTTTGGATTTGGAGCAGCTTCTTCCTCCTCTACTACTTGAAGACAATCCTGCTCTTGATAGAACTCTTCCTCTAGCATGAAGTTCGTCAAGTCAAACTCTTCAATCTGCTGCTCTAGAGGACAAGTTGGGACTGCAAGATCTTCTTCTGAGCTTTCTTCCTCTATGGCTGATTGTGCAACTTGAATTGAATCAGCATTCCCTTCAAATAGAGTGCCAACATGGACACTACTTTCTGAGCAAACTGATCGCTGATCTGCTTCTTCTTTTTTCTCTTCTTCTGCTGCCACAAAATCAGTCTTAACCACCACCTGTTCTCCAACTCCAACCTCTTCTGAAGGCTTAACCATCAAGGGGATCTTTTTCATCCCAAATTTAAGAGCCCAACTCTTTAGACTTTGAATTTCTTTATCTTTGTTTGGCTCTTCTTTTTGCTGCTGTTTTCCTTGACTGGCATTCTGATTTTTATCCTCCCAACATGGATTTGGGAATGCAAGAGGAGAAGTGGATTGTAACTCAATTGATTTTGCAATTTTTTGTGGTGGTGGAGGAGGTAGAAACTCTTGTTTCTTTGGAGGGAATGGCTGTTTGGAAGGGAAAAAGGACAGAAGAATTGAGATGTGGTGGAAGACTAGGGAATGGAGAAATGGAATTAACTCTTGGGGCAGCATTGACTGGATTTAGAATTTGAAATTCCAAATGAGATGATGCTGCTTGAGTAATGGGAAGAGAAAAACCAGATGATGGTGTAGAACTTACCCATTGACAAGGTTGTTCAACACCAAGTGTATAGGCCTCTATTTCTGCTGTCCATTGTGCAAGTTGGGGCAGCATATTCATCATGAAGTCCAGCTTCTCCTGAGGGCTGAAGTGTCTTGGAAAAGGGCCTCCCCATGGACAAGGAGTCCTGCAACCAATTCTGAAAGCCTTCATTTGAGCTTGCTGCTCTTGATTGCAACATCTTTGCCTCCATCTTTTGGATTTTTTCCACAAAATCTGCATTTTCCATCTTGACTGCCCTCACAACCATGCATACCCTTGTGCTTGACATGTTTCATATCCAAACTAACTTTGGCACTGCTGCTCATATGGGTAGACATGCTGATTTTGAATTTGATCAAAATTTTGATTTGGAGGATTTGTAAAACATTTTGGAGCTGTGATATACTACTTTTGTAAATGTGAACTCCATGATGGAAATGAAGTCATGATTACACAACTTCATGGAATGGAAAAGGATGAAAGATGATGGAAATAAGGATGGATGGAAATGGATGGAAAACAGTGGTCTGCAACTCAGAGAATGAGTTATTTACCAGATGGATTCACCATATGTGCTTTTGAAAGTGCCTCCAAAAGGCTAAATCTTTAACAAGAACACACCAACTTGTCAAAGATAAAGTGAAAGACCTTTAAGGTCCCACTGGGCATGCCAAAACTGTTAGTTGCAAATCAGCAGCACCCTCTGGATGTTGATCAGATTTCTAAGTTTGATCATTCTAAGCATCCAGTGTGATTGCACAACATTGAAACCTCTCTCCAAGTGTGGGACTTGTAAGATGAGAGAAGAATCTCCAGAGAAAGATGGTTCTTGCTCCTAAACTACCTGATCAGATCTATTATCTACTCTAATTGCAGAGGTTTGAAACCTAACTATGCTAATCTAAATTTCCAAGGAGACCAGGGAGAGAGAATGCATAAAATTGAAAGCCTACACTAATAACGGGTGATACACCAGAAAAGGAGTGGTGAACATTCTTGCTCATGCAAACTACTATAAACACAGCTCCAACCTTGCAATGCAACATTTAAATGTGCATCAAATACACTGGCAATGATAGAGAGGCAAGAAGAGGTCTGAAATGAAGCAAGACAATATGAGCAAAGGACTGGACAGATTGCATCACAAAACTGCACTGTCATTTTGTTGCTCCAGAAGTCCTTGCATAGAAAATCATTTTAATGAGGTAAAAGGTAAAAAATTCCATTACAGAGTAGGTCTGAGGAGGTTGCAAAAATCTACTTGTTCAACCCTGGGGAAGAAAAGAAAGGAGAGAAGAGCAGAAAAGATGAACCCACTTTGAAAAATGAGCCAAATCTGGCTTTTTACAATGCATGGGTCGAGCCTAGGAGAGAGAAAACGTGTAAAAAACGTGGGAGCCATTCCTCATTAAATGAAGATGCATTAAAATAACATGGGTGTCCTTACAGACCCATGCCCTGACATTTTTTGACCATGCTGGAGAAGAATGCGACCCATTTTACATTAAAACTGGTTGTTGAAACGTCACTTCTGGCCATTACCATGTGCCAGAGACATTTCTTAATTTTCTCTCTCCAAACTGAACCAAAATGCAAGATTGACCCCAGAATCATGTAGAGAATCTCACCAGTTTTCCATTGATATAAAGAACATGAAAAATCCGAGCTCTGGATCGAAAGATATGGCCATTTGAAGTTTTAGGGCAAAAATAGGCCCAAAACGGATTGGCGAGAAAAAAAATTTGAATTTTACCTCCTTTTTGCATCTTTGGAAAATTTTTCAAATTTTCCCCACGCTCCGCCACTTGGATGACACGTGTTAGGATCTGGTTCATCCGTGGGCTCATGACCTTTGAAAATTTCTTGGATGCCACTTGGACACGTGGCAAAATTTCCTTGCGGGCCTGCCTGATTCGTTGGCTGGGGCAGCGTGGCCAAAACACTCCTTTTCGATTTTTGGTGAATTTCAATTAGCCAAATTTCAAACTTTTACTCTTCTGACGCGTGGCATGTTCTGATTTGTCCATGGGCCTCCTTTTCTATTTTCAAGCCATTTCACCTTTGCGCGTCCCACGCGTCCCTCGGGTACCTTTGGTCCGGATGTTTGCCGGATGAAAATCTCCTGCAATTCGGCAAATTCCCAAGCTTCCCCCGCCCTCCTATTTGAGGTGAAGACACGTGGCGAGATTCCATTCATTGGCGGGGGCAGCGGGCCGAGATTTTTGCGACTCCCTTGGCATACTTTTGGCCCAAATTTCCTAGACTTCTTCCTGGGATAAATATCTCTAAACCACCTCGGAATGGACTGTCCTTCGGTGAATCGGCCGGTTTGCATCCCTCACGTACTTTTGTCCCAACTGTCCCAACTGCACGAAACAAAACTTAGGTGATTTTTCTTTGTTCTCGGCTGTTTCAGATTTTCACGTCTCGACATCCCAACTATCTTGTGGACTACTTGGGACAAAAGACTTAGCCAGATTTTCTTTCTTTTTCAAACCCAAGCTTGGTACGACGAACCTCAGTACGACCCGAACCCTTCAGACCCGAAATGCTTTAAAATCAGTCCTGCAACCTTATTTTTTGCATTTTTTTCCATTTTCTCAACTTGTTGGGATCTCTTCTTGGATGGGAGAGTTAGAAAAGGCTGAGGGGGGCCTAAAAAACATGATTTTGGGCCTTGAATCAATCTACCTGCTTGGGATTGAATAATTTGATGCATGTTATCAAAATTACCTTGAGGGGTGAATTTTGGATAACACTTCCTTCAGAGTTCAAATAAAATAGAATAGAATACCTTAACTCATAATAGAGAGAAGGAATGACTCAAATAAAGTTGAGATAAGATCTCATTATTCCTTCATAAAAAGAGGAATACATATTGGGATTAAAAGAACTGAGATAAGTCCGATTGAGAGATCATTCAACTCTAGAAATTATTAAAAAAACTCAATAACTTATTCTTTATAGAATAGAGATAGATGACTACAACATGAAGGTCAGAAATCGATGAGAATGTTCCCTTAATATGACTACAACATGAAGGTTAGAAATCAATGATAATGTTCCCTTAATATACAAACAAGAACTACTACAGTAGTGCATAAGCTACTACTAAAAAGAGTTATTCAAATGATTTCAGTTAGCAAGATTTCTCAAAGAAACAAACAACAACTAAACATTTTAATTCATCTCAATGTTAATAGAATCATTCTATACATTTATCTAATTTTCCCAAACAAGAGAGAGATAGAGTAGCATTAAATAATTATTATTATGTGACCAAAATTTATTTTCAAGTGCCATCGCATATAAATCTCACCCATCCTTTGATGGTAAAAAGAAGAGAGTGAATACAATATTTAACAGATGTAAATTATAGTCAAGCCAACCTAGATCCTCAACTTCACAAGAATCAATGGAACTAGCTACAGGTTTAAGAAGGACAAAACCCAGCCTAGATTCGTCCACAAGGGAAATAAAAAAAAGTGACATGACTCCAAATCAGGTGTCTGAATACTAGCTCAAAATTAGAAGAGTAAAACCAAAAACATTCCAACACCAATTCCTTAAGATAGACAAGACTTAACTAGTCCATCATTCAACATAGATACCCCATTCCTACAACATCATCTAAACATCAAGCTTGAATGAAAATAACTAGTAAATCCAACAAGATGAACTGATAAGGTAAATATTGAAGCATGAAACCTTACCTTAGAAAGGGTATTGTTGTTGCGAACTCACAACACCCCTGGATGCAGATCAGGCTTCTAGGTTGATGTTCAGGCATCCAGTGTGATTGCACAACATGGAATCCTTTCTCTAAGCATGGGACTTGTAAAGATGAGAAAAGATTCTCCAGAGAAGGCTGGTTCCTATTCCTCTGTTCAGATGCACACAAAAAATGCAGAGGGTTTGCTAAAACCTAATCTAACTTGCCAAGGAGATAGGGTAAGAAAATGCATAGAATAAAACCTAAACTACAAAGGTGATGCACCGAGGAATGTTAGACACTTCGTTTTGCAAATTTAACACAGACCACATAGATGTAATACAAACACCATGCACAGGTAACCAAACTGCAATAAGAGATCAAAATGACAGCAATGAATACATGAGAGGGTTGAGAGTCAATCACAACACATATATTATTGCTCAAGAGTCGATACAGTACATTGCAGTGGCCAAGAGGCAAAAAATACTGGCATTACAACCCATATGGGAGGTTTGAAAGCTCCACAAATTCTCTGGCAAGCGAGGGAATAAGGGAGGATGCAAAACAAAAATGTCTGACCCCTTAAAGGAGCTCTTCTTTACAATATATATCAAGAAATGAGAGAGGGAAGAGAGAGGAAATCTAGAATCTACCCCAACCACTTCTTGGTAGCATTTAAAATCATCTCATTATGACAGAAGTGGTGGATCCTAGCAAAATGGTGGGCTATCTAACAGGAGTGGCGAGCTGTCTGCTGCATTAAAGTTGGTTGTTGAAGCATTACTTCTGTCTATCACCACACGTCAGAGACGTTTTCTTAATTTTCTCCCTCCAAACTACACCAAAATGTGAGATTGATCCCAGAATCATGTAGAGAATTTCAACAGCTTTCCGTTGATATAAAGAACGTGCAAATCCGAGCTCTGGATCGAAAGATACGAAGGTCTAAAGATTTAGGGCACAAAACAGGCAAGAACAGGTTTTAAAATCTTTTCCCGCGCTCTGCCATCTGGACGACACGTGGCAGGCCCTGATTCATTGAGTAATTCTCTCTCTCCACCTTTCTGCGGGCTTTCCTTTGAAATTTCCTTGTGGGCCCCTTAAACTTGGACACGTGGCACTGTTTCATTGGTTCGGGCTTTTCCTTCAAAAATCACCCCTTTGACCTTTGGACCTTTCTCCTTGTGACACGTGTCATGATCTGATTGGTCCGCGGGTCTGCTGGCTCTTTCGCGTCCACCACATCCTTTTGCCCCAGATGTCCCAGTGCTTCACAGGACAGAATCCTCCGATCCGCCCGAAATGGGCTTCCTCGTCCCTTTTCTGCCGGTGACACGTGGCGTGATCTGATTGGCTTTCGGCTCCTTTGGCTATCCGCGTCCCGCACGTCCCTTTGTCCCACTTGTCCTTGTGCTGAAGTTTCCTATTTCGGATCTGAACCAGCCGGTTCGCATCCTTCATGTCCATTTGTCCCAAATGTCACCGGTTCGGCCGGTTCAGTCGATTCCCTCGCGAATCCCAAAAATGTCCTTCTGGTCCGACTGTCCCGGTGACTACAGTTCTTCTGTTTTAGGCGAACCGGCCGGTTCGCATCCTCCGCGCACTCTTGTCCCACTTGCTCCCGGTAAAGGACTTGGACAAATTTTCTTTCTTTCGGCCGATTCGGGCATTTCGCGTCCATTTGTCCCAGATGTCCCTTTTCTGTTTGGGCCGCCTGGAGGCTTTTCGGCTGATCCGCGCCTTCCATGTATAATTGTTCCAACTGTCCCAAAGGCGGCCTTGAGCAGGACTTAGCCAATTTTATGATTTTCTCCTGAATCAATCTACTTGCTTGGAACTAAAAACTCTGATGCATGTTATCAAATTAACTCTGGGGGGTGAAATTTGGATAACAATTTGGTGACTTTTCGGGGTCACCTGCCTGCTAGGTAGAAGATCAGTGGCCTTTTAGCGATCCATTGGGCATGGAGTCATAAGCAATAACCTGAAATGAGCCTGATGCTGCAACTCCCTCTACGAGAGCACGCTGAACTGTAAAAAACTCAATCTAGGAGTGACAAAACCTGTGCCAAAGCACTTAGGGAAACTGAAACCTAACTATAACAAGACAATGTGCATACGCACTTAGAGGAATTGAAATCTAGGCTAATATTTACAAGGGTGAACTTTTTATTTTCAGTAGCAATGTTTGAGATAGATTCCATTTACTGGAATCTACAGTTCTTCACCGTCTAATGAGGCCAATTGGAAAGCATTGCTACTCTTGCACTTCGTGACCATGTATGGGCCACTCCAAATGGCATCAAATTTTGAATGCCTTCCCGGTTTTGCTCTGTCCACATCCCATTTCAACACTAGATCTCCAACTTGAAAAGATCTATCTTTGGCCTTCCTATCAAAGGTCTTCTTGATCAAAGCTTGATCCTTTTCCATTGCTTGGGATGCCTGATTTCTGATCTCTTGCAGCTCCATCAACTCTGCATACCTCACCTCCATGGGCTCAAATTCAAGTAACTCCAGCTGCTTCATGAGTTCCAATGTTGGCAACTCAAGTGACATGGGCAAGATTGCCTCTCTTCCATAGACAAGCCTGAATGGAGAGTTACTTGTGGATCTTTTGGGAGTGATCCTATCAGCCCATAAGGCTGATTTCAGCTTGGTATGCCAAGACCTCTGATTCTCATCAAGAGTTCTCCTAATGATCCTCAACAAGTTCTTGTTTGTAGACTCGGCCTGGCCATTACCCTGAGGGTAATAGTTCGATGAAGTGCTTAGGTAAATACCATTCTTGACAGCCCACTCAGTCACCTTAGATCCAATGAATGCCAATGCATTTTCAGAGATTATTGTAGCAGGTACACCAAATCTGGTTGTTATTCCCTCATAAAAGTCTAAGATGCTAGACTCATTTGCCTCTTTGAGTGCTACTGCTTCTGTCCATTTGGTGAAGTAGTCTGTGGCTGTCAAAATCCATTTATGCCCTTGGCTTGAATTGGGATTAATGACTCCAATGAAGTCCAAACCCCATTGCATGAATGGCTGGTCAACTGAGATTGGATGCAATGGAAGGGCAGAAAACTTCTCTTTTCCTATGAAGAATGCACAATTCTTACACCTCTTGATCCATGCGTAGCAATCGCTGAAGATTTTAGGCCAATAATAACCAGCCTTCATAATTTTTAGAGCTATCACTCTTGGTGCAAAATGGCCACCAGTTGGTCCACCATGAAACTCTTCCAATACCCTTTGAATCTGACCTGTGCTAATGCATCTCAGCAGCACTCCATTTACATCTTTCTTGAACAAAACTCCATCAACAATGGCATACGGGACAGCCTGTAATCTGAAGTGTCTCCTTTGGGTCTTGTTCATCTCTGGGGGGCACTGGCCTGTACCTAGGAAGTGCATAATACCTTGGGTCCAGCAAGGAATGGGGGAAGCATTGTCTTCTTCATGATTGCCATTTGGCTCATGGCTGTCCTGGACTGTCAAAACAACCTCTTCTTCGTTGCATACTTCCTTTTGCTTCCCTAAAACTAGTTGCTCACACAGTCCTTTCCCTCTTACCAGCTTGGTGATCTTGATCTCAATGTCATACTCCATGACATGGGTGATCCAACCTGCCCTTTTCTCATTCAAATCCTTGTTGAGGAGGAAGTCCTTAACTCCAGCATGTGAGACCAGCAACTGGACCTTGTTGTTTGAGACTAAATGCTTGAATTTCTTCAAGCTTCTGATTACTGCAAGTACATGCTTTTCAATAAAAGAGTACCTCACCTCGCAGTCATCTAGGCTCTGGCTAAAAAAGGCAATCGGCTGCTCATCATTATCTTTGTTCTGTTGTACCAAAATGGCAGAAATAGTGTCATCACCTCCAAATGCATAGAGGATGAAATCCTTGGAGAAGTCTGGGTTGATGAGAGTTGGTGCTTGAGAGATAGCTTCTTTGATTGCTTCAAAACTCTCCTTGCCTTCTTCTGTCCACTTAAAAGCCATGCTCTTCTTTAACATTTTGGTGATGGGCTTGACAAGGGCTGCAAAATTTGGGATAAACCTGCGGACAAAATTGATCCTTCCCAAGAAACTTTGAAGAGCCTTCTTGTGACTTGGCAATGGCAGTGCTCTTATGGCTTCAACCCTCTCTGGATCAATTGCTAGTCCCTCTTTCGAGACAACATGGCCAAGGAGCTTTCCTTCATGTGCAAGAAAGATGCACTTCTTGGGGTTCAAAGATACTCCGAACTTTCTACACCTCTGAAACACTTGCCTGAGGTGAAAGAGATGGTCTGCTGCATTCTTTGAGAAGACAGTGATATCATCTAGATATATCAGCACTATCTTGTTGATCAAGCCTTTGAATGCCATGTCCATTTCCCTTTGAAAGGTAGCACCAGCGTTGGACAACCCAAATGGCATCTTCTTGTAAGCATATGTGCCCCATTTAGTTGTGAAGGTTGTCTTGAATTGGTCTTCTTCTTTCACCATCACCTGATTATACCCTGAGTAGCCATCTAGGAGAGAGAATCTCTCTGAACCGGATACTACTTGCAATATTTGTTCCATTGAAGGAAGCGGGTAATGATCTTTGAGAGATGCTCTATTGAGGTCTCGGAAGTCCACACACAACCTGATTTCTCCACTTTTCTTCCTGACCGGAACCAAGTTAGCAACCCAGCTTGAGTGCTTGATCGGGAATATAATGCTTGCCTCTATTAGCTTATTTAGCTCTTTCTTCATTAGAGGCTCAATGTGAGGGTTAACAGGTCTCTGCTTCTACCTGATGGGCTTAGCATCTGGATCCAATTCTATGGTATGTTGTGCCAAATTCAGATTGAATCCTCTCAAGTCTTCATAGCTCCAAGCGAAGACATCTGGAAATTCTTGACAAAGCTGTATGAAATCTGATTTCTCCTGCTCAGTGGCCACTTTACCAATTTGAAGTGTTTTGCCTTCCCCAACCGGAATTGGCTCTGAATCTTCCCTCTTGACCTGTATGTTAGCCTTTTCTTTACGGAACTGGTCGTTAGGGTTGAAGATAGACTCCAACGTTACTAAACCCTTGGGAAGCTTGTTTGTCCGCAGCTGCACTACTTGATCCCCATACTACTGCTCTAGTCTATCCTGATTCCTAGCTGAGAATTCAGCCTCTTCTTGTAAAAAATTGATGATCTGTTGATCGTTTTCAAACACCTGCCAGCTGGTGTTATTATCTGGAACTGCTGGCCTCACAATCACATGGATATGTGGCTGTGTTTTTTCCCTTTTGATGTTGTCAACCACATCAAACGTTGCTCCAACTGCTACGAGCCTATCCGCGGCTTCATTTTTCTTCCTGGGTATGGACACAATGTTGAAAGCTTCGAAATCCTCAATGAGGTCCCATACCCTATTCTTGTAGCTCCTCAGCAAGTCGTTCTTTGTAGCATGTTGTCCTCTAACTTGGTTGACGATTAGCTCGCTATCCCCGAACACCTGCAAGTTATTTATCCCTTTTTTCCTAGCCCAATGAAGTCCATGAATCAAGGCCTCATATTCAGCTGTGTTGTTTGAACAAGAAAACTGGAAATGAAAAGCTGAATAATATTTGATGCCTTGAGGTGAAATGAGCATAGCTCCACCTCCTGCACCTTGCCTACTCCTTGATCCGTCAAAAAACAATTGCCATACTTCATTCTTGTCCTTATGATCTGGCTTGGTGATGCTGGGGAGAGGTTGATCCTCTTCATGTAAACAATAAACTCCTAGCTCAGATTCTTCTATTTCTTGATAGGATCAAAAGCATGCACCTTGCTTGCCCATTCATCAAGAGTCAAATCTGGGATACTTCCAACCTTGGTGTCAGCCTCATCAGTACTAGGGTGATCTTCTTGATCAAATGCTGAGCAATTGGCATTAATCTGACTTGGAGTGTAAGGCTCAATATGGAAGTTTGCAATAGGTTCAGACCTAATTGTAGCCTTAGTTCCATACCTTGTTCTAAACAGCATGTGAGACCAATCAGCAGACAAATACCCCCCAATCTTGGCTGTGAAGTCCCTTGACAAGCAAAGGGCAAAGAGTGGTGGAAGGTCTATGATTGATATATCTTGTAAGACAACAACATTTGGACATGCATGCAAGGTAAGACTCAAGTTTTTAATTACTCCAACTATTGCTATTGTTGTCCCATCCAATTGCACTACCCCTTTAGATATTACTTCATATTGGAGACCCAGCTGATCAGCTATTTGCTTGGGCATCACTGAGCTACTTGCCCCGGAATCAATCATGCAATTGTGTACTAGTTTATCCCCAATGATTAATGAAACATAGAAAGGAGGGGGCTTCAACATTTTACCTTGTTGCCCTCCATGGCTTCCTTCAGGCTGGGTAGAATTTGTAAGCACTTTGTCTTGCATCTGAACCTGCTGATTCGAAGTTGTCCAATCCTTCATGGCAGCTTGCAGTAGATCTCTTTGTCCTGGGATGGATAGGGATTCCCACATTGATATATTGACGTTAGTCTTCTTCATCTGTTCAATGATACTGAATGGGGATGAAGTATCCTTTTGTTGTCCCTTGGTTTGTACACTTATTCCTTGTACGTGGGCAGCAACAGCTGGCATTTGAGTTGGCCTAGGGGCTGTTCTTGGCTGCCCTTGTGTATTTGAAACTGGACTCTGCTTGCCAATCATTTGTGGAGCCGTGGAAGGTTGTGGATTGGCTGGGGCTAATGGTTGTTCTTCACCCAAATTTCTCCTCTTTGACCTTGTGTTGGCTATGCGACACCTTGAGAAACTGCTTGATTCATGCCACAGAAATCTTCTGCTTGCCAGTTCACCAACGTGGTGTCATTTGGGGCTGATTGCTGTTGGAATGTTTCTTGTTGTTGACTGTTTCCTTGACTGGCCTGGCCCTCCACACCAGTAGTTGTCACCATCAGTGCTTGATTGAGAGCACCATTGAAACACATGGATTGGTTATGAGGCTCATTGCATGGAAAGCACCAGTCATATTCCTGAGCAATGTTGTTCTGTGTTGGCACTAATGCCTTAGAGGCAGATATAGCATTTGGATTATAGGGCTGGAATGGTCTATTAGAGGGAGGCCTTGTTTGATTCACATTTGCAACTGGATTAGGTGGTCTTTGTGGTTGGTATGGCTGCCTATTAGGCTGAGCTTGAGGTTGATAGGAAGGTCTGAAACCTTGGGCTTGTTGCCTCTTAATAGTAACCAGCTCATTTCCCAAATTTTGCAACTGTTTCATGACCTCTTGGAGTTCATTTGAAGCACTTGGAGATGAAGTGGAAGCTTCATTTGAACTCTAATTTCTAGGAGTGGGAATAGGAGCCAAAGTGGGTGCTTGACTAGTGCTTGGATTTTCTAAGTTTGGATACAAGGGCATAGGAGGCCTAGGAGCCAGTTTACCAGCTTGAATAAGACAGTTTTTGGCTCTAATGGCAATGCTATAAGCCATAGGGATTGTTGTGCCTCCCATGGACTGAATTAACATAGAAATATCAGAATTCAAAGCTTTAAGGTAATATAGAAAAGCACCTTCTGCTGTTGGCCTAACTGCCACTGGAATCCTATCCCAAGACCTTTGAAATCTGAAGTTGAAGTCAGTCAGCTGCTCGTTGGAGGCTCTCTTGATAGTTGTCAGCTGCTCCAAAAGAGACAAGTTGTCTCCCTTCTCTCCAAATTGCTTGTGAAGTGCAATACACAGCTGATTCCAGTTTGTGATAGAACCAGCTCCAAGGCTCCTAAACCATTGTAATGCTTTACCCTTGAAGGAAGATGCCAGTAACTTGACAGCCACTTGCATTTCATTGATTTCATGGATTGCACAAAGGTTAGCAATATCTTTAACATGATCACCTGGAGTAGTCTGATTTTCTTCAGTGAAGTAGGGAATGTTCTTCAAGGCTGCAATAGGAACTGGATGTTGTGCATTGAGAGCAAGTGGGCTGCTACCTGTGAAAGTTGACGTAGGGATTGTTCTGAGCCATTCTAATTGGTCTTAAAACCCTTGTATACTGAATGAAAGGCCTGTCAGGTGGAGGAGTTGAGAGAGTTCTGTTTGGTGGAGATGGAGACCTTTGAATCCTTCTTCCTCTTTGCCTTCTTCTTGGAGATAACTGCAGGTATTCAAACAACACTTCTTCTTCTCCAACTCTTGACCTTGTGGTGATTCTTCTCATGAGTTTTTAGGCCTGCACTGCTGAAACCAGTTGATTCTTCCCCTTGGAGTCGCCAGAT
This sequence comes from Taxus chinensis, assembly GCA_019776745.2. Lineage (NCBI taxonomy): Eukaryota > Viridiplantae > Streptophyta > Pinopsida > Cupressales > Taxaceae > Taxus > Taxus chinensis. Next base: position 904,315,483 of record CM034147.1, on the reverse strand, counting down.
ATGCAGATAATAGCTCTTATAAGCAAGAAAACTGCAGTAGATGCATATCAACTTTGCTGCAATAAAAATGAGACCTCTAGTGTCCCACCCGGCGTGCCAAAACTGTTGTTGCAGACTCACAGCACCCCTGGATGACAGATCAGGCTTCTAGGTTGATGTTCAGGCATCCAGTGTGATTGCACAACATGGAATCCTTTCTCCAAGTGTGGGACTTGTAAAGATGAGAAAAGATTCTCCAGAGAAGGCTGGTTCCTATTCCTCTATTCAGATGCACACAAAAAATGCAGAGGGTTTGCTAAAACCTAATCTAACTTGCCAAGGAGACAGGGTAAGAAAATGCATAGAATAAAACCTAAACTACAAAGGTGATGCACCGAGGAATGTTAGACACTCGTTTTGCAAATTTAACATAGACCACATAGATGCAATACAAACACCATGCACAGGTAACCAAACTACAATAAGAGATCAAAATGACAGCAATGAATACATGAGAGGGTTGAGAGTCAATCACAACACATATATTATTGCTCAAGAGTCGATACAGTACATTGCAGTGGCCAAGAGGCAAAAAGACTGGCATTACAACCCATATGGGAGGTTTGAAAGCTCCACAAATTCTCTGGCAAGTGAGGGAATAAGGGAGGATGCAAAACAAAAATGTCCGACCCCTTAAAGGAGCTCTTCTTTACAATATATATCAAGAAATGAGAGAGGGAAGAGAGAGGAAATCTAGAATCTTCCCCAACCACTTCTTGGTAGCATTTAAAATCATCTCATTATGACAGAAGCGGTGGATCCTAGCAAAACGGCGGGCTGTCTAACAGGAGCGGCGAGCTGTCTGCTGCATTAAAGTTGGTTGTTGAAGCATTACTTCTGTCTATCACCACGCGTTAGAGACGTTTTCTTAATTTTCTCCCTCCAAACTACACCAAAATGTGAGATTGATCCCAAAATCATGTAGAGAATTTCAACAGCTTTCCGTTGATATAAAGAACGTGCAAATCCGAGCTCTGGATCGAAAGATACGAAGGTCTGAAGATTTAGGGCACAAAACAGGCAAGAACAGGTTTTAAAATCTTTTCCCGCGCTCTGCCATCTGGACGACACGTGGCAGGCCCTGATTCACTGAGTAATTCTCTCTCTCCACCTTTCCACAGGATTTCCTTTGAAATTTCCTTGTGGGCCCTTAAACTTGGACACGTGGCACTATTTCATTGGTTCGGGCTTTTCCTTCAAAAATCACCCCTTTGACCTTTGGACCTTTCTCCTTGTGACACGTGTCATGATCTGGTTGGTCCGCGGGTCTGCCGGCTCTTTCACGTCCACCGCATCTTTTTTCCCCAGATGTCCCAGTGCTTCGTGGGACAGAATCCTCCGATCCACCCGAAATGGGCTTCCATCGTCCCTTTTCTGCCGGTGACACGTGGCGTGATCTGATTGGCTTTCGGCTCCTTTGGCTATCCGCGTCCCACGCGTCCCTTTGTCCCAAATGTCCTTGTGCTGAAGTTTCCTGTTTCGGCCGATCCAGCCAGTTCACATCCTTCACGTCCATTTGTCCCAAATGTCCCAGTCCTTGTAGATGAAGTTCTTCCTGTTTCGGCCGATTCGGCCGGTTCGCGTCTTTCCATCCATTTGTCCCAATGTCCCAGTGGTCAATTTTCTGGCCGAGTCGGCTTCTCACATCCTACGCGTTCTTTGTCCCAGTGCTACAGTTATCGTCCTCTCCGCGCACTCTTGTCCCGCTTGCTCCCGGTAAAGGACTTGGACAAATTTTCTTTCTTTCAGCCGATTCGGGCATTTCGCGTCCATTTTTCCCAGATGTCCCTTTTCTATTTGGGCCGCCTGGAGGCTTTTCGGCCGATCCACGCCTTCCGCGTATAATTGTTCCAACTGTCCCAAAGGCGGCCTTGAGCAGGACTTAGCCAATTTTATGATTTTCTCCTGAATCAATCTACTTGCTTGGAACTAAAAACTCTGATGCATGTTATCAAATTAACTTTGGGGGGTGAAATTTGGATAACAGTAACTAGGGTCGCGACCTACCCCTGGGGGGTGTCTCTATTAACTGTGATGGTGGCCAGGTCCGGCTACCCTAGCCTAAGTGGTACAAATTGCAACCATGTTGCCCACCAATATCTGTACCTGTCTGTAACAATGGTATCATCAATCCATCGGTCAACCACCTACTCCTCCTACCCTATAGGAACTATCAGTTGTGGTAGAGGCATGGGCCCCTCCATGTCATCCCTCATGTACTATGGGAACAATGGAGGTACATCCTGTGGCAACCAAAACAACCTTTTAACCCCATTAACGGGTATCATCTCGTGCTCTCCTGCATAATGCCCCTCTATCCATCAGAGTAACTATAGCTCGTCTAACTCTACGAACATATTCTTATATGATGGGAAGCCCACATATAGCCTCTAAATGATGTCTACCCTACACAACCCCTCTATTATTTTTCTATAGTGGGCTACATCATGCATAGCCCTAGCCCCCTGCCGCACCCCACCAACTGGCACCCATCACATATAACCAACTCAAACCATACCTGGCTCAAATGCATCCAATCGGGGAAACCCAATTAGACAAACACACACAAAGTGCTCATATGCCCAATAGTGAAGAAGAAAAGTGAAGCATAAGTTGAACCTCTGTAGTCTCCCATAGGCCCATAGCTCCCTGTATAGTTGTACCAAGTATGAAGGTGCCTAGGTAAATAAGGTTCTCTCCTCCATCATATCATGAAGGAATCCCATCAGTGCTTGTGGGAATCTACCACCTTTACATCTGGCAGTGCAAAATAATACATTGCCTCCATAATCAAGACTACTAGCCTCATCTCCTCAGGATGGGACGCGTACATATCTCCATAGCTCAAGCTGACATTATGAAACCTCATCTCTACCATCCCCTCTCTGAATACTATCAACATCAACTCCTCTGATGCCTCCGAAGAAATAGAATACACCTACGCCCCTACTATTGGTAACCGCAAAATCTTGTAAACATCCTCCAAGGTAATAGTAATGTCACCTATCAATAAATGGAATTTGATTGTCACGGAATCCCATCTATCGATGAGAGTAACCATCATATTCAGATCATGAGCTATACACCTATAACGCTGAATCCCAATCACACCCACCTCGATCACTTGCCTCCACTCCTTATCGGTCACGTCCCCTTGAACATCTAGTAATAAGAGAGGTACCCTATCCCACATCTGTAGCTGGTCCCTCATTTGCACCCAAAAAAACACACCATTTTCAAAACCTTCCCATACCAAACACATACTGTACCCAATAAACCTTGTCCCCAACCCTTATTACTTATTGTACCTACTCTACCAATCTTTTCATGCACCTTATACTTATTCCCTACTCATTACCCTTTGTAAACATATTAACCTTACCGTTATTAGTCCCCTTACTTCTATCTCCCATCCCTTACCCTTCTTTTCCCAGCCTTTTCTACCTATTGATCTATTCTCCTCTAAACCCAACCGACATCGGTTCCTTATAACTGGCATTAGTCCCTTATGACCAAAATCTGTCACATGCTACATAACCAATGCTAGAATTTTCCAACTGACGTTGGCCAACCCTTGACCGACATCGGTCACTATCCTGGAGCCAAATCTATTCAACCCCCCCCCCCCCCATTTTTCCAAAATTTGTACAAAATAGCCTAATCACCAATCCTACCCTACCCAAAGCTAACCTAAACCCCTCCCCACCGGTATTTACCCAACCTCGAACCTCCCCCTCCCTCATTTCACCAATTTACCCACAAATATAACCAAAAACCCATACCCATATCACCCTTTTATATTTACATACGAATAAAGTTTGAGAACCTACCTCATCCCAGTGTCGTCGGGGTGGTGGCACGTCTGGCCGCTGTGTCGGTGGTCCACCTAAACCTTCTCCTGCATCCACTATGCCATAATCTACCTCTAATATCTCCACCAATCACCTCACTCTACCTGATCTTGTGGACCCATCTATCTGGCTCCTCTAACCAACCAGATCTCTCCACCTCAACAGGGTCTCATCCCTCATACTTTTTTCTTGACAAAGCACAACTCGTTTAGCACTCTATTATATTTCCCACAAGTCAAAATGTATAAATGATTCCATATTATATGAATTTTTCTTTTTATACCCAAATCAACATGATCAACATCGGTCAATTCGTGCCCTACCTAACCAAGGTCGGTCATTACATAAGCGGAATCGGCTACATGTCATACTCTTGTCAATACCTTTTACCCATTTCTAACCAAAATTTACCCTTACCACCACCTTCTTGACCTACCCACCCTTATTTCCACCTACCTCCTCACCCATATTACCTACACCCATCCTAAATTATGTTTAAGGACCTATTGTTTTTACCCATACCTCGGTCGTACCCATACTGTGACTTATATGCCTTGTGTTTCACTTTTTTCTTTACGTTTTGAATGACGAAATAGATAAGGGTAAAGGCTAAGGAGGAATACTTGTTATTTTTTGTCGTTTGAGGTTTGTTACATGTGTTCTAACTTCTTGACTCAATGTTGATTCTGAGAGCTTCCTTTTGGATAGGAGGACCTACCTATAATAGAAAACAAGACCACAAAAGAGAAGTTAAATGATATATGACAGTGAACTGCCTAGTGTATGCTAGTTCCAAGAAAGTGTGATACTTCCTAGATGGTTGTCAATCCACTATTTAAAAAAAATCATTGTGACCCATTAATTAAATTCCTACTATAGTTGATATGATTTAGGTATCTAATTCAATCACAATAAGAAAATCTAATATAACAGGATAGGCTATAGTCATATCTGAAGTGCTGAGTAGGTGTCGAGGTATTGGAACTGAGTTAGGGTCAGGTTCTGGGTTGTTTATGTTATTTGGCAAAAGTTTGTTTTTGGCTCTATTCTTTGGACATTGTATAAAACACAAAGACCAATGTCGGTTGGGTATAACCGATGATGGTTTATGGGTAACCAATGTCAGTACGATTAGGGTGATAGTAGTTCACTCAAAATATTATTATAGAGTATGGATGAGGTTAGATGACTGATAAAATTTAGGGTAGAGTCTAAGTGAGGTCTATGGGAATGTTGAGAACAACTCAGAGAGGTGGAAGGGCCAGGATAGGTAATCTGATAAATGGGTGGGTGAGGTTTTTGGGTTTGTCAGAAAGATGGCTACAGAGGAATGGGAATGTTGATAGAAGAATAGTAACAGAAGGTGATTACAACTCTATGAACATAATAGGAATGGAAATGATTAATGATAAAACCCTTACCAATGTTGTAGGTCCAATGGTTGAGTGGTGGTGATGATTGGTTGATTGGAATGGAGCTTGGTGTAGTAGTGATGCTTCCCCAGAATGTTACTGTGAGTTCCAATGCTTCTAGATCTATCCTGCTACTGGCTATGGATACCTGGGTGTGTGAGACAAGACTCTGGTTTCTACTTGTATGCAGCTATCCCTTCTCATCTTCTTACTCTCAGAATGTGCCAACCCAAAAACACAGGTTATTTAGGTGAATAAATGGTAATCTACGATGGCTCTGGGTTAACCGGCGTCAATTTAGGGGTGACTGGTATCGGTTAAGGTAGGATTCCCTAGGTTTTCTAAAATGGGTAGATATTTCTAATTTCTTGGGCCCAGTTAGTTTGTTCTCACATGGATTATACAAGGAAACTTGCCTTCTAATGAGTGCAGGAATTTGGTTAGAGAGATTTTAGGGATTGATTTTAGGGTTAGACCAAATCTTAGCTCATTAAGGTAAGTAATACTTAGTTATTGTTAGTTATGGAAACATGCCAAGAATAGGTCTAGGGTGAGGTGGCTGGATGATATGTCTAGCTGAGGTGGGTGGGGTAGAATATTAAGATAATTAGATAATAAGTATTGTGAGGATATATATATATATATATATATATATTAATTTAATTTAATTAATAGTGATGTGGGGTGGAAAGGGCCTTGGTTAGGTGAGTATGTTTGAGCTAGTTATTTGACTAGGGACCAAGGGGAGTGTGACCTAATTTTATTGTCTACTATTTTTACCCCTTTTTGTTGCGTAGCTTGTATTAGTAAGCGACACTGACATAAACTAAGATGTGGTTACCCCATATGTGGGTGAAGATGATCCCCCTCAAACTAGGAACAGATGAGGTAGAAGACTAGAATCTGGTGAATGGTTTGATAAAAGATGGATGTGATGAAAAGGATTGTGGACAATGGGGGTAATGGGGTAAATGTCCAATTGGGTAATAAAGTTAATGGGCTAGGGTCAAAGGTAGAAATAGTCAAACACATGCACACGTATAAAATTACGGCATGGTACTAGGTTGAAGAGCATGCAAACTCTACATCATCTAAGGTCGATAGGTTTATCCAAACAAGGTTGAGGTGATTCCGGTATCCAAGGGATAGGATATGGCGTGGAAGAACATCACAGGTCAGGTGCAGGAACGTTTAGGTATGTTTCGGTACACCAAAGATTGGGTCAGGGTAAATGGCACGACAATAGGCAAGGTATAGGTGATTAGGTCAAACAACATGGGTAACATTGTCACGAGGTATAGCAAGCACATGAGGTCATAGGTCATTAACAATGTTTCAGGTCTACGTAGCGAGATCACGGCACGGGTAGGGCTGAGGTATGGGTAAAATAGACAAGTTCCTAAATGTAATGAAGGATAGGCATAGGTAAGGTAGGTATGGAGGTTCAGTGTACAATAAGGGTGGGTAAGGTCAAATGGTGACTAGGTTGGTTAAGTGTGGGTCAGGATATGGGGGAAAGGGCATGGAAAAGAGTTTGACAGGTACCCGATGGTCAGTTACATATGGACCTGGTGATGGTCTCGGTAAATTGACCGATCACGGTTTATGCGGGCACATGACTCGATGTTGGTTTAGGATGAAATCAACCATGGTGTGCTAGGGAACAAGACCGAGTGTCGAGTTTAGGTATAACCAACATGTAGGTCATGTCAATGTGGGTATATAAAAATAAAAAAGATCCATATAATACAGATTCATTTGTATATTTTGGCTTTTGTGAAAATGACAGAGTGTTGAACGAGTTGTGCTTTGTCAGAGAGGAAAGGAAGAGGGATGATATCCTACTAAGGTGGAGAGATCCAGTTGCTTCGAGGAGCTAGGTAGATGGGTCCACGAGATCAGGTCAGAGTCAAGTGATTGATAGAGAGGTTGGAGATTGATTTGGACATGGCAGGAGGTGGGAGAGGGTTTGGGTGGAGCACCGGTACAATGGATAGATGTGCCACCACATTGGATGACATCAAGATGAGGTAATATATATTCCTTTCTATGTATTTTTGTTAGATGTAGAAGGGAATATGGGTCAGGGGGGTGTGGGTAGGTTAGAAAATTTGAAATTTGGTGGTTTAAAATGGGTGAAAGAAGGGGTGGGAAAGGTCATAGGTAGGGGGAAGAGGGTTGGGGAGGGTCTTAGGTGAGATTTGGGTGGGTTCATAGGGAAAATGGGAAAGAAAGTAGGTAAAGGGACTTGGGGTTTTAGGTTTGGGTGTGGTAACAGTGATTGACGTTGGTCAAGGTATGGCTGATCGTCGGTCTTGTTACACCGAACATCAATCAGGGATGAGGGAGAACTGGTACTGGTTATAATGGACTGGTGACAGTTATAAGTGGACCGGTGCTGGTTAGGGTAATAAGGATAGAGGTCTAAGAAGGGTAAGGGGAAAGGATAGGTAAAGTGGCTAAAAATAGATAGTGGGTAGGGTGAAGGGAAGAAGGTAAATGTATGGGTAATATTGAAAGTTTTAATAATGTGTGTGATTGGTTGAATGCAGGCCAGGGACCAGCTACGGATGAGAGATATGGTAGCTCCCTTTCTCGTGGAGGTATAAAGGGGTGTGACAACTAATGATTGGCATCATGTTGTAGAGGTTGTCCTGATTGGGGTCATACGCTACCGACACGTAGTATAGAGAGCCATGAGTTTGATAGTCGTCTCTCACCGACAGATGGGACTCAGTGACCAATACCATCTAGTTTTCGAACGGCTGAGATCACAGTCATCCTACAGGATGTGTACATGATCTTATAGCTACCGATAGTGGGGACACAAGTGTACTCTATCTCCTTAGAGGCCTCTGAGGAGTTGATGTTGACCATGTTTTGTGAGGGCTTTGCGTAGAGATGAGATTCCATAGCGCCAAGTATGAGCTATGGAGAAATGTATCAGGCCCATCTCGGAGGAGTTGAGGCTGGTAGCGTTGTTGATGGAGGCAGCTCTATTACTTTGCACTACCAGATGTAGAGGGTGGGAGATTCCCACAATCATTAATGGGGGTTCTGCATGACATGGTGGAGGACAAGACCCATTTTGCATGGGTTCACTCACATTCTTGGTATCAGTTATATAAAGAGTTGTGGGCTTATGGGCGGTTACTGATAGGTTTAGCCTGTGTTGTAATTTCCTACATCCATTACTGGGCATATGAGCACATTATATATGTGCATTTCCAATCGATATGCCTCGGGTTGATGCATTCAAGTTAGGTTTTGTTCAAGTGGGCTTGAGGTGATGGGTGCCTATGATTGGGGAGTGCTCAAAATTCTAGAGCTACACATGATGTAACCTATTACAGGTGGTTGCTAGAGGGGTTTTCTAACATGGACATTATTTGGAAGCCCTATGTGGGTTTTCCATCATATGGGTGGATGGCAGAGGAGCTATGGGAGCTACACCTACTCTAATGGATAGAGGGGAAACATGCCGAAGAGCATGAGATGTTACCGGTGGACATAGGGTGAGACTGGTAGTTTTGGCTTCTTTAGGATATACCTCCACCCTTCCCAAAGTATATTAGAGGTATGATGTAGAGAGTCCTCTACCTCTATCCATAGCCCATAGTGTTGACACGGCATAGGAGGAGAAGGTGAGAGACTCGTGAAGATTGATGATGTCAAGGTGAATGATGGTTATAGATAGTGGTGGGGTGTACATTTACGGGATGTAATGCTGAGGCTAGGGTAACCAGATTTAGCCACCATCACTATTCAGAGGGATGCCCTACAAGTGGTAGGTGGCTACCCTAATTACAAAGTTGGGGATAGTACATGGGCAGCTGATAGGGTTGTAGGCATAGGTTGCTATGTTGCAAGCACAAGTGGCCACTCTACATGCCCAGGTAACTATAGGGATAGGTACCCACACATGGTGGATATGGGGATGGGGTATAGGTGGCCACTCTCCAGCCACAGATTATAGGTTTGTAGGGCTCAGTTGGCCACTGCACCAGGCACATGTTGTGGCCCCTTCAGGCTCTAGATACTGGCATGAGCAGGACGGGGTCCCTCAGGACAGTCACAGGTATAGGGATATGGTCTCTCTTTACATGTACCAATGGGATAGGGTCCCAAGTGATAGATACAGGGGCTGAGTATGATGGCACCACCACATATAGTACTGATAGGTAGGTTGAGGGATGCCTTAGGTGAGGTCAAGTATTATCAAGATATTTTGTTGAACTGTATGGATATATTTTCTATCCTATGGGGAGTATAGAGCACAACATGCCTCGAGTGAGAGGACCATGTTGCACGTACCCATAATGTAGAGAGTACATGGGGCCGAGCGAGGCCCTGAGATAGGGTCATGGTGAGACTACCAGTGCACTGGAGGCCTAGCTCTAGGTGAGGGACCATCAGAGGATAGATCAGGGCATGGTGGAGAGAGGTTGGTAGGTAACCCCATTGGAGGGGAGATGGAGGAGACTAATGAGATAGGGATCATATATCAAGTGGGGTGATGATTAGTCATCATTGATGATCAGTGTATCCATGTTTTTGACATACTTTTAATATGTATATTGGCATGCATGCCGAAGATGATGAGGATGTAGATGAGAGTCTTTTGTTATTTTTTATCATATACCGGCCTGCAGTGCCGAAGATGTTGAGGTTGTATATGAGATATTTTGAGAGATTGTGACTATTACTAGATATATATGTTCACATGTATTTTTATATAGGCTATCTGATTTATAGATGATGGTGTTTATAGAATAGATTGTGTACATGTTTTAATTTGCATTGCTTTATATATAGATATATATATAGGTGGAAATCAAGTTGATTAGGCCTGATAGAGACAAGGTTGTGTAGGTATGGCGGAGTCATATCTGTCTTGGCATGGATGGAGTCAGGTCATAGGCATGGATGGAGTCAAGTCATAGGCATGGATTGAATCAGGTTAGTTCAAACATAATGGATTCAGGTTAGTTTAGGCATGGATGGATTCACATTGACTTAGGCATGGATCGAGTCAAGTTGACTTAGGCATGGTGGAGTTAGGATGGTTTAGACATGGATCAAGTCAGGTTGACTTAGGCATGGATGGAGTCAGGTTGGTTTAGGCATCGATTGCGTTAGAGTTGTTAGGCATGGTTAATTCAAATTGGTAAGGTATGATTGAGTTTTTAATTCATTAATTTGTGTAATTAATGATGATGTGGATCATGTTAATATGATTTGTAGGAAAATGTATGATTATGGTAAAAAAATTGTACACAAGATGAAATGAATGTATGTAAGTTATGATGGTAAAGATGTGGAACAATTGTTACTTTTTGGGTGTAATTTCTAGTTATTGATATAGAAAGAAAACTAACTAGGGTATAATTTTAATAAGAAAGGGAAAGAAGGAATTGGTTAGGGTAGAGAGTGGCCGAAGCTAACCTCCAAAGGCCCCATGTCCTCGAAGTGCTACCTACATAGTCCCAGTGAGAAGGGACCTCAGACCGATGTAGTTCTCCCATAAGCTAGGGAAGATTTGGGTGAAATAGCAGAATGGGTTGATGGGTTCTAGGCATGGGTGAATGTAGGTCATAGGAATGATTGAGTTTAGATCGTAGGTTTGGTCGAGTGGTTTTTAAATAGAGGTGCTGATGATCAAGCCCTGTATAGGATAGTCAACAAGTAATGAGGAAGGCTAATGGTAAAAGGTGGTAAAAAGAGCCACTTAATTGATAAGAACCCTAATGATTTGATCATACCTAAGAGGGGATCATGAACAAAATACCCTAAAGGCGTTGCATAATGGACCATTCTAAGGGTGAAGAAAATCACATAATCACGAAATGTCACATTTGCGGAAATTCCCTTGAGTAACAAGGAATTTAGGTGAAAAAGGCAAAGAGGTGAGAATGGGAGGTGTAGTGTAACTTAGTGTATGACAGCATGTCTTTCAACACAAGAAACCCAAGATCAAGAATATGCAAGTCCATGATGAAAATTTCATCTTTTTCTTCATTTTTTGGTTTATTTTTAATAGACTGGTCGATGCAAGAAGTCTATATGGGATGATTTTATTATCTCCTTGAGGTATTCGTGAAGATGATCGATGCGGGAAGCTTCGGGATATTTATTAAATTTTTGTAATGATTGTATATCGTTATCCTTCAAGGGAACAATCTATTTTATAGTGGCGACATATAAAGAAGAGATGTCCCTTTTGAGGGAGTCATCTTTTGCTAGAAGTTTGACTCAATGAGTTGTATCCCTTTTATAATATTCCCATTTTAAGACTTTAGAAACAAGGGAATTTTTTTTTACACAATGTTCTCAGTTCTAAATAAAACATAATTTACAACACACATTCTATGCCAATCAATCTCATAACAGATAACCATATGCAACTATGATGACTCGGTGAATTACCGATCTCTCATTGTATGACTCATTCCCTAACCGATCCTCATGCTTGTCTCTAAGTATTGAATACTTTTACATATATTATGTATAATTTGTTTTTCTTACCCTAATCTAGGTACTAAGTGACATGTTTAAAGAACATTTCTGAATATTTTTTACCAATATTCATCTGAAATCATGTTCCTTAGACTAGGTGACATCGGACAACACAACCAGCAATTTGCGATACTTTGGCCAAAGATTTTCAACATATTTTTCATGTCACTATTCCTAGAAGGCATACTCGTCAAATCAGAATACGTCCTTCACCTCACTCTTTTGTTATCTAGAATGGTCTTTACTGACTTCTGTCGGTCCACTTGCCCAAGGTTTGACCCTAACCCAGGTTAGTGACATAATATTTTATAGGGAGATGCTCACAATGACTTGGGGTATGTGGGCATACTCATCCAACCTAAATCAACCGAATACCCAAAGTCATATAAAGCTACTTCCTATTCCAATTCATGTTACTAGCTTGGCCTAGAGAGAAACTAAGTTCAAGTCCATATGTGTGTAGATATAAATGAACTAATGTGGAAGGGTATTGCAACATGTCAAATGCAACACTATATCCTCGTGAAGACCTTGGTCTTCATGTGGGTAGAGTTCTACAGTTGGCATGTGCCAACATCTAGTAAAACTACTTCATCACGATGTACATACCCCCAGGAGGTTATTAACACTTAATTAAAAAATTGGATTAATATTCATATTACGGTAACCTTACACAATCCTAAATCCAACACAACTTAAGTTCTTCATCCTTATTTAATTTAATTAAAATTAAATAACTTCATTAACTCAAGATTGCTTTTATGTTCAGTAATTCTAACATGTCGAGCAATTATCCAAAAACAGAACATAATATATCAAAAGGTTAAATTAATGAACTCAATTTTCCACATAAGGTGCAACCATTCAGGTTCCACTAGAGCAGACTTCATAGAAAATTAAGTTTGAGTGATTAACGATGTCATTATTTCATTTTGCATTTCTGTGAGAGAGGAAGAGTCTTCCTCTCTACCTGGTTATGTGTTAGTGTTTATCATACCTTTTAATCTTTCACACTTTCTATAGTTTAATTGTATATTCAATTCACATCCCATTATCATCATGTATTACTTAGATAAAGAATGTAATCTTTATGCAACTTAACAAGTTTCTTTAAATAAAGAGAGAGATTAAACTATTTCTCTTCGTGTGACTTATCAATGATAACAAAATTAAGAATACAAACAGATATGCCAAATACCATCGAGATAGTATTACAACTACCTTCATAAATGTACAAAAGAATTTACACAACAATTCAAAGAGAACCGATAATATTTTCAATTCATCTTGATAAAATACACAATTTACAAGACTATGCATCTCATGCAAACTGCATGACAAATAGTACTAAAAACATTAAAGAATACAACTTTTTCCTTTTCAATACATCTCAAGAATGAATTAGAGATCTCTTTAAAGGAGCCATACTTTAAATCAACCAAAACATCATAAAAGTTATTTCCTTATTTTATCACTTACGAAGTCCATCTGCAAAATTGCTAGCACGGGTCAGTTCATCGAACTAAGCATGATAAGCACTAAGCATTAAAATGAAGTACATTCCACTAATTGTTCCATTAAAACAACTCTGCTTTAATGAAACAATTAATATAATCATTCAAATAAAACACAAGTAATAACAACCATTAGAGAAGCAAAATAATAAATCTGATTCACATTATAGGAAGAGGTCATAATATAATCAGCTAATCCACTACAATATATCAGATAGGTATTGACCCAAAAATTACTTATTTATCTCAAATAACAGTTCCTATTAATAATTGTTTCATAATTGTTTCTGAATTTAAAAAAAAAATTAACTTCACTATATAGACAAACAGTTACGTTTAGAAACCAAGACCCTCTTATTCATCTTTACAAAGTTTAAGAAAACATGTACGGTCAAGTTCATTCTAACATAGTAACATTTATAGGTTGATTCATCCCACAAATAAAATAATTAAGAGATTCACAATTCAGATGTGGCAACGTAAACTAAGTCAAACTATATATAGCCTAGGTTCTCAAATTAGGCCTTTTATTATATTATAAAGGAATATATCCCAACCACAATGTTTACATCAATTTAACTGAACAACTACAATTAAGTAGTAACATTTAATACTTAATCACCTTAATAAAAGTAATGCTTTTGAATCCCTTAAACCTATAAAAAGTTTTATCTAAATAAAGGAAGATCAACTTGAGAGAGAAAATTTTACAACATCCTTACCATTTGGTTATACCAAATTCCCATATGCATCTTCAGACAAGAAGGGTCAACATCTTACCCTACAGTTTTCTAAAAATGAAAAATGGAGAGCTTACCACTAAAAGTGGAAGAGAAAGGAGTTATTTCAAAAGAGAATTTTATTGTTCATTCAAAAGAAAGGATTTTTTAAAAGAATCAAAAGAGATAGTTCCCCATACCCCCAAATCCTTAAGATAAAGAAATCAGGTACAGAAGATACATAATAGATTACATACAAAACTGTATCTTCTAATAATCTTTCCAAGAGTTTCACCATTAAAGAAATGATAACCGTTATTCATTTACTTGATTCCTTTCATGAAGAATGTGAGAAAGAAGACAATTATCATTCACATCTAATTCCTAAAAGTGTTAAGGACGGAGAGATCAAACTTAAGACAACCAAATAGAGCTAGGAATGGTAATAATGGTATCGACCTAGAGAAAACCGTCACCCAAAGTATGTTTAAACAACATATCTTCAACAATCTCCCAAAAGCTCAACTTCTGAAATTTTAAACATATTAACTGCACAGAACACTCAAACATAATAACTACACAGAAGACTTCTTCTCTACTATTTCCACAGTTATTTCCAAGACCTTTATAAAACCCAGAAGTTTGTTCAAGAGTTTCAAAAGAGGAAACTAAAAGCAAACAACAAATTTAAGTCAAACTTTCCTTATATTTTCCTCACGAATTCAAAACTGAAGAAGTTAATCAAAATACTATAATGATTTAGCACCCTATACATGTTAATGTTTGAAGTAGTACAGAAATAGAGAAAATCATTCCTTCACTGTATTTATGAAAGTTTAGAGTACAAAATACAGGCGATTCCAAAAACCTCCTTCACCCATTAACTCTCTTTTTCTAACACAATTTCAGGTTCATACTACAAATCAAAGTATACATAACAGTCCCGAAAAGGAGTATTTACACTTATACAAAAAACATACTATATAGGAGAGTATTCTTCTACCTTCCAGAAATAATCAAAGACATTCAAATGAACAATGCAGGTTTACCTAGAACAGAAGCAACAAGATTTCCATTCCTTACCCTTACACAAGATTGTGTTCATACAAGAAGACAAAACGTATACCCATACTGATCGCAGAAGGAGTAATATCACTTAAAAACTCAAAGATGCCATAGAGAAGAGTAAAGATGTAAAAGTGAAGAGTAACCATTTACTTTTCTGCCTTCCGAAGAGATTTCTAGTTCGAAACTTCAAACAAAAACTACTTATTTAAACTCTTTTTTACGTAGATAGTTCAATATTTATATTTCTAACAAAACACTAAAGTCCTGACAGTTGCAAATTCAGTTCATCATTTTAACTCATTCAGTAAGAACACCCAAAAACAACATTGTCACGCAAGGGTCCCAAAACAAAAGCACAGAGATTGTTTCAATAAGAAAGAAGGGAGCCAAAACCACAAATAGAAACATTTATCTCATGAGAGAAGAATTGTATTAATGAAACATTTAAAGAAACACAAGAAATATTAATGGATAGAGCCTATCATGCTTGATAGTACCTCTGTCGCTTCGAAGAAGACTTCTAGCCGAGATTCTAAATCTTCTGTAGACACTTAAAATTGGTTACCTAATTTAATGTCCCTCCCATCTGTTTACTTGCCTAGGTAACCTGGGGCACGTTTACGTCACCAACTATCCCCTTGGGATATTATCCAATTTGTGATTTAATCACTTATTCCAAATTTAATTCATCCCATCACATCTTGCCCATGAGTGATTAAATATTAAATATTTAATTACGCTTCTTCCCATGCATCTTAATCACTTATCCACCCCAAATTTATTCTACCCATGTATCACATCTATTTTTAATCTTCCCTAAGCGGGATATTTTCCCGTAGTCGGGATAAGTCTTATCTTTCTCGAATCAATCAATTTGGCCATCTCGGGATTCTTTTCCGCGATCGGCGCCGACCCATATGGTCGGCGCCGATTTTCTAGGAGCGGCGCCGATTATAAAAGCAAGTCCAGAACTCAGTTCTAGGGACCGAAGAGAGCGAAGAGACCGAAGAAGAGATTACGAACGAGCGAAAAAGCGAGCAGAGAGCGAAAGATACAGGTTGAGAGAAAGAGAGATCTTCTTAGCATCAATTGTATCAAATTAGGGCAGATCCTGTCCGAATCAATCCCTGAGAGGAGCACCGTTATTCTGTCCCTGTCGCATCAGCATCGCACACCACCATCTATCATCTAGTGACCCTGTTCCAGTGTCTCGCCAACTTCGGCACATCCAGCAGACCACATTCACCTTCCAATTCCTGAATCTTGTCGCACAGTCCCTGATTGACTGATCTGTCTCCAGTCGACGCCGATCTTATCCAGTCGACGCCGATCCCTTTCAATCGACGCCGACCAGTATCAATCGACGCCGATTCTACCCAGTCGACGCCGATTTATCTGCAGATAGGTAAAAGGATACAGGTAACACAAATCCAGCATTTATTTCATAGTTCCCTGTTTTCTGTACTTTTCTGTCTGCTGTTCAGATTCTGTTTTATTACTGCAATCAGAAAATCTAGTCTTTATTTACATCTTTTATCATATATGCTTCTTTTCTTAATTGAAAACATGGACTGACATCTGCCGAGGAAGCTTATCGCTTCTCGGACCCGCTTCTCGGGCAGTCCACTTAAATACCTTTTAACGTGGTCTTTTTCTGTCAAGCATCGGTGTTTTACAGGTTATTCGGATCTATTGTGTGAATTGCTCGTGTGCGCCCGTCTTATCTACATCGGCTTCCTCATCCGTCTACATCTTCATCAGGTATCAATTTCATTGAGGTTTTTCAGGGTTTTTGTGTTTAGTTTGGTGCATTAACTTGGACAGGTAACAAGCGCAAAATTCTTGATCTACATTCTGGCACGCGCGGTGGGACCTGAACCAAAGTCCCTTATTGGTAAGTTCATTTCTTTTCTAGTTTTGAACTTTTTTCCTTTTCTTCACTGATTTCTATCAGTCCTATTTGAGCATTTCATTGCATCATTTCAATCTTGCTTTTTTAGGCGAAATCATTATCTTCGAAAATTTTCTAGTTCCTTAAAATAGAAATTTTTCGTTTCACCATTACCTGGATATATCTTTCTGGGTTTTCTTTGGTGTTTGCTTAACCTCTTCTTGCGGAGCACTTTGCTTGTTCGTGGGATTGTTCGAGGGGAAGAGCTCAACAACATGCTTTTTGAAGTCCACACACCTTGGAGAGCTAAATCTACAGGTATTCCTCTTTTTCGGTGTTTTCTCCTTTTTAGGATTTCTTTGTTGGTTGTCTATCACATCCAAACACTTCAGTTTTTGGTGCTTAAAAAGAACCTAATCGCATTTGGGGAAAGAATCTGTTTGGCTTGTTTTCATCGAAATCAAACACTTCATTTTAAGTGCTTAAAAAGAACTTTTTCTTTGTCATTGCTGCATGCTTTTCACCTAGTTTTAAATAGGCTGGAAAAATTGATCAAAATCGGTAGTGACACTATTTGATTTTTTTTATTTTTCACCCTTGCACACAAAGCCAAAATCACTAGGTATAAGCATTTAAACAAAACTCCTTCCCTGGCCTCGCCTACTTGGAAGTGATATCCAAGAGGAAGAGCCTACGCGGTACTCGGGCCGCGCTATAAATTCACGGAAGATTTTGGTATATATTGGCAAAGCACCCGACTCCCTTATCGCAGCGGTGTGTGAAGTGCGGGGGTAGGCCCCTATATCAAGCCACGTACCGGTCTTTTACTGAAGTGCCTTCGGGACTCCTCACCAAACATTACCCAAACCATCCTTAGTTTGGCTATCTGAGTAGTTCCTGTTCTAAAAAGCCTTCCCTAACATTTTCTTTTCTTAAAGGCATCAAAATTTAAAGGAGATAATCACTTGCGCTGCTTGAATTGTTTGTGCATTAGTTAGGACAATCTTCTTTCTTGCTTGTTTATGACGGTTATCACCCAGTCACAATCTAGGAAAATGGCCCAACAGGTTCCTTCTTCCTCCGAAATCACCACCAGCGTGGATGTTTCGGCACCCCTCCAACCTTCCTCGGGACCGCTGTTAGTTGGTTCCCCGTCATGGTCGTATAATCCCTTTTATCAAACCAAAGTGCCTCCATCACGTCCAGCTTCTCCTAGTCCCTTCGAGATATCATCTGGCTCGGAGCATGTTCCTCGCGGGGATCCTGAATTTCAGGCTTTCCTCGATCGCAATCCAATAGCCCTCATGGACTACCTAGTACACAAGTCGATCCAAATATCTGACCAAGACCCACCAATCCGACAAGTGTACAATTATCCTCGTGGATCATCCCAGGCCTTTGTAGAGCAGTTTGCACCATCTCTCTTGCCTCGAGCCACGGAGAAGGGCGAGGCCCCTATGCCTCCCTTTTCTCTTCCACCCACCATGTCGACTAGTTCTCAATTAGTCTTACCTATCCCTAACACCGCAGTTACCTCGAATATTCCACAACCTACTTCTGAGAGGTCTTCTGCCTTGGCTATAATGAATGTGTCTGCACACCCACACATTGCCGTCAATTCATCTATGCCCTCCATCGTGTCCCAAGGTCAATACCTCTTCATGAGCCAACCCCCTCCGAATAGTCAGTTGGCTCCTACTTCGCGTCCTCTAGGGGGTCTTTCTTCCAATATTCCAGCAATTGTGACCTTCGCCCATCCTCTAACATCGGCACCCTTAATACCTAACCCGGCAGTAGAAGGCCCCTTTCAGGTCTTGTTCCCCAACATGTCCAATCCAACCAACACCCATATTCCTCAATCTGTCCCGATCCAATCAACAAACATAGGAGTCCACCAATCACAGGCTCCATCTGTCACCCAACCTTTATTTGCTCAACCACTTATTATCTCACAGCCTGCCTATACGCAAGCTATCTCACAACAATACCCCACCCGGTGTCACCCAGAACACCTGGTTATTCTTCTTATCATCCTATCCATCAACAGATGAATCCTCCATTGACACCCCAACAACACCCACTACTTGCTTCTTATGTAGGACATACCAATGTACCTCCTCCCCAATCCGACGTAGTTCAAATTCTCTTCAAGAAAATGGCAGACTTGGAAGCCTCCACAAAGGAGCCCGTCCTTCATACTCCTTTGAAGAAGTGTGCAATGAACCCATTCATCCTTCGGTGGCTTTTAAGCCTTATCCTCCCCAATGGGAACTTCCCAAATTCTCAAAATTTCATAGTCGGGAAGACCCCCAACAACATCTGCGAGCATTCAAACACGCTTGCTACCTCATCGTCTAGGATCAGGAACTCATGCTCCGTACCTTTCCTATGTCTCTAGTGGGTCCTGCTTTGGACTGGTACAATAATATTCCTCAACATTCCTTATTTTCTTTCTCTCAATTGGCCCAGATGTTTGTTGAAAACTTTTCAATAAATATTGCGCATAAGATCTCAATTACAGATCTTTACAACATTCACCATTCGACGATGAGTCTATTGAAGACTTTGTCGCTCGTTGGAGAGGGATAATCAACCAATTGTCTTTCTCCCTTCCTCAATCCCAACAGATCGAGTTGTTCACCCGATCTTGTGCTAGTCACATTTCTTCCACGTTAAGGATCCAAACTTTTCATACCTTTGAAGAAGCCTTCACGATGGCACGCAAAACC